>CM055955.1:61054743-61654743 GCA_029490685.1 Schizonepeta tenuifolia
TCTCCTTTGTTTCGTTACTCCCTTCGCTAAGAGATGCCAAAATATCCCACATCTCCTCAGCGGTGTCGCACTCTTCTATCCACGGGAGATAGTCTTGTCCAACTGTGGACATGATAGTGCTGTGAGCCCAGATATCCAACTGGCTCACTTTGGCTTCCTCTGGAGTGAAGTCTTCTGGCTTCTTCAACTCCTCAGTTGCATCCCCATCATTGGGATTTGTAGGAGTGTGAGTGACCTTTTCTCTGATGATGATCGGTCCAGATGTAAGTACTTGTTGCATTCTATGATGCTTTGACAGTAGAATCTTCTTCATCCGAGTTCTCCAGGATGTATAGTTCACAACTGAGAACATGACCACGATCTTGTCTTTAACATCCATCTGCACACACAAACAAAAGACAACAAATGCAAGCAGATATGCACTAGCATGAAAAAGATCTGTTCAGTTGACCACTGAAGAAAACACCTCGAATTCACACATCGTGAAACAGAGTCAGCAGTGTTTTGAACCACTGCTCTGATACCACTTGATGGTCCTGATACGAGTTCTGGTGTATGGGGAGGGGGATACACCAGTTAGGAAATTTAAAAACAACCCCCTGAAAATTATCACAACTGAGTAATACGACTCAACTGGAATCTCAACTGAGTAATGATACTCAGCTGGAAGTGAAGTGTTGTGCGGAATGTGGTGGAAAATAACAACTCGTATAAATATAACTCACGCTCAGATGCAATGGTCGGTCAATAACCAAGACAGTTGATATGGAAAGATGCAGCTTGTATGTTGGTTAGTTGGTCAAGTGAATAAGCAATAAATAACTGAATAATAAACACAAACACACAAGGATTTACGTGGTTCAGAGAGAACACCTACGTCCACGGGGAGTTGTGAGTCCACACAACTCAGTCCAAGTTCTTCTGGACAAAAACCACAAAGCTTACGCGGGCTTTGCAACCGTTAAGATAAGTTTACGGGTACTTTTCAACCGTACAGATAAGTTTACGGGTACTTATCAACCTATCTACTCAATTACGGGAAGAGTAGGGTCCTAGCAATCCTTTTGAGAGGATGTGTGAAAGGGTGAGTTTCCAACTAATAGCTCGAACAAGAAGTGAGTTAGGATCTAACACTCTATGAACTCTCAACTAGTGATGTTCTCAAGGTTGGATCAAAAACACAGAGACAGAATCTAACACTCTAGAACTCTCAACTAGTGATGTTCTTAGAGGATAACAACAGTTTTGCTTGAGTGCAGAATAGAGTCGTTCTTTCGCTCGTATATCTCTTCTCGCACTTGTCTGTCTCGTTCTTATGTTCTCTCTTCTAAGTCTTGGTGAATGAATGAAGACCTCTATTTATAGGCGGAGAGAATCAACTAGCCGTTGGAGGAGCCGTTGATCTCTGTTCTTTGAAAGCGATGACTTGTCTCTCATCTCTGCAGACTTTCCGGATTTGGCAACTGTGTGCTTCTGCTTTCCATCTGAGACAGCCTTGTGTTGGGCCAAATGAGGTAATGACAGAGAGTCAAACCTTCACGTGACTTCCTTATTTGAATTTCAAATCTCAACATTAGTCTTTCAACATTGGATGGTCGGTTGAGAAATTTGATCTTCATCTGATTTGTCTTCAGCTGATGTTCTATCTGAATGCTATCTCCAGTTGAACCCTCAGCTGACTTGAACTTCATTTTGTTGATCTTATTGATTGAGTCTTACAACTGATGTTCCATCTCTTGAACGCTCAATTGTCTTTCTGATGTTCTGAATCTAATCAGTTGGCTTCGAACGCTTAGTTGTCTTTCTTACAACTAATGTTCTCTTACAACTTCCCCCTTTTTAACTCTCGTTTGATGAACGCTCAGTTGTCATTCTTACAACTGATGTTCTATCCGAGTGAAGCCTTGTTGCCGTCTTCAGCTGGAGACCTGTAAAGATAAAATCTTAACATTGCTCAAACAGCGAGCCTAAAAGCTAACATTAAGATCTGGCAACATCTACTCGGTTGGGGTCAGTTGGTTTTGAAATCAATCAAAACTTTAATAAATTTCCCAACAATGTACTTTTCTTTACGTTTACATTGTAATCAAAGATATTGGATCACAATGAAAATCTATTTGAGTCATCCTAACAATCAAACTATAAGGCTATCTGCAACCCTTAGAGCACTCTCAGGGTGCTCTAAGGGGTGCTCTAGCACTAGAGCACCCTTAGAGACCTCTACCCCTGCATCCCAAGGGTGCTCTAAGGGTGCTCTATCTTTAATATTAAACAATTCCCCATTTTCATTTATTTAATTAATTCATAAAATTCCATTTATGAGAAAATAAACATTAAACATTACATTAATTCAAATAAAATAAAATTTTACATTAATTAAAATAAAAAACATTACATTACTTAAAAAAATTTACACTAATTTAAAATGCTCGACTACTCTCGTAGAGGTCCGAATTTCTGGTAAACGTGCTCGATGAGATCATTGGTAAGTCGGGTGTGCTTCCGTTGATCTCTCAAGTCGGCTTTCCCGAGCGAGATAGGTCCTAAAGGCGATCGGACAGTGCCTCCGGGATATCCCGCTAGTGGACGGAGAATCGGAGTCGTCTCTCCAATTCTCCACATCTTCCCGCTCGTCTTCAATGATCATGTTGTGCAAAATAATGCACACGAACATGATGTCTCGGAGATGCTTCTTGTACCAGCACCGACCTGGAGCGCGTATAATTCCCCATTGGGCTTGGAGCACTCCAAAGGCCCGCTCTATGTCCTTTCTCGCCTCCTCCTGCATCCTCTTAAACCTCGCCGTCTTTTCGTCAGATTCAACCATCGGTGCTTTGATCAGTGTTGCCCAAGAAGGGTAGATCCTATCGGTCAAGTAGTACCCCTTGTCGTAGCAGTTTTCGTTGACGGTGAACTTGCACGGCGGAGCTCTATCCTCAAGCACATCGGTGAACAAGGGCGATTGATTGAGGACGTTGATGTCGTCGTTGGAGCCGGCACACCCAAAAAAGGCATGCCAGATCCACAAATCCTGCGACGCCACCGCCTCCAAGATCAAGGTAGGCACGCCTTGATCGCCGCGAGTGTGGACACCCGCCCACCCTTTTGGGCAGTTCCTCCAAGCCCAGTGCGTGCAATCCAGGCTCCCTAGCATCCCCGGAAATCCATGCCGCTCCTCGTGCATTTGGAGCAGACGTGCAGTGTCGGCAGCGTTGGGCTTCCTCAAGTATCGCTCGCCGAAGAGGTCGATGATTGCCCGGCAAAATTTTTTGAGGCACTGTCGGCCCGTGCTATCGCCAATCTTCAGGTACTCGTCGAAGGCATCCGCAGCACCACCGGTGGCCAGTTGACACACGGCCATCGTGCATTTTTGCACCGACGTCAGCCTCCAACGCCCGAGTGCATCTTGTCGATGCGTGAAGAAGTGGACGTTTTCCTCCAACGTGCTGCAGATGCGCAAGAACAGATGCTTATGCATCCGGAAACGGCGTCGGAAAAAGTGCTCGTCGTAGGTGGGGTTGTCGGCGATGTAGTCGGTGTGTAGGAGCGCAAGAAGATGTATGCACTTTTTTTGTAGTTGAATTTGAGAGAGAAAGAAGATGTATTTTTTTGTGTGAGATGAATGAGGTTTGGAGGATGTATTTATAGTGGATGAAATAAAATAAAAAATAAATAAAAATTAATCGGCATTAGCCATTTGAAAACGGTCGAAATTTTAAAATTTTAAACGTTAGGCGCCTTTAATTTTTTTTTTGGCCGAATGGGTAGCGCATGACGAGCACGCGCCGAGCTCGAGCTCTCGTCTCCTGCCACGCAAGGTGCTCGAGCCACCCCGTGCTCGATGCCCGCTCGAGCACCCCCACTCGAGACGGGTTACGCATAGTCTTAGTAGATATACCTATGATTGTGGAAATGGGAATTAAGAATCTACGTACCTATGATTTCAAAAATAAAAAATAATAATTCAACTGTAGTTTATGTTTGTTTTTTGAGAAATAGTTTATGCTTGTTATTAAGTATTTATATGTGTCTTTTACAAGTTCCCAAACATTAACGAAACTTTCTTTCTTTGAAAGAAAATTACATTAATAAACTTACAAAATGTCACAAATTTTAATCTCCTGCAGTTAAGATGTGAAATCAGGTGCCCAAATTGAAAGACTTAAAACTTGTGCAGCAGATTGCGCTAAAATTGAGCAGCTACATTAACCTATCTATGAGCATGAAATACCTCAATAACATGGTCATGTTGAGTTACTTCCAATATCGTGAACATCGCCTCATAAGCGCTCTTCTGCTTTTCATTGGTTATCAAAATGCACGCTACCGTAAATATATCAACGAATATCTCAATCGGGCTAATATCATAAGTAAGGCATAATAATATAGCATGTAAAATTATTTTTTTTATTGTACCTTAACAACGGAGCTTAACAATGTCATCTTTCTCGAGATAGCATGGATGATATTACTATGGTAAGCACAATATTAAAAAGAAATTACTAAAAGAATTTACATGTCTATCAGAAAAAATATATTTATATAAGCCGTCTATTTAACCGTCGATTGTGGCTCGTGAACTGCACGCACTCGAGACTCTGCCTTGGCTATGAATGATCAATGCCAATGAATAATGATACCCACGTGAAGGGTCATATTATTACTCTCTCTTATCAAAATTCATTCCTCTCACAGATTTGGAACCGTTTGAGGGAACATATTTCAACCAATACTCATTATTTCCCCCTAATTCATTTCCATTTTCATTAATAGGAGACTAAAAAAGGATTAGTAGGGTTAGACAATCTTCTTCAGCACCTCCCATATACAGTTGCATAATTTTCCCCTCCGACTTCTTTTCAGGTTAACATCCACCACCACCTAAGATCCGATCACCCTCAAAGGCTGATGAAATGTTCCCCTCAAACTCACCCCCACCTTATTCTAAATAAGATTCACATCCGACCACCTCACCTCTGCCATTTTGTATAAAAGAACTTCTACTGCTGATCTACAAAAACATTCTTTGTTTTCTAAAAACCCTAAATAGAAAACCCAAATTCAATTTCGTATCCCAATCTGATAATCAATAAATCTTTCACACATACAGTTCTCAAAATTGAGTAGGCTTACAACATTCTACGCTCTAAAATTCATTTTGGAGCAGATCTACATACTACCTAGACAAAGTGAACCGTAATTTATTTTTCTATAAATTATTTATATATAATTCACCATCTTGTTGTTTATTGTTTTAAACATTCTCGATTTATGTCTTAGGTGCAATTGATATAACATAGACTACCAAAAGGGAAATTTCAGAGTATATGTTATGAACCTCCCTATTTGCTGAAAGTAAAGGCAGTGCAAATAACATCAAGTTTTAAACATTCTTTTTTTTTTTTGAGAAAAAGTTTCAAACATTCTTACAAAAGCGTAAGTGTAGAGTTCTATAACTTGATTTTTAGTGTTTAAGCATATTTAGATCTAAGCACTAAAATACTAAACTTTGAATATAGGGAGTTAAAGTAAGAAAAGAATACCTGCATGTTTCTAGTCATCACATGAATTTCGAGCACCTAGCTTAAAAGATTTTGTAAGTTTCCTCATTTGGTCCTTTCAAAAAAAAAATGTTGGGTTAATAATTGGTTTGCAATGAAGATAAATTAGAGAGATTTTAAAGCTAACTTGAAATACTTAGCGTCACACAGGGTTAACAATATTGTTTCATCCTCTTACACTTTTCACAACTAAATGTTGCACAATGAAGAAGAAATAGTTAGAATATAGGTAAAACTTTGTGATATCAGAAGAAAAATCTATATAAGAATTATTTGCTCGAAGAGTATAAGTGTGGAAGACAACTCAGTAATAAGTACTTACTTAAATATTCAGAGGGTAATAACCATTTGTTTCTTGAAAAAACTTTAAATAAAAATTTACTGACCTTTGAACTAACCAGTCTAAATCAACAAATAGATTAACATTTGTAAAGACAATTACTTACTTTTTCTCTAGTATAGAAGTTTGAGTCTGAAAATTCAATCTTTAAATAAAAAGTATTGTAATAAATAGAGTTTTCCTAAATTACAGAACTGGTACTACAAATTCAAGTTATTAACTCATATAGTGATATAGATGTATCATTGGTCATACCTCAAGGCAGAAAATATCATCAATATTTTTCAAATTCAAATCGTTGGATTGAATTGTAGGTGTATCTTTCAATGGAGGCTGAGTCACAACAACAGGCATGTTAGGAATAAAGTTATCCAGTATATCTTAAAATTAATTATTTACCATATTACATTTATAAGTTTGAAATTGTTTGAAGTTTGTTTTAGAGCAGAACAATAATTGAGCAATAACTTATAAGATTATTATACTACAAAAAATTTAGTTTGTAATTTCTAAATTCCAATTATGCCTATCATGCTATAGTTATGAAAAATTTAAATTTTTAAGTATATTGCTAATGTTGTTGAAATTTTAAAATTCTAAGTATATAAATTATAATTTTGATACTATAATGTTATAGTTTTAGAAATTCATCCTTATAGTATTAGTTAATTATCTCATCATATAAATATCATTATAATAGCCATCTATGTTTATAAATCAGATATGTAGTCAGACTTCAAAAATGTATCAAGAGAAACAAACAAATTTAGAACTAGGGAAACATAATTATATTATAGAGCTGAATCCCAAATCTTACATAAAATGATGCTCATCTTACAATTTTGAATCTATCATAAAATGCAAATTATAATTTACATAACTATAAAGTCAATTACAATAATAAGTCAAAATTTGATCTAATATATAAATTTGTAAGATGAGTTCTGAGTAATACTAATAATTGATGCCTAGAGTGCATCAATTTAGGGAAAAAACTACTTCCTACCCCCTTCAATCCAGTTTTTCTTTTTTCACCACAACAGTCTTCTGCTTCTTAGTCTCTTCACAACTAATAAACTCTTCATCCAGCTTTCTCTTGAAAGAGACATGACCATCCTCTTTATCCACATCTATCACACGATTAGAAGTCTTCATCTCTGCTGGGTTGAACTCAGTGCTACTAGGATATATCTTTTGCACACCAGCTTCTTCTTTCAAGTCATCTTGACTTGAAAAACTAATCTTACAAGCTTCAGGAGTTTCAGTAATTATATCAACAAACTAAATAAAAAGAATAATCAATAAATGTCATATCAGAAAACAAAAATAATAAGAAAACTGGCTAACATGTACCTTAATATTTTCATCAATTGTTCCAAGATCAGTTATTTGAGTTAGAGGATCACTTTCATCTAAGAATGCTTTCTCTTCAAGCCTTTTTTTCTCGACTGAGTCAATATGGTCCAACATCATGCCAGAATATTGGCTAATAATTTCTTGACCAGCACAGATCAAATTGATGCTATATGGCTGATTTTCTGCGAATTCCTTTTCAGTCCTTAAAAGGACTTTGAACATCAAGATTAGGCCATTGAGAACATTCTCAATTTCATTTGGAACTCCAACCTAAATACCAAAAGTAAAAAAAATTGAGAAAAACATGTAAATTTGTATTGAAATAAAGCATATCAGAATGATTAAAATTACCTCTCCAGCTTCAGAAATGACCTCACCAGCTTTTTTCCCCAGCAGTGATGCACAATCTCTATCCCACAGAATAAATTATGATGAACTGGTTCCATCAAAAAAATCCAGCTTCAACGTGAACCTGAAACAGTTATTAGATACACTTTTTAAGATGTTAATTGCTACACTAAATTAATACTTTTATATTATGTAAATTATTGTTTAAATCACCTTTGAGTAGCATTCCCATCATACTTTTACAGCGGTCACAATAGAACTTAGCACCATTTCTGCTCACTTTCTTGGAACATCTAATGCAAGATAGATAATACCATCCACCAAAGCAACCCACTGACTCAATTCTTGCACACATATCCAATACATGTCATCCTGTCCATAAAAGTTAGCCAACAACTATATGATAATTAATATTTATAGCATATTACATGAGATTCAAGTCATTAACTGATATAAATGTATATTTAGTTAAAAATTATACCTCAAGGCAAAAAAGATCGTCAATATTTTTCAAATTCAAATAATTGGTTTGAATTTCAGGTGCAGCTTTCAATGGAGCCTGAGTCACTACAACAGACATGCTAGGGATAAAAGTCTCATCCCCTAAAATTCTGCAGTATATCCAAAAAAAAGTCAGTGTTACTTATTTACCATATTTCATTCTATGCCAAGTAGAGTCTGGTATTTATGTACAATAGATTTGCTTTGTTCTTTTTAATTATAATTTTTATGAAAGTATATCAAATAAAAAATAATTTACCTTGCCCTAAAATCATTCATCTCTGGGATATCTTTATTCAAAGATATCTTGGAACAATTGTATGAAGTGTTGGTCTGAATAGTTCCTACAACATTAAGAACTAATTATTTAATTTGTTCATATAGGTGAGGCATAAATATTAAATGTGTATAAATAATACCCTTGAACATAGAGGGCCTGCAGAATTGTATAATCACCACGTGGATCTTTTTTTGCCTGGAATCAATTTGTTGTATATATGCATCAACATGCTGCTCCCAAAGGGTACAGTGAAGTAAAATATGCCTGAAAAATTAAAATAATTTTTAATTTTGAATAGAAAATTAAATTTTCAACTTCATATATGTGTTTACCTCTCATTTTCTAGCACCAGTTCAATCAACTTTCCAATTTTCTCGTTCACAACAGCACCTTGAGTTTTAACAACTCCAATGATGTCTAAGAAATTAGACATATTAGTATAAAGTATTTGATATATGCATATATATATATATATTGTCACAACCCTAAATCCCGAGGGACGGCAGAAGCCGGGGTGCGACTGGGGTTGGATTAAAGAAGCGGGGAAGAAGGGGGCTAACTGACTAAACATACATGAAAGGCATCAAATAAACCATGATCAAGACTTGAATATAAATGAGAAAGAGTTAATCGCTAAGGATTACTCGACAAAAGTACACAGTAGAAACTAAGTTCATATTTACAGACTTAAACTACAATGAATTGTTCAAAAGGTACATTTCAAAAGAAGACTGAGAGTTCTGCAGCGGAAGAGTTCTAACTAAAGCATCCTATCTTTCAACTCAACATCAACCGTCGCCGCTCACCGTCGCTTCAACCTGCACATTTAGAAAACAATGCAGGGCTAAGTACAAACGTACTTAGTGGGCACGATGCCGAAATCATAATCATAAGTATAGATAAATATGGCATTTCATAATTGTAGCACATCGGGATTTTATTGAAAGAATCCGTGTCTACTAAACATTTTCTGACTATTTTCACAATTTACTCGGCCGAGTATTTTCAGGTATGCTATGTTCAATCTTGACCAATTCTCATTCACCGTGGCTGGTATCCCTCAACAGGATATCACATACACCACAGGTTACAAAGTGCACTAACTCTGGAAAGCACTTAGCAGCTAACTCAGAGCCGATCGTTAGTTAACCTAGTTAGATTAACTCTAAATCTGGAAAACACGAATGTTGACTCAGATAGGTACAAGAGAACTCACATAAAACATAAAACAGTTCATGCCATAATATCACTTTGAAAACACAAATATCAAAGCGATAAAGAAAGATTTTCCGAGCATTGCTCGTTTTATTTTATATGTAAAAGCCCACCTCGTAATACAGAACTAAAAGCAAAAGCTTCCAAACTTCGGATCTTCCGTCCTTTCTTCACAGTTGGCTTCCTCCTTCATCGTAAAACAAAAATACTTAAAAACGGGTCGCAAAAGATAATCGATCAAAGAGAATCGAAATAAGTTTTAGTCGTTTCATTCTTTAGGCATTTGCACGCTTACTAGCTTTATTTTACTTAAACGGGAACGAGACTCGTTCAAATCCCGTTTAGAACTCGGAAGGTCTCATAATCGACTATTAGGTCAGTAGAGAGGGTAGTCGATAGCTCGATACGACTTAAACGATCATAAGGAACTAAGTTGGAAAGAATCAACTTAGGAGAATTACGTTTTAGTTCATTAAAAGACTTATGAAATTTCTCGCTTACTACTTCTTTGTTTGAACGGATAAGAGATAAGATCTCGACTGGTTTTCATCACTCAAGGCCCTGTACTTTACTCTAGGGTCAGTAGGAAGATATTCGTTAGCTATAACGGTTTAAACGATTGAAAGAAACTAAGTTGTGAACGACACAACTTAGAAGAATTGAAACTGAAATTTCACTGCGCAAACCAGTAACTCTGGAGGCTTTCCAGAACAGAGGATTTGGAAACAGGGGATGAGCCCTGTACCATTTGAAAGTTTGGGATGTCTAGTTTACGGATCACAAATCCGATAAACGAGCTAAAAGTTATTACAGTTTCCGGCGAGGGTCGCAAAACTGCCGCGAAAACCCTAGTTGCTCGATAGGTTCGACGTATAACGTCTTAGGTTCGTTCTAAGCTCTCGTATTCGATTTCTTTAGAAACTGGACCCTCAAGGCAGTCATCACGTACTCTCGTACGTGGTGAACTCCTTCTCAAAACTCGACCAATAGCACGACGTTCTAAACGTCGGCTTTCAACTAGCAATTACTAAACCAACAATTTATGCAATTCGCGTTCTAGTTCTCGACTATAACTATAGCTCATATTATAATAGCTCGAAAGCTTATGACATCAACTACAAAGTTGTTCTCAAGTCCATCATAGACAATAATATTTAATTAGAATTCACATTCGACTTCTCGGTTATTAGTTACGACTAATTGTTCGTCTCTTACGCGATTTTCAAAGTTGTCGGATTCCGTTCAAATTTTACGACATCAATCTATATCTAACGAGAATCACTTTCATGCATGCAATCATGTCATAACATCACTATATTTCTACTTATGACGTGTTCTTCGTCTCTTACATTCCGATAAATATTTTTAGAAAAATCCAATTAAATTCCCATAATCAATTCACATCAATTTCAACCTAATTCCATCATCAATTCATCAATTAACATGAACACATGAAAACCCCTAATTCTTACTATAATTTCGGTTTTCATACTATGGATAAGAGGGTGATTTTCTTCTCCAATTAACACCATTTATTCATTAATCAACCCATTATAACAACTATTAATCAATTGAAATCCAATTTCAAACTATCATGCATAAATCCCCAATTTCATTACTCAAACACTAATTGAATTTCACAAAAACATGGGGCTTTCGATTCTTCTTTGTTCTAAACACTAATTAAACATCTCTTAAGCATGAATCTATCATCAATTGAAGAAATCCCAAAATCCTACTATTAACCCTAAATTTTCGGTAATAATGAGGGATTAGGGTTCTTGATTTTTGTTCAATTCTAAACCCTAATTAACCTATCTAACATATCCGATTTCATTAATCAAAGATCCATTCATCAAAAAAAACACTCTAATTTTTGATCCAAGGAAGAAAATGAAAAGAAGAAGAAGATGGATGGATAGAAGTATAGAGAAGATAATTACCTTGCTAATTATTGAAGAAAGTGTTAAGTTCTAATGGATGAATCAAGCCTTGTGTGTTTCTTCTTGGAGTTCTTGGAGGTTCTTCAATGGAGGATGAAAAATTAAGATGAGAGTGTAAGAGATGGGGGGCTGCCGAGATTTTGGAGTTGGGAGGGAAGGAGGATTAAGTTTGAATTAAACAAAATGATATAAGGTGAATATGTGTAAAGTAGGAATAGTGTACCCTTAGGTGTCCTCTAAAATACAATATAAAACATAAATATCCTCTTATTAGAGGTGATGATGTCGGTTGGGGTGAGGGAGAAGGAAGAAATATGCGCTTTTTCCGGCGCGATCCGACGTTACGGAAAACGTTCGACGAAAAACGTCGCTCGGTACAAAATTGTCGCGATCCGATTTGACCGTAAATTCTAACGTACGAAACTTAATCGGAAAATAAATTTATAAAATTTATTTTGACAAAAACTCGGGACGACACAGTCCGAGTTTCGTCCGGAAAAATCATAAAAACGAACTTTCACGGGCGAGTTCGTATCGCGATTTCGTGAATGTAAAAATCAGACGGTTTTCCGTTCTGAGTTCACGAACTAAAAACTTTTCGTACGCGCTAACCCTAAATACAGTAGTCGACTAGCTGACTTCCGTAATTTATTTTCAGAAACGGATTAGACCGTTAGTCTTAGAATTCAAAATCGTAAACTTAGGCGTGCAAAGCCATTTATTTAATTAACTTTAAAATTTTTAGGGTCGTAAGGAAATTACGGGGCATTACATATATATTTGTTTAAAATTACCAAACAGGGGTTTTTCATTGAGATTAGCAATAGCAGTCACTTCATCAAACGTTTTGAAGTTATACATATTGTACGGAAAATCTGCATCATAGACTTCACAAACTCTTGTCTTAGGGGGGTGTATTAGATGTTGAGTTTGATAGATTTTTAAAGAATTGAATTTTATGGAGTTTGAGAGAGTTTATGAGAGTTGAGTGTTGAGTTTAAAGGAATTCGCGTTGATTTTTAAGGAGTTGGGCCGAGTTCAACTCCGCATTCTCGCGAGCGTGGACGATGTACGGTTGCGCATGACATGTCGTTCACACGACCGTGGATGGTGCACGGTCGCGGAAACTCAGCCCATTCCCACGCTCGTGGGTCACGCATGGTCGCGGCTACCATTAATCTAGAAAATCATCGTCCAAGGTTCCCCTTCTTTCATAATAAACCACAATCTCTATGACTCTCTCTCTCTCTCTTCTAACCCGATCTCCCCTTTCAACCTCTGCTGACGATGGCCTTCTTCCATCACAGGAAACTTCTCGATGAATCTCTATCTGATGATCCAGCTTTATATTGCAAACCTTTTTGTGAAGCGGCGAAAACAACCAGCAAGTGTCCATTAACGTGTTTCAATATCGTATTACACAAAACCCCAAAGCTCTCCCTCCTTCTCACCGCCTCCCTCGCCGTCCTAGCCACCGCTTTCTTCATCTTCACCTGCTACACAATCTACCGATTTTGCACCGTCTGGCGCAACTCGCGGCGGCAGAGGCAGTCACAGCGCCGCCAGCCCGAACAAGATGGCGGCCCGAACGAAGATCTCCTCGATCGCTAGAATAACTCAAACCCAGTGCCCATAGATGGTCCACGATCGCGGGTATGAAGCATTTGCCGCGGTCGCGTGTGGCCAATGGTCACTCGTTCGAACTCCATGGAACTCCGAGGTACAGAGGTCGGAGTTCAGACAGTGTATTTTTCTTCACCAATTCCTTCAAACTCTATAACTTATCGGAAATCCATCAAAATTTTGTATAATTTGTGTAATACCCCGAACTTTCATTAATCCTTAAGTATGCCCTAAATGAGTTTAAATGCTTAATTAATGAGTTTTGAGTGAAGAGAATCTTCAAGAAAAGATATTTATTTGAAAATGACTAAAATGCCCCTGTGTGCTTTGATGTGAGTTTCTCTCGTTTTGATTATTCGATTGAGTATGTGATGCATTGATTGAGTATATTTGTATGAGTTTGAGCATGAGTAGGATTTTAAGAAAAATCCAAGAACTTTTACTTTCAGTGAATAGTAACACGAATCGAGAAAATACTATTCACTGACGAACTTAGAATTTGACCTAATTAGTGTCTTTGAACCTAGAATTTATTCTAAGATCATTGAGATATATTAGAAGCTCATCCAAGATCACATGAGAGAATTATAAGAATTTAGTCCTTAACTGATTAATTACCCGAGTAGTTTTTAGGTTTTCTTCGTTATTTGGAATTTTAACCTAAAAATTTGATAATCGGAATCCTTGATTTATTTAGTGGGACATGAGATAGGTTCGAGATGTTTTAGTGTCGGAAACGAGACGAGGAGAAATTAGAGCCGTTTTCAGTATAAATGAAATAATACGGACTTTTTATCCGGAAAACTTTTTCAACCGGGTGAAATTATATCTGTCAGAAGAGAATCTCTCTCCCTCTCTCTCTACCGACCTCTCTATCTCTCTCTCTCTCTCTCTCTCTCTCTCTCTCTCTGCCCTTAGCCTAGACTACCTATTTTCAAAACCTACTAAGGAATCCTAATGATGATATTCCTTGCATTAATTTTATTCTTACTTGTGAAGATGAATTATCTTCATTCATGCACCTAATCATCCATCATATCCCATTTCCAACGTGTTGGATTATCAAAGAAGGAAAGAAAATTCTCTATCCCTCAAACCCTCTCTTTGCCGTGAGCAACTAAGGAAGAAAGAAGAAAAATTCCTCTCCATCTCTCTCTCTCCCAACCGAAAACACACACACACCAACACATACTTGAAGATCCTCCATTGAAGCTCCAAGATTCAAGCTTCCAACATCCAAGTTTTCAAGAGATCATCATCATCCTTTTCAATCTTCCAAATCCTAGTTGAAGAGGTAATTAGTTCATCAAGTCTTGAGATCAATATCAAATTCCAAATCATCTCATATTTCTTGAAATTTTCGGCACATATGCCCTTGAGAGATGAATAATTCTTGTTTTATTTTTCTTGAGGATTCAAGATGAAATCCACCAAGGAAATCAAAGCTAAAGATTGAGCCTTTCAAGCCTTCCAATTTCGGCCAAGAAGAAATCAAGAGGAGGGTTGGATTTATTTCTTAAAAGTAGGTTAATCTATTTGATTAGATGTATATATATGTAATCTCTATAATCTCTAAAGAAAAAGATGCATGCATGGTTTAATTTATGCTTAGGCAAACTAGGGTTTTTGATATGAGATTCGATGTGAGATTCGAGTAAGGAAATCGATAGAAAATCAAGCCCTAGGAATTAATCTATGGATTAAGAGAAAGAAAAATTAAATCCCTAAATGATGGTAGAAGCCGAAAATTAGGAAAAGAGAAGGAAGAATTCGATTTTCTATGATTTTGATGATTTAATGCCTTATATGTGTTTATAAGCATGATTTGAGTGATTATATATGCATGAAAAATTGAGAAAATATGCATGCTAATTTATATATACATGCCGTAAGTTTTGGGCATATGAGGAGGAATTTTGTTTGATGAATTAATGATGTTATGAGTATGAGATTATTATGAGTATATGATGATTTAATCTCCTATGATGTTATTATGAGGAAAATCGATTTTAATGCATGTTGAGGAAGAAAATGATAAATTGATGATTTATGATGATTTTTGATGTTATGATGATATGAGTATTTTGTGTGTAAATTTGATGCGTTATATATTAAGTGAGTATTTTTAAGATGAAGAAGATGAATTTTAAGCATGAAAATGAAAAAAAAAATCGAAAAAGTGAGTAAGAATACCTAGTGTGTGTTCTAGGTGTTCTTGGTGAAATGATATGAATTTTTGAAGATTTGAATGAATGCCTAGTGTGTGTTCTAGGTGTTCTTGGTATTTATTTGAAGATTTAAAGATCATTAAAATTAATTCAAAAAGAAATTAATTATTAAATTAATAAAATATTCAAGATATTTTGAGAATAAAAATTAAATAGAAAATAAAAGAGAAAAATTATTAAATGAGTGATGAGTCATAAATTGGGAAAGATAAAGAAAAATAATTTCTTTATTAAATAATTAGAGTTTAATAAAAAGAATTAATTTAGTTAAATCATTTGAGATTAGATGAATTAATAATCGAGAATAAATAAGAAATAGAAGACGAGATAGAATTAAAGAAATAGAGTTAGGAATCAAGTATGAAATATGAGTCGAGTAATTGAGAAGTTGTTTGAATAAACGAGAAATAACGAAAATAATAAATAATAATTATAGAGTTGAGTATAAGTAATCAATGAGAAGCTTTAAATCGAGTATGAGTTTAATTATCCGAATGATGTTAAATTAGTCGAGAAGTTTGATGTTTAATAATAAAGTTAGAGCAAATTAACTAAAATAAGAATTTCTTCATTAAATAAGAAATAATAGAATATGAGAATAATAAGTTGAGTCGAGCTTAGAAAATAAATAAAGAGATAAGTCGAGTAAGAGAAACTATGAGATTAGAGTCAAGTAAGAATTATTTGAGCAAATTAAAGTAATTAATTGAGAAATGTTATAAAAAGGGAATAAGATTTAATAAGAGTTATTTTGAGAATCGAGTTTATAAATAATAAGTGATTGAGTATTTGTTTATGAATATTATGCCGAGTAATGATTATTAAGTAATGTTCGAATAAGTCAATCAAGTTTGATTTTCAAATCGTTTTAAATTAAAAGAGTCGAGGAAATTATAGAGATAATAATTTAAGAATCGAGTTTTAAGACGAAGTTAAGAGTCGAGTTATAAATAGAAAATGAATTTTTATTTCAATAAGAGTTTAATTAAAAGAAAAAGAGAAATAGTAATAAAAGTGTAAGTAATAGTACGTATGCAAATACGTATAAGTAGTTGAGAAAAGACGACGTCTTTGGAAATAACGTCGTATATTGAATTAAAAAATATTAAATGATTATTTAAGCTTTAATCCAAGAAAATTTTTATTATTTGAATTAATGTCTTTTCCAAAACTAGGGTCGAGTAATGAGGAGTAATTGTTAATGTGACTTGAAGTGTGAATCGAGTTTGAGATAATACGTTTGTTTAAATTCCAATTTAAAATTATGATGATTGATTGAAATTCTATGTTGAATTAAATACGTTTGAGTAGACTTATGTGATTAAACATAATTGAATATGCTTACTTGAATCTATATGCTTGAGTAAAATATTCAAGCTTTGATTATAATGAAATGATTGTTCAAATTGTTGAGAATGCGTGCTCATGACGTGAATGATGTTCGTATAATCGAGTATTTAATTAGGAATGTGAGTACGGATTCGAATAATGAAGTTTAGTCAATTCACGTTTCTTTAATAAGAAATGCTAAGACATTAGCAAATAACATTAACCAATTAACGAGTAGCATTAATGATTTAGAAACAAGAATACTAGATACAGTAATTAGTAACCGAGTAGAGTGAGAACCGAGGATGAGAAAGCCGAGAATCGAGATTGTCTTCGAAAAGATAAAAAATTAGAGAGAGACGAGTCAAGTAGAAGTCCTTCAGCCGAAACAAACGTCTACTTTACGTCTTATGCATCATGTCTTACTTCTTTTATTGATGTCAAAATATAAAGAACTGAGCGGGACGGAGAAGTAGCGAGGACAAAGAAAGAGTAAGCCGCCTAGCTAATCGTCGGAAGTCGAGTGGGCTTTTTTAAACCAAAACTATGATGAATGCTATTATGTATTGAGTATTACTATGTGAGTTTTAAAATTTAATTGACTTGCCGTTTTATGTGAGTTTGGTATGTTTTATCACCTGCTTGTTTGAGATATTATTATCCTATGAAAGACAGGAAACCCACGTATGGTATATGAATTGTTGAGGTGACTGTGAGCCTTGCTTCGGTTGGGCCGGTCACAGTGTTCGAGAAGGAGGCCTACTTCTCGACACAGATGGATGGATGATGTGGTAGATGATGCATACTGTTTGATGTATATATAACTGTTTTGATTGGCCAGTCTATTCGAAAAGAAAATGATTTTGCATTCACAAGTAAAACTGTTTTCACTGCATAAATACTTGTGATGCTTCGGCAAGGCAAGTTCAATTGATATAGCTCTAAGAGCAGGTTTTCAAATGTTTTCGGCATGTGTTCACTGAGTACGAAGTACTCAGCCCTGCATGTATTTCTAAACGTGCAGGTTAGCAGAATGTGGATGGCGTGGACAACTTGGTGGTATGTTTCTTTTGAGTCAGAAATTGGACTGGTAGTTGCATGTCTTCATACATGTGATTGTTGGGATTGAGTCGAGGTCTCCGCTGCTATGTTTTGGTAGACAATGTTGTTGATATCTGTTGAACCATATTTTATATTCTGTTGATTAAGAGTATTGTGCTCGATACAATTATTGGTTTTTGTTGGTTCTCGTTTTTGAGAAATTGAAATACTTATGCCGTTTTGGTTTGATATGTGAATTATACATGCTCGTTTGATGTTTCGTTTGTGACTTGAAAGCATATTCTTATTTTTTATCGCTTTCAGTCAATAACTTCCTTGTTTTCCCGAGCATGATTCCCTTATTTGAGTTGAGTTGATGGATGGTTTAGTAGTGTTAGTGTTTGTACGTCGCACCTCAGGAGTCGGGGTGTGACAGGTTGGTATCAGAGCAAGGTTTTGTCTGCTCTGAAGTCTAACTTTCTTTGATGAGTCGAGTCTAGATTTATTTCCTAAACTTATTTAAGTCAGTAACACACCAAGCAATCCCCTATCTCATCCGGCAACCAGGTACGCTTTATTTTCTAAGAGTTTTTTAGTTTAAAATGATGATCGAGTTATTGAAGTTATTAAGATTTTGAGTTATTTACTATTTGCGCTCGTTTAGAGGTAAAAAACTTTATAAGTAGATTGAATAACTAGTTTGCTCTAGAATGTCTTCCCTAATGCGTTTTTATGTGGAAAATCGAAAAGGATGAAACGTTTGTGCAAGAGGTTACGTGAAATGGAATTGCTCGATACCTTGAATGATAGTACCCCTATGGAAAGCGAGAATGAGTATGTGGTGATTGGAAATTCTAGCATGCTTGATTAACTATTTAAGTGTGCTTAATTCGTTTAAATTGCGTATAGGATGGACGACCACGAGTGGATGCAGGAGTACCTGCATGTGAGAAAAATGCACCGCGAGTCTATTGCGGAATTCCTGTATATGGACGTCAGACCGTTAGATGGAATGAACCATCTGATTCAAGCTTTGTCTCGTGAGTGGCGAGAGTGGACAGCGTCTCTTGTGCCCCGATTTCTTGGACACCGTTATCATGAGGGGTACCTTTGTGGTGACTGCAACGCATTCATCTCAACTATTTCTGGACGGTATATGCAGTATGGTGCACCTCCTCCGGCACCTTATGATGATGACCTCCCTGCCGAGCCAAGTGGTTTTGTTTATAGTCCCCTACCTATTCTTCAAGATGGCCCAGTTTCTCCCCGTAATCCTACACCTCCCCGTGTTGAGCCAGAATCTCGAGCTGCTTACCAAGACTACCCATATTCGAGTGGTGTGCTTCCCATTCGAGCCTATGATCCTTCTTCTACATCTAGCTCGCTACCTCTACAACCAAATGGTTATCATGATCCTAACAGAATTTCATCACCTTTGAATGACTAGATTACGGAGTATATGTGTCGCAACAGCCCCCCTCCTCCGATTCAAACCCCAGCCGAGCCCTCTAGGCCGACCCGTACCGGCGACGGCAACGATGGTGAGTATGACGAGGATTCGACAGCCGAAGCTACCATGGGAAGCGGTTACCTCCAAGCTCTGCCAAATGACTACTTTTCAACTCCATATACGCTCGTTCCGACCCTAGTTGTGAGGCCTAATGATGGACGTGAGTTAGATTTTGGCGCTACGGCCGATACGACATCTTACCTCCGATGTGATGAGAGTAATCTCGAGATACCCCCATGGGTCAAGTCAGAACTAGAGGATGTCAATGCTAATTCTGAAGACAAGGATACAAGAAATACGACCAATACTTGGGAAGCTGTAAATTATACTCTCCGCGACTATGAAGAAGAATTGAGGGCAGCTGAGCGTGAGTGCTTTAACATTATAAACAATGACGCAGGAGAGGAGGAGGAAAATCCCGATGTGGATCCCGAGAAAGAGGACCCAGGAGAGGAGAATGTCGAGGAAAATTTTGATGCGGATCAGTATGACGATTTCGGTCCGAGTGAGGATGATTCTAACGTTTAGAATCAGTTTAAGCAAGTTGTGGGAAAATATTGAACAATATTTGCAGAATTGAACTCTTTACTTTATCGCAGTGATGTAAATATTTGAGACTTGAAGTTTGGTTAGCTAGTAAGAATCGAACGCGATGTGTGAGATCGTGTAGTTCAATTTGAGTAGTAGATCATCATGTCGATGTGAGGAATATTTTTCCAGTGTAAATTTTTAATCCCTTATCGTGTAGGAAGTCCTCAGAAGAGGCCACTGTCGAGTGAAATGAAAAAGCCGCCGTTAGGCCGTTAAAATCAACTTTGAGTCTCTCAAGTAACTAAATTAATCCGAGTATTCGAGATCCTTAAATAATGATTGAGATGAGAAAGAGTATTGAGATAAGAGTTGAATAAATCAAGTAAGCTATTTTTAGCATTAATTAATAAAATTCGAGTGAAGGATTAGAAGACGCATATGAGCTGAAGAAATAATATATTCGAGTGCATGATTGTTTGAGTATTGAGAAAAATTTATCTTGAATATATGTGAATATTTATGTGATGATATTTGAGATTATTATTTTGATTGATCTGTTAGAGGAAGTAATTATTTTGAGAAATTATTTATACATGATGATGATGTAAATATTTGTTCTCCTTAATGGTGATTGATTGTTTTGAGTTGAGAATTGAACTGTTTAAAATATATGAGTAATTGAGATGATTGTTATATTTGAAATGATCATGAAATTAATTTCCTTTGATGTGTTTGATAAGTACCGATCGAGGATCATATTTCTCTTAAAAAGGAAATATTTTCAAAATCGAGAAAGACTTCAAGCGAGATAATTCGTTCTTCTGAGATGATTAAAAATTTTCTTTTGCATTTCTTTAGAATGCCGCCAAGACGAAGAAACGTAAGAAACCTTAGAGATGAGGAAGAGGGACAACGAAATCCTACCCGCCCCCTCGAAATGAATGTCGAGTAGAAGAACTTTTTCTTTGCCAAAATCCCCCAAGCTTTGACGGTAAATGCAGTCCTGCAGAAGCCGAGGACTGGATTCGTTCACTTAAGCGAATTTTTAGATTTCTTCGATGCACTGATCGCGAACGTCTCAAGTGCATGACGTATTAATTGAAAGGAGCTGCCGACTATTGGTGGAAAACAAGACAGAGGACGTATACGCCTGAAGAGCGTAATAACTTGACGTGGAAACAATTCAAGGAAGCGTTATACGAGAATTTCGTGCCGAAGAGTTATCGTGAGCAGAAGGTAAACGAATTTGTCAATCTCAAGCAAGGAAAGAAGACTGTAGCTAATATGACCGCGAATTTTGTAAGTTAGCTTGTTTTGCACCTGATAAGGTGGATACCGACGAGAAGATGTGTGAGTTATTCCGAGCAGGACTAAGACAAGATATTCGAGTAGCTCTTGCCAATAAGAGTGGTTTGACTTATGCGGAAGCCCTTAATTGAGCCTTAGATGTGGAATTGGCTATGCAGCCAGAAAAAGGATCACAGTCTTTAGCAAATCCCCAATTCCAGAGCCAAATAACGATAACCATAACTACCAATCAGCCTCAGTTCGGTCAGCATGCAAAGAGAAAAGGAAAGTGGAGTGGTGGAGGCCACCCAAGCAAAAGACTGTGGCAAGAAAAAGGTCAACAACAACCTCAGCAACCTCAGAAAGCGAGAGCTCCGCAGTCAAAGAGAAGCAACAAATTTGTAGGATCCCAAAGATTTCCTCCTTGTTTGAAATATGGCCGGATGCATCAAGGTATCTGCAAAGCTGGAAGTAATGTTTGTTATACTTGTGGACAGCCTGGTCATTTTTCGAACTAGTGCCCAAGTAAGCAACAAGGAATGAGTGGCGGAAGGCCAAATTAGTTTCAGCAGATGAAAGTAGTTGGGGCGACCCGACATCAAAAGTTTTTCTAGCATCAGCGTAAATCGCAACCGCCAAGACATCAACCTTCCCAGCAGGAATCCCCGCTTTTCCAAAGGGCCCTTGCAATTGAGCAGAAACTGTCAGCTAAAGACTAAGGAAATCTAGCAGGTATGGGGAAGCTTAACGGCATATCTGATATTGTTTTACATCGGTATTTCGTATTCATTTATATCTATCGCGTGTGTAGAAAACTTAGGATTGAACGTAGAAGAATCGAACCAGGCGCTTAGAGTGACTACCCCTTTAGGTAAGTCAGCGTTATTGTCGCGTGCTTGCTCGAACTTAGAATTCGAATTCGAAAATCGCAAATTGTTAGCTAAAACCTTAAACCTGATTCAAATGTGGGGCGTAGACTTAATCCTCGGAATGGATTGGTTAACCGAGAATTTTGCGACGATCCGATGCGATCTGAGACAAATTTCGTTTAAACCCCTGGAGAAGAGCCGACCGTAGTTTTTGGAGTTGAGAAGAGAGTAAGAAAGAGAATACCAATAATTTCAGCTATGAAGGCTCAGAGGTTGATGAGGAAGAAAGATACAAAGGTGTATCTAATCTACTTGAACAAAGATGAGGACCAAGAGCTGAGTGTCGATGACGTGCCTATCGTGCGAGAATATAAAGACGTGTTTCCAGAGGTATTACTAGGATTGCCTCCTGACAGACAGTTGGAGTTCACAATTGATCTTGAACCAGGATCAGCCCCGATATCAAAAGCTCCGTATAGAATGGCCCCAAAAGAACTCCAAGAATTGAAGATCCAGTTGCAAGAATTATTAGATTTAGGTTTTATCTGTCCAAGTGTTTCGCCTTAGGGAGCTCCGATTCTTTTTGTGAAAAAGAAAGATGGTAGTTTGAGGATGTGCATAGACTACCGAGAGCTTAACAAGATTATGCTTAAGAACAAGTATCCATTGCCAAGGATAGATGATTTGTTTGATCAGCTAAAAGGAGCCGGTGTTTTCTCTAAGATTGATCTAAGGTCAGGATATCATCAACTGAAGATCAAGCAAGAAGATGTTCCAAAGACTGCTTTTAGGACGAGATATGGACATTACGAATTCATAGTAATGCCATTCGGTTTGACCAATGCTCTAGCAGTGTTTATGGACCTGATAAATAGAGTTTTTCATGAATATTTGGATAAATTTGTGATTGTGTTCATAGACGACATTTTGGTGTATTCAAGAAACGAAGCGGAACATGAGAAGCATTTGCGAATTGTGTTGGAAAAGCCAAGATCCGAGCAGTTATAGGCCAAATTCAGCAAGTGTGAATTTTGGTTAAAAGAAGTGAATTTCTTAGGACACGTGTTTTCGTCCGAAGAAATTAAAGTCGACATGGATAAAGGTAAAAGCTGTTCAAGAATGGAAATCACCGACGTAAGTACATGAAGTCCGTAGTTTCCTCGGTTAAGTAGGTTACTATCGAAGATTCATAGGAGGATTTTTTTTCAAGGTCGCAAAGCCGATGACAAGTTTATTGAAGGAAGAATCGAAGTTTGAGTGGACGGAGGAATGCGAAAGAAGTTTCCAAGAGCTCAAGACAAGATTAACTATAGCTCCAGTGTTAGCTCTTCCTGAACCAGGAAAAAAATTATACAATTTATGTCGACGCATCAGCTCAAGGCTTAGGATGTGTCTTAATGCAAGATGGAAGAGTGATAGCGTGGCTTCCAGGAAACTCAACCCCATGAAGATAAATGTTCAACTCAAGATTTAGAGTTAGCAGCCGTAGTGCATGCTTTGGAAATTTGGCAACACTATCCCTATGAAACCAAGTGTGAAATCTTTTCAGATCACAAGAGTTTGAAGTATTTCTTCGAGTAGAAGGAGCTAAATATGAGACAAAGGAAATGGCTCGAGATGGTGAAGGATTACGATTGCAAGATATTGTATCACTCCGGTAAAGCTAATGTCGTAACCGACGCATTGAGCCGAAAAAGAAAGGAGGAGAATTCGGGAGAAACCGAGTTAGGCTTTTTGCTAAGTGATGAGGTAAGATTGATTGAGGAGTTGAGAAAATGAGAAATCGAAGTAATCATACCTCCCCCCCCCCCAGCGACAGTAGAGCAAGTGATGCTACATTGGTAGTAAGGCTAGATTTAAGGTCTCGTATCATAGAAGGTCAAAGTTGAGGATGAAGATTAGAAGAGAATGAGTCAAGGATTTCTCCGAGTCGAGAGATAATGCTTTATTGTTTCGAGGAAGGATTTGTATGCCAAATGATGAGAAGTTGAGGAACGAAATAAGGAGTGAAGCTCATGAGACCCCGTGTACAGCCATCCTGGCAGTACGAAGATGTACCAAGACTTAAAGCAACAGTTTTGGTGGGAAGGATTGAAGAAGGATGTAGCCATGTATGTTGAAGAGATGCTTAACTTGCCAACAAGTAAAGTCCCTACATCAAAGACCGTATGGACCCTTACAACCGCTACCAGTCCCAGAATGGAAATGGGATGGTGTCACGATGGATTTCATGATGGGTTTATCGAGATCGAGGAAAGGTAACACAGTCGTGTGGGTGATAGTGGATAGATTAACGAAGTCCGCCCATCTTATACTTATGGATCGGATAAGTTGGCTCAAATCTATTTTAAGAAGATTGTGAGATTACATGGAGTACCGAGTACGATTACCTTCGACCGAAATTCAAAGTTCACAGCCGTTTTTTGGGAAAGTTTCCACAAAAGAGTTGGGAACATAGTTGCAGTTTAGCACTGCTTAGCATCCTCAGACGGATGGTCAATCCGAGCAAACGATTCAAATCCTTGAGGATATGTTGAGAGCCATTTTATTAGATAAAAGAAACGAGTGGGAGAAAATTTTACCCCTTATCGAGTTTGCGTATAATAATAACTATCAGAGTACGATAAGAATGGCCCCTTTATGAAGCTCTTTATGAGAAGAAAGTGTAGACCTCCGTTCTATTAGGACGAAATAGGCGAGAGAAAAGCGATAGGGACCGAATTTCATGGGATTGCAATGGGCAAGAGAGTACCGGTAATATTCGCCTTACAAGCGAAGAAGTTGATAAAGAAGAAGGGTTGCACAGCCTATCTTGTGTACCTAGTTGGAGAACCAGGAGCCGAGAAGACCATTCAAGACATGAAATTTGTCAACGAGTATGAAGACATCTTTCCAGAAATTTTACCTGGTCTACCACCCGACCGTCACATAGATTTCTCGATTGACCTAGAACCAGGATCGGCCCCCAAATCTAAAGCCCCTTATAGGATGGCACCGAAGGAGTTAGAAGAACTCAAAATCCAATTACAAGAATTGCTAGACCTTGGTTTCCTCAGACCAAGTGTCTCACCTTGGGGAGCACCAGTGTTGTTTGTCAGAAAGAAGGATGGTTCAATGAGGATGTGTATAGATTATCGAGAGCTGAACAAGATCACCCTCAAAAACAAATATCCTTTGCCAAGGATAGAGTATCTTTTCGATCAGCTCAAGGGTGCATGAGTGTTTTCAAAGATAGATTTAAGATCAGGGTATCATCAACTGAAGATTAAACCCGAGGACGTACCTAAGACTGCTTTTCGAACCAGATATGGCCACTACGAATTCCTGGTTATGCCATTTGGTTTGACCAACGCCCCTGCTATATTCATAGACCTCATGAATAGAGTTTTTCACCCATACTTAGACAAATTCATCTTAGTTTTCATAGACGATATTCTCATTTACTCTAAGAATGAGAAAGAACACGAAGAACATCTGCGAATAGTGTTGGAAACACTTAGAAATGAGAAACTGTATGCCAAGTTCAGTAAGTACGAATTTTGGTTGAAGGAGGTAATGTTTCTCAGACACATAGTTTCAACCGAAGGAATCAATGTAGACCCTGCCAAGGTAGAGGCAGTGCGTAATTGGAAGTCACCAACAAGTCCGAACGAGATCAGAAGTTTCTTTGGTTTGGCAGGCTACTACAGAAGATTCATCGAAGGATTCTCCACGATTGCTAGACTAATGACGCAGCTACTTCGAAAAGAGAATAAGTTTAAATGGACGGACGAGTGTGAAAGGAGTTTCCAAATGCTCAAAGAAAAGTTAACTACAACACCAGTATTAGCTCTTCCAGACGCAAACAAGGAATATGTGGTGTATGCAGATGCTTCAAAGAACGGCTTAGGTTGTGTTCTAATGCAAGACGGAAAGGTCATAGCTTATGCCTCACGACAACTTCGACCTCACGAAGTTGAGTATCCAACCCACGATTTAGAACTCGCAGCCGTTGTGCATGCATTAAAGATTTGGAGACATCATCTTTATGGTGTAAGGGTTGAGATCTTCACAAATCACAAGAGTCTGAAGTACTTCTTCGAGCAGAAAGAACTGAATATGCGACAAAGGAGGTAGCTCGAATTGGTCAAGAATTACGATTGCAGAATCAATTACCATCCCGGATGTCTGTTTGTCGAGGAAGAAACTCAAGTACGAGAATTTGAAAAGATGGAAATAGAAGTGCTCGATACACCAGCAACGATCACAAGTCAACTAGCGGCACTAGTAGCTACACCTAATTTACGAGAAAGAATTATAAGTGCCCAGAGGAAGGACAAGTCGATGGAGAAGCTTCGCCTAAAGATGAGAACAGATAAACCAGACGGTTATTCCGAAGCACCAGACAATGCAATATTATTTAAAGGCAGACTTTGTATTCCTGACAGTGACGAAGAATTAAAGAACGATATCATGAGTGAGGCTCGTGATACTCCATATACAGCACACCCTGGGTGTACGAAGATGTATCAGGACTTAAGAAAGAATTTCTGGTGGAATGGATTGAAACGATACGTTGCCTTGTTTGTAGAAAGATGTTTGGCGTGTCAGCAAGTGAAAGCCTTACATAGACGACCGTATGGATTGTTGCAGCCATTAAATATCCCAGAATGGAAATGGGAGGGAATAGCTATGGATTTTGTGACAGGCTTGCCTAAGTCAAGAAGAGGAAATACTGCCATTTGGGTGATTATCGATAGGCTCACGAAATCAGCTCACTTTATACCGATTAAGACTACCTACGGATCAGAGAAGTTAGCTCAGTTGTACGTTCGTGAAATTGTACGTCTGCACAGAGTACCGAAGTCCATAATATCAGACAGAGATGCCAAGTTCACTTCAAGATTTTGGATCACCCTGCAGAAGGAGTTGGGCACTGAACTTAACTTCAGTACTGTAATACCCCGAACTTCTATAACATTAGAGAGCGTATTAAATAACCTTATAAGTTTAAATGACGAGATTTGAGGAATAAAATTTTTCCTAAATAAATAGAAAGAAGTAAAATGACTGAAATGCCCTTATGTGTTTTTACATGAGATTATCTGTTTCTATTTCTTGAAATGATAATGTGATGCATATATTGAGCTTATTTGTATGAGAATGAGTACGAGTATGATTTTCAGAGATTTCCGAAGATTTTGATTTGAAGTAAATATTGTTGATAACCGAGAAATCGCTATCCATCGATGAACTTAGAATAGATTTTAATTAAAATCTTTGAACCTAGAATTAACTCTAAGATCATTGAGATAAGATAGAAGCTTATCCGAGATAATTTGAGAGAGTTATGAGAATTTAATCTTTAAAGGATTAATAGGCGGATTAATAAGCCGACTAATTTTTAAGTTTTCTTCGTTATATGGAATTTAGACCTAAAAATTAGATAATCGGAATCCTTAATTTATTTAATGAGATGTGAATTTGGTTTGAGATGTTTTTAATGTCGGAAACGAGATGAGGAGAGATTAGACCCGTTTTTAGCATAAATGGAATAATACAGACTGTTTATCCGGAAAACTTTTTACGACCAGGTAAATAATACCCGTAATAAAATATTGAGAAAAATTCCACTCATCTCTCTCCCTCTCCACCGCCATCTCTCCCTCTCTCTCCCTAATCTCTCTCTCCAAACCTACTAAGTAGAATTAATCATTAATATTCTTTAACAAGAATATAATCTTAGTAAATTGTGATAT
Source organism: Schizonepeta tenuifolia (assembly GCA_029490685.1). Taxonomy (NCBI): domain Eukaryota; kingdom Viridiplantae; phylum Streptophyta; class Magnoliopsida; order Lamiales; family Lamiaceae; genus Schizonepeta; species Schizonepeta tenuifolia. Next base: position 61,082,444 of record CM055955.1, read on the forward strand.
AAAGATTACATGCATACATCCATCCCATCAAACCATCATCTCTCTCTCAATCCAAGTTCCAACACCAACATCATCATTTAGATTCCATGTGTTGGAAGGATACCTAATCAAGTGCATGCAATTTTACACAAATCTATCTCTCTTTTTCGATCTCTCTCTCTATTCAAGAGGAGAATTGCTTTCATTCAATCTATCCCTCTCTCTTTCGAAAATTTCTCAAGAAAGCCAAGGAAGAAAAATCTCTCTCCTTCTCCCCCATTGCCGTGACATACACATACAATATACACTTGAAGATTTCTTCCATTAAAGCCTTGTATTCAAGCTCCAATCTCATGAAGATCAAGAGAAGATCATCATCATCATCCTAGTTCTTTCAAACCCCAAGTTGAAAGGTAATAATTCTCCAAGTTCTTGAGTTTGAAATCCAATAATCATCCCCCATTCTTCATAATTTTCGGCTCTTAAGCCCTAAAATGGATGATTAATTATTGTTTCTTTTTCTTGAGGGATTCAAGATAAGTTCTTCCAAGAGAAATCTAAGCTAGAAGTTGAGCCCCCTTTTCCCCCCAATTTCGGTTCTAAGGAGATCAAAAGGAGGAGATCCAATTTATTTTCTAAAAGTATGATATTCATTTGATTTCTTGTATATATGTATCTCTATAAGTCCTAAAAGAAAGAAAACATGCATGCATGGTATTTATTTTATGTTTAGGCAAACTAGGGTTATCGATGTGAAGATCGAGTGAGAAGAAATCGATAGGAGAATCGAACTCTAGGATTTAATCTATGAGTTAAGAGAGAAAAAGAAATTTAAAAACCCTAGAAATTGGTTAATACCGAAAAAAATAGGAGGAAAATAAGAAAATATGATTTTTCTTGAGTTTTTGTTAATTTGATGCTTGATTTATGATTTTTATCATGTTTAGAATGGAATTATATGCTTGAAAAATTGAAAAACCGATTGCCCTAATTTTTGTGTAAATGCCGTGAGTTTTGGAACAAAAAGAAGAAATTATTTTGTTGATTTTGTTGATGATTTAATTGATGTTTTGAGCATGAGATTATTATGAGATGTGATGATTTAATCTTTTATGTTGTTAAGTGCGAGAAAAATCGACATATGTATGTGGTTTTTGAAGAAAATAATTATATGATGATTTAGTGATTTTGATGTTGTTGATGATATAATATTTTCAAGTATGATTATGTGTTAAGTTTGAATCCTAGATGATAATAGGATTTAATGTAATGAAAGAATGAAGTTTTAAGCTTTAAAAATGTTAAGAATTGAAAAATACATAGAAGAGAATATCTAGTAGGTGTTCTAAGTGTTGTTAGTGTTCTTGAAATAAGACTTGAAGATTTGAGTTTTGATTAAATTAAATCAAAAAGGAAATTAGTAATTAAATTAATAAAATAATCTCGATATTTATTGAAATAAAAATATAATAAAGAATAAAGGAAAACATGTATTAAGAAATGAGTCTTGAATTAGTAAATAAAAAAAGAAAAGAAAATTTCTTAATTAAATAAATAAGAGTCGAGAAAATCGAGTTAAAATAAAGAGAACAAAATGATAAGAAAGTGAAGAGAAGGTTTAATCGAGTCGAGAAAAAGTGTTAGACGAGTTAAGTTAAAATACTCGTATAGTTTACTCAAAAATAATGGAATAAAATACGAGTAAGATATCGAGTAATGATTTTAAAGGAAATTAATTAAATTAATTAAATAAGTTGTTTTTCAAACCGAGTGGATTAAGAATAAATCGAGAAGAATTGTTGAGATAATAATCTAAAAAGTAATAGTTTGAGTTAAGAATAAAAATCGAGTTAGAAATAGAAATGAAATTCTTATTTCATAAGAGTTTAATAAAAATAAGAAGAATTTTTATTAATTGAGTAAAGAATTATAATATGTTTCATAAGACAACGAGTTTGGAAAATTGTTGTTTATAAGTCGAGAAAGATAAATTTTATTAATTGAGTTTTTATAAAAAGGAATTTGTGTTTGAATTAAGTTCTAAAATAAAAATTGAGTAAATGTTAATGTTTCTTGAAATGTGATTGAATTCGAGACAATATGTTTGATTTATTTTGAATTGTTATGCAATTGAATTAACGTGCTTAAATGAATGATATTATTTGATGATGACGTGAAAGATTATTGAGTTTGTTTTATATGCAAAACAATTGAGTTGTTGAGTTGATAATTAAATCTAGAATTGATTAAAAATATAAAAGAAAACTCGAGTAATAGAATTTAGATAGACGACGCTTCATAATTAAGCAAGAAATGCTAGAACATTGGTTAGTAGTATTAACCAATCATCGAGTAGAGTTAATGGCTTAAAGACGAGAATGCGAGATTTTTTTAGAAAAGAATAGCTTTGAGAGAAACGAGTCAAGTAGAAGTCCTTCAGACGAGACTAGCGTCTAATATCCGTCATTGCGTAGTATCTTAACTTCTTTATCGATGTCGAACTGTGAAGAATCAAGCCGGACGGAAAAGTAAGCGAAGACAGATAGCACGTAAGCCACCTAGCTAGAACGTTAGAAGACAGGTGGGCTTTTCTAAACCAAAACTGTCGATGAATGCTATTATACTATTGAGTATTATTATGTGATTTCTAGAATGCGATTGACTTGCCGTTTTTACTGAGTTTGGTATGTGTTATCATCTGTTTGTTTGAGTTATTATCATCCTGTGAAAGGCAGGAAACCCACGTGTGGTATGTTAAATGTTGAGGTGACTGTGAGTCTTGCTTCGGTTAGGCCGGTCACAGTGTTCGAGAAGGAGGCCTACTTCTCGGCACAGTGAGAGAATTTATGACAGATGATGCATACTGTTGAGTATATATTATGTTTTGACTGCGCAGTCTATTTAAAAGAAAATATTTTTAGCATGCACAAGTAAAATCGTTTTAAGTTGCTTAAGTACTTGTGATGCTTCGGCAAGGCAAGTTCAATTGATATAGCTTTTAAAGAGCATCTTTTCCAAATATTTTAGGCATATGTTCACTGAGTACGAAGTACTCAGCCCTGCGTGTATTTCTAAACGTGCAGGTTAGCAGGATGGCGATGGCAGGAAAGGCTTGGTGGTGTGGTTTGTTTGGTTGTGTTGAGTCGAATGTCAGACTGGCATTTGCACGTCTTCATACGTGTGAGTGTTGGGATTTGAGTCAAGATTCTGCTGCAACTCTTTTGTCGTGAAAGTCTGTTATTATTGTCTCATACTTGTTTTTGTTCCGAGCGATGGGCTCGTTGACTTTAAATGTTTCGATGAATCTTATTTTCGTTAACCTAAAATACCTATCATATTCTCGTCTTAATGTAAATTAAAATGCTCGGTTATTGCCTCAATATGTCTTTGATAGCCTTATTCGAGTGTTATTGCTTTTAGTTGATTTTCCCCGAGCATGTTTCCCCGTATTTGAGTTGATTGTTAGTTGGTTAAGTTGTGTTGTTGTTCGTAAGTCGCACCTCGGGAGTCGGGGTGTGACAAGTACAGCTTTTCACCCTCAGACGGACAGACAATCCGAGAGGACAATTCAGATTCTAGTTGATATGCTAAGGACAGTGGTATTAGATCGAAGCGCAAATTGGGAAGATATCTTGCACCTGGTTGAATTCGCGTATAACAACAGCTATCAGGCGACGATAGGAATGGCGCCTTATGAGGCATTGTATGGAAGAAAATGCAAGTCACCACTTTATTGGGATGAAGTGGGTGAAAGGAATAACTTAGGACCCGACTCGATTAATGAAATGATAGAGATCATTCGGCAGATTCGAGATAGAATGAAAGAAGCCCAGAGCCGACAGAAATCTTACGCCGATGATCGTCGAACCAATCTTAGTTTTGAAGTTGGTGATAAGGTTTTCCTTAAGATTTCACCATCGAAAGGAATCATTAGATTCGGTGTTAAGGGTAAACTTAGACCAAGGTTCATAGGACCTTACGAAATTCTTGAGAAGATAGGACCCGTTGCTTATAGATTGGCCTTGCCGCCAAGTCTAGGAAGTGTCCATAACGTGTTTCATGTTTCCCAATTAAGAAAGTATGTCTATGACCCTAAGCATGTTATAAGTCAGCAAGACGTCGTTCTTGAATCTGACCTAAGTTATGAAGAAAAACCTATATCGATCTTGGATAGAAAAGTTCAAGAATTAAGAACCAAGTCGATACTAATAGTAAAAGTATTATGGAATCACCACGGGCAAGAAGAAGCCACGTGGGAGCTCGAGGAAAAGATGAAGGAGAGGTATCCTTATCTTTTTGAAGAAGGTATGCAAATTTCGGGACGAAATTTTTCGTAAGGGGGTAGGATGTAATACCCCGACTATTTCTTCTGTTTTTAAAAATGAAAGTTAATAATAATTATGGCTTTGCACGCCTAAGTTAAGGATTTTCGATTCTAAGATTTACGGTGAAATCCGTTTCCGAAAATAATTTTCAGAAGTCGGACGAACGACTACTGTATTAGGGTTTTCACGTCCGGTAAATTTTTCGTCCAAAAACTCGGAATTAAAATCCGTCAGAATTTACATTCACTTTTTCTGCGATACGAGTTCACCGGAGAAAGTTAGTTTTTATGATTTTCCGGGCGAATTTTTAGACTGTATAGTCTCGACTTTTTCTCGAATTTTGAAAAACGAATTAGGTTTTCCGAGTACGTAAATTATTTCCAATCTAACGGACGAATTAGATTTCATCGAATTCGAAACTATCTAAGAAAGTATTTCTCGAATTTTTAATCGTCGTTTAAGAGCCGGAAACGAGATATTTCCGTCGAATATTCGCAAACAAACATGTCCTTAGCGAGTTACTATGCTTTGTTAGATATTTTTCTTAACTTTATGACTAATATAGTGAGTCATCTCTCCCTCTCTCCTTCCCCTCATTACCACCATCACCACTCCTCCATCTCTCTCATTTTTTTTCTTCTTCTTCCTCCATTAAAGCTTCAACTCCAAGCTCTTCACAAGTTCTTAAGATCTTCATCTACCGATTAATTCCAAATCCGAGTCCATATTACGCAAGGTAAGAACTTCGTCTCCAATATTAACCGAACACAAATCCATTTCTATCTTTTTCATTTTTTCGAAAACTTAGGAGATGGAATAACATGTGGTCTTTTAATCGAATCATGAAGAAAATCACTCCTCTTTGTCTTAGGGTTATTACCGATTTTTAGGGAATTTTGGGAGTTTGATCGTAGCTCGCTTTCTTTGATGTTTGATCGATAGATTAGTGTTCTATATGTTATTAATTGACTCTATGAATTGTTTTAGATTTTTCTAAAAATAAAATTCGAAACCTAAGAGACGAAGAATGCATGATTTAGTATGGTAAATGTTATGATATGCATGTTTTGTTTATGGAAATGAGATATATGATGAATGAGGATGATTATATATTTATTTGGGATTTTTCTAAAAATAAAACGAGAAATGTAAGAGACGAAGACGTGTCGATAAGTTAGAGCTCGATAATGTTTTGATAATATGATTTGCATGTTAGTAATGCTCGTTAGATGATAATCGTTGTTGTAAAATTTGAACAAAAACGGAGAACGTAAAATTTATAGTAAGAGACAAACGATCGACGATAAGTCGAGAATAGATAATGTTTTAGGTTTATGATTCGAACCTTTGATAATCTCGTTAGTAAATTATCATAATCGGAAAGTTAGAACGAATTCTAATAACGTCGGAAATTTCACAAGAGGCGAAGAATCGAACCTAAGTATCGTTAGAAAAGACGAATAAGGAAAGTAATTGAATATTAATGATCGTTATTGTTAAATGAAAAAGTTTTTAGTTGACGACTTTTTCATCCGAGTTATGAAATGATACGTTATAATTGTAAACGAGAAGTAGAAACGAGAAGTTGAATCGTTGTTGGTATAGTAATTGTATAGTTGAAAAGACGAGGTTTTAATCGTCGTGCTTATAGACGAGGAATGGAAAGGAGTTCTTCACGTGTGATAGTGCGTGTTGACTGCCTTGATGTGTAAACTTCGTGAGAATTTAAGTACGATAACATAAAACGAACCTAGAAAACCGTGCGTCGATTTTATCGAGCATTAGGGTTTTTACTTGGCAGTTTTGCGACCTTCCACTGAAACTGTCATAACTCCTATTGAGATCCGCAAATTGGAGAGTAAACTAGACTCCCGTACCTTTCTTTTGGTATAAGATTTGTTCCCTGTTTCGAAATCCCCTGTTCTGTACAGACTTACTGATCTTGTGCAGTGAATGTTCAAACCTTAGATTCTTAAGTTGAATTCTTCTCAACTTGAACTCTTTCGATCTTTTAAGTCGTTTCAAGTCATCGATTACTTTCTTTCTACTGACCTAAGTGTCAAGAGCAGAACCGAGTGAGTGTCAAACGAGATGCGTTCGTATCTCGTTTCTTGTCTAATTAAAAGAATTTAGTTTAGCGTGCAAATGCCTAAAAAGTCTAAAGGACTAAAACTTAACTCGATTTTTTTCCGTATTAGTTTATCGTTTGCGACCGAGTTTTAAAGTATGATTATTTACGATGAAGGAGGAAGTCGATACCAAGGATAGGACGGAAGATCAGAAGACGGAAGCACGTGTCTTAATTCTGTATTCTATCGAGGTGGGCTTTTATATATGAAACAAAATGAGCAATGCTCGAAAACCTTTTCTTTATCGCTTTGATAATCGTGTTTTCAAAGTGATAATCATGGCATGAACTATTTATTTTATGTGAGTTTTCTTGTACTTTATGAGTTAGCTAAAAGGGGTTAACTAAACGATCGGCTTTGAGTTAGTCAAAAGGGACTTTCCAAAGTTTAGTGTACACTGTAGCCTGTGGTGTATGTGGTATCCTATTGAGGGGTAACCAGCCACGGTGAATTATGAATGGTCAAGATTGAACGTAACATCTATGAAAAATGCTTGATCAAGCTAAGTTATGAAAATGAGAAAGAAAATGTTTAGTAGACACAAGAATTTTGTTGAAAAACCCCGATGTGCTACAGAAATGAAATGCCTGATTATCTATACTTATGATTATGTTTTCGGCAATGTGTCCACTAAGTACATTTGTACTTAGCCCCGCATATAAATGTGCAGGTTGAAGCGACGGAAGCGGCGAGGGTTGAGTTAAGAGTTGTCAATAGGGAAGACTGTAGTATGTAGTTACAATTCCGCTGCCAAACTCTAGACTCACTTATGTAATTATGAATATCACTTTTGGGTTTAAGTTCTGTACTTATAACTTAGAATCTTTTAAGATCTTGTTCGAGTGATCCTTCGGGATCAACTCTTTCATTTCGTTAATAAAGTCTTGTACATAGAAATTATGCTGTCTTTTATGTCTGTTTAATCATTCATCCCCTTTCTTCCCCGCTTCTTTAATTCGATCCCAATCGCACCCCGGCTTCTGCCGTCCCTCGGGATTTGGGGCTGTGACACTTATAGATCATATTTTCACATATCATCATACTCATAAACATCATAAACATCATAAAATTCAGAAATTAACATTTAATCATATTTTCTCTATTTTTAATCGATTAAATTCAATAAAAATGAAATAAATTCACCACAAATTATCATCATCATATATATGCATATAAATCACATGAAAAATCATAACAAGCACATATCATCATCCTATCATCAAATAATCATCAAAACTCATCAAGAAATTATTTTTCCTGTTTTTTTTCTTTTTAGTCAATTTAGGGCTTTTTGGCATCCTTATGTTCTTTTATCATTTTAAACCCTAAATCATGCTTTAATCTTCATTTGATCATCATCTCATCATCATAAACCTAATGTTTTCCTAAGCATAAAGTAAATCATGCATTCTTTCCTTATTTTCTCACTTACATATACATATATACATCTTTAAAGAATGAAATCATACTTAAAAAGAAATAAACTTAAGCTCTTCTTGGCTTGGAGTTTTGGATAGCTTGGAGGATGGAAGATGATGGATTTGTAACTCCTTCCCTTGCATGAAAAGATATACAAGGCATCAAGATCATAGCTTTTGAAAAACAAGGATCAAACCCTTATTTTATCATCAAGAAATTGATGGATAGGGTGATGTTTCTAAGCTTGTTTAAATCTTGAAAAGAAATGAATAAGATGAAGACTTACTTCCTTAGATGATCTTGGAGATAGAGGAGAAGATCTACATCAAGAAATCCTCAAGCAAGTTGCATGATTTCATCAAGAACTTAGGTGTATATGTATATAGGACTCGACTATGGAATGATGGAGAAGAAGGTGACGAGCTGCTGCTCGATGATGAGAAAGACGAGCTGCTACGGCTGCTACTCTTCCTCCTCACGGCTGAGATGATGGAGAGGATGAAGGAGGGTTGCTCCTCTTGATACTCAAGGCAAAGGATGATGAAAATGAAGGAGATGAAACTGTTTGCTACTGCAAAACTGCTGCTCGGCAGTGAGCAGTCGAGAGAGAGAGAGAGATGAAGATTTGCTGCTATGTTGCTTGCAGTATTGAGAGAGATGAAGAGAATAGATGATAAGGATGAATGAAGTGGAGTGAGGAGATGCATTTAACATGTGTTAGATTTAGAAAGATTGGAGAGAGAGAGAAGAGATCCGAGATATAGATTGAGAGAGGGAGGGAGTACGCATATGTGGATGAAGGAGAGGGAGAGTAGACTCCACTCTCTCTAATGAGAGTGTTATGTAAATATAGGCTACTATTTTGGATAAGTTGAGAATTTTTATCTGCTAAGAATACTCGGAAATAAAAGTTTTTCGGTAGAAAATATCCCTCAAACGTCTAATAACTTCCCTCAACTCTTTCCCGATATCAAAATTTTCTCTACAACGTCTTATATCTCCCAAAATAAATTAAGGAATCAAATTATCTAATTTTCAGATCAAGATTCTGTCTAATGAAGAAAACATAAAAATTGCGCGTCCAATTACTCCGTTAAGCAATTTATTTTTAAAACTTCTTCAAATGATCTCGAAAATTTCTCCGACTTATCTCAAAGGTCTTAAAATAAATTCTAGATTCAAACGAAACTAATTAGACTAGATTCAGAGTCAGTCAATGGATAGTGATTTCTCTGTTAATGCTACTATTCATCAAAAGTAAATGTGCTCAGAAAATTCCGAAATTCATACTCAAGCTCAAACTCATATAATAATGCTCAAGCAATGCATCACATACTCGATTCGAATAATCAAAACGAGAAAAATCACATCAAAGCACGTAAGAGCATTTTCATCATTTCACAAGGAAAATTATTTTCTTGAAAATTTTTAGCACTCAAAACTCATCATATAGGTATATAATCTTATTTAATACGCACTTAATAACGTAGAAAAGTTCGGGGTATTACATCCTCACCCCCTTAAAAAAAAATTTCCCGAAATTTACTAACCTCAAGAAAATAGTTCGGGATACTTCACTTTTATCTTTTCTTCAAGTTCCCACGTAGCTTCTTTGAGATCATGATGTTGCCACTTGATCTAAACGAAGGGAATCAAATTTCGTCCTAAGCTGCTGAATCTTACGATCCAGAATTCGCTCGGGTTTCTCCTCGTAACTTAAATCTGGCTTTAAAGCTATGTCTTCTTGTCGGATTACGTGCTTCGGATAAAAAACGTACTTACGCAATTGCGATACGTGAAACACATTATACGAATTCCCAAAATTGAGAGGCAAAGCTAATCTATACGAGACGGCTACAATTCTTTCTAATGGTCCTATAAAATGCGGCTTTAGCTTTCCTTGAACACCAAAGCGGTGTATTCCTCTTGAAGGGGATACTTTCAAAAAGACTTTACTTCCTACTTCAAACTCTAATTCAGTTCTTCGATTATCAGCATACGACTTCTATCGACTCTGAGCTTCTTTAATTTTCTCGCAAATCTGACGGACAAATTCTATCATTTCCTCGATTGCTTCCTGCCCTATAACTTTTCTCTCGCCTACTTCGTCCCAGTAGAGTGGAGATCTACATTTCTTTCCATAGAGAGCTTCATAAAGGGCCATTCTTATCGTATGCTGATAACTACTGTTGTAGGCAAATTCGACAAGAGGTAAAATTTTCTCCCAATTGTCTCCTTTGTCTAACAACACGGCTCTCAACATATCCTCAAGAATCTGAACTGTTCTTTCCGATTGTCCATCGGTCTGAGGATGATAGGCAGTACTGAATTGAAGCTGTGTTCCCAATTCTTTTTGGAAACTTTTCCAAAAACGGGTGGTAAACTTCGAATCTCAATCGGAAGTAATTGTACTTGGCACACCATGGAATTGCACGATTTCTTTGACATATATCTGTGCCAACTTGTCAGATCCATAAATGTGTGGAATAGGAATAAAATGAGCAGATTTCATTAATCTATCCACAACTACCCATACAGTTGTATTGCCTTTTCTCGTCCTTGGCAAACTCGTCACAAAATTCATGGTGATATCATCCCATTTCCACTTAGGAACTGGTAACGGCTGCAAAGATCCAAATGGCCTTTGATGTAAAGATTTTACTTGCTGACAGACTAAGCATCTCTCAACGAACATGACCACATCTTTCTTCATTCTTTCCCACCAGAATTGTTGCTTCAAATCTTGGTACATCTTCGTACTACCGAGGTGAGCGATATAAGGGGTCTCATAAGCTTCACTCATTATCTCCTTTCTTAACTTCTCGTCATTTGGCACACATATTCTTCCTCGATACAATAAAGCGTTGTCACTTGACTCCTTGAAATCATCGACTTCTCCTTTTCTAACTTTCAATCTAATTTCTTCCAATTTCTTATCTTTCCTTTGGCCTTCTATGATACAAGATCTTAGATCTGGCATCACCACTAATGAAGCAATCACTTGTTCTACTGTTGAGGGAGGCAGAACTACTTCAATTCTCATCCTTCCAAACTCCTCAATTAACTTTTCTTCATCGGATAGGAGAAATCCTAACCCTAATCTTTCGGAGTTCTTTGATTTTTCCTTCCTACTTAACGCATCAACTACCACGTTAGCTTTCCCGGGATGATAGGAAATTTTGCAATCGTAGTCTTTCACCAGCTCAAGTCATCGTCTTTGTCTCATGTTCAACTTCTTCTGCTCGAAGAAATATTTTAGACTCTTGTGATCTGAAAAGATTTCACATTTAGCACCATAAAGATAGTGTCTCCAGATCTTCAAAGCATGTACGACGGCTGCTAACTCTAGATCATGCGTTGGGTACTTCTCTTCATGAGGTTTAAGTTGTCTTGAAGCATACGCAATCACTTTTCCATTTTGCATTAGCACACATCCTAAACCTTTGGATGATGCATCGACTTAAGCTCTTGGAAACTTTTCTCACATTCTTCCGTCCACTTGAATTTTGATTCTTCTTCAATAGAGTTGTCATTGGCTTCGCGATCTTGGAAAATCCTTCTATAAATCTCCGATAGTAACCTGCTAAACTGAGGAAACTACGGATTTCATGAACTAATGTAGGTGATTTCCATTCTTGAACAGCTTTCACTTTCTCGGCATCAACCTGGATTCCTTCGGATGAAACAACATGTCCTAGGAAGTTCACTTCTTTTAGCCAAAATTCACATTTGCTGAATTTGGCATACAGCTTCTCCGACCTTAACTTCTCTAACACGATTTGCAGATGCTTCTCGTGTTCTTCTTCATTCTTTGAATATACCAGGATATCGTCTATGAAAACAATCACAAACTTATCCAGGTATTCGTGAAAAATTCTATTCATTAAGTCCATGAAAACAGCTGGAGCATTGGTTAATCCGAATGACATTACCACAAATTTGTAATGTCCATATCTCGTTTTGAATGCAGTCGTTGGGACATCTTCTTGTCTGATCTTCAGTTGATGATATCCAGACCTTAAGTCAATTTTGGAGAAAACACCTACTCTCTTCAATTGATCGAACAGATCGTCTATCCTTGGCAAAGGATACTTGTTCTTGAGTGTGATCTTGTTAAGCTCTCGATAGTCTATGCACGTTTTTAGACTACCGTCCTTCTTTTTCACTAATAGGATTGGAGCTCCCCAAGGGGAAACACTTGGTCGAATGAAACCTAAATCCAACAACTCTTGCATTTGGATTTTCAACTCTTGGAGTTCCTTCGGAGCCATTCTGTATGGGGCCTTTGAAATCGGGGCTGATCCAGGCTCCAGATCAATTGTGAACTCTAATTGTCTATCCGGAGGCAAACCGGGTAAGACCTCTGGAAAAATGTCTTTGAACTCTCTCACGACGGCTACATTATCAATGTTCGGCTCATGCCTATCGTCTTTATTCAAATAAACTAGATACGCTTTCGTATCATTTCTCCTTATCAACTTCTTTGCTCTCATGGCTGAGATAATCGGCACACTTCTCTTTACTCTTCTTTCCACACCAAAAACTACAGTCGGCTTTTCTCTAGGGCGTTGAAACGAGATTTGTCTCTGATCGCATCGAATCGTCGCAAAATTCTCGGTTAACCAATCCATTCCTAAGATTATATCTACGTCCCATATCTGGATTAGATTTAGGGATTTTGCAGATAATTTTCGGCTTCCGAATTCAAATTCTAGATTCGAGCAAACACGTGAAACTAGAGCTGATCTCCCTAAAGGGGTTGATACTCTAAGCACCTGGTTTGATTCTTCTACATTCAAGCCAAGATTTTCTACGCATGCGCTAGATATAAATAAATGCGAGGCACCGGTATCAAACAAAATAATAATAGGCACGTCTTTCAACTTTTCCATACCTGCGAGATTTCCTTGATCTTTAGTTCCAGACTTTTGTTCAATTGTAAAGACTCGCTGGTAGTGCGGCTGCTCCTGCTGAGGAGGTTGCAGCTTTTGTGGTCGCGGTTTACGCTGAGGTTGGGAATATTTCTGCTGCGGAGCTGCTTCTATTGCTCTCATCTGAGAAGATTGATACTGATTCTGCCTTCCACCGATCATACCTTATTGTTTACTTGGGCACCGGTTTGAGAAATGACCAGGCTGACCACAAGTAAAACAAACGTTACTCCCAGCTTTGCAGATGCCTTGATGCATCTTGCCACATTTTGAACATGGAGATAGTCCTTGGGGTCCCATAGGCACATTGCTGCAATTAGCATGCTGGGCTTTCGCTTTCTGGGTTTGCTGAGGTTGTTGATGATGGTTTCCCTATTTCTTCCATGGCTTTTTATTTGGGTGGGTACCACTACCACTCCATTTTCCTTTTCTCTTTGCAGGGTGACTTTGTTGAAACGGATATGAGGCGGCAGCTGTCGTCGACTGGCTATGAAATTGAGGATTCGCTGAAGACTGCGATCCTTTTTCTGGCTGCATCGCCAGCTCCATATCCAAGGCTCTGTTAAGTGCTTCTGCATAAGTCAGACCACTCTGACTTGCAAGAACAACTCGAATATCCTGCCTCAGACCTGCTCGGAAGAGCTCACACATCTTTTCATCAGTATCCACCTTATCAGGTGCAAATCGGGCTAACACGCAGAACTCACGATCGTATTTGGCTATTGATCTCTTTCCTTGCCTTAGATTTGAAAATTCATTTACTTTCTGTTTACGATAGCTTCGTGGCACATACTTTTCATAAAGGGCTTCCTTAAACTGTTCCCACGTCAAATTCTCACGTTCCTCAGGCGTATACGTCCTCTGTCATGCTTCCCACCAATAATCAGTAGTTCCCTTAAGTTGATATGTTACGCACTCAAGACGTTCTTGATCATTACAATGAAGGAATCGAAAAATTCACTCCAAAAAATGAATCTAATCTTCGGCTTCTGCCGGACTACCCTTGCCATCGAAAGTTGGGGGTTTTGACGAAGAAAAAGTTCCTCCACTCGTCTTTCATTTTGAAGAGGTGGGGTAGGGTCTCGATGCCCTTCTTCCTTGTTTCTTTCAATTCTCAAATTTCTTCGCCTTGGCGGCATTCTAAAAGAAATGCTAAAAAATAGATAATTTGGAACATCTTTTCGAAAAATGGATTAGCTCACTCAGAGTTTTCCTCGACTTTTGAAAATATTTCCTTCTGAGAGGAATTTGATTCTCAATCGGTACTTATCAATATTTAAAGAAAAAAAATTCTTATAAAACAATCATCTCAAATAATTGGATACAATATTTATCTCATTTTCATCATTTCTCATCTCAAGCATTCAATCATTTATTGACACAACTCATAATTTCACATATTTTCAAATCAATAATTCTTGTCATTCATGATAATTACTTACTCAAATATTGTCATACGTCATGCTAATCTTTTGAATTTTTGCTTAATCACTTGTCATATAAATCTAGCACATCCTCATTACTCAAATATTTTACTTCATAAATTTATTCTCATAAAAATAACTCGTTTGATTACTCAACTCTTACTTTTTCTCTTGCTCTTAATTCAAGATAATTGAAATCTTGATTACTCAAAATATTATCAGCACTTAAGAAACTCAAAGCTGATTTTAATAGCCTAACGTCTTCATTTTTCTTATCATCCGAAATGATGGCCTCTTGTGAGGACTTTATATCGAAGTAGGGATTAATATTTACATCAGAAATTTTCCCTAAACTTCATCACACACACTACTCGTTCTAGCGACGAGCTTCTACTTTACGATCGATCTACCAATAGTTATGCATCAAGTTTTGATTTACAACACTGCAGAAAAGTAAAGGAGTTTGTTTTTCGACATAAAATAAAATTTGTTCGAACATTCCACGAGCTTTCTTGATCTGCCTCACTAGGCTTGTGATCCTCCGTCACTAACACCATTTCCTCCATTCTGTTCTTCCTCGGGGTCTTCTTCTGGATCCTCTTCTGGATCCTCGTCATCCTCATTTCCACTACCTTGGCCTTCAGCAGCGGCCAAATCTTCGTAGTAGCCATTGTAGGTATGCCCTGAGACATCCCACTGGTTCGTCACTTCTTAAATCTAATCGTTCACGAAGCGATTATCAATATTTTCAAACTCGGATTTATCCCATTGAAGATGTTCTTGTTCGTACTCGAGACGAAGATAGGATCCAATGATATTGTTGATTTCTCGTTCTCGTTCTTGGTGGATTCTGGCTATCGAAGACTCCGGATCTTCATAAGGAGAAACGTAGTTACCATCCGAAGGTGATTGGAGGTACCTTTGAATTACATTAGCTTCTCTAGCTGCCGATCTTGTCAATCAGTTTCGCCTGATTCTCATGCGTCTTGCCCTAGCTGTTTCAGTTGCTAGAGAGGCGGGGGATATAGTCCGATCTCGGCGGGTTGACGACTCAGGCTGATCATGAGGATAAGGCGGAGCATTAACAAAATTATAGGCTCCGTCTAACTAGGCAACAAGTGAACCAGAAGGGGAAAAAGGATCATAACCACCGCTTGGTTGAACACCAAATGAGCTAGAAGAAGGAAAAAGATCAAGAGATTGGGTAGGAATCACATTTCTTGAATATGGATTGAATTGGTGAGATGCTCTCAGCTCATTGCGGGCCGGAGAGGAGACTCGAGGTGGATGTGGCTCATTTGGAAGCTGAGATTGAAGATTAAAAGCTAACCCATTTAGTATGGCTGGCAGGTCCAGCTCAAAGGGTCCAGGGGGAGGAGCACCAAACTTAATAAACTAACCCGATATCGTGGCAATGAAAGCGTTGCAGTTACCATACAGGTAATCGCCCATGTATTGGGTTCCGACGTAGCTGGGCACCAGTGACGATGCCCAATCGCGCCATTCACGAGGTAGCGCGCGGATCAAGTGGATCATTCCATCCACAACACTAACATCCAGATACTTGACAACCTCCCAAATCTTATGGAATCGAGCTAGAAACTCAGCAATCGTCTCATCCTACGCTTTCCTAATGTGCAAGTATTCTTGCATCATAGCCTGGTTCGTCTCGTCATCCATCCTATATGATTTAACAACGAATTAGGCACACTAAAACATATACACACGCCACATTTGAAAATTTCCAACCACTACCTACTCATTTTTGCGTTTCAAAAAGGTTTTATTGCCCGAACTACTTGACAATTCCATTTCTTTAAATCGTTTGCACAATCGATCCATCCCTTTTTCAATTTCCACACCAAAGCACAAAAATTAGGGATGACATTTTAAAGAATAACTAGATTGCCTTGTTTCTATACGAGCACAGATATCATACTGAATAACTTTAAAATCAATTGCAAACTCAAAACTTTTAGGAAAATACTCATACCTGATAACTGGATGAGATGGGGATGATTGGTGTGTTACTGACTCAAACAAGTCTAGGAAACAAATCTAGACTCGATTCATCAAAGAAAATTTAGACCTCAAAGCAGACAAACCTGCTCTGATACCACTTTATCACAGCCCGAAATCCGGTGTGTAGGAACAACCAGACTCCATTGGAGTGTGAAGGTGAAACCATCAAATAAACATACACTTATGTTACAACTCAACTTGAGATGTAACCAAACACTATTTCATTGGATTTCAAGGATGTAAAACCAACAAATAAAACCTCCCGATATAAATCATACTCGGAATTAAGGGTTAAAGACTTCAAGAACGATAAGAAGAATATACAAGTTTCAAGATAATACTCTACAAAGATTGAGCATATGTAATTCACAACAGTTCCACAAAAATAGTGACAAGTATCTCGACTTCAAGTCAAGATAATATGAAAGACAACAGGAATTAGAACATTGTTTCGAGCACGTAGCTAATTGTATCATTACCAAATCAGAGAATTTCAAAATATTAACATATCAAAATATTATCATTGTAGCGGAGACCTCATTGCTCTTGACAACTACATGTATGGAGACATGTAGTCTCCGACTCAACTCACAATAGACAACACACCACCAAGAACCATCCGCACCATCCACATCCATAGCTAACCTGCACATTTAGAAATACATGCATGGCTGAGTCCTTCGTACTCAATGAACACATTGCTAAAAACAGTTAAAAAGCTTGCTCTTAGAGCTATATAATTGAACTTGCCTTGCCACTGCATCACAAGTGTTAGAACATTTTGAAAACATTTTACTTGTGAATGCGTAAATTATTTTATCATTTTCAAATCTCGACTACGCAGTCAAAACATCTATAATAAAGGCATGAATCATCTACCATATCAACTATGTGTTAAGAAGTAGGCATCCTTCTCAAACACTGTGACCGGCTAAACCGAAGTAAAGCTCACAGTCACTTTATCAATCAATTAACCACACGTGGGTTCCTGCCTCACACAGGATAATATAACTCATGTAGATGATAAAGCATACCAAACTCAGATAAATGGCAAGTCAATTAATTTCAAAAGTTCACATTATAATAATCAATAAGTAATAGCATTCATCAAGGTTTTAGTTTTAGAAAAACCCACCTGACTTCTGGTATATTGGAGTCGAGGTTGCTTACTTTACGCTTCCCGGCTACTTTTCAGTCCCGCTTGGTCCTTCAAAATAACATCGAATAAGGATGAGTTTATTGACTAGTAAAACGTAGAATAGAATTGGGGTTTGACTGAAGGACTTCTACTTGACTCAAGTCTTCCTTATCTTATTTTAGCTTTTCTACTTCGATATCTTCTCGGTTTCTCGCACTCGAATCATCGTCATTACTCGGTTTCTAATTACTTCTCAAACTCAGATTCTCGTTTCTAACATAATATTTAAATCTTTACTCAAATCAATAAGTTACTATTTAACTCGTCTTCACTTCTTGTATACTCAAGTTATTTAATCTCGGCAAATCATAACGTTAAATCTCAACTATTATCATCAGACATCATTCATATTCAGTTGCGCACTTATTTCAACAATTAAGCATTCACATCGAAAATCAAACGTTCACATTATAGACACGTATTCACATCATTACTCAAACAACGCCATAATAATCAAGTATTCATATTGAAAGCCAAATGTTCACTTTAACGTTCACATCTCAAATATGCATCAATACTTAAATATTTTCATTATAATCAAGCATCGATATCAATATTCAAACACTTATATTAAATAAGTGATTAATCTCTCAAGCAAATAAGTTAATAAAATCATACTCAATCACATAATCATAATCAAGTATCGAAGTTTCATAAATTATTCATGTCTTAGACATGGTCACACAATAACGAGTTATTGCTCGACTTTTAACTTTTAAAAACTCATAACTTCATACTCTAATGAAAATCATTTCGTTAAACTCATATAATAATAGTTATTTTGAATTTAATATTCAAACTTCTATTTCGTATTTCTTAATTCTAAAATACGTCATTATTTTCATCAAAATACGTACTCGTACTCGTATACAATCTCATCTTAATAATCAATATTAAATAATCATTATTTAATCTTTTTCTTTATTTAAAAATTCAATTTTCGTTTTTATTTCATAAAACTCGGTTTTTCATTCAAAAACTTCGCTGCTCGATAACTTTTACGTTTTAACTCCTTTTTAAGTGATTCTAAAAGCAAACTTGCTTATTTCTACTCAAATAACATCATCAAATCACTTAGTACATCTCATATCATCAAAAACTCATCATTTAAATATTTTGAAACTTAGTTCCATCATTTTCTCATATAACTTATTTATTTATTCATTTTTCAAACTTCTATTATTTTCCTTTACTCGATTAACATCTCGTCACTTCAATTAAACTTCAAAGCACGCATAAGAGCATAAACATCACTTAAAATTCACATCACTCAAATATTTTCATTATTAATGGAAATATTCCATTAAATTAAATACTCTATTATTGTTATTATTATTTCAATAATATTTCTTTAATTTGTCGTTTGAAACAAACGAACTCAAATACAAACATCTTAACTCTTACTCTCATGTATATGACTTCTAACATTATCTTATAGAAAATTTCAACTTCTGTTATTTTAATCCTCTTTTATTCTCAAATATTAATATTATTATTAATATTCTATTTCTCTTTTTAACACTAACATCAATCTCACATATATATCTTCACTTATCATCATTCCAACATCAACATTTACAAAGAAATGCTTTTCTTTGTATAATTAAACTCATATCTTTTTTTTCATTATTTCTTTTTATTATATTTCGATTTTTATTCAAGAAAATTCATAAAATTCCATTTCCAACTCAAATCACTCAAAATATACTCAACATCTCTTTTTCTTCTCAACTTCATGTTTATTTAATGAAATTCTTCATTTTATATATTTATTTCTATTTTTTGAATTAAAAATAATAAAAATAATTATTTTCTAATTTTTTTATTTCATCTTCAAATCTTCAAATTTCTCTTATGAACATGAAAAACTCATCTGCATAAACTCATATTAAACTTAAAAACATAATATTTATTTTTGTATCTATTTTCTTCGATTTTTGCTCTAAAAATTCCATAAAATTTATTAAAAATCATATTTCTTATTTTCTCTATTTTCATTCTTATAAACTCATCCAAAAATTCATCTAACACATCTTAACATCATCATCATCATCATCAATATCATCATATTTCATCAAAATCATCACAAATTCATTTTTCTTCATAATACTCATATTTTGAATTTTTCTTAAAAATTCATAAAATTCATATATTGTCTTAAAAACACTTATAGATAATATTGTCACATATCATCATACTCATAAACATCATAAACATCATAAAATTCATAAATCAACATTTAATCATATTTTCTCTATTTTTAATCGATTAAATTCAATAAAAATGAAATAAATTCACCAAAAATTATCATCATCGTATATATGCATATAAATCACATGAAAAATCATAATAAGCACATATCATCATCATATCATCAAATAATCATCAAAACTCATCAAGAACTTATTTTTCCTATTTTTTTTTCTTTTTAGACGATTTAGGGCTTTTTGGCATCCTTATGTTCTTTTATCATTTTAAACCCTAAATCATGCTTTAATCTTCATTTTGATCATCATCTCATCATCATAAACCTAAGGTTTGCCTAGGCATAAAGTAAATCATGCATTCTTTCCTTATTTTTTCACTTACATACACATATATACATCTTTAAAGAATGGAATCATACTTAATAAGAAATAAACTTAAGCTCTTCTTGGCTTGGAGTTTTGGATAGCTTGGAGGGTGGAAGATGATGGATTTGTAAATCCTTCCCTTGCATGAAAAGATATACAAGGCATCAAGATCATAGCTTTTGAAAAACAAGGATCAAACCCTTATTTTATCATCAAGAAATCGATGGATAGGGTGATGTTTCTAAGCTTGTTTCAATCTTAAAAAGAAATGAATAAGATGAAGACTTACTTGCTTAGATGATCTTGGAGATAGAGGAGATGATCTACATCAAGAAATCCTCAAGCAAGTTGCATGATTTCATCAAGAACTTAGGTGTATATGTATGTAGGACTCGACTATGGAATGATGGAGAAGAAGGTGACGAGCTGCTACTCGATGATGAGGAAGACGAGCTAGTACGGCTGCTACTCTTTCTCCTCACGGCTGAGATGATGGAGAGGATGAAAGAGCGTTGCTCCTCTTGATACTCACGGCAAGGGATGATGAAAAAATGAAGGAGATGAAACTGTTTTGCTGCTGCAAAACTGCTGCTCGGCAGTGAGCAGACGAGAGAGAGAGATGAAGATTTGCTTCTATGTTGCTTGCGGTATTGAGAGAGATGGAGAGAATAGATGATAATGATGAATGAAGTGGAGTGAGGAGATGCATTTAACATGTGTGAGATTTAGAAAGATTGGAGAGATAGAGAAGAGATCCGAGATATAGATTAAGAGAGGGAGGGAGTACGCATATGTGGATGAAAGAGAGCTAGAGTAGACTCCACTCTCTCTAATGAGAGTGTTATGTAGATATAGGCTACTGTTTTGGATAAGTTGCAGATTTTTATCTGCTAAGAACACCCGGAAATAAAAGTTTTCCGATAGAAAATATCCCTCAAACGTCTAATAACTTCCCTTGACTCTTTCCCGATATCAAAATTTTCTCTACAATGTCTTATATCTCCCAAAATAAATTAAGGAATCAAATTATCTAATTTTCAGATCAAGATTCCGTCTAATGAAGAAAACATAAAAGCTGCGCGTTCAATTAGTCCGTTAAGCAATTTATTTTTAAAAATTCTTCAAATGATCTCGGAAAATTCTCCAACTTATCTCAAAGGTCTTAAAATAAATTCTAGATTCAAACGAAACTAATAAGACTAAATTCAGAGACAGTCGATGGATAGTGATTTCTCGGTTAACGCTACTATTCATGAAAAGTAAATGTACTCAGAAAATTCCGAAATTCATACTCAAGCTCAAACTCATATAATAATGTTCAAGCAATGCATCACATACTCGATTCGAATAATCGAAACGAGAAAAATTACATCAAAGCACATAAGAGCATTTTCATCATTTTACAAGGAAATTTATTTTCTTGAAATTTTTTAGCACTCAAAACTCATCATATAGGCATATAATCTTATTTAATACACACTTAATAACTTAGAAAAGTTCGAGGTATTACCAAATTTCTCGTGTTTAATGATATCTTCATGTTTGAGTAACTTATTGTTGTGATGAATGAATATTGTTGGGAAAATGAGCAAAGGTTTCGAAAGATACCAAAACCCCAACCGACCGCAACCGAGTAGGTGTTTACCTTTAGTCTTTTCTTTGCTATAAGCTCACTGTTTGAGCATAGGATTTTATCTTTATAGAGTTCAAGCAAAAGAAGTCAGCCAGATTGAAGATTGGAGTTCGTGGAAGAACTCAGTTGAGGCTCAAACTCAGTTAAGACCCAGAACTCAGCTGAGGGTTCAGACTCAGTTGTGACTGGAAGTTAGTTGAGACATCAACCTCGACTGAAACACGGACTCAGTTGAATAGCAACTCAGTTGTCTCCATAACTAATCTATGCAACTGAAGACGTTCAGTTCACGTGAAGAGAAGTTGTCAGTCGTCAACGGAAAAGAGAAGACCTTGAAGACGCTGAAGACTGAGGAGTTGCAGTTCATAATTGAGCCTACTCAGAAGCACAAGTCAGCTGAAAAACTTACCATAAATGGACCGACAACAACGACGTGCAAAAAGCATGGTTGTAGGTACCGTTTCTAGAAAAGTTACCACTAAAGCATGTGGAGTGCCATACTTTTGGCAGAAGTTCAACAATTCTTTCCAACAACTAGCTTGACCCTTTCCTCTATAAATAGAGGTCTCCACATCTAAGCACGGTGACACAAATTTTCACTTTAGAAGAGTTGAGAGAGAAAAAGAGTAGTCGCAACAGCAGCCGACTACCTCTCTCCTCAAGCAAGAAAACCTTCTCCTATCAAGAAGCCTTTCCTTGATAGAGTTTTGAGTGCAGGTTCTTACTTGATTTGTGTCCCAGCAAACTCTTTTATAAGAGATCGAGTTTGTTGTCTTAAGTTGAAGCCTCCACTCCCCTAAAGTGTAGTAGGCTTCTTTGTTGGATTTCTTCCCCCAAATCCAAACCTTAGGTTTGACTTTGAACCCGTAATCAAAGTCTTTTGGTCCCTTGGAACCAATAATACAATACCAGGTCGCTTCGAAACTAGAATCCAAGTAGAGGTCCCTTAGAACTAGGAATCCAAGAGGTGGTCCCTTAGAACCAGGAATCTAAGAAAGGCTGAGCACTTGCCCGTAAAAGTGTTGAGGTGTCTTGTTCGAACCCGGAATCAACAGGCTGAGCACTTGCCCTTGGAACTGGAATCCAAGTTAGGGTTTGGTGAAGCACGCGTAAGCTTGCCTATGGGATTACTTCCCCAAAAAAGAAGTCGTGGACGTAGGAGGTCGTGGACGTAGGAGGTCGTGGACGTAGGAGGTCGATCTCCAAACCACGTTACAATACTGTGTGCTTACTTTATATAATTTACATTCAGTATTTTAAATTTAGTACCTAACCAACTAACTTAACATATGCACTGCACTAACTTGGGAATTTAACCTTCCCCTTTCACAAAGGTTTCTGTTATTATAACGAGCTTAACTTCTACCATCTTCAACATTGCATAAATGTTTAAAACCTCAGTTGGTGCAAGCAGCTGAACTTCTGGCATAAGAGTCAGCTGAGCTACCAACTGTGTGATTGGCTCCAACTGAGCAACTCAGTTGTAGAGCTACTCCAACTATCTTTTCCAGTTGCGAGTAAACTGACCTGAGCAGTATATCTCAGTGAAAAGACGTTAAGCAAAACAAAAATTGCAACTGGTGTATCCCTCCATACACCAGTTACTCGTTAGATGGACCATCAAGTGGTATCAGAGCAGTGGTTCAAAACACTGTTGTTTCTGATTTACAAGGTGTGAGTCGAGTATATCTTTCAGTGGTCAACTGAACAAATCTTTTCTGAAATCTATTAGTGCAATCTATTGCATATTGTCTTATTTGTCTCTTGACCATCAATTCCATACACCAACCTATCTAAATCATTAAGGGACTCTAAACCTTTAACGAATGAATTTTCTTTGAGAGTGCAGTTACCCTCTGCACAAGAAAATTTCCCACTGAGATCACGTCTGAAATTTGAGTTTCACTCCCTCAATAAAGATCTTAGAATCTCAGAGTACATAATTGATATGGCAGTTCAAGTTGCAGAAAAAATGTCTTCATATTCCAAGCCTATCGAGTATTTTTTATTCACAAGGTGTGAGTCGAGTATATCTTTCAGTGGTCAACTGCACAAATCTTTTCTGAAATCTATTAGTGCATTCTGCTGCTTATTGTCTTGTTTATCTCTTGTGGTGTGCAGGAAAGATGAACCCGACATTGCTGGGAAGCTTGCCGGAGTTTTCCGTGGATGATTATCCCACGTAGAGATTTTGTCTGAATATGACCCTGACTGCCAGACATCACAGGATGTGGAAAACCATTGAAAATGGTCCCATCCATGTGACTCAGTCAGTGTTGGTGACTCCCATCGCTCCAGGGGAAGGAGAGATGATGAAGGAGGAATCCAAAGGTGTCCACCAGTACACCGAGGAAGAAAAAGACATCGCATTGCTAGATGACATCACTAAGAGCGTCATCTCTTCCACTGTCGGCAAAGCCTACTTGTCGAAGATTATCAATTGCCTCCTGACAAAAGATATGTGGGAAGCCTTAGTTGCACTCTGTGAGGGCTCTGACAATATTAAGGAGAACAAGTTCACCTTAGCTTGTCAGAAGTTTGAAAATTTATCTCAGCTTTCTGGGGAATCCATCGACAAGATGGAGCTGAGATTCACAGAGGTCCTTATGGACATTGAGAGTATTGGGAAAGGCAAATACTCTCAGCATGAGATGAACCTCAAGGTTCTCTCCACGTTAGGTGAAGACTAGACAGTCTATAAAGTTGTCCACCAAAATCGGAGTGACCTCAGTTCGATGACAACTGAGAATATGTTCTCCATGCTCTAAGCAAATGAGTATGATATCCTCCGATTGAAGCCTTGCCTGAATCGGAAAGGTTCAAGTTCGCCCTACCCTCACGGTCCACTGACTCCTCAGCTAGGGATCGACAGAGCAGGTCAGACCTCGAGAAGAAGGTCGAAGAGTTAACTGATAAACTCGAGGATATGAACTCCAGGATAGAAAAGTACAGGAGGATCAACCGGAGCAGGCAGAGCTTAACAGATCCCTCCTCAAAGAATCAAGCGAAGGATGCTTTGAGTGCAGAAAGCCAGGACACTTCAGATCCAACTGTCTTGACCTCTCCTTGAAGAAGAAGGAAGCCCTCCGAGAGAAAGCCAAGGAGAAATCCAAGGCTATGATCGTTGAGGAAGACATCGATGATACCGACGTGTTCACCAAGTCAGAAGGAGAGGAAACTGACTCGCCATCCAGCTCAGCTGAGAAAGACCTGTGCCTCATGGCATTGCCAGAAGAGTCAACTGAGGAAATAAACTCTTCTGTCCATCCCAACTAGAATGCTTCTTCTGTGCACCAAAGTACAGAAGAACTTGACGAAGACATTACACCAGAATGCTTCTTCTGTGCACCAAAATACAAGATTGCATACAAATATAAGAATTTCAAAATATATGCAGGTTCAATCTCTATTTGATCCTCTGATTCTTCTCTTCACTTAACCCTCGAACGGTCTTCAAGTTGTCCTTTGAGATTTGTTGTAGAAGTATGTCTCCTAGATCTCTTTGGACTTGATCTTCAGGCTTTATAACGTTGACGTGGATGACTTTCGTCTTGCTTCCGAAGTAAACGTTGAGCTTTGATCTTTGTGCTTTGATGATGTTGACTTGAGCTTTGAGGTTGATGGCGTTGACTTGAGCTTTGGGGTTGATGGTGTTGATCTGGAGGATGTTCGCCTTGTTTCTGAAGTAACGTTGAGTGTCGAGCTTTATAACGTTGACGTCCATGACTTGCACCTTGTTTTCGAATCAAACACCACTTGAGATATTTCCGCCGAAGAATACGTTGCTTCCCACGAAGAACGCCTTGAATCTCGCCGGGACACCTTGAATACTAAGAGAAATATTAGAGAATTTCTCTCTTCAATTCTTGAGCTCCTGAAGATGATTTTTTTAGGTGTGATATGAAGTTATGTAGAGACCCCTATTTATAGTTGTAGGAAGAGAGAAGTTAAGTGGGCTTTGGACTTCATCATAGACTTGAGGGATGAGATGGCGCGATCTCATTGACTTTTGAAGATTTATGTATATCCTTTACTTGTTGCCAAAGAAATAGATATTTATCACCATATAAAGACATATTTATCAATTAAATAACTTATATTAATATGGATATGATAAAATTCCATAATAAAATAAGATTTTAAAATTAATAAAATATTTCCTTAAAATTTCGATCTCTACAATCTCGAAGTGCTGAAGATTGGAGATCACAAGTTGAGGGGGGATCTCAACTTGAGGGAGAACTGAGACAATCTACATGGATACAGCTCAACTGAAGACTTAAAGATCAAACCTCAACTGAACAGACGACTATGAGTCAGTTGAGTATATGTTGATGCAGTTGGGATCCTGACCAACTAAAAAGATCACCAAAATCATTTTCGTCCCTTAGTAAGTAAGGCAGGTGTTTTGAAATAAATTCAAACATCCTATCACGATAATGATCATTTTGAGGTTAGCCGCGCAGTGGTATTTAATGTAAAGCTATACCTAATCAATAGGTTAAGCTTTTGAGACTACAAGTGGACTGACATGGAAGAAGTTACACGTCTCACGAGTGCATATGCTTCACTGCCGGACCCACGTCTCGTGCCACGTTCCCAATATACGAACCGTCTCCAATCCAAACCGTTGATCTCCAAGGGACGGGAATTATTCTTGAACACTAATTCCATACACCAACCTATCTAAATCATTAAAGGACTCTAAACCTTTAACGAATGAATTTTCTTTGAGAGTGCAATTACCCTCTGCACAAGAAAATTTCCCACTGAGATCACGTCTGAAATTTGAGTTTCACTCCCTCAATAAAGATCTCAGAATCTCAGAGTACATAATTGATATGGCAGTTCAAGTTGCAGAAAAAATGTCTTCATATTCCATGCCAATCGAGTATTTCTGATTCACAAATCGAGTATTTCTGATTCACAAGGTGTGAGTCGAGTATATCTTTCAGAGGTCAACTGAACAGATCTTTTCTGAATCTATTAGTGCATTCTGCTGCATATTATCTTGTTTGTCTCTTGTGGTGTGCAGGAAAGATCAACCCGACGTTGCTGGGAAGCTTGCCGGAGTTTTCCGTGGATGATTATCCCACGTAGAGATTTTGCCTGAAAATGGCCCTGACTGCCAGACATCACAGGATGTGGAAAACCATTGAAAAGGGTCCCATCCATGTGACTCAGTCAGTGTTGGTGACTCCCATCGCTCCAGGGGAAGGAGAGATGATGAAGGAGGAACCCAAAGGCGTCCACCAGTACACCGAGGAAGAAAGAGACATCGCATAGCTAGATGACATCACTAAGAGCGTCATCTCTTCCACTGTCGGCAAAGCCTACTTGCCGAAGATTATCAATTGCCTCACGACAAAAGATATGTGGGAAGCCTTAGTTGTACTCTGTGAGGGCTCTGACAATATTAAGGAGAACAAGTTCACCTTAGCTTGTCAGAAGTTCGAAAATTTATCTTAGCTTTCTGGGGAATCCATCGACAAGATGGAGCTGAGATTCACAGAGGTCCTTATGGACATAGAGAGTATTGGGAAAGGCAAATACTCTCAGCATGAGATGAACCTCAAGGTTCTCTCCATGCTAGGTGAAGACTGGACAGTCTATAAAGTTGTCCACCAAAATCGGAGTGACCTCAGTTCGATGACTACTGAGAATATGTTCTCCATGCTCCAAGCAAATTAGTATGATATTCTCCGATAAACGAATCCGATAAACGAGTTGGAAGATATTACAGTTTCCGGCGAGGGTCGCAAACTGCCGTGGAAACCCTAATTGATTGATAAGTTCGACGTATAACGTTTTAGGTTCGTTTTAAGCTCTCGTATTCATTTTTTTAGAAACTGGACTCTCAAGGCAGTCATCATGTACTTCCGTACGTGACAAACTCCTTCTCAACTCGCTTAAAAGCACGACGTTCTAACGTCTTATTTCAACTACCAAGTACTAAACCAACAAAGAAATTCCAAACGTCTTCTAGTTCTCGACTATAACTATAATCCATATTATTTCAACTCGAACGCTTATGACATCAACTAGAAAGATATTCTAAAAATTTCATTATAAACAGTAATATCATATTAGATTTCTCATCCGACTTCTTGATTTTTAGTTACAACTAAATGTTCGTCTCTTATACGATTTTCAAAAGTTGTCAGTTTTTGTTCAAATTTTACGACGTTAAACTACGTCTAACGTGAATCATTTTCAAGCATGAAAACACATCTTAACATTATTATAACTCAGTTTATAAGATGATCTTTGCCTCTTATGTTTCATTAAACATTTTTAGAAAAATCTCATTTAATTTCTATTATCAACTAACACTATTTGCAACATAAATCAACTAACAAATCATCAATTATGTCTAACATGTATAAACCCCCAATTACTCTATAATTTTCTGGTTTTAAACATATGTTAAGGGGATGATTTTCTTCTCCAATTAACTACATTTATTCACTAATCAACATCTTATATTATCC
Source organism: Schizonepeta tenuifolia (assembly GCA_029490685.1). Classification (NCBI taxonomy): domain Eukaryota; kingdom Viridiplantae; phylum Streptophyta; class Magnoliopsida; order Lamiales; family Lamiaceae; genus Schizonepeta; species Schizonepeta tenuifolia. The sequence goes on from CM055955.1 coordinate 61,110,568, forward strand.
ATTAATCAATTACAATTCCAGTATCAATTAACATACAAAAAATTCCTAATTTCAACTCAAATTCTAATTGAAATTTCACAAACACACATAGGGCTTTTGATCCCTTTTCATTCCATACACTAATTAAACATCTACTAAGCATGAATCCATCATCAAAACAAGAAAATTAAAAATCCTACCATTTTCCCAAAAATTTCTGCATTCACATAGGTTTTAGGATTCTTGGTTTTGACCATTTTTAATCCATAATTATCATATCTAACATATCTAATTTCATCATTCTAAGATCAAAACATCTAAATCAAACCTCTAAAATTTCAATCAAGATGGAAAAGAAAAGAAATCTAAATGGATAGAAATGGAGAGGAGATCATTACCTAGAGAATTAACAAAGGACTTAAGAGGTTGAATGGATGGATTGATGACTTGTGTAATTTCTTCAAGCTCTTGAAGGGTCTTCAATGATGGATGGATGATGGAGAAGATGAAGATTGAGGGTGTGTGTGTGTGTATGCAGCCGATGAAAAGATTGTTTTGATTTTTGTCAACATACTTGTTATAATGAAAAGGTTGAATTTGTGTAAAGTGTAGACTTAGGTGTCATGTACTTAGGAAATAATGACATGCATGCTCCCCACTAAACATGGTGAAGTGTCGGCTGCCATGCAAGGATTAGGAGGGTTACGGGTGTTTCCAGCACGATCCGACGTAACGGAAAAACGAACGACGAAAAACGTTGTTCGGTGGAAAAATCGTCGCGAAAAATTAGACGAAAAATCGTCCGGAAAAACATAAATACAAACTTTCTCGGCGTGTTCGTATTGCGATTTTGTAAACGTAAAAATTAGACGGTTTTCCGTTCTTAGTTTACAAACTAAGAATTTTTCGTACGCTCTAACCCTAAATACAGTAGTCGTCTAGCAGACTTCTGTAATTTATTTTTAAATAACGGATTCGACCGTTAGCCTTAGAATTCAAAAATTATAAACTTAGGCGTGCAAAGCCATTTATTTAATTAACTTTAAATATTAAGAACGTAAGGAATTTACGGGGCATTACACGAAGGATGCTTTGAGTGTGGAAAGCCAGGACACTTCATATCCAACTGTCTTGACCTCTCCTTGAAGAAGAAGGAAGCCCTCCGAGAGAAAGCCAAGAAGAAATCCAAGGCTATGATCGTTGAGGAAGACATTGATGATACTGACGTGTTCACCGAGTCAGAAGAAGAGGAAACTGACTCGCCATCCAGTTCAGCTGAGAAAGACCTGTGCCTCATGGCATTGCCAGAAGAGTCAACTGAGGAAATAAACTCTTCTGTCCATCCAACCAGAATGCTTTTTCTGTGCACCAAAGTACAGAAGAACTTGACAAAGACATTACACCGTCATGGGATGAGGTCGAACGACTTAAGAGACTGTGCACCAAACAAACTGCACAGTGCAAGGAACTGCAAGCTGAGTGTGACAACCTAAGCAACGAGCTGATCATGAGGGATCACGAGGTTAAAAAACTCATGGAGGAAAACCACCAACTCTATGAAGAAGTTGCTCAGTCCACCCACAGTCAGGTCATTCATTTGACACATCTGACCAAGACTTAGGCTGAATATATCTCTCAGTTGTAAATCAAATTTAAGTTTGCAAATAATAAGATAATATATCTTTATGCCTCGAGCGCAGCTCTGGAGAGCATGATAAGCCAGAAAAAACCTTCCAAATGTGTTGAAGGTATTGGATATGATCTAGCCGCTGACACTGGAGCATCGCCAGCTCAGTTCATCAAGGCAACTGGATTATCGACTGAGGCACCACAAGTTGAATCTGACTCAGTCGAGGTCATAGTTCAAGAGACACCAGTCATTCCTCAGACAGTCAAGACTCCTGTGATGAATAAAGGGAAAGAGGTTCCAACTGAAGAACCTCTGGAACATGAAGGTGGTACATCGAAAGATGCTGAAGGATCTTCAAAGAATTCAAGACCCCGAGGTTGCCGGGCAAGGGGGAATCAATGAAAAGGACCTTCCGAGCCAAGGCAGAATCAGCCCATACGAAGGCCTAATCATTCAACTCAGCATCAGTAGCAAAGGCATCCAAACTGGGATTATCCACATTTCTACAATAAGATGTACCCAGTGCCTCCCCACTACCAGCAAGCATACCAAGAACAAGGAAACTCTGGCGATCAGTTCAAAGATCCTAATTATCCTCAGTTCGAGTATGTTCAAGGAGCAAAACTGTTTGGGCACTCACCCAAACAGTACCCACCAAGGAAGAATCGACCAGCTCAGGCGAGTCGACACCAAGCTTCTCAGAGACAAGGTTATTCACCACTCAACTGGACTGTGCGCGCACCTAAGGAATTTTAGTTAGCAGTCGACGTGGATACCGAAGGAAAGGTGATCCGAACTGATGACTCAGTTCGAGTTTACCAGGAAGCTCCAGTAGCTTCCAACCCTCAATCCAACTGAGTTGGATAAGGAGTTCATCCTGCGGGCTGCAGGGACTGGATGAACTAAGAGCAGTCTATTCTGCAGGGTCAGTATGCATTTTTGGGAAAATTCATGATGATCTCTGTAAACACAAAATATGCATTTATTCAATAAATACAAGATTGTATACAAATATAAGAATTTCAAAATATATGCAGGTTCAATCTCTATTTGATCCTCTGATTCTTCTCTTCACTTAACCCTCGAACGGTCTTCAAGCAGTCCTTTGAGATTTGTTGTAGAAGTATGTCTCCTAGATCTCCTTTGACTTGATCTTCAGGCTTTATAACGTTGACGTGGATGATTTTCGCCTTGCTTCCGAAGTAAACGTTGAGCTTTGATCTTTGTGCTTTGATGATGTTGACTTGAGCTTTGAGGTTGATGGCGTTGACTTGAGCTTTGGGGTTGATGGTGTTGATGCGGAGGATGTTCGCCTTGTTTCCGAAGTAACGTTGAGTGTCGAGCTTTATAACGTTGACGTCGAGGACTTGCGCCTTATTTTCGGATCAAACACCACTTGAGATATTTCTGCCGAAGAATACGTTGCTTCCCACGAAGAACGCCTTGAATCTTGCCGGGACACCTTAAATGCTAAGAGAAATATTAGAGAATTTCTCTCTTCAATTCTTGAGCTCTTGAAGATGATTTTTTAGGTGTGATATGAAGCTATGTAGAGACCCCTATTTATAGTTGTAGGAAGAGAGAAGTTAAGTGGGCTTGGGACTTCATCATGGGATTGAGGGATGAGATGGCGCGATCTCATTGGCACTCGAGCTATCACAATGAATGGGAACCTGTCCAGTTCTGACTTCATAATCTCTCAGCTGTTGCTTGAGCCACAACACTTGCATGCAACAGCTTCCGGCAGCCATATACTCTGATTCGGTTGTAGAAGTGGCAACACATGCTTGTTTCTTGGAGAACCATGAAACTAGCTTGCTTCCCATGAACTGACAGTGTCCAGAAGTGGACTTCCTGTCCAACCGATCTCCTGCTAGATCTGCATCTGAGTATTTAGTCAGTTGGATATTGTCGTCAGTTGGATACCACAATCCAACATTAACAGTTCCCTTCAGGTACTTGATGATATTCTTTGCTGCCAACATGTGTGCTTCCCTTGGTTGAACTTGGAACCGGGCACACACTCCAACTGCGTATGATATGTCTGGCCGGCTGGCAGTCAGATATAGCAAAGAACCAATGATCCCTCTATACTTACTGGCATCCACGAGCTTTCCTTCAGTTCCAGGTTCAATCTTTCAGTTAGTATTCATTGGGATCCTTGTGGTCTTACTTGTCTGCAATCCGAACTTGGTGATGAGCTCCTTTGTATACTTGGATTGATTGATGAAAATCCCTTTTGGCGACTGCTTCACTTGTAAACCAAGAAAATAATTCATCTCGCCCATCATTGACATCTCGAACTTCTCCTTCATGAGGTTTGAAAATTTTTCACACAGTTCCTCCGACTTAGAACCGAATATGATGTCGTCAACATAGATTTGCACAACAAGAATGTCCTCTCCAACTTTGATGGTGAACAGGGTTTTGTCAACTGATCCTCGTTTGAAACCCGAGTTCAGAAGAAAACAACAAAGAGTGTCATACCAAGCCCTTGGCGCTTGCTTTAGTCCATAGATAGTTTTCTTCAACTTGTACACTCTTCCATCTCCAGTCTCAAAACCAGGAGGCTGTTCAACATATACATCTTCCTTGATATCTCCGTTGAGGAATGCACACTTCACATCCATCTGATACACCTTGAACTTGTGATGTGCGGCATAAGCTAGAAAGATTCGGATGGCTTCCAGCCTTGCAACCGGCGCGAAGGAGTCCTCGAAATCGATTCCTTCTTGTTGGCAATATCCTCAGCTACCAACCTTGCCTTATTCCTCACTATGAATCCAATGGCGTCTCTCTTGTTTTTGAAAATCCACTTCAATCCAATCACCTTGACACCATTTGGTCTTTCTACTAACTCCCATACACAGTTGCGTAGAAACTCATTCAGTTCTTCTTGCATGGCTGTTGTCCAGTGAACACAGTTGAGAGCATCCACAACGTTCTTCGGTTCTGGCACATCAGCTACAAAGCAAGAAATCATGGCAACATCTCCAGCTTGCTCGAGTTTGACGAACTGAGCTTGAAGACTCTTAAACTCAACCGATTGGTGATGCAGTTCCTCACTGAGTTTTTGAAAATCACTCCAGGAGGGTTCCAACTCTTCATCTAGTGATTCCTGCATGTTAGAAATATTGGAAGAATTTAACTTAGCAGGATTAGAGTGTACCTCAGTATCATCCTGGTCGGTTTCAATAGCCATGAGGCATTGATCCTGACCGGTAGCGTTGTTGGTGGAAGTCAGCTCATCCTCATCTTCAGTGTCAGTGAAGATGTCCATGTCGTCAGCTGCTTCTTCTGCAACCATGGCCTTATTCTTTCCAGCTTGTTTGGCCCTTAACGCTTCTCTCTCTTTCTTCGATAGATCTGGGCAGTCAGCCTTGAAATGACCTTCCTTGCCGCATTCAAAGCAACCGTTGGTGATAGGCTTTGAACTGTCTCGAGTTCGGTTTGATTTGTAGAATCGTTTGTATTTCCCGAACCGAGTGTCCATGTCGGCTAGTTTCTTTGACAGGGCTGCAATGTTCTGTTGCAGTTCCTCTCTGCTTGGCTCCTTTGCAGTCGTGTCAGCCGATCTGGTTGGCCTCGATGTTCTCGATTTTGAGTAGTCAGCTCGGAGAACAACTGACTTTGAAGCTGAGCCAACATCCTCAAGTCGACTCGTCTGAACCGAGGACTGAAATCTTCTTCGGTTCACCTCATACTCATTTCCTTTTAAGATTGAGAACAATCTTTCAGTTCCCATTTCACCAAGGTCAGCTCGGCTCTCGTGGATATTGGTGAAAGTATCCCACTCAGCCGGTAGAGCTTGCAACACTTTGAGATTGATTTCTCTTAGTGTGTATTTTCCTCTTCGGATGGACTGGATTCTTCTGAGGATGTCCATAAACCGGAGCTCTAGCTGATCAATTTTTTCATCTGTCTTCAGACAAAAGTTATCGAAGTCTTGGCATGCATGTGAGAACTTGTTCTCCTTTGTCTCATCGCTTCCTTCACTCAGTGATGCCAGGATATCCCACATTTCTTTGGCCGTCTCACACTCTTCAATCCAAGGGAGATAATCTTATCCAACAGTGAACATAATCGTGCTTTGAGCCCAGATATCCAACTGGCTCATCTTGGCTTCCTCTGGAGTGTAATCTTCTGGCTGCTTCTCCACAAACTCCACAACTGTATCCCCATCGTTGGGATTTGTAGGAGTGCGAGCTATTCTCTCTTTAATAATGATCGGTCCGGAAGAGAGTACTTGTTGCATCCTATGATGCTTCGATAGTAAGATCTTCTTCATCCGTGTCCTCCAGGATGTATAATTTACAACCGAGAACATTACCACGATCTTATCCTTGACGTCCATCGGCACACAACAACAGAACAAATATGCAAGCAAATATGCACTAGCGTGAAAAATAGATCTGTTCAGTTGACCACTGAAGAAACTTTATGGAATTCACACCTTGTGAAACAGAGTCAGTAGTCTTTTGAACCACTGCTCTAATACAACTTGATGGTCCCGATACGAGTAACTGGTGTAAGGGGGGGGGGGGGAGAATACACCAGTAAGGATTTTAAAATTTAACCCTGAAAAATACTTCAACCGAGTAAAAAGACTCAAATGGAATCTCACAGCTGAGTAAGCAACCTCAGCTGGAAAAGTGAAGTTGTGCGGAATGTGGTGGAAAATAAACTCGTAAAACAACTCACGCTTTTGTGCAGGGCTGGTCAAAAACCAAAATAGTTGATAATGCTAAGAACAGTTTGTATGCTGGTTAGTTAGTCAGTTGAGAATGCAAGAAATAACTAAATAGGGAAAAACACAAGCACACAGAGATTTAACGTGTTTCGGAGATAACCCTCCTACGTCCACGGGGAGTTGTGAGTCCACACAACTCTGTCCAAGTTCTTCTGGACAAACCACTCAGCTTACGCGGGCTGAGCAACCGTTATGGATAAGTTTGCGGGTTATCAACCTTATAGTTTAGTTTCCGGGTACTAAACGACCTAACTACTCAGTTGCAGGAAGAGTAGGATCCTAAACCTTTACAGGTGAAAGAAAATGGGTTTCCAACTCAAAGCTCGAACGTGAAGTGAGCTATGATCTAACTCTCTATGAACTCTCACTAAGCGATGTTCTCAAGGTTTGATCTAAAGACACAAAAACTAACTAACTCTAAAACTCTCAACAAGTGATGTTCTAAGAGATTAAACTTAGTTTAGCTCGTGAAAAATATTGCTCTTTTCTTTCGCACTCTGGTTTCTTCTCGCGTGTGTGTCTTGTTTTTTTTTTCTTCGAATGAATGAAGGCCTCTATTTATAGGCGGAGAGTATCAACTAGCCGTTGGAGGAGCTGTTGATCTCTGTTCTTTGAAAGCGATGGCTTGTCTCTCATCTCTGCAAACTTTTCCGATGTAGCATCTGTGCTCTTCTGCTTTCCATCTGAGATAGCCTTGTGTTGGGCCAAATGGGGTAATGACTGAACGGTCAAACCCTCACGTGACTTCCTTTTTTAAATTCAAATCTTAACAACAAACTTCCAACAAGGAGTGGTCGGTTAAGACTTTCGATCTTCAACTAGCTTGTTCTTCAGCCGATGTTCTATCTGACAACTAACAGTTGAACTCTCAGCTGACTTCATCTTCAAGTTGTTGATCTTCTTGGTTGAGTTCTACAACTGATGTTCTGAAACTGAACACTCAGTTGTCTTCCTTGTATTTGATCAGTTGGGTTCGAACGCTCAGATGGCTTTCTTTCATCTGATGTTCTCTTTCCCTTTACTGCTTCTCATCTGATGAACGCTCAGTTGTTTTCCTTACAACTGATGTTCTATCTTTTGAATGTGACTTCCCCCTTTTTCTTTTGGATACTTGACCATTGATCTGAACCTTGAATGTAGCTTACTTCTCCTTGAATCTCATCTGATGAAATTAACGCTCAGTTGTCTTTCTTCACAACTGATGTTCTGAAGACTTCCCCCTCTTTGCATCTGAAGATATGAACTCTCGGTTGTTTTTCTTCAAAACTGATGTTCTGTCTGAGTGATGCCTTGTTGCCATCTTCATCTGGAGACCTGTAAAGATAAAATCTTAACTTTGCTCAAACAGCGAGCCTAACTGCTAACATTAGGTTCTGGCAACATCTACTCGGTTGGGGTCAGTTGGTTTTGGAATTCATCAAAACTCTTACTAATAAATTTCCCAACAATTTCCCCCTTTTTGATGATGCCAAAACCACTTACAACTTTAAACCTCTACTGATCTAAACCTTACTAACTTATCTAAAATCTCAGCTGAAATTCTAGACAGTCTATAAGATAAAACATCAAAGGGTTAGCACAGTTATAACATGGTATTTAAAAGACTTTGCGATTCAGAGCTTGGACAATGAGGGATTGTTCATCAAGGTGAATCGAATATATATACTTGAAGTTTTCATTACAACTGATGATTACACAAATATGCGCAAAAACCAAAAATTACAACAGTTGCTAGAAAACTAACTGAGCTAGAACTGTAGCCCATACTTACTAAAGATCCTAACAAAAATTTCCCTCTTAGCAGGTGACTCCTTGGAAATGTCCACTCCATGCTCCTTGCAAACCTGCCTCGCCTCAGATGCGATCTTCGTGCGGTTCGGGTTGCTGGAATCTGGGAGAAGAGGAGGCCGATAAGTAACCCTCTTCGGAACTGGAACAGTGTTCAAGTCCAGGTTGGTGTCAATCATAGCCCGCCTGAACTGGCTGAACATGCCAGGATCCCCTGAGTGCAACTCGGTCAGCGCTTCCTTGAATGCTTTCCTTGGGTCATCGGTTGCGTAAACCTTCCTGTAGTAGAAGTCGTTCACGAACTCCTGCTTGAACAGCTCCCACTCCTCATTCCACTCGGTCGGCATCCACTTGTCAACATGCCTAAACCGACTCTCAACCTTGGACTTTGCAGGCAACCTTTGTTGCTTCAACCGAGCTTCCGCCTTTGATTGAATTTTGTTGATGCGGCGTCGGCTGCGGGAGGCAACGTTGCGGTCCAGGTTCTGTGACACCTTTTTCAACTCAACCTCGAACTGGTTCACCCTCCTCGCCTGGCTAGCGGCAAACTTCTTGATCCATCTCGGGTTCATGTAGTCCTTCTCCTCTACATCCATAGCCTTGGCCGCTGCAATGCACTCTTCGGTTGTTATCTCGTCGAGTTCAGAATCCAGCTCGGCTGCGATCTCGGCTATGGAGCTGTAGGAAACTCCAATCTTCTGTGCCTGCTCCAAGTCTTTAGTCATCTCAGCTCCACCGACTTTGGTTGACTTGGGAGCGGCAAACTTCCTCCTCCTCAGCTGAGATTTGGATGATTGAGCAGCTAACACTCCTTGTTCTTCTTGGGTCTCTTCTTCTTCCTGTGCCTAAACCTCCGTCTCCTTCTCTTCCCCCTTTTTGGCATCAGCAACAAGGCTTGCTACTGAACCGTCCAGAGAGTTGAGTTTATCCTCGGTTAGTTGAACACGGTTGAAGAGTTCATCGACCGCTCACTCCAGCTCGATCTTCTTCGCCAGGTCGGAGTCCTGGCGCTCTTGTTCGGCCTTCTTCAAGACAGAGAGGATGTCGATGACCTCTGTCTGAAAGGCAGCGAACTCAGCCCACCGCGACTCGAACCTGGACTCCCATTCAGCATCCTGCGTCTGTTGGGACTTGGCAAGATTTGAGTCAGCCATAGATTTGAAGACGTTGAGCTCCGACTTCAGTCCTAACAGAGTGGATTTCAACTCCGACATTTCCTGACTGGTGGAGGAGGAGACTTCATTCAGCTTGATCTTCAGAGCAACATTCTCCTTCACCAGTTGTTGGTTCTTGGCTGCTTGTTCTTCCAACGCCCTCAGCTGGTCATCTTGTTGGTGCTGGAGGTTGGCGAGCAGTTCGGTCCTCAATTGGTTGACCCTCTCAGCTACCAGCTCGCAGATTTCTTCAGTTGATCGAACATGCTGAGCAGCTGGAGGGGCTTGAGCGGTTAGAGCTAGAGGCTCAGCTGTGACCGTGGCTTGCCTGTTCGCCAGGTACAGCTTCAGATTTTCTTCTTCTTCCTTCGCGGCTGCGGCTGCTGCATCGACATCCTCAAGGAAGTCAGCTGATTTAGCCAACAAGCTGTCAAGGAAGTCGACGCACTCCTTTCCAGCTGCCTCCCTTGTGTCCGTCCCTTCAGCTCGACTCTGGTCCATCCGTCGAGTGAGCAGCGCGATCCGGTTGTTGTACGCCACCTCCAAGTTGGAATAGTTGAAGTAGGCTCGGATGCGGGACTCATCGGACTTCAGCCTGTCCCAGCTCTGCACCCTGATCGTGTCTTCCTTGATGTACCAGTGGCTGAAGATCAGGTGGAACTGGTACAAGAGCTCAGTTCCCAGAGTGGCGAATATGGGCATGTTGCGAGCCTCAGGGAACAGACCTAACAGCTTTTGAAAGCAGTAGGCCACCCTGCCTTCGTGCTCCCGAGCAACTGCCTGCAGGTCCTCCGCTTCATTAATTGGGGAGGGGGTAAGATTATATGGCTCTGGTTCAAGAGGTTCATCAATGTTGGCCAAAGAGTCGATCGCAACATCGGCATCGAGCTGAGAGCTCGGAATTTGGGATTCAGTTGGGAGAGTGGGTTCAATGGTTTCCTCAACATCGGCCAAAGGATCGGTCTCGATGTTGGCATCGAGCAGAGTGCTCGGAATATCTGGCTCTGGTTGGGTAGAAAGAGCAAGAGGCTCTGGGGGCGGTACGGCATTGTCTCCTACCGTGGGGGAGGTGGTAACAATTTCAACATCCTCGGACGAGGAGGATGCATCCGACGTCTCCATGCCCTCAACCTCATCAGCTCCGGGGGCTCGAGGGACGATCTCGAATGATGCGGCCTCAGCTGAGCGGCTGGATTCGGAACGCTCCTCAGCAGGTGTTGACTCAACCGGTGCCTCCTCCTCGGCTGGCTCTTGTTCCTCGGCTGGCTCCTCAGCAAGTATATCAACTGGCTCCTCAGCTGTCTCAACAGCTGGCACCTCAGTTGACTCAACAGCTGGCACATCAGCTCCATTCTTGGTGGACTTCTTGAACCATACCCTTAACTTTTTCTGGGCAGGTTCCTTAGCTGACTCCTTTTCCGCCTCAGCTCGTCGGCGAGCAGCTTTGGACTTGGCGGGGTGAGCAGCCGCTTGTTCCCCCTCAGCTGTTGACTCAGCTACCTTTCCCGACTCCCTCTTTTCCTTAGGAGTGTAGACACTCCTCAGCACCTCCTGTGCTTTCTTGGCTGTCGGGAACAACAGCAGCTTCTTCAGCGGCGTCTCCTCGCAGTCTGCCCAGACCATGTTGCGGTCCTTGGTTGCGAGCAAGATGAGGGCAGATATCTTGCAGCCGAAGTTGAGTGTCCCCTTCACACTCAGCAACTTCTCTCCAGACTCGGTTGTAGTCTCAGAGATCTTCGACTTTTCCACCATCAACTGGTTCAGGAAATATTGGAACCAGTTGATTTGGTGTTGGTGCTCCAGTGCCACCAGCTGCTTCAGTTTGGGTTGGCTGATGTCCCCAAACGCGCCACTGTAACCGAACACCACTTTCGACACTGCATCGAACAGCAGGCGATGTTCCGGTTTCAGCTTTGTCCGTTGCATGTTGCTCCTCAGCCTCTCCGGCTCGATCAAAGCATCTTGCAGAAACTCATCCGCCTGCTCGTCGGTAATATTCTCCAGGAACTCGATGGTGGTGTGGTTGATGGGAATGATGTACCGGAGGACATCGGACACGTCGATGGGGAATGTGACACGACGTATCGTCCTGGCCGGAACATCTCTTTGTCGGCAGGACACCTCCGTAGATACTCCCTCTGCACAATCAAGGGGGCACTTGAGGTTGACGTAGAATTCTCCGACTTGGCGTCTGAGCAAGTGGGAGGGGCAGAGTTTGGCCCATTCGAGGAGGCCATTCTCCCTGAGTGTGTTTGCGAGCGGGGCCAAGACCGGCGACTCCAGTTCCTCGTCGGAGAGGATTTGCTCGAAGTGAATCTTCGATACTAGCATATCGAATGATTCTTCATATGTGGTGGGGACGAGGGATGGTCCAGACGATGCCATTCTCTTACTTTTGGGTGCCATTAATGATCACTGCAAAGAGAATATATATAGAAGAAAGGAAAGACAATCTTTTGCAGAAAATGGGTATGGCAGAAACTGGGAAGACGATGAACAGGTAATTAAGATATTCACGAATGAGGAAAGTAGGAGATACATTCCTGATTTTTCGCCTTATATAGGTCTTGACTCGGATGAAATCGACGGCTGGGGTTAAATGGCGCGAATCCATCAACGGCTGAGATTTCGCGACTGTTGACTATCTTTGCCTTGACGTTTTGATCCGAGTTCCAATCAGCGCGTGAGAAGGTGTACAGTTTATCTTGTCAGCCCAATCGCACTTTTAAGTAGGCTATGGATGTTCAGCCGTACTTTACATTTAATGTGACATGATGGCTATTTTTAAAGTAACTGACTAGTTCAGGATTGTTAAAATTTATTTCAAACATTCTCATTTAAGAACATATCACCTTCAGCCATAAATGTTACCTGCCAGCTGATGTCGAAATCAGCTGAGTTCTCATGTTGCAGCATACCATCAGCTGACTCGATTTCATTTGTTCAGCTGATGTCTGATTCCTTCGGTTGACAATCTGCATCTAATCGACATACCATCAGCTGACTCAAGTTCGTCTATTCAGCTGATGTCTGATTCCTTCGGTTGGCAATCTGCATCTGATCGGCATACCATCAGGTGACTCGAGTTCGTCTGTTCAGCTTACGTCTAATGTCATCAGTTGGTGTTCCGCATCTGAAATTCCTCCTTCATCTCAGCTTTCCCCTCAGATGGATATCTATCTCTTTTCCCCAGTTGACTCCTCATCTGGTGGATCCAACAGTCCAAGGAGGTCACAAAGCATCTTGAACCGTGCTTCAGCTAGAGGTTTGGTGAGGATATCAGCTCTCTGAATATCAGTTGGAATCTTTTCCATGGACACATCCTTCTTCTCAATATGATCTCGGATAAAATGATGACGGATATCGATATGCTTTGTCCGAGAGTGGTGAACAGGATTCAAAGAGATAGCTATGGCACTCGAGCTATCACAATGAATGGGAACCTGTCCAGTTCCGACTTCATAATCTCTCAGTTGTTGCTTGAGCCACAACACTTGCATGCAACAGCTTCCGGCAGCCATATACTCTGATTCGGTTGTAGAAGTGGCAACACATGCTTGTTTCTTGGAGAACCATGAAACTAGCTTGCTTCCCATGAACTGATAGTGTCCAGAAGTGGACTTCCTGTCCAACCGATCTCCTGCTAGATCTGCATCTGAGTATCCAGTCAGTTGGATATTGTCGTCAGTTGGATACCACAATCCAACATTAACAGTTCCCTTCAGGTACTTGATGATATTCTTTGCTGCCAACATGTGTGCTTCCCTTGGTTGAACTTGGAACCGGGCACACACTCCAACTGCGTATGATATGTGTGGCCGGCTGGCAGTCAGATATAGCAAAGAACCAATGATCCCTCTATACTTACTGGCATCCACGAGCTTTCCTTCAGTTCCAAGTTAGTATTCATTGGGATCCTTGTGGTCTTACTTGTCTGCAATCCGAACTTGGTGATGAGCTCCTTTGTATACTTGGATTGATTGATGAAAATCCCTTTTGGCGACTGCTTCACTTGTAAACCAAGGAAATAATTCATCTCGCCCATCATTGACATCTCGAACTTCTCCTTCATGAGGTTTGAAAATTTTTCACACAGTTCCTCCGACTTAGAACCGAATATGATGTCGTCAACATAGATTTGCACAACAAGAATGTCCTCTCCAACTTTAATGGTGAACAGGGTTTTGTCAACTGATCCTCGTTTGAAACCCGAGTTTAGAAGAAAACCACAAAGAGTGTCATACCAAGCCCTTGGCGCTTGCTTTAGTCCATAGATAGCTTTCTTCAACTTGTACACTCTTTCATCTCCAGTCTCAAAATCAGGAGGCTGTTCAACATATACATCTTTCTTGATATCTCCGTTGAGGAATGCACACTTCACATCCATCTGATACACCTTGAACTTGTGATGTGCGGCATAAGCTAGAAAGATTCGGATGGCTTCCAGCCTTGCAACCGGCGCGAAGGAGTCCTCGAAATTGATTCTTTCTTGTTGGCAATATTCTTGAGCTACCAACCTTGCTTTATTCCTCATTATGAATCCAATGGCGTCTCTCTTGTTTTTGAAAATCCACTTCAATCCAATCACCTTGACACCATTTGGTCTTTCTACCAACTCCCATACACAGTTGCGTAGAAACTCATTCAGTTCTTCTTGCATGGCTGTTGTCCAGTGAACACAGTTGAGAGCATCCACAACGTTCTTCAGTTCTGGCACATCAGCTACAAAGCAAGAAATCATGGCAACATCTCTAGCTTGCTCGAACTCCTCTAGAGCTGCCAACTCCTCAGCATATTGGGCATAAGTGTTGGAATCTTCCTCGGTTGAATCCTGAGTCGCAACTCTGCTTCTTGTACGAACACCTTCGGTTGGATCTCCGATGATGTTTTCAGTGGAATGAACTTCATACCATCTTTAGTTGCGTCTTCCTTCTTCTTCCAACTATGGCTGTTCCGTGATCTGAGTTGGAGTCTTCAGAGCTGGTGATTGATCAGCTGTTGAGTCTGGATCCTCAACATTGACATTATTTTGAACCGGACTTGGTTAAGCTTCGGATGCTGATGCAGTTGGAGGGACATCAGCTGGAGTTCCCCCTTGAGATGAGCTGGGGTCCTCGCATTCATCTTCAGAGGAGTATGGATCCTCATCCTCGGTTGCCCATACCAGTGGTTCAGCTAGATTCTTTTCCCTTAGAGCTTGTGATCTAGTGAGAACAGGTGTAACTTGTGGATCTGCCTGTTGTCCTTTAACCTGTTCCATGTACTCAAAAGTAGATTCATCAAAACTAACATGAGGAGTTATCTCCACAACATGAGAGCTATTGTTGAAAACTCTATAAGCCTTGATCCGAGCGGCATATCCGAGAAATATGCCTTTTGAAGCTTTGGCATCAAAAGTTTTCAACTGAGTCTTCCCATTGTTGTGAATATAACACTTAGAACCAAAAACGCGAAAATAAGAAATATCTGGCTTCCTGCGTCTCCATAGCTCGTATGGTGTCTTTCCCAACCGCTTGGTTAGAAGAGACCGGTTCTGAGTGTAGCATGCAGTGTTGATTACCTCAGCCCAAAATCTCTTTGGCAGAGCTGAGCTGGTTAACATGGATGTAGCTGCATCCTTCAGCGTTCTATTCCTTCGCTCAGCTACTCCATTCTGTTGCGGAGTACGCACGGCTGATGTCTGATGGGTAATTCCATTCTTCTCGCAATACTCGATGATGGTTTCATTTAGAAACTCAGTTCCACAATCTGATCGGATAGAAATGATCTTCATCTCTTGTTGGTTCGATATCCGATCCATTAGCTTGGGTAGCTCATCTCGGGTTTCACTCTTGTGGCGCATGAAGATGGTCAACGTATATCTTGAGTAGTCATCAGTTACAACCAGGGTGTACTCGTTCCCGTTCATGCTCTTGGGTGTAACTGGCCCGAAGAGATCCATATGGATCAGCTGTAACACTCGGTCGGTTGAGGGAATTGATTTCAACCTGAAGGAGGATCTAGCGAGCTTTCCCAACTGGCATGCACTGCAGATATGTGTTGTTGAAAACACTCGGTTTGGTATGCCTCTTGCTTGTTCTTGTCTGGCGAGTCGGTTCATTGTCTTGAAGTTCAGATGGTTGAGCCTTTTGTGCCACAGCCAGCTCACATCTGAACTGCTCTTTGATAGCAGGCAGGTGTCAGGAAGACTACTGTTCCAGTCAGCATAGTAGACGTTCCTAGTTGGCGATCGATTTCCCAACAATATGATCTACTTTGATCCGACATCTTTAACTCTGCAACCCTGTGCATTAAACTTGACAGAGAAACCATTATCACAGAATTGGCTGATGGAGAGCAAGTTATGCTTCAATCCATCAACATAAGAAACATTAGAAATCGAAACATGATTGGTTTCAAGTGTACCGTAACCTCTGGTGTACCCTTTTGAGTTATCACCAAAAGTAACTGATGGACCTTCTTTCTCCACGAAACTTCCAAGCAAATCCTTCAGATTCGTCATGTGTTTCGAGCATCCACTGTCCATCACCCACATTGTTGCAGACGCTTTATTCTTCCTCAGCTGTTTCTCCTGAACTTGCAAAGAGAAACTCGCTTAGGTCCCCAATTTTAATTGGGTCCTGAAGGGTTAAAACCAGTTCCCCCTGGAACTATGCGTCGCTTTTCCCTGTATACTCGGATGGATTTATCATTCTAGATCACTTTTCCTTCATCATCAACTCAACACCTCGGTTATCCTTAGGCTTGTTGTTAGTAGTGATGTTCTGTTTCTTGGGAGGAGTTGGATTTCTCCCATGTTGAACTCTCGGAGGTGAGGCTTTCCCCCTGTTTTGATGGCGATTTTTATCCTGTTTGATTTGCCTGGATGATCGGACGCCATGTTGGAATCTTTATGGCTGATTCTGATCCCAACTCCTTGAGTGTCGTTGATAGGTGTTCATGCCCTGTTGATGATTCATGTTGTGGCATGAGTATCTCCAACTGTTCGATCTGTTCCTTATCGGTTGACTCGGTTGGAACCTTTGGTTGAACTGGGGATGGAACCGCTGTTGATTCAGATGATTGAACTCTTGTCGGTTCTGCGGTCGGTTCCATTCTTTCTGTTGTTGACTCTGAGGTTGATGCAGAGGTCGGTTCTGATTCTGAATTCGGTTGCGATTATGTCTTCAACGCCTCCGATTCCTCTTCTGACTTTTGAAACATTCCCCCTCGGTTGATGTCCCAACCGATGGAACATTCTGTCTTCCATCTACTACTCATTTTCCCTTTTCAGTTGTAATTCCATTGGTCGATTGATCTTGCTGAGAGGTGGAGGTTGGATTAACTTCTGGTGACTCAGCTGTGTTTGGCTCGACAGCCTTGACCTCAACAGCTTTGATGAAGGTTGCTGGAGGAATTCCACTATCTTTAATCACATCGTAACCGAGTCCTGACACGTCATCCATCTGTCTGCTGTAACTGATAAGATTCTCTATGATCTTGGATGACTGATACAGCTTGATTAGATTGTCCTTCTCAGTTTGCAACTCCTTGAGGAGGACAGTTATCTGCTCGGTTTGTCCATCTGACTTCTATATCAGCTGGTCGATCTGAGCCTCTTGATTTTTCAACTGATCTTGCTGCTCCTTGATCTGCTTCGTCAACTCCTCATCAGTTGGAGCCTTAGCCTCGTTCAGTTGACTCTTGAGATTCTCAATCTCCTCGGTTTGGCTCTTCATCAGATCATCTTTTTCGGTTAAGGAATCTTCAAGTTTGACGAACTGAGCTTGAAGACTCTTAAACTCAACCGATTGGTGATGCAGTTCCTCACTGAATTCTTGAAAATCACTCCAGGAGGGTTCCAACTCTTCATCCAGTGATTCCTGCATGTTAGAAATATTGGAAGAATTTAACTTAGCAGGATTAGAGTGTACCTCAGTATCATCCTGGTCGGTTCCAATAGCCATGAGGCATTGATCCTGACCGGTAGCGTTGTTGGTGGAAGTCAGCTCATCCTCATCTTCAGTGTCAGTGAAGATGTCCATGTCGTCAGCTGCTTCTTCTGCAACCATGGCCTTATTCTTTCCAGCTTGTTTGGCCCTTAACGCTTCTCTCTCTTTCTTCGATAGATCTAGGCAGTCAGCCTTGAAATGACCTTCCTTGCCGCATTCAAAGCAACCGTTGGTGACAGGCTTTGAACTGTCTCGAGTTCGGTTTGATTTGTAGAATCGTTTGTGTTTCCCGAACCGAGTGTCCATGTCGGCTAGTTTCTTTGACAGGGCTGCAATGTTCTGTTGCAGTTCCTCTCTGCTTGGCTCCTTTGCAGTCGTGTCAGCTGATCTAGTTGGCCTCGATGTTCTCGATTTTGAGTAGTCAGCTCGGAGAGCAACTGACTTTGAGGCTGAGCCAACATCCTCAAGTCGACTCGTCTGAACCGAGGACTGAAATCTTCTTCGGTTCACATTATACTCATTTCCCTTTAAGATTGAGAACAATCTTTCAGTTCCCATTTCACCAAGGTCAGCTCGGCTCTCGTGGATATTGGTGAAAGTATCCCACTCAGCCGGTAGAGCTTGCAACACTTTGAGATTGATTTCTCTTAGTGTGTATTTTCCTCTTCAGATGGACTGGATTCTTCTGAGGATTCCATAAACCGGAGCTCTAGCTGATCAATTTTTTCATCTGTCTTCAGACAAAAGTTGTCGAAGTCTTGGCATGCATGTGAGAACTTGTTCTCCTTCGTCTCATCGCTTCCTTCACTCAGCGATGCCAGGATATCCCACATTTCTTTGGCCGTCTCACACTCTTCAATCCAAGGGAGATAATCTTGTCCAACAGTGAACATAATCGTGCTTTGAGCCCAGATATCCAACTGGCTCACCTTGGCTTCCTCTGGAGTGTAATCTTCCGGCTGCTTCTCCACAAACTCCACAACTGTATCCCCATCGTTGGGATTTGTAGGAGTGCGAGCTATTCTCTCTTTAATAATGATCGGTCCGGAAGAGAGTACTTGTTGCATCCTATGATGCTTCGACAGTAAGATCTTCTTCATCCGTGTCCTCCAGGATGTATAATTTACAACCGAGAACATTACCACGATCTTATCCTTGACGTCCATCTGCACACAACAACAGAACAAATATGCAAGCAAATATGCACTAGCGTGAAAAATAGATCTGTTCAGTTGACCACTGAAGAAACTTTCTGGAATTCACACCTTGTAAAACAGAGTCAGTAGTCTTTTGAACCACTGCTCTGATACCACTTGATGGTCCCGATACGAGTTACTATGGGGGGGAGAATACACCAGTAAGGATTTTAAAATTTAACCCTGAAAAATACTTCAACCGAGTAAAAAGACTCAGTTGGAATCTCACAGCTGAGTAAGCAACCTCAGCTGGAAGAGTGAAGTTGTGCGGAATGTGGTGGAAAATAAACTCGTAAAACAACTCACGCTTTTGTGCAGGGCTGGTCAAAAACCAAAATAGTTGATAATGCTAAGAACAGTTTGTATGCTGGTTAGTTAGTCAGTTGAGAATGCAAAAAATAACTGAATAAAGAAAAACACAAGCACACAGAGATTTAACGTGGTTCGAAGATAACCCTCCTACGTCCACGGGGAGTTGTGAGTCCACACAACTCTGTCCAAGTTCTTCTGGACAAACCACTCAGCTTACGCGGGCTGAGCAACCGTTATGGATAAGTTTGCGGGTACTTATCAACCTTACAGTTTAGTTTTCGGGTACTAAACGACCTAACTACTCAGTTGCAGGAAGAATAGGATCCTAAACCTTTACAGGTGAAAGAAAATGGGTTTCCAACTCAAAGCTCGAACGTGAAGTGAGCTATGATCTAACTCTCTATGAACTCTCACTAAGCGATGTTCTCAAGGTTTGATCTAAAGACACAAAAACTAACTAACTCTAAAACTCTCAACAAGTGATGTTCTAAGAGATTAAACTTAGTTCAGCTCGTGAAAAATATTGCTTTTTTCTTTCGCACTCTGGTTTCTTCTCGCGTGTGTGTCTTGTTTTTTTTTCTTCGAATGAATGAAGGCCTCTATTTATAGGCGGAGAGTATCAACTAGCCGTTGGAGGAGCTGTTGATCTCTGTTCTTTGAAAGCGATGGCTTGTCTCTCATCTCTGCAAACTTTCCCGATATGGCATTTGTGCTCTTCTGCTTTCCATCTGAGATAGCCTTGTGTTGGGCCAAATGGGGTAATGACTGAACGGTCAAACCCTCACGTGACTTCCTTTTTGAAATTCAAATCTTAACAACAGACTTCCAACAAGGAGTGGTCGGTTAAGACTTTCAATCTTCAACTAGCTTGTTCTTCAGCCGATGTTCTATCTGACAACTAACAGTTGAACTCTCAGCTGACTTCATCTTCAAGTTGTTGATCTTCTTGGTTGAGTTCTACAACTGATGTTCTGAAACTGAACACTCAGTTGTCTTCCTTGTATCTGATCAGTTGGGTTCGAACACTCAGATGGCTTTCTTTCATCTGATGTTCTCTTCCCCTTTACTACTTCTCATCTGATGAACGCTCAATTGTTTTCCTTACAACTGATGTTCTATCTTTTGAATGTGACTTCCCCCTTTTTCTTTTGGATACTTGACCATTGATCTTAACCTTGAATGTAGCTTCCTTCTCCTTGAATCTCATCTGATGAAATGAACGCTCAGTTGTCTTTCTTCACAACTGATGTTCTGAAGACTTCCCCCTCTTTGCATCTGAAGATATGAACTCTCAGTTGTCTTTCTTCACAACTGATGTTCTGTCTGAGTGATTCCTTGTTGCCATCTTCATCTGGAGACCTGTAAAGATAAAATCTTAACTTTGCTCAAACAGCGAGCCTAACTGCTAACATTAGGTTCTGGCAACATCTACTCGGCTGGGGTCAGTTGGTTTTGGAATTCATCAAAACTCTTACTAATAAATTTCCCAACAGGTCGAAATCTTTTCTTCCGAAATTCAATCCAGTAATGCAGCATAGTCGCGTGTGGTGAAGCGAAGGGTTCGCCCGGAAATTTGGAACCACGTCTCATCCGGGGGGATCTCAGGACCCGTCACCTGACGGGCCAATAAGTGATGCAGGGCACTGTTTGTACTTCCATTTCTTTTATGTTTAATGTAACGGTCAACAATTCCCGCCGTAAATTCATGGCTGTTTGTCATGGAGCATATGAACATTTTTCTTTCTTTTGGTGTGTGGATATTTTGTGAATGTTTGTGATCAGACCAGTTTTAAATTATGTTGAAACTCATGCTCTATTCGGTTTTTAATCCTTTTTCCTACTTATGATCTATCCTTATTTGTTCTTTATTTGTGATTTGTGATAGGGGGAGTTATGTTTTAGGAGGAGTAAATATGATAAGGAGAGTATTCCCTTGTTGTTTTTGGGTATCTGCTCTTTGAAGCTTGTGTACATGTGTCTCAGGGGGAGCAAACGTTTTTGCTCTATATATATTTGTGTACACAGGTTTTGGGAAGAAAGACAAAAAGGAGGAGATTGTTAAAATCAGATTTTGACTTCAATAATTATTAATGGCTTATTGTATATTTGGTGTTTTGTCTTTCTTTGTTTGTTTGGCAGGTACGTGAATTAAGGGAGTAGAAGGCTGACTTGGCTTTGGAAGAGTTAAAGTAGTTGGAGAAGAAGGTGGGAAGAATTGGTGCTGCACGTGTGGAAAGTGGAACAGTTTTCTGTTGCAATAATAGTGGAGTTATGAACTGCATTTCATGGGACGTGCAGTCTTGTAGTGGAGTGCAGCTCAAGCCTTCAAAGTTCACCTTAAATAGAGATCAAACTTGTGTAGATATGTACGCTTTTGAGAGATAGATATATAGAGCAGTTAGAATTCTTTAGCTCTTGAATTTTACCTTCGAGGATAGTAGTAGAAGCTTTAATCTTGTGATAAAGCTTCACTCGTTTTAGTGACTCTCTTTCCTCGAAGATTGTTTTTGTAATTCACGTTTTCATAGTGAAGTTTTTGCCCTGAGGCACCTCATGAGATTATACATTTATAATCTCGTGAAAAATTTATTTCCATTGTGTTTCTTCATTTCCGCTGCATTTTAGTTTCAAGGTTGTGTGCTTTTTGAACACAACTTTGTTCACAACTCTGTCTGTTTGAGTAAATCTGGTACCTTCAAAAATATTGGTCTGCAGTAATACAATTGCGTCAATGACAGTTACTGAAGATATCAATGGACATAATGCATAACGCAAGACAAATGGTTTTGATTTCTCAAGTTGCGATGATTTTCTAATTTAATATTACCATTCATGTTTGTACGTCAACTGGGTGCAATACTAGTTGATTATATAAAAGATAAGCTTAATTAGAAATCAATACATAGTAAAAGAGGAGCTCATATGCTCAATTAGAAATTTAGAATAAGGGAATGAAATGAATAATCGATGATCATAATAGAAGGCCTAATATTTATTGAAGATCAAGAAACAATAACTGATTCACTGAATATACCTATTTAAAGAAGCTTGCCCCGGTTTTACAAACTGAATTTCCACCGACTCGATTATCTAGTTAGAAGGTTGCTGACCGTTGGCCGAGAATGGCGACGGCGGCGCTGTGACGGTGGACACCGGAGGTGGTCCCACCATGAGAGGTAAGTTAAGAAATGGGATTCTGTTACAATTAATTTCAAAAGATATATAAGCGGGGGGCTGAAGGTAGTAGATGGGAGACCGCGGCAGTTGTCTTCAAGCTGCTCGCCATCCGTCGGATTAACGAGCCGCAACGGCGACGACGGTTTTTGCCGGCGTCGCGTTGCTACTGGAGAACAGGGGGAGAAAGAGTGGAGGTGGAATTAGGATGTTAATAAAAAATATCAAATCAAATAACAGACATAGGGAAAAAGTGAAGAAAAGCAAAGACATACTTTAGTGGGAAAACGGAGACGGCGGCACGGCGGCGGCCTCCCCCATGCCGCTGCTGTAGCCGATCGGAGAGGAGGGAGACGGTGGCGGTAGCTCCTCTGCCGCTGCAGTCCGTTTCTGCCGCAACTAAGCGGCAACGGTGATGAATTAGACGGCGGCGGAGTCGCCGGATTTCTGAGAGAGAAGGAAGATGGGTTTCGATTGAGAGGCTAGGGTTTTCAAATTGGGGATTTTATAAAATTGCAGAGATTAGAAAGAATAGAAGGTCGAGCTGAGGGAGGGAGTGAGCGAAGACGACGGCCAACGCCGGAGAGGGAGAAGAGAGAAAAGAGGCGGTGCTGCTGCGTTTTCAGAGAAGGAGAAATTTTGGGTTGTGTGTTGCAGACGTGAGGTTGAGAGTGAAATGATTTGGCAGATTTTGGTTCCAAATAATTAAGGAGTTTAATGGCTTGGGCTTATTTAATTGCATACGTAAATGAACCTGGACCAAAATAATTAAGTTGTTGGGCTTCGATTTATTTAAAAATGTTAGGGCTCGATTAAAGTATGTGGGCCATGATTCATTATTTTGGTTATGGATCTCCTTATTTAGTAAAAATGATTTGGCCTACTTAACTAAACTTAGTACTCCCTCGGTATCTTTTCATTATACCCATTTTGCCTTATTTGGGCATAACATTTCATTATACCCATTTCTAAATATGGAAACTACAACATACATAAATACCTTCTTATAACTCATGAATTACACATATGCCATTGTGACCCGCGCAAATTAAAAGCACTTAGCGCACAATTAGTACGGACTTAACTCTGGCCCATTTATCAATACATCTGCCTACCTTATCATCTTCCATTCCCCCAAAATCTATTTTTCTCTCTTGAGATTATTCAAATTATCAGAAATCTTCACAAAAATGACCGATCAATATCTTCCAGATTTACCATACGAAGAATCTTTCGTACCAAAAACCCCTCTTTCGGAATATGAAGATTCCATCGAACCAAAAACCCCTCATATCTCTTCATTTCAACTTGCAATCGAGCTTGAACCTCTCGAATCACAGTATGCAAATGCCATCGTTCATGATTTCTTAGATCGGTTCGTTTTTTATGTGCTTTGGAACTCTGAAGTGCCGGAAACCCCTCCTTACGCCTCTTTTACACCGGAATATGAAAAGAGAAGGCCAAAGTTTTCATCATCTCAAGTTCCTCAAAAAAAGAAAAAAGATCAACTGGTAAAAAATGAGGTTTCTATGTTCGATCCGCAGCTAGAAAATGCTATGGTACTGGATTTCTTAGATCCGTTTGATTATGAAGAATCTAAATTCCCAGAAAGTCCTGCCGACAACTCACAATAGGAAGCTTTTATCAGGTTATCTCTTCTCATAGATATATGCCTTGAATTTTGTTGGTGGGTATTTACCCATCGAATTAACCATTTTGTTGATAGATATATGCCCTGAATTTCTTTTTAATTTTACCGAATTTTCATCCATTCCTCATTTATTAGTCAATCAACAAAAACTGAGAATATATGAGTAGGAATGTAGAATAAATAGAGCAAATAATTGTGCATGAAATTTTGATAGTTGCTTTACATTCAAAAGGGTTTATAGCCTAAACAAGTGCTCGACTTGATTACGTTGTAAACATCTTGCAAAAAGCCATTACATATCTTACATATTGGCTGGCAAAAGCTTAGAAATCCTACATCATATGATCATATTGACTGACATCAGTATCCTAGGTCTCTCATTAAACTTTTCAGATCATAAGCACCCTCAAAATCATTCCCATTTTGTTGTATGTAGGCAATGCATTCCCTAACTAGCATTTCATCCACTTCAAGGCATATTGGAAGTGTCCTTTCTCTTATGTGGTGATCCTTTTTCCCATGAGGCACCTTGTAGTTATTTCCTCCCTTTACTTTCATAATTTCAACAAGACATGCTTGTAGACTTAAGAACACCTTGTTTAGTTTTGTGTGCTCTAGGTTTTCAAATGACTTGAGAATATTTTTTACCAAATCATCAAAATTATAGGATGATGTCTCAACCTGTAAGGATTGTAGAGCTCTGAACCATCCGAGATCGTTAACATTTGTATCTGGAGAGTTTGCCGGCTGACAAATAAGTTGGATATTAAATCCATCTGAGTTAGCTGCAGCTCTCCATTCAGGATCATTGTTTGAGATATGTGGCTTGGCATTATCTTGTTGGATCCAAATGTTCTTGCTTGCATTTGCGGGCCACTTTTCCTTGATGTCTGGTACCATCTGAAAACGTAGAATATTATGCATGTTAATGTTATTCATATCAGAATACTACACTAGAATGATGATAATATGTGTGTTTGTACCTCAGTAATTAGGCAGTTCCTGGTCACCTCCCTGGTAATTGATTGTATTGGTTTTGTCTCAAGTGTTCCCTTTACTCTATTCTTACTATTTCTTGCAGCTGGCACCTCACTGATAAATGGATACATTCCAATTTTTCCATCGAATAGAACTGTGCCATCACTTGAATACAATGGCCTCCCAACAGCACACAAAAACATAACTTTGTGTATATAATTTTTACTCTTGCAAGTCCTATGAGGCTCTACTTCTCCAGGGGCAATGTAGTATCTCTCACATTCTTGTGTAATTTGAAACCACTTTTCATCAATATGAATGACATTATGCATGCTTGCAAATCTAATTTTTTTTACCAGCCTATCTACTTGCAATGCTGATAAACTAAATTTAAGTCTTAGCATCTTATTTGGGGCTGTCAAATCTGGTTTTATAGCATTTGTATGGGGTTTCAGTTGCCCACGTTTGACCCATCTATGTGCTGTAGTATGACACACTCCCATTGAATTTGCTAGTCTCCTTAATGTGGATCTCTGTTTGAAAGGAGTTCTAGCCAGTTTCTCAAGATCTAGATGAGCTAATTTCCTGTTATGCAGTCCTATTCTTTTTGATGGAAATGAGAATAGACCATCATTTTCTAACCTGATTTTTGCTGCAGTCCAAATGCTTGCAATTGTTCTTCTGCCCAAGTTATATTTTGTTGCTGCCTCGTTTATTTTCCCATGGAAAGGTTTTCCATACTTGGAATCTTCAAGCAGAAAGTGAGCAACTTGATTCTTCAAGTCACTGGAGACATCTTTGGTTCCTGTATTCTTCATCAGCTTTTTGAGAGAACCTTCAGAGCTTTGAATGGAGGAAATTTTAATGCTAGTGGCATTCAATGCATGTATTTATACATGTAATTTTGGAGGGAATTCTATTCATACATCTAATTTCCTGCGTAATTGGAGGGAATGTATTTTCAATCAAGTTTAATGTTTGGAGGGAAAGTATTTTCAATCAGGTTTAATTTTTGGAGGGAACATATGTAACTATTTGTGATTTATCAACTCACAAATTCTACAGTAGTGTGCGGAGTAGTTGTACTTTGTCTGGGATGAAATGTAATTAAGGAGAACTTACTTTATTAATGAAAATTAAACTTTCTCTCTCTTACTTGATTGGACTAAAATGCCCTCATATAAAGTAGCTTTCTCTTTCATCTTTTATTATAAACAACTCAGTTTCTTAACATCCGTGGCCGGACAAATGGTCATACTCAAAAGATACGGAGGGAGTACTAGACAGTGAACTAAATAAGTAAAATGGCATAACTTTAGCATTAAATTTGCTACTGGATTATAAAATGAAATTATTGCCTATCATGTGTTAATTGATGACGGGCTACTTAATTTAGTAGAATTGAGCTTATAATAAATTTAGGATCGAGTTATCTTTTTAATCTGTTAATCTAATAACTCAAAATTAACAAGTTACAGTTTAATGGATAATTAAAATGAGACATTTAGTCTAGAAGAATTTCTTTAAGATCAAATCCTCCTAGTTCATTAGATACTTAAAGTATTGTTAATTATATGTTTAGGTGCAGCATGAGGAGAATGTTGATTGTGTTATATAATTTCTCAAAACATAATTGATGTTATCATTCAGGTGAGCTAAATCTTTCCAAAACTATGTTTGAGTTACTAAGCTTTATAAAATGTTTGTTATCCATAAAAACTGTTTTAAAGTGAGATCTACATGTTTAATGCTCTGAAGTTAATCGATCGAGATTTTCGGCTGGTCTAACACGTTAGTCGAAAATTGTGTACACCTTTGTTAGTAGTGCAATGGGTTGATCTCCATTGTGTGCTAACCTTATAAATAGAATTCTCTAGGTCTCGGCCCGAAATTCAACTTGATGGGGTTGTCTAGGTCTCGGCCCGATATCCAACTTTAGACTGAGGCTTTCTGGGTTTCAACCCGAAGTCTGAATGACTGAATGAATAAGATTGGACCCGCCGGTGGCTAGAGGTCTGGGGTCACAATAAGAGTAACATTGTAGAGTGTGACAAGCGTGCACGAAAAAGGTAAAATGTTTTGTATGTTTAGAAGTGGCATTTGGTTTTGAAACCTTCTAAATCATACTGCTATGGATGGATAACAATACTTTATAAAATTGTTTAGTAAATGCACTGCCCACTGAGTACACTAGTACTCAGCCCAAAATGTTTTCAAATGCTTTTAGGTTGATCGACGGGTGATGGCGAACGATGTTGAGGCTAGGACTGTCTTTTGTTAAGCTTTCGCTGATTGTGGATTCTTTAAGTTTCTAAACTTGAAGATCCTGTACTTTGAGAATTCGTTCTCGTTTCCCTAAAGTATATGTTAATGGAATATCTTTTGTTGATTCATTGAGCCATTGAATCTTAAGTGATCCTTAAATGATAAATGAATTTGACTGTTGGGTTGTTTGTCGTCATCTAAATTTTGGCTCGCCCCATTTTAAAAGGAGATAACGCCCAATTCTTTTGGGGCACAATGTCTCATTATTATTGATAAATGAGTCCCCCCTTTTTATCCCCACTTCTTAATTCCAACCCCGAGTCGCACCCTCGGCACGTGTGCCTTCCCTCGCGAATCGGGGCGTGACAAAAACAGTTACGAAAATAACAAATCGTAACACAAAAATAAAATCATCACAAATCGAAACACAATACAAAATCGAAAAACATAACCTAATACAAAACTACAATAGCAACCTGTTACAGCCCGAAATCCGGTGTGTAGGAACGACCAGACTCCATTGGAGTGTGAAGGTGAAACCATCAAATATACATATTACTTTTGTCACATATCAACTCGATATGTAACCCAAACACTAACTCAATTGATTTAGGAATGTGAAACCAACAAATAAACTTAACTCAATAAGACTTTGTGCTCAATAATAAAGGAATAGGGTTTGAAAAACGATAATGGATAAGCACAAGTTTTCAAGACATTGATCATCAAAGATCGAGCATATATAATTCACATCGGTTTCACAAAAATTAGTGATAAGTATCTTGACATCAAGTCAAGATAATACGAAAGACAAATAAGAATTTGAAAAGTTGTTTCGAGCGCACGACTCATTGTATCATCATCAAATCAGAGTTATCAAAATCATAGTTCATCAAAAGATTATCAATTGTAGCAGAGACATCAATGCTCTTGACAATTACATGTATAAAGACATGTAATCGGCGGCTCAACTCACAACAGATAACACACCACCACGAATCATCCTCGCCATCCTCATCCATAGCTAACTTGCACGTTTAGAAATACATGCAGGGCTGAGTACTTCGTACTCAGTGAACACAATGCCAAAAACAATTTTTAAAACATTGCCCACTAGGGCTATATAATTGAACTTGCCTTGCCACTGCATCACAAGTGTTAGCATACTTGAAATCATTTTACTTGTGAATACATAAAACAGTTTTTCTTTTAAAAGATGTGTGCACACAATTTATATAATAGGTATGTAATCATCTACCACATCAACTCTGTGCTGAGAAGTAGGCCTCCTTCTCAGATACTGTGACCAGCTAAACTGAAGTAAAGCTCACAGTCACCTCAAATAACTCAATACCACACGTGGGTTCCTATTTTCCACAGGATATAATACTCATGTAGATGATAAAGCATACCAAACTCAGATAAATGGCAAGATTAATTATAAAAACTCACATAATATTACTCAATACGTAATAGCATTCATCGGAGTTTTGGTTCAGAAAGCCCACCTCACTTCTAGTATGTTGGGTCGAGGTAGCTTACGCTTTCCGATTACTTCTTAGTCCCGCTCGGCCCTTCAATAACGACATCGAATAAGATCGAGTGTATCGACTTGAAAAAAAACATATGATAGACTTAAGGTTCGGCTAAAGGACTTCTACATGACTCGTATCTTTCTTATCTTATTTTTACTTCTCTACATCGATATTCTTCTCGGTTTTTCATTCTCGGATTATCTTCTTAACTTGGTTTCTAGATATTTCTCAAACTCAAATTCTCGTTTTAAAGAATAACATTTTATTCTTCACATAAAACGCAAAGTTACTATTTAACTCGTCTTATACTTCTCAAGTTCTTGAGTTACGTAAACTCAGAAAATCATATCATCATAACTCATTCACGTCACATTCAAGTATTCACATCACATTCAAACATTTATTTCAATATTCATATCATGCTCAAGTACTCACGTCATATCAAACATTCATATCATACTCTCAAACATTTCTATCATAATCAAGCATTCATTATCAATCATTCAACACTTAATATGATTAACCAATTTTTCAAACAAGTAGGTTATCAAAATCCTACTTGAGCACATAATTTCAATAAAGTTTTATAATTTAAAAACAGTTCTCTCAATTAACTGTTAACTCGTTACTACTTGACTCTTATTCTTTAAGAACTTATAACTCTTTGAACTTCTAGCAAAAATAATTTCGTTATATAATAATAACTCAAGTAATAACCATTATTTTGAATTTAATATTCAAATTTCTATTTAATATTTCTCAACTCTTAATACGTCATCATTGTCTTAGAATATGATCTCATACTCGTATATACTCTCGACTTTAATACTCAATATCAAATAATCATTATTTAACCTTTTCTTTATTTAAAAACTCAATTTTCGTTTTTATTAAATAAAAACTCGTCTTTTATTTCAAAATTCCATCGCTCTATAACTTCAACGTCTTAACTCCTTTCTAAATAATTCAAAAAGCAAACTTGCTTATTCATACTCAAACATCATCATCAAATCACTCAATACATCATGCATCATCAAGAAAATAACATTCAAACACTTACAATTTAATGGTTTTATTTTCCTCATATATTACGTATTCGTAAGTTCGTTTTTCAATTTCTATAACTCTCTTTCATATACTTAACATCTCATGACATCAATCAATCATCAAAGCATACTCAAAGAATATAAGTATCAACTTATAATTCATTTTACTCAATATTTTTTATTTTTCAAGAAGTATTCAATTAATTAAATATTTTAGTATTATTAATATTTCTCCAATAATATCAATTATTTTCTCGTTTGTCAAAAACGAATTCAAATACGAGTAACGCTTCTCTTTGACTCGTATACTCAACTTCTAAGACATCTTCTCATATTAAATTTCATTTTGTTTGTTCTAATTTCCTTTTTATTTCTCAAAATAATAATAATATTAATATCCTATTTTCCTTTTAACAACATCATCAAATTCATACATTTCTTCACTATCTCATCAAAATTTTCACATGCTCAACAAATAAATATCCTTCTTTGTTTTATTAAACTCATAACTTCAATTATTATTATTTCTTCTTTCTCATTTTCTTTTATTTAATATATACATTTATATATATATATCGAATTTCCTAAATATAACTCATGAAATTTTATTCTTTTCTCAATTCACTCGTGACATGCTCAACATCTCTTTTACTCTTTAATTTTATTTTTATTTAATGAAATTTATCATTTTTAATATATATTTACATATATCGATTTTATATAATAAAATAATTAATTTCTAATTATTTTATATCATCTTTAAATCTTCATAATTTCTTCAAGAACATGAAGAACACATCTTTATATCTTCATATTGACTCAAGAACATCAAAATACTCATTTATATATTTACACCCTTTTTAATTGATTTTATCTCTATAAATTCAATAAAATTCATAAACATTATATTTCTTAATTTCTTAATTCCTATGCATGCAAACTCACTCAAAAAATCATAACATCATCAACATCATCAATATCATCATTCTTCATCAAAAACATCAAAAATCTATTTTCTTCTAATATATATATATATATATATATATATATATATATATATATATATATATATATATATTATCGAATTTTTCACAAAATTTCACAAAATTCATATTAAGACTTAAAATCACATCTTATTCATATTCTCATGCTTCATCATGCTCATATTCATCATAAACATCATAAAATTCATAAATAAGAATTTAAGCATATTTTTTCGATTTTTACTCTATTAATTCAATTAATATGAAATAAAATTCATAAAAATTCATAAAAATTCACAAAAATTCTCAAACTCATATAGATCACTCAAATCATCATCAAAGACATATATCATCATCATAGCATCAAATAATCATCAAGAACTCATTTTTTCTATTTTTTTCTTATTGATTGATTTTAGGGCTTTTAGGATATATTAATTTCTTTCATCTTTTTAACCCTAAATCCTCTCTTAAACTTCATGTTAATCATCATCTCATCATCATAATCCTAAGCTTTGCCTAAGCATAAAATAAACCATGCATGCTTTTCCTTATTTTCTTCACTTACATATACATATATACTTGAATTTAAAAGATATCATACTTAGAAAATAAAAACTCAAGCTTCTCTTTGGCTTGGTGTTTCGACAGCTTGGAGGGTGTGGAGATGATGGATTTTTCACTCCTTTCTTTGCATGAAAATATATATAAGGCATCAAGATCATGACTTAAATAAATAAGGATCAAATCCTTACTTGAAACTCAAGAAAATCGATAGATATCATGGAGTTCTTAAGCTTGAAAAGAAAGTGATGAAGATGATAGCTTACTTTCTTGATGATCTTGGAGATGGGAGTGAAGAACTACATCAAAGAATCCTCAAGGCTTCAAGCTTCTTGCATGGAGTGACTTGTATATGTGTATGTCGAAGATGATAGTGAATGAAGAAAGAGGCTGTCCTCTTGCTAGGCTTCTCGGTAGTAGAGGGTGAAGAAGGAGAGGCGGCCTGTTGCTCCTCTTTTTCGACAAAGATGAACAAAACGGGAGAGGAGCTGCTGCTCCTCAAGCTTCACGGCAGAGGTGAAGATGACGTGAAGAAGATGGAATCATGGAGTTGTTGCTGCTATTCAACGAAGAAGATGAACTGCTGCAGCTGCTCTTCTCCTTTCCTACGGCAGAGGTGATGAGGAGATGAAGGAGGATTGCTTCTCCTTGCTGATTACGGTGGGGATGATATGAAGATAAAGTTAAGGGACTGCTGCAAAACTGCTCCTTCTCGGCAAAGGGCAGTCGAGAGAGAGATAGAAGTTTTGCTTGTTGCTTTCGGTATTGTGAGAGAATGGGAGATGAGTTGATGATAAGGATGAATGCAAGTTTGCGGAATGGGGAATGTATCTAACATGTAAGAAAGATATGAGAGAGAGAGATGAGATCGTAAAAGATTTGAGAGAGAGAGTAGGGAGAGAGTAGAGTAGGTTTGTTGTCTCAATGTGTGAGAGAGTGGCTCTCACTCCCTTTAATGAGAGTGGTTTAGTTTAGGGATAAATAATGTGGATAAGTATGCAGGTTTTTTTAACTGCTAATTATTCCCGGTTATTAAATTTTCTGGTAGAAAATATCCTTGTTATTTTATTTTATTCTCTTAAACAATTAATAACCCTTCTCGTCTCTTTCTCGTCGTTCAAATTCTCTCTAATTCATCTTATATCTTCCAAAATAAATTAAGGAATCCAATTATCTAATTTTTACGTCAAGATTCCTTATAACGAATAATTTCGTAAAAACTGCTCGACTAAACGTGTCGTTAAACAATTTATTTTTAAACTTCACTTAAATGATTTCGGAAAATTCTCCGACTTATCTCAAAAGTCTTAGAATAAATTCTAGATTCAAATGAAACTAATTAGACTAAATTCGGAGTCGATCGATGAATAGTGATTTCTCAGTTTACGTTACTATTCATCTAAAAATAAAAGTTTTCAGAAAATTCCGAAATTCATACTCAAACTTTAAATCATATAATAATGCTCATACAATGCATCACATACTTGATTCGAATAATCGAAATGAGAAAAATCACATTAGAGCACATAGGGGCATTTTCGTTATTTCACAGAAAAATTTATTTTCGCAAAAAAATTTAGCACTCAAAACTCAACATATAAGCATATTAACTTATTTAATACGCTCTTAAGAACTTAGAAAAGTTTGGGGTATTACACAACCACAACGAAAACAAACTGAAATACAGCAACACACAGATCTTTAACCATGGATTCAAATGAGAATATTTGGAGCACCACGGTGGTTTGGGGGGGAGAGGGCAGTAGCGGCAGTGGCCGTTCTGGTGAGATTTTGAATTTTTTAGAGAGAAAAATCAAGAGAGAGAGAGAGAGAGAGAGAGAGATGAAGGGGGAAAAAAGGATAAAAGATGGAGTAGCGTAGCGTAACGGAGATGATGACGGTGGCAGCAGCGGTGGATTGGAGGCGACAACGATGATGGCGGCAGAGTGGAGGCGACGGCGGTGGTTCGGTGAGATTTTGAATTTTTAGAGAGAGAGAGAGAGATGAGAGGAGAAAAGAGGATGATAGATGGAGCAGCGTAGCAAAATGGAGATGATGACGGTGGCAGCGGTGGTAGAATGGAGGCGACAACGATGATGGCGGTGGAGTGGAGGCGACAATGGTAATAGCGGGGGGAGATAATGGAAATAGAGAGAAGAGAGATGGGAGAGTAATATCAAGAATGAAGAATGAGAAGAAAGATGAGAGAGAAAAAGTTAGGTGGGTTTGAATTAAAGTAATGGTAATTGGTGTAAAAACTAAAAATTAATAAGGGCATTTCCGTCCAAAAATGCCCTCTTTGGCTAGATATTGACAATATTAAGTCCTTTGACAAACATTGTATTCCACCTAGTCAAAGTGGCTATATCGATTAGATTACCTCATTTAAAAACCTTATACTCGATGCATCCAGTTACATATTCTTTCGAAGTTACATAACTTACATTATTCAACACTTCCAGCATAAATAAGTATAAGAAACAAGAATTATCGAACCCATCAACTAACTCAATATAGCTTCTTCTTAGCCTCCCTCCCTGTCGCCGCCCAAACAATGCAATCATTCTTCCCTAGAAAGGTTCAATCAGCCACCATCAAACCTCTGCTACAAAAAAGATCTCCATCAGAGGAAGGATTGAAGAATAAAAAAATAAGCTCTTATGATGAAGGAGATTATCATTTAGCAATAAGCAGTTGTTTTCCTTTTAATACAAATATAATACTCCCTCCGTCCACGATAAGTGTGGTCCGGCGGGAGTGACACAGATTTTAATAAACAAAGAGTGGGTGAGAGTAGGGAACAAAAAAATATTGTGAGTAGAGAATGAGACTCACGATTATTGTAGGATTTGTGGTGGAGAATGAGCTAACGAAAGATTATTTGGTTAATAAATAGACTTTTAAGGATAAAAGAGTAAATGTTCATGTCCATTTTTTGCTTTCACACTTATCGTGAAGGGCCAAAAAAGGAAATCAGACCATACTTATCGCGGATGGAGGGAGTAGTAATGATTGTATACTTCATGAATTTCTAAGTGTTTAGTTCGAGTAGAAATATGAACTAATTTCTTTTGTCAAAATATTTAGAATTGCAAAATATTATTATATGTTTTTTTTGTATCTGCGTCCTTTTATTAATTTGTCAAATTAAATAAATTTATATTAAACTTAATACTTAACTAACTTAAAATTTCAACTAAAATAAATTTTTTATTTAGCCAACTAATTAATTAGCCAAATAAAATTAACTGTGCAAAACAACTGCCATATGAGAAATACACTTTGATTTCGATTATTTATATAAATATATTAAGGGTGAAGTTTCATTGAAAAACGATGTTGAATAAGACACAAAGCTTGCCATTTCTCTTCTCTGCAAACCAAAAACACAGTGTTTAGTGTTAGTCATCGGCTTCCTAGAAACAAGAAACCAAAACAAGATTCTTACAAGTTGATCAGATAATAGAATGAAATATGAGAGGAGACCAATAAGTAGTCTACAAGTTACATACCTCAGCAAGCATCCACAAGATCTATCACTGCAACTATTAATTCATTTCCCATCAGCAAAAAAAGATACTCCTTCCGTCCACTAAAATTGTAAGGAGTTTTTTGTGGCACGGGTTTTAATAAAAGTATAGTAGATGTTAAGTGAGTGGAGAAAGGGACTCACCATTGTGAATATAAAGAAATATATAAAAGTAAGATAGTGGGTGGGGTCATGTCCGAAAGTGGAAAAAAAGAAAATTGGCTACAATCTTCGTAGATGGAGGGAGTATATGATAGATGCAGCAACAACAACAAAGTGCAGAAAACAAACATCATGAGATACAAATATGCAATCCAACATTTGAAAATCCTCAAATAATAAAGAAAACATAAACACTTGATTAACCAAACCCCCTTTCAACAATATCAACATAATCGAACGAAAAAGTAAACCTAATTCCACAAGTTCATATACCTCCCAAAAAAAAAAGAAAAAAAACTACAGAAAAGAGAGAGAAAGGAACTTGCATTTGACAATCCGGCAGCCCTCAAGCAGTTCGACAAAATACCTACAGCGGGGGCACATTTTCCACTTCTTCTGCGGCAGTGGCTAGTGGTGGACTGGCGGTGGCGCACGACGGCAATGGGGTGGGTAGGATTGGGTTGGGTGGATTGGTGATTAATAGAGAAAAGATTGAAGCAGAAAAAATCAAAAGTAGAAACACTACAAAAAACGCCAAAATACCGGCGAAAACACCGACGGAATTCTGTCGGTAAAAAGATGGGTCGGCTAAAAAAATATCCTGACAAAAGACCGACGGATCACCGACGGAAAATTTACGGGATTTTTTGCGCCGAATTTACCGATGGAAATTTCATCGGTAATTCCAAAAAAAAATAAAAAACAAACACCGGCGAAAATTCCGTCGGTGTTTTTTTTTCGAGTTTTTTTTTTCTTTTTTTTTTTCAGAAATTCCGACAGAAACAATTATGTCGGTGTTTCCCCAGTTTAGTATCCCACATCAAAAATTTACAAGAAAATGGCTTGTATATATTACACATTGTTGCTTAACTCTTCAAAGTGAACAAGCTTGACTGAGCCATGGCACACCCGTCCGACTTTGTGACCAAGCGTGATTAATCGCACCCACGTGGCTTGGTGGTTAAAAAAATTAAAAATCACCGACGAAATTTTTTCGTCGGTGATTTTCCGAACTCACTCGCCGTGCCCGGTGAATTTTCGGCTAAATACATCACCGACGGAACATATTTTCCGACGGTGATTTCATCATTGATGCTCGTTCTAGCGACGGAATCATTCTGTCGGTGATCCGATTACCGATGGAATTCATGGGATTACTGTCGGATTTTTCGGTCGGTGATTCAGCATTTTTTGTAGTGAAAAGGCACGGAAAAAAAATCTATTAAGTGGTTGCGTGTGAATCGGCGAGATCTGTGTATGGCGGCGACAGAGCTTCAAATGGCGGCAATAATAGAGAGCGGCGACAATAGTTTCAATTTTGGGGATTTTAGGTGAGAGCATTATGAGAGGGAAAAATTTGGGAATTTTGGAATTTTAAGGTTTTTCTTCTTCACCATTGAGTTTCAACTGTGATAGGCGGCGCCACGGGAACAACCTTACAAATATTTCGCATGTCAATAACGAAGAGATGAAGCCAGCGGGAAGAATTGAGAAGAAGCGAGAAGAGATGAAGCAACGAGAACAACCTTACAAATATTTCGCATGTGAATTCTGATGTCTAATTAATTCAATTAAAAAAAGAATAATTAATTAAAAAGAAAAAAGGGCCTAAAACATAACGAATGGTAATTGTTATTATAATATGCACATATATAACGTATGCATAATGGTTCTATAACACAGTTATGTATGTGACTAAAGATAATCCTTGTACATAATGTATGACTTGACACCGTTATATATGAACTTAGGTAATGCCTTAGGCATAACGGACTTTGAAATGTCCGCTATCTTTGCTAAAAGTGTGCTCATACATCGGTTTTTGAAATGCTCGTTATATATGTAGTGTTATGTATGAGCACTTTTTTAGTATTGTTAACTCATAAATTGAAGATTTTTTTCCATATA
The DNA here is from genome assembly GCA_029490685.1 of Schizonepeta tenuifolia. NCBI lineage: Eukaryota > Viridiplantae > Streptophyta > Magnoliopsida > Lamiales > Lamiaceae > Schizonepeta > Schizonepeta tenuifolia. The sequence continues at coordinate 61,147,103 of CM055955.1, forward strand.
AATTGATTAATGAACCAAGAGAAGTGTTGGGAAAATTAGTAAGGTTTTGATTCATACCAAAACCCAACGTATAAAAAATAGGTAGCGGTCTCCCTAGATCGAGAATCCAGTTTGATCACCTCCTAGAGCGAAGAAAAACATCTACCCGTTGGCTATATAATCAACCAAGAACCTCAGTATAGTTGTGTTGGGAAATCTAAGTAAAGTTTTGATTGATTCCAAAACCAACTGACCCCAACTGAGTAGATGTTGCCATATCCTAATGTTAGTATTTAGGCTCGCTGTTTGAGCAATGTTCAGATTTTATCTTTACAGGTCTCCAGCTGAAGACGACAACATGGCTATACTCGGATAGAAATTCAGATGGAAACTCGCATGGAACATCAGATGTAAGAATGATAACTGAGCGTTCAAGCCAACCATTCGGATAAAGAACATCGGATGAAAGAAAACATCTGAGTAATCAACTGTTCATCCGATGTGACAATCCACCTGATCAGATGGAACATCAGTTGCAGGACTTAATCTGATAGATCGACAACATGAAGTTCAAGGCAGCTGAGGGTTCAACTGTTCCTCTTCAGACAGAATGTCAGATGAAGGTAGCAATCAGATAGAATGTCAGCTGAAGACCACTCAGATGAAGATCGAATGTCTCAACCGACTAACCAATGTTGAAAGACAAAGGTTGAAATTTGAATTTCAAAAAGGAAGTCACGTGAAGGTTTGACGTTCTGTCATTACCTCATTTGGCCCAACACAAGGTTGTCTCAGAAGGAAAGCAGAACTTCACAGTTGCCAAATCGGGAAAATCTGCAGAGATGAGAGACAAACCATCGCTTTCACAGAACAGAGATCAACGGCTCTTCCAACGGCTAGTTGATTCTCACCGCCTATAAATAGAGGCATTCATTCATTCATCAAGACAGAACACTGAGAATAAATAAGATAAGACAGATAAGAGATAGACGAGCGAAAGAACGACGAAAAACTGCACACAAGCTAAACTGCAATTAATCTCTAAGAACATCACCAGTTGAGAGTTCATAGAGAGTTAGAATCTGTCTTGGTGTTTTCGATCTTAGTTTGAGTCTTCCTTTGTTCAAGCTTAGATCCTAGCTCACTTCTTTGTTAGAGCTAGTAGTTGGAAAACCCACCCTTATACACATCCCCTAAAAAGGTTGTTAGGATCTTGCTCTTCCCGAAATTGAGTAGAAAGGTTGATAAGTACCCGCAAACTTATCTGTAAGGTTGATAAGTACCCGCAAACTTATCTGAACGGTTGCAAAGCTCGCGTAAGCTTTGTGGTAGCTGTCCTAAAGAATTTGGACTGAGTTGTGTGGACTCACAACTCCCCGTGGACGTAGGAGTTCTCTCCGAACCACGTAATTCCTTTGTGTTGTGTTTTCTGTTCAGTTACTTTTTGCATATCCAACTGACCAACTAACCAGCACTCAAAACTGTATCTTTACATTTCAACTGTTTTGGTTGTTGACCGACCTTGCATCTGAGCGTGAATTGTTTTATACGAGTTATTATTGTTTCCACCATATTCCGCACAACACCACTCTTCCAGCTAAGATTTCTTACTCAGTTGTGATTCCAGCTGAGTCTTTTTACTTAGTTGTGGTAATTTTTGGGGGTTGATTTTAAAATTCCTATCTGGTGTATTCCCTCCCCCCCATACACCAGAACTCGTATTGGGACCATCAAGTGGTATCAGAGCAGTGGTTCAAAAGACCGTTGTCTCTGTTTTACGAGGTGTGAATCGAGGTGTTTTTCTTCAGTGGTCAACTGAATAGATCTTTTTCACGCTAGTGCATTTCTGCTTGCATTTGTTGTTTGTTTGTTGTGTGCAGATGGATGTTAAAGATAAGATTGTTGTCATATTCTCGGTTGTGAACTATACATCCTGGAAAACTCGGATGAAGAAGATTCTACTGTCCAAGCATCATCGAATGCAACAAGTGATTACATCCGGACCGATCACCATCATGGAAAAAGTCATTCACACTCCTACAAATCCCAATGATGGGGATGCAACTGAGGTGATGGTTGAGAAAAAGCCAGAAGATTTTACTCCTGAGGAAGCAAAAGTGAGCCAGCTGGATATCTGGGCTCAGAGCACTATCATGTCCACAGTTGGACAAGACTATCTTCCTTGGATAGAAGAGTGCAACACAGCTAAGGAGATGTGGAACATTTTGGCATCTCTTAGTGAAGGGAGTGACGAAACCAAGGAGAACAAGTTCTCCCATGCTTGTCAAGATTTTGACAATTTCTTTCTAAAAGTCGATGAAACCATTGATCAGTTGGAGCTTCGGTTTATGGATGTCATCCGAAGGATTCAGTCTATCCGACGAGGAAAATATACTTTGAGAGAAATCAATCTCAAAGTATTAGAAGCCCTACCAGCTGAGTGGGACACCTTCACCAACATTCATGAAAGCCGAGCTGATCTTGGAGAGATGGGAACGGACAGACTGTTCTCAATTCTGAAAGGAAACGAGTACAAGGTGAACCGACGAAGATCAACTCAGTCCTCGGTGCAGACGAGTCGACTTGAGGATGTTGGTTCCGGAACAAAGACCGTAGTACTTCGAGCCGACTATTCCAAGCCGCGAACATCAAGGGCAACAAGATCTGCGGACACAGCTTCGAAGGAGCCAAGCAGAGAAGAGCTGCAACAGAGTATAGCCGCCTTGTCAAAGAAGCTAGCTGACATGGATACTCGGTTCGGAAAATATAAGCGGTTCTATAATCCAACCAAATTCGAGATAACTCAAAGCCTGTGACCAATAGTTGCTTTGAATGCGGCAAAGAGGGACACTTCAAAGTTGATTGTCCAGATCTTTCGAAGAAAGATAGAGATGCGTTGAGGGCCAAGCATAATGGAAAGAACAAGGCCATGGTTGCAGAAGAAGCAGCTGATGACATGGACATCTTCACTGACACCGAAGATAAGGACGAGCTGACTTCCACCAACAACGCTATCGGACAGGATCAATGTCTCATGGCATTTGGAACCGACCAGGATGATGCTGAGGTACATTCTAGTCCAGTTAATTTAAATTCTTCCAATGCTACTAACATGCAGGAAACAGTAGATGAAGAGTTGGAACCCTCTTGGGGTGACTTCCTAGAACTCAATGAGGAATTGCATCAGCAATCGGTTGAGTTTAAGAATCTTCAAGAACAGTTTGCCAAACTTGAAGAATCCTTAACCGAAAAGGACGATCTGATTAAAAGTCAAACCGAAGAGATTGATGATCTCAAAAGTCAACTGAATGTGGCCAACCAAACTAAGGCTCCAACCGATGAAGAGTTGAAGGAGCAGATCAAGGAGCAGCATGAGCAGTTGAACAAGCAAGAAGCACAGATCGACCAGCTAATGAAGATGTCAGATGCACAGACCGAGCATATAGCTGTTCTTCTCAAGGATCTACAAACTGAGAAGGACAACCTGATAAAGCTATATCAATCATCCAAAATCATCGAGAATCTCATCAGTTACCGAAGGCAAATGGATACGTGTCTGGACTCGGATACGACATGGTCAAGGACACTGGAATTCCACCCGCAACCTTTATCAAGGTTGTGGATGTCACGGTTGCCAACCCAAATACTGTTGAGTCTGCAACTCCCCAACTTAATCCAACCTCCACGTCAGAGCAAGCACAACCAGCTAAAGAAACTGCAGCTGAGAAAGGAAAATGAGTTGTGGTTGGAGAACTGAAGAATCCATCGGTTGGGATAACAACCAAGGGGGAATGTTCCAGGACTCAGAAGAGGAACCAGAGACGTCGGAGATACAATCAGAACCGACCTCAGAACTGACCTCAGAACCGACCTCAGAACCGACCTCAGAAGGGATGGAATCAACAGAACTAATAGGGATTCAACCATCAGAATCAACATCGGTTCCATCATCAGAACAACCAGAGGTTCCATCAGAGTCAACCAATGTGGAACAGTTCTAACAGCTGCAGATATTCATGCCAGAACATGAATCAACAACCAGGCATGAACAACTATCGTCAACAGCTAGGAAAATGGAATTCAGACACAAAGATTCCAAAATGGCGTCCGACCTCATCTGCAAAACCAAAAGGGTCAGAAACGTCAACAAAACAGGGGGAATGCCTCTCCTCCTAAAGCACACAATGGGAGAAATCGATCTCCTCCCAAGAAACAAAACGTCAACAATAATAACAAGCCTAAGGATGACTGAGGTGTTGTTATAGTTGATGGAGAAGGAAAGATAATTTGGAATGACAAATCTATCCGAATCTACAGGGAAAAACGATCCACAGTTCAAGGGGAAACTGGTTCTAATCCTCCAGGACCCAACTAAAATTGGGGACCTAAGCGTGTTTCTTTGTGCATGAGCAGGAGGAACAGCTGAGGAAGAATAAAGCATCACATACCATGTGGGTGATGGATAGTGGATGCTTGAAACACATGACAAATCTGAGGGATTTGTTTGGGAGTTTCGTGGAGAAAGAAGGACCATCTGTTACCTTTGGTGACAACTCAAAAGGTCACACCAAAGGCTACGGTACCCTTGAAACCAATCTCGTGTCTATTCCCAATGTTTCATATATTGATGGATTGAAGCATAACTTGCTCTCCATTAGCCAATTCTGTGATAATGGTTTCTCTGTCAAGTTTGATGCGCAGGGGTGCAGGGTCAAAAATGTTAGAACAAAGCAAGTCATATTGTTGGGAAATCGATCCCCAACCGGGAATGTCTAATATGCAGATTGGAATAGTAGTCCTCCTGACACCTATCTTTTATCGAAGAGCAGTTCAGATGTGAGCTGACTGTGGCACAAAAGACTCAACCATCTGAATTTCAAGACAATGAACCGACTTGCAAGACAGGAACATGCAAAGGGAATTTCTAACCGTGTGTTTTCAACAACACATATCTGCAGTGCTTGTCAGCTGGGAAAGCTCGCTAGATCCTCCTTTCGATTGAAAATGATTCCCTCAACCGACCGAGTATTGCAGCTGATCCATATGGATCTCTTCGGGCCTGTTACACCCAAGAGCATGAATGGTAACGAATATACACTTATTGTTACTGATGATTTCTCTAGGTACACGTGGACCATTTTCATGCGTCACAAGAGTGAAACCCGAGATGAGCTACCCAAGCTGATGGATCGGATATCTAACCAACAAGAGATGAAAATCATTTCTATCCGATCAGACCATGGAACCGAGTTCCTCAATGAAACCATCATCGAATACTGCGAGAAGCACGGAATCACTCATCAAACATCGGCTGCTCGTACTCCACAACAGAATGGAGTAGCCGAGCGAAGAAACTGAACGCTGAAGGATGCTGCTACATACATGTTGACAAGCTCAGCTCTGCCAAAGAGATTTTGGGCTGAGGCAATCAACACAGCATGCTACACCCAGAACCGGTCTCTTCTGACCAAGCGGTTGGGAAAGACTCCATATGAACTGGTCTGATATTTCATATTTTCGCATTTTTGGTTCTAAGTGTTATACTCACAACAATGGGAAGACTCAGTTAAAAACTTTTGACGCCAAGGCTTCGAAGGGCATATTTCTCGGATATGCCGCTCGGATCAAGGCTTATAGAGTTTTTTAACAACAGCTCTCATGTTGTGGAGATAACACCTCATGTTAGTTTTGATGAATCTACTTTTGAGTGCAGGGAACAGGCTAAAGGACAGCAAGCAAATCCACATGTTCCACCAGCTCTCACCAGATCGCAGGTTCTAAGGCAGAAGAATCTAGCTGAACCATTGGTATGGGCAACCGAGGATGATGATCCTTGTTCCTCTGAAGATGAATGTGAGGACACCAGCTCATCTCAAGGGGGAACTTCAGCTGATGTTACTCCAACTGCATCAGCATCCGAAGCCCAACCGAGCCCGGTTCAAGATATTATCCATGTTGAGGATCCAGACTCAACAGCAGATAACTCACCAGTTCTGAAGATCCCAGTATCTCCCACGGCTCAGGTTATCCCATCCTCTGAAATTACGGAACAACCACTGTTGGAAGAAGAAGGAAGACGCAACAAGAGATGGTATGAAGATCATTCCAAGGACAACATCATCGGAGATCCAGCCAAAGGTGTGCGTACTAGGAGCAGAGTTGCAAATCTAGACTCAGCTGAGAAAGATTCCAGCATTTACGCCCAATATGCTGAGGAGTTGGCAGTTCTGGAGGAGTTCGAGCAAGCTGGAGATGTTGCCATGATTTCATGTTTCGTAGCTGATGTGCCAGGGCCGAAGCATGTTATGAAAGCTCTCAACTGTGTTCATTGGACAACAGCCATGCAAGAAAAGCTGAATGAATTTCTACGCAACTGTGTATGGGAGTTGATAGAAAGACCAAATGGTGTTAAAGTCATTGGATTAAAGTGGATTTTCAAGAACAAGAGAGACGCCATTGGATTCATCGTGAGAAACAAGGCAAGGTTGGTAGCTCAGGGATATTGCCAACAAGAAGGAATTGATTTCGAGGATTCCTTCGCGCCTGTTGCAAGGTTGGAAGCCATTCGAATATTTCTAGCCTATGCCACATTTCACAAATTCAAGGTTTATCAGATGGATGTGAAGTGTGCCTTCCTCAACGGTGATATTAAGGAAGATGTTTATGTTGAACAGCCTCCCGGTTTTGAGACTGGTGATGGAAGAGTGTATAAGTTGAAGAAAGCAATCTATGGATTGAAGCAAGCACCTAGTGCTTGGTATGACACTCTCTGTGGTTTTCTTCTGAACTCGGGGTTCAAACGAGGGTCAGTTGACAAAACACTGTTCACCATAAAAGTTGGAGAAGACATACTTGTTGTGCAAATCTATGTTGACGACATCATATTCGGTTCCAAGTCGGAGGAGCTGTGCGAGAAATTCTCAACTCTCATGAAGGAGAAATTCGAGATGTCAATGATGGGTGAGATGAATTATTTTCTTGGGCTACAAGTGAAGCAGTCACCAAAAGGGATTTTTATTAGTCAGTCCAAATATACAAAGGAGCTCATCGCAAAGTTCGGTTTGCAGACAAGTAAAACCACACGGATCCCGATGAATACTAACTGGAAGATTGAACCCGGATCTGAGGGAAAACTCGTGGATGCCAGTAAGTATAGAGGGATTATTGGCTCTTTGCTATATCTAACCGCCAGTCGGCCAGATATATCTTACGCGATTGGAGTGTGTGCTCGGTTCCAAGTTCAGCCGAGGGAAGCACACATGTTGGCAGCAAAGAACATCATTAAGTATCTGAAGGGTACTGTTAATGTTGGGTTGTGGTACCTAGCCGACGACAATATCCAACTGTCCGGATACTCAGATGCGGATCTAGCCGGAGATCGGTTGGACAGGAAGTCCACAACTGGACACTGTCAGTTCATGGGAAGCAAGCTAGTTTCATGGTTCTCAAAGAAACAAGCATGTGTTGCCACTTCTACAACCGAGTCAGAGTATATGGCTGCAGGTAGTTGTTGCATGCAAGTGTTGTGGCTCAAGCAACAACTGAGAGATTATGAAGTAGCAACTGGACAGGTACCCATCCATTGTGATAGCTCAAGTGCCATTGCTATCTCTTTGAATCCTGTTCACCATTCTCGGACGAAGCACATCGACATCCGACATCATTTTATCTGAGATCATATTGAGAAGAATGATGTATCTGTGGAGAAGATTCCAACTGAGATTCAGAGAGCCGATATCTTCACCAAACCTCTAGCCGAAGCACGATTCAAGATGTTATGTGATCTCCTTGGATTGTTGGATCCATCAGATGAGGAATCAGCCGAGGTGAAGAGATAGATATCCATCTGAGGGAGAAGCTCAGATGAAGGGGGAATCTCAGATGCGGATCGCCATCCGAAGACATCAGACGCCAGCTGAACAGACGAACTCGAGTCAGCTAATGGTATGCCGCAACATTGGAACACAGCTGATTCCGACATCAGCTGGCAGGTATCATTTATGACTGAAGGTGTTTAGTTCTTAAATGTGAATGTTTGAAATAAATTCAAACATTCCTGAGCATGTCAGTTAGATTAAAATAGCCATCATAGCGCATTTAATGTAAGTACGGTTGAACATCAATAGCCTTACTTTATAGTGAGATTGGGCTGACATAAAAACAGTTCACCTTCTCACTCGCGCGTATTGGAACTCGGAATTTGACGTCAGTCAAAGTTAGTCAACAGTCGCGAGATCTCAGCCGTTGATGGATTCGCGCCATTCAATCTTAGCCATCGATTTCAAACGACCCACTAACCTATAAAAAGCGGAAAATCAGAAAGTAATTTCTTACCTTCTATACTTGTGTTTATCTAAGTAACTGTTCATCTTCGTCTCTGATTCTGTCTCACCATTTTCGACTAAATTCTTCTTTTCTTCTCTCTATATATTAACCTCTCTGGAATACAAAATGACACCTAAAGCTATATTGAGTGGGCAACGCTCTTTCCCACCCACTTGCTCAGGCGTCAAGTCGGAGAATTCTACATGAACCTGCAACACGAACAGGGAGTAGGCCTTGTCTCAGAGATCTCCTGTCGACAGCGTGATGTTCCTACCCGAACTGTCCGCCGTGTCAACTTCCACATACCGGTTTCCGAGATTCTACGCTCTATCATTTCACCAAATCTGACCACCACGGACACCGTCGAGAACATCACAGATGCAGATGCAGATCTATTTCTGGAGAATGCTCTCATCACTGCAGAAAGATTGAGGAGCAACATGCAGCGAACAAAGTTGAAACCCGAACATCGACTTCTGTTCGATGTTGTATCCAAGGTTATATTTGGATACAGCGGTGCTTTTGGAGACGTCAGCCTACCCAAGCTCAAGCAGCTGATAGCTTTGGAGCACAAGCACAACATCAACTGGTTCAAGTTCTTCAAAAACCAGTTGACAATGGAGAAGCAGAAGATTTCAGAATCCACAACTGATTTCGGGGAGAAATTGTTGAGTGTTAAGGGAACTCTGAATTTTGGAGTCAAAATCTCTGCCCTGATACTTCTCGCCATGAAGGATCAGAACATGGTGTGGGAAGACAGTGAGGAGACACCAGTCAAGAGGCAGATGCTGTTCCCAACAGCCAAGAAAGCTCTTGATGTGATTCGGAGTGTCTACACTCCCAAAGAGAAAAGGGAAGCTGTGAAATCAGCTGAGGAGCTGCCTCCAGCTGCCGGCCACTCTTCCAAATCGACAACTGCACGCCGCCTCAGAGATGAGTCAAACAAGGAACAAGAGAAGGAGCCGCGTAAGAAGAAGTTGAGGGTTCGCATCAGGAAGTCAGTTGCAAAACCAGCTGAGGAGGTACCAGCTGAGGAGGTGCCATCTGAGTCGAGTCACTCAGTTGACAAGGATGCTTTTGAAATTGTTCCTCGCGCAAGTGGAACAGATGGAATAGAAGGGATGGAAACCGATCCAGAAGATGAGCCGACCATGTCCTCGGATGCATCTTCTTCATCCAAGGAATCCGAAGATGTTCCATCCTCCCCCACGGCAGGAGTTGATGCCGTATAGCACAGACAGGTTCTCGTAACCGATCCTCAATCAGAAATTCCGAGCTCTCTGCTCGATGCCAACATTGTGACCACTTCTTTGGCCAATGTTGAGGAACCTCTCGATGCCAACATTACCACCCAGTCAGAAATTCCGAGCTCCCCGCTCGATGCCAACATTGAGACCACTTCTTTGGCCAATGTTGAAGAAACCCTTGAACCGATTCCATATGACAATCTCTCTCCCTCCCCCATTGACGAAGAAGCTGATCGTCGAGCTATCGCATTGGAACATGAAGGCAAGTTGGCATACTGCTTTCAGATGCTGATTAGAATGTTCCCCTAGGCGCGCGACATGCCCACCTTTGCCACACTCGGAACTGAGTTGTTGTATCAATTCAACATCATTTTCAGCCACTGGTATGTCAAGGAAGATACCATCCAGATACACAGCTGGAACCTGCTCAAGGCAGATGAGTCCCGTCTGAGGGAATACTTCAACTATACCAACCTTGAGGTTGCGTACAACAACAAGATTGCACTGCTGACTCGCCGTCTGGATGTCAGCAAGGCAGAAGGAAGAGACACAAGGGAGACAACAGAACAAGATTGTGTCACTTTCCTTGACAACATGCTAACCAAGTCTGCTGAATTCGTAATTGATCTTGACACAGCCGCAGCAGCAGCCAAGCAGGAGGAAGAAGAACTTCAACAGTACCTGGCCAACCGCCAAGTCATGGTTACTGTTGAACTGCCAGCACCAGTTGAACAACCAGCACTAGCTGAACAGCCAGCACCCTCCTCAGATGAAATATGCGAGCTGATCACTGAGAGAGTCAATCAGCTGAGGAAGGAGATGCTTACCAACATCCAGCTCAACCGTGAAGAACAACAAAAGATGATTGAAGCTCAAGATGAGAAGCACATGAAGCTGCTGGAAGAGCATGATGCGATCAAGATGAAGCTGGATGACTTCTCAACATCCACCAGCAAGGATATCAATGACCTGAAGACAACAGTTCTTGGCATCAAATTAGAACTGAACGTGTTCAAGTCTATCTCAGAATCCAATCTTGCCAAATCTCAACAGACTCAAGACCAAGAATGGGATTCTCGGTTCGAACAAAGATGGACTGAGTTCGTCGCCTTCCAAACTGAAGTCACTGAAACCTTCGCAGCAATGAAGAAAGCTGATGAAGAGCGTCGTGACAAGGAACTGGCGAAGAAGGTTGATGTGGAATGCGCAGTAGATGAGCTCTTCAACTGGATTCAGTAGGCTAAACAGAAACTCACTTCTCTGGATGGCTCAGTCGCAAGCCTTGTTGCTGATGCCAAAAAGGGGGAAGATGAGACCCGGGAAGATGAGATGCAGGAAGATGAGACGCATGCTGAAGAAGGGATGACAGCCGGAAAGGAATCTCAGCTGAAGAAGACCCAGCCGAAGAAGACAGCTCCGAAGAAGTCCGCTCCGAAGAAGAAGCCAACCGACAAGAAATAAGAACAGCTGAAATTCATTGTTGTCGGAGGAGAAGAAATGGCTAAGGACATAGAGCAAGCGAAGGAGTATGGAGTTTCCTACAATTCCATAGCCGAGATTGCAGTCGAGATCGATGCTGAACTCGACGGTATTACAACCGAAGAGTGTATTGCTGCTGCTAAGGCTATGGATGTTCCGGAGAAGGATTACATGAATCCTGAATGGGTGAAGAAATTTGTTGCCAATCAAGCTACAAGAGTTAACAAGTTTGAGAAAGAGCTTGCTAAGGTTACCAACAACTTGGATAGAAATGTTGCCTCTCGAAGCCGTCGACACATATAGAAACATCAGGTAAAGACTGAAGCAAGATTGAAGCAACAAAGACTGCCAGGAAAGATAAAGCTCCAGGGACGCTTCAAGCATGTTGACAAGTGGATGCCGGAAGAATGGAATGATGATTGGGAATCATTCAAACAAGAATTTGTGAATGATTTCTATTACAGGAAGGTGTATGCAACTGAGGATTCTAGAAGAGCTTTCAAAGAAGCCCTAACCGAGCTGCACTCTGGGGATCCGGGCATGTTCAACCAGTTCATACGAGCTATGATTGATGCAAAGCTGGATATGAACACCGTCCCTGTCCTTCAGAAGGTTACATATCTCCTTCCATTCATCCCAGATACAAGAAATCCGAACAGGCAGAAGATTGCAGCTGAAGCCTGAAAAGTCTGTCAGGAACATGGAGTAGACATCTCGAAGGAGTCAGATGCCAAGAGAGAAATTTTTGTCAGGATTTTCGGCAAGTATGGGCTGAAGTATTAGCCAAGATAAAGTTTTTGAGCCACTGATGTAATTGATTTCCATGCTTATCTGTGTAAACACATCAGTTGTAATGAAAACTTTCATCATATATCCGATTCATCTTGATGTACAATTTTCCAGTTGTCCAAGCTCTGAATCATAAAGTTATTTCAATACCATGTTATAACTGTGCTAACCCTTTGATGTTTAATCTTATAGACTGTCTAGAATTTTAGCTGAGATTATAGATAGGTCAGTAGGGTTTAGATCTGTAGGGTTTTGGCATCATCAAAAAGGGGGAAATTGTTGGGAAATTTAAGTAAAGTTTTGATTGATTCCAAAACCAACTGACCCCAACCGAGTAGATGTTGCCATATCCTAATGTAAAGTATTTAGGCTCGCTGTTTGAGCAATGTTCAGATTTTATCTTTACATGACTCCAGCTGAAGACAACAACATGGCTATACTCGGATAGAAATTCAGATGGAAACTCGAATGGAACATCAGATGTAAGAATGACAACTGAGCGTTCAAGCCAACCGTTCGGATAAAGAACATCGGATGAAAGAAAACATCTGAGTAATCAACTGTTCATCAGATGTGACAATCCACCTGATCAGATGGAACATCAGTTGCAGGACTTAATCTAATAGATCGACAACATGAAGTTCAAGGCAGCTGAGGGTTCAACTGTTCCTCTTCAGACAGAATGTCAGATGAAGGTAGCAATCAGATGGAATGTCAGCTGAAGACCACTCAGATGAAGATCGAATGTCTCAACCGACTAACCAATATTGAAAGACAAAGGTTGAAATTTGAATTTCAAAAAGGAAGTCACGTGAAGGTTTGACGTTCTGTCATTACCTCATTTGGCCCAACACAAGGTTGTCTCAGAAGGAAAGCAGAACTTCACAGTTGCCAAATCAGGAAAATCTGCAGAGATGATAGACAAGCCATCGCTTTCACAGAACAGAGATCAACGGCTCTTCCAACGGCTAGTTGATTCTCACCGCCTATAAATAGAGGCATTCATTCATTCATTAAGACAGAACACTGAGAATAAATAAGATAAGACAGATAAGAGATAGACGAGCGAAAGAACGACGAAAAACTGCACACAAGCTAAACTGCAATTAATCTCTAAGAACATCACCAGTTGAGAGTTCATAGAGAGTTAGAATCTGTCTTGGTGTTTTTGATCTTAGTTTGAGTCTTCCTTTGTCCAAGCTTAGATCCTAGCTCACTTCTTTGTTAGAGCTAGTAGTTGGAAAACCCACCTTTATACACATCCCCTAAAAAGGTTGTTAGGATCCTGCTCTTCCCGAAATTGAGTAGAAAGGTTGATAAGTACCCGTAAACTTATCTGTAAGGTTGATAAGTACCCGCAAACTTATCTGAACGGTTGCAAAGCCCGCGTAAGCTTTGTGGTAGCTGTCCTAAAGAATTTGGACTGAGTTGTGTGGACTCACAACTCCCCGTGGATGTAGGAGTTCTCTCCGAACCACGTAATTCCTTTGTGTTGTGTTTTCTGTTCAGTTACCTTTTGCATATCCAACTGACCAACTAACCAGCACTAAAAACTGCATCTTTACATTTCAACTGTTTTGGTTGTTGACCGACCTTGCATCTGAGCGTGAATTATTTTATACGAGTTATTGTTGTTTTCACCACATTCCGCACAGCACCACTCTTCTAGCTGAGATTTCTACTCAGTTGTGATTCCAGCTGAGTCTTTTTACTCAGTTGTGGTAATTTTTGGGGGTTGATTTTAAAATTCCTATCTGGTGTATTCCCCTCCCCCCCCCCCCCCCCATACGCAAGAACTCGTATCGGGACCATCAAGTTGAACACTACAAGAACTTGCTCAATTGTCTTGATAAGTTCAAAACAAGTAAAATATTATACGAAGAGAATTCAACTCACAAACGGCAATGCCAATTTTCGTTTATAACTCAAGGTGTTTTTTACAAGTGATTTACAAGTCTATTTATAGGCTGAAAAATGTCTCTTGGTAGCCTATCATTGATGACACTAATTAAACTCATAAATAGACTTATTTAACACTCATTAGATCACTTAATAACTACTTATGACTCTTGGACTTCAAAAGTCACTTATTTAACACAATTTGAATAAACTAGATAAACTCTTTAGTTAGGACCCTCCACATGAACGAAAATTGCATGGTTTATTTTTTATCTTGGGCTTCCAATATCTAATTGCAAACGAGCCCACACTTTATATAGAATTTAACCCACCAACTTGAATAATATTCATCATTTGGCCCAATGTAGATTGGTCTTGGACTTGTAATCAACCCATTTTATTTAATTCTTGAAATGTGACTTGTAGTATATACGTTGCTCGGTCGTGCTCACATCAGTAAATTTGTAAATAATTATTACTATTGATTATATACGAATCAAGTTAATCTTCATAAGTTTCATCATTGTTATCATTAATTGTTTACACTTACGAACCTCAATCTACTTACAAGATTAAATACAAATCTTCTGTCACATGATAGGGCTGGGAATTCGGTTAACCACAGTTAACCTAACCTAAAAAATACGAAAATCATTAACCATGACCTAACCATGGTCGGTTTTCGGTTAACTAATAAACATGTCGGTTATTTTTCGGTTAACCAATAACCAACAAAATAACCAAAATTCAACATATATGTATAAAATCATCACAAGTCCAAGATCAAGTTTCAAACCAAAAACTAGAGTTACTGAACACTCTAATGCAAATAGAAAACTAAAATCAACAACAAAGATTCTAATACATGCCAAGTTCAATAATATTCAAACAAACACACATATCATATCAATTCTTGTATTTTCTTTAATTCTTTCTATTATATTTATTTAATATAAATTTTATATTATGTTTTAATTTTGTTCGGTTATTTTGGTTAACACGGTTATTCGATTAACCAGTAATCGTCAATTTTTTAGAGTCACTAACCATTTACCATGTATTAACCATTTTATACGGTTAATGGTTAACCATTTACGACGGTTAATAGTTAACCATCGGTTTAACCAATTTACCACGGTTATTCCCCCAACCCTAGTTTTAGATGAAACTAAATACTTAGAATCTATGTATATTTTCTCATCCTTTACACCAACAATGAATTTGTCAACAAATAAATTTGGTCAATTAATTAATTGTTCATATAATAGATTTTTCTTTTTAACAACAAAAAAAAAAAACAATTTGGCTGATTTTTAAATTAGAAATATTAATTTATCATATTAAACAATCTTATATTTCTTCCCAAGATTGTGATGTATGAATTATTTAAAATCATGGTTTCCCGAATTTTATATTTTCATTCATTAAAGTTTTAGTGTACATATTCGATCAAAAACAATAATAAACCATTTCATTTAAGGGAACACAACTTCTTGTGAGGGTTGTAAGAAGGTCTAGAACGGAACTAACATATAAACTAGAAGCATATGCAACCGAATAAGCGAAACAATATCATGGTCAACGGGCCAATTCCGACCCGAAATCGGTAGATTCTTCAAAAAAGTTATAAAGGAATTGCTTAAAATTATGTTGATTTGACCGATTATTATTGAATTGTCCAAATAAATATTTTATTTAAAAAAATAATTTGGTAAAATTATTAATTTGTCCAACTATTAAGATTGACAAATACTTTGTTATCAATGTCATTTAAGACGACTGTTATTTAGCCAATATAATTATCTCACTTCGTGCACCCTAGCTGCTATGATGGTCTATTATTTATTTTGTTGGCAAGTTCTATAATGCCTTATTCCCTTCGATCCTATGTAATCATTGTTCAGTTTTTTAATTTAATTATCGTTTTTAATAAAAGTCACACCTGTTGAAAGCTTATTATAAAAACTTCAAATTAATTTGTCTTTTCTCTTCGTTTCTACCAACAATTTAATTTAACTACTTACTTAGTTGGATAGAGCCTACTCCTTAATTAGAGGTACCACGTGGCTCATCTTCCATTATATATTTTATTTATCTTAAATTTTTCATTTTGTACATAGTAGATCATTCTTGTAATTTTCCTTTAGGTTTTTATTTATAAAAATTTTATTTTACAGAACTTAAATAAAATGACATGTGTTTGATTAAAGTCACTTTTTAATTAATTTTAGGTCTATATATAATCTAAACGAGTTTAATAAATTATGTTATTTCAAATTTATAATTGAAAAATAATTTTTTTTTTATCTTTTACCATTATTTATACTAGAGATGACCATAAAATTATAATTGTGGTCAACGAGTCGGATCCAAATCGGAACCGTGGGGGTAGACGGGACGATTGTGAAATAGTGGTTCAATTATTTTTCTTTAATTTTATGTTGAACTCATAATGAAAAGAATTCATCTCAATTTTCATACAAAATCGATGTGAGACAATCTCTTTGAGAGCTAAAAATATTTTTGCTCACATCGATTTTAGAGAAGAATGAAGTTTTGAAAATTATCGAAAGAAATGAAGACAAATAATATTAGAATTTTTAACAGACATTAATTATTGTATGGTTTGGGACGTAAACATATGGTAAAATTAAGTTTTTATTTAAATTTGAGATATATTCAAATATATATAAAATTCTAACGAGTAATAATTTTATTAAATATAATTTCTCATCAATTTTCGACGGTTTACACACTAATTTCATTTTAAAACTCCACTAAATATATTTTCTATTCCTAATTATTTTCTACTTAAAATTCGGTGCCTAAAAAAAAATAGGCTAATATCTTTTCCATGTACAAAAATATTTAAATTCACCACACTCGAACTGCGACCTTTTGGCCCGGGACACCTAATAATTCACGTCATTTATTCTTTTATCTAAAAAGAATACTCCCAATCAAATTCTAAAGAGTCAGATAGCAGCAACCTCTTTGATCCGTTGCAAATTGGCAATCGTCTTCCCCTAGTCCGCAGCGGCAACGGCAACGGCAACATCAACCGATGGAAGGAAGGGAGTGGTAGTCTCTTCCTACTCTTTTATACCCAACCATTAACCACTACTCTGTTCCCTTTCATACGGTATTCACTCGCTCCAGTTTCTCTAAAATCAATATGGTAGGGGTAGTTGAACTACTACTAGGTTGATATTCGTTTCCCCTAATTTTGTTGTTGCTGCAGCGCACAAGATATCTATGATTGAGTTACTTCTCTCAATTTATGGTCCGAATACTTGTTTTTGCAACAGGTTTATTCTTCATGGTTGATGAATCATAACTTTGGCCTTTCTTCGTGCCATGTCAATGACAAGTTCCTTGAGAAAGCTTGTGTCTTGCGTTATCTTTGATTTGGACGGAACGCTACTGAATACCGGTGAGGTTATGATTCTTTCGTAGAAAATCTTTAACATGATAAATTTTCTGCAATGCTTATGTGGTATGAATTTATCTAAGTGGATAAGAAGGTAGTTTTGTTTTTTTGAAGAATTAGAAGGCTATCTGCAATAAGGTTAACTTAGACTTAGTATTTGGGCATAGAGTTACTGACTGTGTTTTGTTTGTTCAGTCCACTTCACTCATCACATGTTGCTAACTGCTCTTAATCATCTTCGCCCTTGTTTTTAACTTACTTCTTTATAGGTGTCTGTTTCCTTTATGCATGACAAACTATCCTTGCTTCATGCTTACTTCAAGTTATAAAAAACTCTTTCAATGTTTGATGAACTTTAAATATGTCAGATGCCATTGTGCACGATGTCTTAAAGGCTTACTTGGTTAAGTATGGAAAGCAATGGGATGGAAAAATAGCTCATACAATTGTGGGAAAGACACCGTATGAAGCTGCAACTGCTATTGTTCACGATTATGAACTTTCCCTAACTACATATGAACTTTTGTCAGAGATTTCTCCAATATTTGCCCAGAAGTAATAAAGCCCGTCTTCTTGTTCCTCTCTTCTTTTTGTTATTAATTAAGTTGGTCATTTGTTAAGATCATGCATCCTCTTACTTGGCTAACAATTCTTCAATGTTCTTTTGAATTTTGGAACTTTTGGGATGGTGAATTGGGGCATGAACGTTTCCTTGTTTGATCTTATTAACAAAAACTATGTCGTTTCTAAGGCTTTTTTTATAAACTCATGGGGCAACTTGCTTTGATAAAACTTTTTGAGATGGATTTTCTTGAGTATATTCTATCAAGAATTAAAGCTTCATTACTTTGTTCTGTTTCTGTGGACTGAGGAACTTAGTTTCCATGTTCTCTAAGTACATTTTGCAAACGCAATATCAAGAAGAGCAACTACTGCTTAATTTAGTAATTTATATCATCTTTGCCTATGGAGACCATATACTATAGGCAAAAATTTTGCAGGGTTCTTTTTCCTCTCATTCGGTTTGCCCTCCTCTTGATTCATGATCTGCACTAATTAAAGAACTAATGAATTATTAAAGTATGTTTCAAATTTGTTATTGGGGAGATGTGTCTTCTTTCTGGGTGAGACTATCTGAATATCATAATTTATCATTGCACTAACTTTTTCTTGAACTTTCATATCAGATGGTGCAGCATCAAAGCTCAACCTGGTGCCAACAGGTTAATTAACCATTTAAGGAGTCATGGTGTGTTAATGGGGCTGGCTTCAAATTCGTCGAAAGAAAATATTGAGACCAAGATTTCTTATCATCATGGTACTTTTAGTTAAAGAAGCTCGTTCTTTGTAAAGCTATTTTGCTGTTCACCTACATCACATCACAGTTGTGTATGGTTTTCATTTCCGTTCCTCTGGCTTTTAAATCTTGTAGGTTGGAAAGAATCATTCTCTGTCATTATAGGTGGTGATGAAGTCACTTGTGCAAAGCCATCTCCTGAAATGTATTGATTAAGACCGAGTTTATAATGTTACTTTAGATGCTTCTGTCACTAAAAGAATTTGATCATGCTCATACCACTTTTTTTTGGATCATTGTTGCAGATATCTTGAAGCTGCTAAGAAGCTAAAGGTGGATAGTCCCGGCTGTCTTGTCATTGAAGATTCACTGTAAGTATTTCAATGCAATGACTATATAATACTTCGAGCAAGTTGATATTACTTTCATTAGCTTGAATATTTTTTTTTACGAAAAACATATCTTGCTTGCCAGATATGTAATTGTAAAAAGGTTTAAAAATCAGAACTAAGTTTTGTGCACAGGTATTTTCTAAAAATATGATTTAGTAGCTCAAGTTTATGGGCAATTAGAATTCACAATGAATTTTATACAATAATCTAGGCCAGGTGTTGCTACTGCTAAGGCAGCTGGAATGGAAGTGGTTGCTGTTCCATCGCTTCCTAAACAATCCCACCTTTTCACCTTGGCAGATGAGGTGATTAGCTCTCTCCTAGATTTGCGACCTGAAAATTGGGGCCTTCCTGCATTTGATGATTGTGAGCTGCTTTTTTCCTACTTTGATTGTTCTATTACATTTCCTGCTTACCTTTACAT
Organism: Schizonepeta tenuifolia; assembly: GCA_029490685.1. Taxonomy (NCBI): domain Eukaryota; kingdom Viridiplantae; phylum Streptophyta; class Magnoliopsida; order Lamiales; family Lamiaceae; genus Schizonepeta; species Schizonepeta tenuifolia. The sequence goes on from CM055955.1 coordinate 61,166,364, forward strand.
TGATTAAGCTGTTGCTTTAGGGTTAGAAGGCACTTTACCAATAGAACCATGGTATATTGGTGGTCCTGTCATCAAAGGCTTCGGCCGTGGTTCCAAGGTGCTTGGGATACCTACAGGTTTCTTGATTTCCGAATTTCCATAAATGACAGAATCAATTATTCTTGCAATTTTGATATTGTTATAAGAGTAGATTGGTTAAATAAAACTTCATGCTGCCTCTCCTCCAGCTAATTTGTCGGCAGAAGGTTACTCGGATCTCCTCTCGGAACATCCTTCAGGTGTTTATTTTGGGTGGGCTGGATTAGCAAACCGAGGTGTTTACAAGATGGTAATGAGCATAGGTTGGAACCCTTACTTTAACAACACCGAGAAGACAATTGTGAGTCGTGTTTTCTTTTGTGCAATCTGGTTTTGCCTTTTGCCTTGTAATCAGTAGATGCTTATTGTTATCCTTTGAGATCATTACAGGAGCCATGGTTGCTTCATAATTTTAAAGAAGACTTCTATGGTGAAGACTTGCGGCTTGCTATTGTCGGCTATATAAGGCCTGAGGTACGTTTCAGGCTCACTCTGCGATAATTGTTTTGCATGAAGAAAATGGGGATTCTTTTATAACCAGCCACGGTGGTTTGATTCGTACAGGCCAACTTTACGTCGCTCGAGAGCCTGGTAGTGAAGATCCACGAGGACGGGGAAATAGCTGAGAAAGTGCTTCAACTCCCCCAGTATTCCAAATACAGGGATGATCCATATTTGATAAATTCTTAGCAGAATTGCTAGTTTCATTTCATGATATTCAGAGTCAGTTTATGACTATTTATCGATTTGTCAGAGGCCGAATCATGTAATGGAAGTTCCAAGAATAATGGAAACAATAAACTCATTCTTATTGGGGGTTTGTGATAAAAGAAATATATGCATATTACTGAATTGTTTTATCTTTTTTATTTCTTGCCGGCTTTGTGATCGGTGAAATATTTTCATATTTTGGCGGGTATCCTATTAGGGATGCAAACGAAACGAATCAAATCGAATAGCAGTGTATTCGATTCAGATTCGTGAAAATATTCGATGATTCGAACTCGGATTCGATTCGATTACGAATATTAAATATGATTTGAATTCAATTCGATGTTCAAATTTAAACTATTCAATTCGATTCGAGAATTCGGTAGGATCTTTTTTTTTAAATATATTCTAAGCATTATTATATTCGATTCGAATTTCTAACAAGTTTATATAATAATACAATTCATTTAACAAACAATGCCTAACAATGCTCAAAAGTCAAGTAATCCAAACCACAGACTAAATTGTGTAGCAAAAACAATAATTATCACATACACGGATAACAAAATATTCATCTTCAAATGCGTTGAACACTTCTAAACACAAGTTAATAACAGTCCAGTCTTTCGCCAAATTTGCAAAAATTTAAAGTCGTAAATATATTAATATATTATGAAAATGTATAATAGGTTGTTTTAAAATTAAGTCACATATATTACATCTATAATTTATTATAAATATATATTTATATTTATTAAAATATCGGATCGAATATCCTAAGTACTAATAAGGATTTGAAAATTAATCGACCAAAAAATAATATTTGAATCCGAATACGGATCGTAAAATTTCGAATATGAATTACAGAGTCAAAACATTTGATTTGATTTTCATCCCTATATCCTGTACGTCTGAACCTTAGACTCTAGTAGTATATATTTTCATACTAAATTACTAATAATTATCCTTTTCTTTAATCTAATAATTATCGTTTTGAAAAATATGGTCATGTTTTTTGTAACAATTCTTTTTAAACCTAGAGGGAATATGAACTGTTAAATTATTCTTAATAATCTAATTTAGTAGTAGGGTAATGACATTCAGCCACACTGTGGCCTGCCACACGCATTAAAAAAGGAAAGTTGACTGTAAAAATGGAAATAATCACATTTTTCTCTTAGGATTTATGCTTCTCAATTAAGGTATATTTCTATTTTAAAAACTTATATTACCATTTTCAACTTGTGTGATCCACCATAGTATGATCGAATATCATTAGCTTTAGTAGTATCTGATAATGTTGGAAATAGAATTTCCCTCCATCCCCATTAGCCCATTCATACATTATCCACTATCGCTTCTACTAAAAAGAAAAAGTTAAAAAAGATTTGAAGGTTTTGGGCTAGAAATCTCTAGTAGGCCCAACCCAATCCGAGTACTTCGTTATTGTTTTTGGTCTTGGGCGGCGACGGGTTTCTACGAGCGGCGGCATTTTGCGGAGGCGGAGGATTAATGGCTGACGAAGCGGCGGAGCAGACGCGTTCTAGTTCGGAGTTCGCCGAAGATGGAGAATTAATGGCTCAAGTAGCGGCGGAGCAGACGCGTCTAAGTTCGGACTCCGCCGAAGATGGCGTCAGCAACTGGCCGGCGGTTCGGTACGATGTCGCACCTTACAAAACCTACCATTTCTTCCAGCAGTTCAGAACTAAGGAATCGAACCCTAACAATTTTCTCAAAGGCGTCAAATGGTAATTTTACTTCCATTTTTTCTTTTTTAATCTGTGTTGAATTTGGAAGAAACCGTTGCGATTATCGCGCTTATTTATGACTCTATCGGTAGGTCGCCGGACGGTTCATGCTTCCTGACCTGTAATGACGACAATTCCCTCCGAGTTTTCAGTTTGTAAGCATTTTGACTAATATTGTGAAATTTATTGAACATCTATGTCTTCTGTTTGCGTCTAAGAAGCTACTGTACTGTACCTTCATTTTCTTCTTTCTTCATCTGTTATTTTTGTTTCCTTTTTTGTTAGGCCTTATAATGACGTTTGCGGTCCTGATGCTCCAACATGCATGCCCGATTCTGGTAGCTTGCTTCTCTTAAAATTCAGAATTTTTTTACGTGATGCTGGTGTTATTCTGCAAGAATTTCTAGTAGTAATTTCTTGTCCGCTTTACTCTGAACCAGATTAACATCTGAAATAGCTAGTTCTTTGATGGGAATTGATTGATATTGCTATTGCATAAATGATGTCGGCAGTCATGTTTTTAGCTCGATCACTTTGAAATTGACAAGAATGTGGATTGACCTTTATGCAACTAATGAAATTGTCTCATACAGAAGCGTCTAAAATTAGTAGTTCTGGGACCATATAAAAATTTAAAATCTGATAATTGAAGTATTTCTGATTTATAGAAAAAAGGAATTTATCCTGTCAGTCAGTGCCGAGTCAGCATATTTAGAGGCTGTTTTTTTAAGTGTTAATCATAGAATTTTTACTTTGAGTTTAGTTGTACCAGTTGTACTTGTGAATAGTTTGATGATGGAGCTCAAGTTCTCTAGCCTTCCCTTCAGCCATCTTTTGATACTATTTTGGTTTTTCATGTGCTTATCACCCTAATGCATTCAGCTTACCTGCAGATTCATATGGGGCAAACGTTGTTGTGAGTGAAGGAGAAACTGCATATGACTATTGCTGGTACCCATACATGTCTGCCTCAAGTACATCTTCATGACATTATTTTGTTGTTTTATATAGCGTAGTTTTGAAAGTGTCATTTACTATATTTCCAGTTTGGTATTCCAGATCCAGATTTGTGTGTATTCGCAACATCTACAAGGGACCATCCGATTCATCTTTGGGATGCTAATTCTGGACAGGTGAGGTGTCATCGAGTGATTCTATGTTCTTGCATGTTTGTTTGTGTTCTTTATTTGAGGGTTTGTGAGTGTGGACTGTCAGTATGCTTCTTAGTGTATGCTGTGGGTGAATAACAAGTATTTTTGAAATGGGAATTTCAGCTACGCTGCACATATCGTGCCTATGATGCTGTGGATGAGATTACTGCAGCCTTTTCGATTGGCTTCAACCCTGGTGGAAACAAGTAAGTATCAACTAAAAGGATTACGCGCTATACCAATTCAATCACTTGTAATGGCATTTGCGTTGTCTCGTACTTGCCTGATTTGTGGTCATGTTGCAGTTGTTATATTATTTGTCTTCTTCAAATTGTTGTTGGTTGCAGATTTTTGGTACCTTGATTCATTTCTCTATTTTGAGGATTGCTGCGGACATTATTTGCTAGTATTAGAAAATAGGAACATATGGTATAAATGGATTTCCAAAATCTTCTTTAATAGTAGTTTATTTTCCTTCATATAATTATTCACAAACTATTTGTGAATTTTTTTCAATAATATGTTGTAAGTCGAGAACATCTAGATTTTATAAAGCGTGCGTAATAATTTCTGATCATGTCTAATTATTTAATAGGTCTAATTCTTAGGCATAGTATTGCATTTCTTGAAGGATCTTATTCAGAATACTTTGTTTTTGAGAGCACTACAAATCTAATATTGTATGGTTGTTGAGGAGCAATTTATCACTCCTCTCCTTTCCAATAGACATCTCTCCTAGGCATCTTCAAGAAACACTTAACTTCTTCTTAGATGCTCATGTCTGATAGGCGGATCTGTTTTATCTCTTTGCCTGTGAATCCAGAACTCTATTTGTACTACTGTCTTTCAGTAACTTCTGAAAATTTCAAGCACATGTAGCTATTGTATATTTTTCAAGAGATTTTATTCTTCTGATTCAGGATATTTGCTGGATACAATAAAGCTATCAGAATTTTCGAGGTTTCTCGCCCGGGGAGGGATTTCGGGGAACACTCAACTGTTATAGGAAACAAAGAAGGACAATCAGGTGATTTTATCTAATTTTTAGATTAATGGACTTCCTAATGCATTACACAAACTTTGCGGTAGACCCGCGTCCAACAGTTTTGTTTGCCTTTATGAAGGCGAGTCTTTATTAAGCTAAGAAGCACAGAGGCATATACGAAATATTTATATGGTACGATATGGGGACGCCGATATTTTCTGATTTTCATAAAATCAAGATTCGTGGTTGTCCAAAATACGTTTTTATCTTTTATATGCCAAAACAACGTTTTTTTATTTTTGTATATACTATATATATAACATTGTCTTAAGTCTTAATACATTAAAAGGCTTAAAACCCTACCCATTCTACCCACCCGCCGCCACCCCCATCCTCTCTATCGCATCCCCTTTCTATCCCCTAATTTTCTCCCTCTTTTGTCTGTTCCTTCCTCTCCCAACCATATTCTGAAGAAAGACAAGAAACAGACAGACCCAGGTGGCGTGAGGGCTACACCATGAGGGTTAAAGGAAGAAATGAAATCGGAGAGCGTGAGCGTTATGGTTCTGCAGTGTGAACAGCAGAATAGAAAAGGAAAAAATAGCATTTTAATCCTTAAATTAGGGTTTCATGTGTTTGTGCATATTGATCCCCTGGACGTTTCTGTGTTTCATACTTAATAATTATTTGCTGTGATCCTTTTGTGCTTAATGAACATCTAGCATTATGCACTACATGGTATTTTATTTATTTATTAGAGGGATCTACCTGATCTTGTTTCCTCTTGTGTTTAGGTATTATATCTTCTATTTCTTTCTCCCCCACTTTTTCTGGAATGCTGGCTGCCGGTTCCTACAACCAGACTACTGCTATATACAGAGAAGACAATATGGAGCTGTTGTATGTGTTGCATGGCCAAGAAGGTGGGGTCACACAAGTAAGTTGGTAGATCGCCGTCTGTGACTTGGATGTTTTCTTGAGCTTCTAGAAGTGGTTAATTATTCAAAGTATGTATTTGCCAGGTTCAGTTTTCTAAGGATGGAAACTATTTGTATTCTGGGGGAAGGAAGGTAGAGTACCGCTTCTCCTGTTTGTCAGCATGTTAATGCAAAATTATACAAATTTTTGATGGATATCTTCTCAAATATCTTGCAGGATCCTTATATTCTATGCTGGGATATTCGCAAAACTGTTGATATAGTCTACAAGTAGGTTTCTTACTCCTTTGAGATCTGATACTAGAAATGGACAGTTGACTGCAGAAACAGCTACTGAATCACTAATATCATAAAGTTCAGCTGTTAAACTGCTCTTGAATTCTGTTTTTTCTGTTGTTTGTGAATTTCTCGTCTGCAATAAGTATTTTAGAAGTGTGGACTATGTTGAAAGATTATGGTCCATTTGTTGCTAACTTTTTTTACATATTTGGTTAGACTATATCGATCATCTGAAACCACCAATCAAAGAGTACAATTTGATATTGAGCCTCTTGGTCGATATCTTGGAACTGGTGGTGAGGTACCTTTTTAGCTTCTATGTAATCTTTTCAGACAGTCAATTTATCAACAGTTAAGTCCCTAATTTTGTTCTAACTCTATTTTCAAGGATGGTCTGGTACATGTTTATGATCTTCAGACCGGGGAGTGGGTGTCAAGCTTTCAAGCTGCACTAGGTTCACTTGTGCTCCCTCTTCCTGTCCGTTTGATCACAAACTTTATTTCATCATTTGTTAACAAATATTTTCAATCTATCTCCATCGTTCAGACACTGTGAATGGATTTGGTTTCCACCCTTTTCTACCGATGGCAGCCACTTCATCAGGACACCGGCGATATATAGCTCTTGATGACTCGAAAGAGGATAACAATTTGAGTGGTAATAGATTGATCCCCGAGTTTCTTTAAGTATTATTTTCCTTTGCTTGTCTTGAAATACTTATGTTTCATATGCAAAACAGTTCTTTTTACCTGTACGAATGAAGCTCAAGTTGGAATTGTATTGCCTTCTTTTATAATCTACAGTTCCATCATATTTCAGTTCATTCGCTTCTTTCAGCTTAAAATATTAGTGGATTTTGTTGACGTTCATATTGACTACATTTTTGTGGTTTGTTATGTTCAGGTGATGAAAATTGTGTTTCGATATGGAGCTTTTATTCTTCTGGAGGCGACGATGCAGTTGAAGCTGTTGCTGATGTTCCTAATTGATCTCTTTAGTGATCTTTATTGCTTCAGCAATTGAAGCATGTAGTTGCTTCATAATTTTACGGTAACTTTATGGCTTATACTCGAAATATTATTGTTTCTCGAAGTCTTCATTTGAAATTGAAAAGAAAAAAGAAAGAGAATTTTATAAATTGGATCTAGTGTTTACTGTTTATTGCTGGATCATATTTTTATTTTTTACCTTTTACTATTGAGTTAATGATGGATCATTTTTTCACTCTTCAATTTTTGAATCCGTTCCTTGAATCTGCATCTAAAATATAATCAGGTACTCATCTTTTATATAGAATAATAGGAAAAGATTATAGTATTAGATTTCAAACAAGAGGGGGAGACGGAATGTTTTTTTGCTTTTTATTTGGGGTGAATGCCAGATCAGAATATAGCTATTTCTAAGAAGAGGAATGCGCTACCTAATTCCTTGACCAAAACATGTTTTGCCTAATTTATTGAAAAAGGAAAAGGGCCAAAATTTGTTATTATCCTGCGCTGGAATTCATTACTGAGCACGCTGTATAATTTAATGTTATTTCCTTCAATTGTGTTTGTGATTGTTATTGTGACTGTGATCCTACTGTAAAAATCAATGCTACCTAATTCCTACATGTAGAACTAAATGAAGATCATATAGACAATAAAATTTGATTGATTAATATTTTATTAAACTCAATTTGAAATTTTGTTAATTCCAATTAAGATTTTTTTAATTTCCAATTAGATCTTATTAATTCCTATATAGATAGTTATTATTTAAATTTAAACTAAATTAATTAGAAAATACTGTAACCTTTTTTGTTTACACGGAGGATTTTTTTACTAAACGCTGCACTATTCGCAGTAGATTTTCTTCCATTTCTTTTCTTAGTACATAACACTGTCACGAGATTTTGATGATATATAATATACAGATACATTTAATTACAAACATCCCATTTTAGGCTTAATCATGTTAATTCTATTATCCCAACCAGAATTTTGAAATTCAGGGTGCAAAATTCCAACAAACACAGTCAGATTACAAATGGTCTTAGTAATACTAATAAATGGTACAATACAATAGACACAATATGGGGAAATTACAATAAATTTTTTTATACTGAATATCTGTAACAACCGTTGTTCCAAATTGATTCACATTTCTTGAAATCTAGCTGGAAAAAATTGTCTCTAGATAATCAAGATCCAGAAAATTTCACATGCATTCCCCAGCAATAAAAATTCTATATAAACATCACTCTTTTGCAGTATCAAAATCATCCCATCATATTAAAACACTAGCTTGATTTTTTCTTCCCCAAAAGATAGCAATGGCGCACAGATCTGAAGACCTAACAGCTCTTGTTCCATACTCCCAGCCTCGCAACAAAAATATCAAACCCGAAAAATTCAAACCAAACAACATGCCGGACGACGTGGTCGAGATGATTTTGTCATTTCTTCCAATCAAGAAGCTCTGCAGCCTTTCGATTCTATCAAAAAGGTTCAGACATTCATGGAAATCATGCAGGGACCTCTCGTTCGACATCGACGTGGCAAGAAAGCTTTCGAGAGACGAGTACAGAAACATCGTGGACAACTTGTTCAACAACCATGCCAACAACACTTGTGCGGACAGATTGAAGCTCCACTACGACGCAACTGATGAGAACGATCTCATCAGTTTGTGGGTGGGAAAAGCCATCCGCCTCGGGATAAAAGAGCTGGAGCTAAGCCTAACGCAAACAGAAGAGAAAGCTACTCTCAACTACGATCTCATAGACGTCGAAACCCTAAGAATACTGAAGCTGGTCAACTGCGAGCTCCACCTGCCGCTGAATTCGAACGGCCTGCGCCACCTGAGAGAGCTGACGCTGCAGAACGTGATGGCGCCGCCGATGATGACGGAGTCCATTTTTGTCAACTGTGTTTCTCTGAGATGCCTGAGTTTGATTCGCTGCAGTTTGGTTTACGCTGTGAAAGCATTTGCGCACAAGTTGGAGGCGTTGGTGGTGAAGGATTGCTTCGAGGTGCATTCGATCGAGGTGCAGTGCCCGCTTCTTGGGAGATTTCATTATCATGGGAAGATGATGGAGTTGAGATTTGGGTGTGAGAGGCCCAACTTGACTGATGTGGTTCTTGATATTGCTCACCCCAGAGGATTTCATTGCATTTCACGTAGGAATGAGATGGTGCGGCGCCTTGCGTTTGTGGAGATTCTTACGGTTAGCAGCATTTTTCTTGAGGTAAATTTCACTTCATTTCTATAGTATTCTTTTTCATACTTAAATGGATGCTACTACTCTCACGAATGATATTTTACTTTATTTTTTTCAAATTGTTGATACAAATTTATTTATTTCGGATTTTTTTCGCTTTTAAGGAGTTAGTAATTGATGTCAACTTGATTAGTGCGCGCTGCTATGACAACAACTTATTAGTCAAATCATAGCCGCACTAATAAGCTGAATGTGTAGATTATTATTATCATTATTGTTATTTTTTCTCTACTTCGCACGTGCAGGCGGGACCACTATACCAATGTGATGTGTTTATTAATTACTAATATAGTCAAATTAGGTCAATATATTTTTTTGTTGAAATCAAGTATTTTATAAATTTAATTTCTTAATTTCTTTGCCTCTGTATAAGAGCAAGTGCATATATATGTTAGTACCCATCGAATTAATTGCATTGATACAAATTGTGGTTTTATCATCAGTATGTTGCATACATTGTGAAAAATGAAATACAAGATAGATTGATGAGGTTATGTTTCTCCTAATTTTCTTGATAATTGGTTTGACTTTTTCAGGGGCTGTGTGCTAGATTTGAGAATAATGAATACAAGAAAATGGAATTCGTTCTACAAAATTTAAAGGAATTTCACTTGATTGTAGCACCGGAGAGCTTCTTGAATCCCTCGGATGTGGCCATTTTCATCAAGAAATGCCCTAGAATTGAGACGCTTTTTATTGATGTATGTATGCTTTCTTTTTATTTATTTTTATTTCTTAAAAGTTGAAAATTAATATATTATGTTTGCATCTCTCTCTCTCTCTCTCTCTCTCACAGCTTGGGAAAGATGCCCTCGGTAGCAGTCTCTACTGGACCAATTATGGAAAGAATTATTTGACAGCATGCCAGGCAACATTCCCATTCCTGAAGTATGTGAAAATCAAAGGGTTTACAATGAGGGAGCTGCCAATGTATATGGCAAGATTTTTCCTCAAAAATGCTATAAATTTAAATTCTTTGGTTCTTGTGAACGCGAGAATTCATTATTTTCCCATAAACTATAATCCAGAGAACATCCGTTGGGGCATAATATCAAATGCCAGAATCGAAATGTATAATTATCGTGCAGATAAGGATACAATAATGCCTCCACATTTGAGAGGTATCTGATTATTGCGGAACATTAACATATCCTTATTTCTTGCCATCTGTTTTCTTTTGTTAATTTCTGTGTAACTTTTTTCTTGTAATTCTTCAATTTTACGTTCATACAGCAGTTGCTTCACTAATTATGTATTCTTCAGTTTTAGTTCCTTAAAATTAAAATTAATATTGATAGTACCGGCCTTTTCTTGGGCCTGATCTAAGACCCAATCTGATTGGGCCTATATATCAAAGCTCGACCCATAAAGTTCGGCCCAAGTAAAGTCATTAACGAAGCCCTACCTCGGAAGAAGATCAAATCCTATTATGGAAGGGAATTGGATATGCACGTACCAAGAAACAAGATATGTATAAGGAATCCGAATCCTAGAAGGTTTATGGCTCAATTCAAGGCCTATATATAGATGCTAGATTAGAGGTGTAGATACGTTCAAATACTCATTGTACTCTCAAGTATAATAAAAAGCTCTCTATATTCTCTCCCGTGGACGTAGATCACATTGATCGAACCATGTAAATCTTTGTGTTGTCGCATTATTATTATTTTCTGCTATCTCTGCAAACCCTAGATCTATCATTGGCGCCGTCTGTGGGAAACCGATCGACGGTTCTTTGGTAGCAGAACTATGACGGTAACGCGATCACAAAACGTGCGGGAAGACCAAAGCCAACGTGGGAATCCCAACGAAGCAGAAAGTCGCCCCACGAACAGGGGCAATCGCCAGAAAGACAGCTCGGTCCCAAAGGAGGGGCACGGCAATAACCCTATAGAAGAGGATCCTTTCAAAGGGATGCCCGCGCTGGAAGACATCCCTCAGAAGGGTCCACAGAAATCAGGATCGAAAGGAGAGGATTTTCTCGACGACTTCGACCTCGCCACTACATACGCCGCGACTGAATTCGCAAGAGCGAATAGGGAGAGCTTCAAGCGCTTCCTCACAACAGCTAGGATGCCCCCAATATCCGAAGTTAGGGAGAGTTCCACACGGAAGTCTATACCCAAAACTCCACATCATTCCAAAACGCAGGAGCCCGAGCTAAGGAGAAAGCACGACACTCGGCGGAGCCCACTCCGCCGCCGGAGCTCCAGCCCACATCGGAGTCCCAAGCAACACCATCTCCCAAGGCGACATCGTAGTCCAGGCAAGGACCGAAGTCCGAGCTATTCCAGAAGTTATAGCCCCAAGGTAAACTGACACCGACGGGAGGGAAGATCAGCCCGACTCGTCAGCCCGTTCACCGACGAGCTGCTTGATGCCAAGCTTCCCGCGACGTACAAGTTGCCCAACATACCACCCTACAATGGGTTGGAGGACCCCCTCAATTTCTTGACTCGGTTCAAGTACATCATGCACAACCAGGGCCTCACAGAAGAGCACATGTGCAAGCTGTTCCCAGAGATGCTGGTCGACTACGCCCGAGCTTGGTTCGACGGCTTGCCGACTGGCAGCGTAGGGTCCTGGGCCTACCTCGAAGGAATCTTCAAACAAAGATTCCTTATGAAAGTCCAAGCTCGCCGAGATACGGCCTACCTCCTGTCCGTAAAGCAAAAGGACAGAGAGACCATAAGGGAGTACGCCTCCCGATTTATGCAAGAAAGCTTGAAGGTCGATAAAATCGACGATGTTTTCCTCATCTTGGCTTTCCAAAACGGGGTCGCTCCTGGGTCCCTGAACCAGGAGCTCGCTAAACAGAAACCCGAGACGGCCCAGGAGATGTGGAGAATCGTGTACCAGTTCGCGGACGGCCAAGATGCGGACCGGTTGAAGCGGGAGGAAACAGAGAAGAAGAGGCCTGAAGGTGATCGGGGCCGGAATGATCGTGATCGGAGAAGTGCCCACGAACGCCTTCAGCGGGGACCTATCCAATCCCGGCTCGGACCTGGGCCTATCCAGTCCCGGCTCGGACCACGGCCGGGGTCGGAGCCCCCTCAGCGACCTCCCTTTGTGAAAACAAATGCGGAGATCTTCGCACTTCATGAGGTTCACAAGACCACGCCCTATGTCGGGGTCAAAATCTCGGGATAAAAACAAACACTGCTCCTTCCACGACGACCACGGGCACTACACAGAAGACTGCCGCGACCTCGCAGTGGAAATAGAAAGGTTAGCCCAAGAAGGAGCTCTGAAGAAGTACGAGGTCGGGGGAAAGAAGAACAGAAGGGGGAAGCGAAAGGGCGGACAGGGCCGCTGCGCTCCCGATAATAAGCGAGCTAAAACCAGTCATGATGAGAAGGATGACGACCCTCAGAGCGGCGTGCCACAGTACGACGGGGTGGTGTCAACCATCTCCGGGCTAACCCCGGGCACAACAAAAACTAAGCTGAAGTCTGAAGCTCGCAGGCCACCAATTCCATCGGAAGAGGAACAGACAAAAAAGAGGTTCAAGAAAGGCGAAACAGTCACCTTTTCCGAGGACGATCCCGTACCTACAGCAACGCCCCATAATGACGCCCTGGTAATACAGGTCGGAGTGGCCAATAAGATTGTCCACTGCGTATTTGTTGATAGTGGGGCCAGCGTCAGTATCATCTTCCAACACTGCTTGGATAGGATGGGACTCGACCCAGCTCGGGTTAACTCAGCGCCCCTGCCCCTCAAAAGTTTGACGCAGCATGAAACGTGACCTGAAGGGATCATCGCGCTTGATGTCGCCATTGGCAGCCCGCCAAACAGCGTCAACAAGCTAATCCACTTCTACGTGGTCAAAGCGAACTCCCCGTACAACATCATATTGGGTCGGGATTGGCTGAATGCGGCCCGAGCCATTATCTCGCCATACCACTTGTTGCTGAAGATCCCGACCTCGGGTGGAATCCTAACTATCCGAGGCGACCAGAAAAAAGCCAAAGAGTGCATGCAAGTTGCCCTTCGAGGTCAACCGCAAGCATAGCAATCAAAGTATCCCGAGGAGTTGGAAGAGGCGACAACGATTTCTGACACCTCGGCGGAACAAGTCCCCTTATCCGAAGAAGACCCTACCAAATTTGTCAAGGTCGGCTTTGCAGGGGGACCCCAAACCCGCCTGCAGATAATCCAGCTTCTTAGGGAATATCAAGACATCTTTGCTTGGTCGCCAACGGACATGACGGGGGTGTCCTCGGACATCATTACACATAAGCTCAACATCGACCCGAGCTCCACCCCAGTAAAGCAGAAGAGAAGAACATTTGCTGCCGAGCGGAACCAGGTCATCTATGATGAGGTGCAGCAATGGCTGAAAGCAGGGCTACTATTCGAGGTCAAATACCCAATTTGGCTATCTAACCCGGTGGTAGTCAATAAAGAAGGAGGGGAGTGGAGGATGTGTGTGGATTATACCGACCTCAATAAAGCTTGCCCAAAGGACTGCTATCCCCTCTCCAACATCGACGAGAAGATTGAATCCTTAGTGGGATACGAGGTATTCAGCTTCCTTGACCTTTACAAGGGGTACTATCAAGTCCTGATGGATGAGGAAGATGCGATCATGACAGCTTTCGCCACGAGCTTTGGGGTCTTCGCATTCAAATACATGCCCTCCGGGTTGAAGAACGCCGGAGCAACTTACCAACGAATGGTCGAATTCCTCTTCCGAGATCACATTGGCGAGATCGTCGAAGTGTATGTAGAAGACATTGTCGTCAAAAGCAAGGAAAAAGCTTCAGCGGTGGTCGATCTACGAACGACACTTGACGTGCTAAGGCAGGCAAACCTCAAGCTGAACCCCAAGAAGTGCACTTTCAACGTGCGATCTGGGAAATTCCTAGGGTGCTGGATCTCGCCGGAAGGACTCAAAGCCAACCCATTGAAAATTAAAGACATCCAGGAAATGAAGGTACCCCGAACTATTCGCGACGTACATAAGTTGACAGGCTGCATAACCGCGCTAAGCCGTTTCCTCTCAAAAGCTGCCGAGAAACAACTTCCATTCTTCAAAATCCTCAAGAAGGCACCGGAGTTTGGATGGGGACCAGAGCACGAACTAGCCTTCGACGAGCTAAAGCGCCACCTTGGAGACTTACCAACTTTGTCAGTTCCCAAAAGGAAGAATCCCTATCCCTGTACCTCGCAGCGTCGGAGGAAGCAATAAGCGCAGTGTTGGTCCGAGATGAAGGAGATCGGCAGCTACCGGTGTACTTCGTCAGCAGAGTCCTAAAAGATCCAGAGACAAGATATCAGCCCCTCGAGAAGTTCGCTCTAGCCCTGGTAAATGCAGCTCGGCGCCTAAAACCTTATTTCCAAGCTCACCCAATACAAGTTTTGACCGACCTACCACTCCGGCAAGTCCTTACTAAACCGGAAGCTTCAGGAAGGATCGCAAAATGGGCAATCGAGTTCGGAGAGCATTCCATATCATTCGTCCCTCGCCGAGCTATAAAAGGCCAAGCTTTAGCAGACTTCCTCGTAGAAGCTCAGTACAACGTCGTGAATAAACCAAAAGAATCCGAGGCCAAAGCAAAACTCCAAGAAATACCAGAGAAGACTCCTCCAGACTGCTGGGAGATGTACGTGGATGGAGCCTCGGGGAAGAAAGGGAGCGGAGCTGGCATACTCCTGATCAGCCCGGAAAAAAAGGAGTTAACATACTCGCTGCGATTCGAGTTCCCCACTACGAACAACGAAGTGGAATATGAGGCCCTCATTGTCGGACTGCGTCTTGCCCAAACACTCCAGGTACGAGCTATCCAAACTTATTGTGATTCCCAAGTAGTGGTCAACCACGTGCTAGGAAAGTATGAAGCAAGGAGTGAGAAGCTGAAGAAATACCTGGAGAAAGTCAAGCTCCTAGAACAATCCTTCCAGTTCTTCAGGATAGTTCGCATTCCTCGGAGCCAAAATACCCGAGCTGACGAGCTGAGTAAGCTGGTGAACTCAACCAGCTCAACTCTAATAGAAGAAGTTCAGAATCGAAGTATAGAAGAGGCGGAAGTCAACGCAATTGAGGAAGACGACCCGAACTGGATGACCCCTCTAAAGAAATATTTGGAGAGCGGGGAGATTCCTGAGGACAAAGCGGAAGCCAGAAAAATCCTGGCTAAATCCACGCAGTACGTCCTCGAAGGAGGAATCCTTTATCGAATGTCATACCTACAGCCTCTCCTAAAGTGTGTGGGACCAAGGGAAGCGGACTACGCACTGAAAGAAGTGCACTCCGGGTCGTGCGGAAGCCACATAGGAGCTCGGATGCTAGCACAGAAAATCATGTGGTGGGGGTACTATTGGCCAACAATGGTAAAAGACGCGGAAGAATTCGTAAAAAAATGCCTGAAATGCCAGCTGCACGCCAAGGTGACCAGGGTACCCTAGACCGACCTCTCCAATATGCAGAGCCCGTGGCCATTTGTGGAGTGGGGCATTGACATCGTGGGGCCGTTCTACCCGGCCCCAAAGCAAAAACGATTCTTAATAGTCGTCGTCGACTACTTTACCAAGTGGGTCGAAGCCGAACCTTCCACAAAAGTCACAAGTGAGAAAGCCGTCGACTTTGTTTGGAAGAACATCGTGTGCCGGTTTGGAGTTCCAAGAGTCCTCATCTCGGACAATGGGACGCAATTCACGAGCAGAGCATTCCAAGAATTTTGCGAAGGACTCAATATCCAGCAAAATTTCACCTCGGTCAACCGACCTCAAACTAATGGCCAAATCGAAGTCACCAACAGAACAATAGTGAACGGACTCAAGGCCCGCTTAGAGAAGGACAAAACGGAATAGATCTACAACCTCCAAAACGTCCTGTGGTCATACAGGACTACACCCAGAACTCCAACGGGAGAAACCCCGTACCGTTTAGTATACGGAACAGAAGCGGTCATACCCGTAGAGGTCAGGGCACCAAGCCCCCGCACTATCAACTTCTCAGCGGAAGCCAATGAAGAGCAGCGCCGAACCGACCTGGATTTACTCGAGGAGAAGCGGGAACTAGCCAGCATAAAAGAAGCTCGGTATAAACAGCAGATGACCCGATATTATAATCAAAGAGTCAAACCCCAGCAGTTCCAGGTCGGTGATCTTGTGCTTAGAAACAATGAAGTAAGCCATTCGGAGAAGCTCGGCAAACTTGAAGCCACATGGGAAGGGCCCTACAGAGTGCACGAAGTCCTCGGCAAAGGAGCCTACAAAATCGCCTACCTTTCGGGCGAGCTGATACCCAGAACGTGGCACATCGCCCACCTAAAGAGGTTCTTCGTATAAGCAGCAGAGTCTTGCATTTAGAGTCTTAAGTTTTTTCGTCTTTTCTTTTTTAAGTAACAATGTTTTGTTTCTTTCGAGCTCGTCAAAATTTGCTTCGCTTTTCCTTTAATAAAGTTTCTTTTCGTTTTGCATATTCTCGTGTCTTTTAATTTGCTTATACGAAGTATCCAAAGACAAATCCCCTCATAAGGACGAACCAAGGTTCACTTCCGAGGTCAATAATGATCCGACATGGGGTAATTATATTCTAAGAAATGCGCATAAGAAACCCTTTTTGAGGTCCGAGCTCGCCTCCCTCAAAAGGGAAGATCCGACGAGGTCCGAGTTAAACTCCCTCCAAAGGATAAAATATTCTCAACCGGGGTCAGAACCAAGTTCCCCCGAGAGACTCATAACACGAGGTCTGAACCAAGGTTCCCTTGTCATACAAAGAGGTCCGAGTTAGACTCCCTCCACAAAAAAAAAGAGAAAAGCACGAATACAAGGCAGAAACCTTCACGAAAAACAGGAAGTCCATAATAGACAATATATATTACTTTGTAATTGACTAATTACAACAGTGCATGTACATTAATTACAGGAAGGAAAAGCTACTCTATGGAGGAGGATTTGGCCTACTGAAGTTGAGCCATCAGTCTTCGAAGGAAGTATATCCCAGAAGGTCGTCAATGGATATGCGACCTCGTCCCCGACCTCGTCCCCGACCTCGATTCCTTCCAGAGGAAAAACCACGACCTCGCGACGTCGCTGAACTCCGTCCCATGGACCGGCCACCGCGGCCCGGTCCGGCCTGACGCCCACGAGGAGCAGCTCTGGCCGCGCGAGTAGGCATAGTCCGGGAAGACGACGGAGCAGACTCATCCGCACTGTTGGACAGGAAGGCACGTAGTTTCGGCCGGCGGGTTAGCACGCATTTATACAAGCTCGCGCTTTCCTTGAGCATCTCAAAAGCCCCTTGAAGCTCAAAAGACTCGGGACCGCATGCTGTTTTCAATTCAAGAAACTGTTCCAGCAGCTCCTTCATCTTCAGTTCCGCCTCGGAGATGGTCATACCACCGTTGCGGCGGATGATATCCTCGTATTCAGCATGCTCCTCAACGATCTTCTCGTGGTCCTCCAGCACGCGCCCAGCCCTACCTCGGGCTACTTCCAGCTTTTCCTCCGCGTGAAGCAACTTGGCCTGAAGTAAATCCGCGTGCTCTCGACAAGCGACCTGCTTGACCTCAGCCTCCGTGCAGAGCGACTCGAACTTAACCTGCCACTCCTCCAGCTCGGATTCTTTGGACCTCAGCAGCGCACACTTTTCATCAAAAAGCGCCTCAGCTCGGCGACATTTATCCATCCATAGCCGAGCTAGAGATCGTTGTTCGGATAGATCGTGAGAGAGGAGATTTATTTGCTTATGCAGAGAAGCTAAATCAGGGAGATTAGAAATCTACACACAAAAGAAAGCGAAAAATTCGTTTATTCACAAACGTCTGAGTACAAATTACAAAAAAAAAACAAACAAAAAATCTAAGGAGCATCGACCTCCTTGTCCTGAGAAAGTGGCTGCACGGAGGGGGGTCCTGTGAAGAACCATCAGTGCCAGCACCACCGAGGTCCTCTCCATTAGCCGAGGCCTCGTGCTCCTCTTCATCCTTATCTTCTTCTTCGTCATCACGAAGAGAATCGAAGGCGGCATCCAGGTCGGAGTCCCGATCTACAGAGCAGTCAGCAATCTGCTCGGCAGACAACAGCTCAAACGAGCCGGCGAGACTCTCCAAGACAGGGAGCTGACTGAGGTAATCCCGGACCACTCTGGCGTACCGGGAAGGGAGAGCATCATCCCCAAGGCGCTCGAAGTCGTACTTCGCCACATCCAGATCAGGGAAATCCTCGGCGGCCTTCTCCAAAGCGGCCATGGCGAAGTTCCCATTGATGAGTAGGGCCAAGTCATTGGCTAGGCTGGAGAAGCTCTCCGACAGCAGTAGCCTCTTCGTGAAGGCCTGAAGAACCTCCCCTTGGCTCGCCGCGAGCCGGGCCTCCCGGTCCTTCGCCGCGTGCAGCTCGGACTCCAGCTTCTGAAATCGCCTGGCCTCAATCCGAGCCCTCTCTGCCTCCGCCTCGGCCTTCACGAGCTGAGCAACCAGCTCGGATTTCGCAGCCTTCACCTCCTCCTTGGCCCCCTTCAGCTCGGTCTCAGCCTTCTTCGCCCTGGTGGTGACCACCATCAGCTTCTCAGAATACTTGCTCTTCTCGTCCTCGTGTCTCGCGGACATCTCCCCAATGCTGTTCTTCAGCCACCCCACGACCGTATCGATGCCCTGTCAGAGGGAGTACAGTTAGCTACACAGTCAAGGAATTACGGAAAATTATGTACTAAAGGCAATGTCTTCACCTCGGGAAAAGGCAGATCGGCCAACTTGTTTGAAGGAGCTGCTGGACTCGCGTCACCGCCCGAGATCTCGAGAATCTCTACGTCAACATGCTCTCCGCCCTTGGCTCGTTTCTGAGGTGGCATAGGGGGAGTAGCGCGAACATTCGCCGCAAGCCCCGCTACCTCAGCGTGCGGAGCTAAGTCAGAGAATCCCCCGAGCTGACTCTGGTCGGAGGGGGAAGCGGATTGAGCAGTCGACCTCGCTCTCTTGGTACCGCGAGCTGCGGCCTTGGCATCGCCCCCCTTTATCTTCCCGAAGTTCTTCACTGCAAAAACAGGCAAGAAAGGAGTAAGGACGGCGAAAATCAAAAAAAAAAACAACAACCCTAAGAGGACTAGCGGGGCCTCACCCGTCGAAGGATCCACCATCCTCTGGGGCTCGTACGGGCTTAACCCCGCTTCAGCTAAGGAGTCGTCACTGTAGCACCCCTCAAAAGGACCGTGATCCCTCATCGCTCTCACAGCGGACCCTAAAGCTTTATCCACCTCGCCAATTACCCACTCGCGAGGCTTCTCTACCCTCCAAACAAAGTCGACAAAACTACGGTGACGACAAAAGAAAAACTTCGTGTGCCACTTATCCACTTTATTTTGAGTTCGCCCCTTGAACTCAGCTCGGGCAGTGGCATAGTACCAGCCCGCACTCTTTTTGAAAAGGAAGAGCTCGTGAATGAGCTCGGCAGAAATTTGATAACCCTTATCAATCGCCGCAACACCCAAGTCGGTAAACTGCCTAAAGGAATTAGGCATTATCTGCCCTAATGCTAATCCCAACTTCTTCTGGAGCTCGTAATAGGGCTCGGGGAGGGGCACACGAAGACCAGCGTGTAGGTTGTCCTCATAAATAGTAACAAACCCCATTGGGGGAGAGCAGGCTCTATCCTCTGAGCGCGGTTCAATTAATTCAGCATTCGAAGGGAAATATAAGTTTGGGCAAGCCACCTAATCTTAACCTCGTCTAAGGATGAGGGGTAATCGGCCACCTTCCCCTTCACAAGTGGGGGCACTGTTAAACTTTCCGTAGTGGGTTCAGAAGACTCTACGGTAAAAATCCTAAACTCTACGCTGTCGGCGACGGCCCTTGCCGGAGGAGAGTCACTATTACTACTAGACTGAGAGGGAGAGGCCATACTTACTTGTGAAAGTGAGCGGAAGTTTTCTGGAGCGGTCGTGAATGGAAGTTTCAACGGCGTGAGCACCGGCGGCACAGCGATACGGGAAATTAAAGCTTTTGGGGGGATAGAGAAAAATAGAAAGATGATTTTCTGGGACGGAAAATTTTTGATATAGCGGCGGATGTGAACAGCAGGATAGGGGAGATGTTTCAAATCCCACATTATACATATTTGAATCCCGCCGCTACCCGTTATACACGTGTAAACGTGGGCCCGCATTTCTCGGAATATGGACCGTCCCTCCACCAAATTCAAAACGGCCCGCTACTTTTTCCTCCCTTTAAGTTCGGGTATGGGCCACGCCTATAAAGCGACCTGAGCAACATAACCAAGCCGCTGAGGGCCAAATTTAATCATCTCGTTCTATCTGCTAACTCAGCTCGGGCGATAAGCTCAGCAATTCAGTTCGTACAGGTGATTTGCGCGATCAATCACCTCGGGAAATTCGACCTCGTAGTCTGCGTCTACATGTCTTCTTCTCTCTTTTTTTGGGGGGGGGGGGTGTGATAGTACCGGCCTCTTCTTGGGCCTGATCTAAGACCCAATCTGATTGGGCCTATATATCAAAGCTCGGCCCATAGAGTTCGGCCCAAGTAAAGTCATTAACGAAGCCCTACCTCGGAAGAAGATCAAATCCTATTATGGAAGGGAATTGGATATGCACGTACCAAGAAACAAGATATGTATAAGGAATCCGAATCCTAGAAGGTTTAGGGATCAATTCAAGGCCTATATATAGATGCTAGATTAGAGGTGTAGATACGTTCAAATACTCATTGTACTCTCAAATATAATAAAAAGCTCTCTATATTCTCTCCCGTGGACGTAGATCACATTGATCGAACCACGTAAATCTTTGTGTTGTCGCATTATTATTATTTTCTGCTATCTCTGCAAACCCTAGATCTATCAGATATAACTTTGAGAAATTCAAAATTCAGTTATCCACGATATTTTACTTCAATTTCAAAAGGTTAGATACTTACATATACGTATTCAGTCAACTTGTATGCATAACATTATTATGAAAATGATGAAGATTTGTTTTTCTCGGCGATTTTGCACATTGCAGTTCGTTCATCTACAAGCAATTTGTTCTCTCAAGTTTTATTTTTCATTTTTATCTTATATCTATATCTAAATATAAGGCCAAATTGCATAGAAATTCCCCACTTTATTCCAAATTCTGATTTGTTTCCCCACTTTTTTTTAGCCAACTTATGAAATAGCCATAATGGGGATTAAAACTCAATATATAACCACTTTTTCAAAATACACAAATTTTAGCCATTTTTTTGAATTAGAGACAAAAATACCCTTAATGAAGGGCGCACGGGTCGGGTCAGGGTGCGGGTCAGATCGGATTCAGATACAAAAAGTTGGGTACTTTTGACACTAATTAGTACCAAAGTACAAAATTTACTTAGTTTTTTTTTTGTGCTTTCAGTTGGCACTTTGACAATAATATGGTCATTAGTGCCAAAGTACCAAGTTACGTAGTTTTTTTTTATACTTTCTGTTGGTACTTTTGGCACTAATATGGTCATTAGTGCCAAAACACCAAATTACAACAGATCAAAATTTACACTCAATTACAGCTCGTAATCATAAATAAAGAATGAAATCAGATATATCACTCGTAATCTTACATGAGTCAAGACCACTGTTTATTCATACCAAAATGTCAATATTTGATGTGTAACAGCAGGAGCAAGAAAAAGTATAGGGATAAGAAGAAATTAAAACAAAAGACTCGGGACAAAGGCCACCATATTTTTGCTATTTTTGATAACGAAAAAAAAAAGCAATACAAACAGCAGCCACATGATTGTTTTCCTTTTATCAAAACCTTCACCACAAAGCAACGAGGCATCTCAGCACCTTTGATGTTGGATGGCTACTGATGTTGGATGGCTGCTGATGCCTCGATTCCTAAACGTATCAGCAAAACAAAAAGTTGAAATAATTAAAGCACAAAAAAGCAATCTAAGGAAGACTTGAATTAAAAGCCACATTTCCTCACTAGTAATCAACTAAACCGCTGAAACCGCGAAAAAAATAGCCGATGGAACAAACACTACCATCCAGTAATAATCAACTATCTCCTGATACGTGAGAACAAAGGCACTGGGGAAAAGATCGGAGTCTCCGTTGCCGCCTCGATTTGCTTTACTCGCACTGGCTCGGCAGTGGCGGCGCCGCCGATCTCGACCGCCACACGCAGTACGTGCAAGCGAAAATTTAAAGAGAGAAGTGGTCGATTGGGAAAACGGTGCTCTCGCTCGCTCGTGATTACTTAATTATTGTTTGAGTTAACGGAATGAAGAGAGGGGATGGGGATCTGGCCGGCGGTAGCGAGAGAAGAGACGGAATTAAGTGCCTGAGAATGGAAGAAATTGAAGAGAAAGAGAGAGATGAGAGGGAGAGAGAGTTGCGTGGGGGGAGAGATAAATTTGCTGGGTACATTCCTCAAAGTAAAAAAATTTGCTGAAATGCAAATGGCGTATTTTCCCAGCCCTGCAACAAGCCTAAACCCTTCTGCTTCTTTGAATTTTATCAAAATCAAAACCCCACAGTTGTTGATTGTTATGAATATAAGACAAGTAGAATCGAAAGACATGAAAGAAAAGAACACAAGATTTATGTGGAAACCCAAATCGGGAGAAAACCACGGACATAGGAGAAGATTTAACTAATGGGGATAAACAGGATCAAATATGAGATACAAATTACAATAGGAAAACACCTATTTATAATAGCACAAAATAAAGCCCCTAGTCTTAGTCAAACTAGGAAACAACTTATGGGCCAAGATTCGTGTCACTAATATATAACAATCTCCACCTTGACACGAAATCACAAACTATCCCCCAAAACAACATTGACATCGACAACAAAACTCCACCTCTTTCACAAAACCCCTAAGGGCTCAAATCAACATCCAAGACCAACGAAGTTCGAGCAACGCTCAAACTTAGCAACGGGAAGTGCCTTTGTCATCATATCGGCAGGATTATCATGAGTACTAATTTTGCTCACAACAATATCACCACGAGCAACAACATCACGTACAAAGTGATAACGCACATCAATGTGCTTAGTCCTCTCATGAAACATTTGATCTTTTGTAAGACAAATAGCACTCTCGCTATCACAAAAGATCGTAGTAATCTGCAAATTCTTCCTCAATCGGCAAATAAACCCTTCAACCAAATGGCCTCCTTAACTGCTTCGATAATAGCCATATACTCAGCCTCGGTAGTAGATAATGCAACTGTGCTCTGCAAAGTAGCCTTCCAACTAATAGCACAACCGCCTATGCTAAAAACATAGCCAGTAAGAGACCTTCTTCTATCAAGATCGCCTGCAAAATCTGAGTCTACATAACCAAAAACTCCATCTCTAGTCTTCCCAAACTCCAAACAAACATCACTTGAACCTTTCAAATATCGAAAGATCCATTGGACTGCTTTCCAATGCTCCTTACCTGGATTTGCCAAGTAACGGCTAACAACACTCACTGCATGAGCTAAGTCTGGACGGGAGCACACCATGGCATACATGAGTGAAACCACTGCACTAGAATATGGAACTCGAGACATATATTCAATGTCTTCATCCGATTGCGGTGACAAAGTAGAAGAAAGTTTGAAATGAGCTGCCAAAGGAGTACTAAACGGTTTCACATTCTGCATGTTAAAACGCTGAAGAACTTTCTCGATATACCCTTTTTGACTTAGGTATAACTTTCTAGCCTCTCTATCTCTTGTGATCTCCATTCCAAGTATCTTCTTTGCAGCTCCCAAATCCTTCATATCAAACTCAAGACTGAGTTGCTTCTTCACCTTTGCTATCTCCGAACTGCTATTCACAGCAATCAACATGTCGTCAACATAGAGTAGGAGATATACAAAAGATCCATCATCACCAACACGATAGCATACACAGCTATCAGCATCACTCCTCTTGAAGGAATGAGTAGTCATAAACTGATCGAATGTCTTATACCACTACCTCGGCGACTGCTTCAAACCATAAAGTGATTTCTGCAATAAACAAACGTAGTCCTCCTTTCCAGGAACTACAAAATCCTCAGGTTGCTCCATGTAGATGTCTTCTTCTAAATCTCCATGCAAAAATGCAATCTTCACATCAAGTTGCTCAAGCTCCAAATCATGCATTGCAACAATGCCAAGCAAAGCTCGTATTGAACTATGCTTCACAACAGGAGAAAATATATCATTGTAGTCAACACCAGGAATCTGGCTGAAACCTTTTGCTACAAGTCTCGCCTTATATCTCAAATCCTCATTTCTCTTAAATAATCACTTGCACCGAACAACTTTCTTGCCTTTTGGCAACTTCACTAATACCCAAGTGTGATTCTTCAGAAGTGATTTGAGCTTTTCTTCCATATCAGCTATCCACCTTGCAGAATTAACACACACAGTTGCCTCTTTGTAGGAGGCAGGCTCTTCACACGACTTGATCTCCTCAGCCACATGCAAAGCATAAGCTTCCATATTAGAAGATTCAACTAGTCTTTCTGCTACCAAACTAGAAGACTCAATAAGCCTTTCAGGAGGCTTTATCTCATGCCTTGGTCGATCTCTTGCAATGCAACGTTGTGGAGTTGCACTTGGTGGTTCAGAATCTGAGCTACTTAGTTCTTCTGACGTAGCTTCAGACTTGATCAAAGGTGCAACTTTTGATCCAACTTCAACCTCCAACTGCATATTCGGACTAGACTGATCACCAATGTAAGAGTCTTGAGCAGTAGCATTACGAACCATAGAAGTCTCATCAAAGACAACATCTCGACTCACTATGACCTTCTTGGTTTCAGGACACCAAAGCTTGTATCATTTCACACCAGGCTTATAGCCTAGAAAAATGCACTTGATCGAGCGAGCATCTAACTTTCCCTTCATGAACATATGCAGGACAACCAAAAATTCTCAGGTTAGAAGAATTTGGAGGAGAACCAGACCATACCTCTTGAGCAGTTTTCTTGTTAAGCGGGACAGACGGAGAAAAGATTGACCAAATGACATGCCAAAGCTGCTGCTTCGGCCCAAAAACTCTTCGGCAAGCCATAGTTGAGAAGCATAAAACGCACCTTATTCAATAGAGTTTTATTCATTCTCTCAGCTACGTCATTTTGCTGTGGAGTGTGACGAACAGTGTAATGGCGAACAATTCCCTTAGCCTTGCATATGGACTTAAACTTTTTCGAACAGAATTCCAAACCATTATCAGTGCGAAGATACTTAATTGATCTTCCAGTCTGCTTCTCTATCATAGTCTTCCACTCCTTGAAAGTAGAAAACACATCACTCTTCTTCTTCAGAAAGAAAATCCACACCTTTCTCGAAAAATCATCAATAATTGTCAACATCCAACGAGCTCCTCCTTTGGACGTCACCCTAGCAGGACCCCAAACATCATAATGTATATAATCCAAAATTCCGGTTGTGTTGTGAGTTCCTTTAGAGAACTTCACTCTCTTCTGCTTGCCCAAAACACAATGTTCACAAAAGTTCAGATTGCTGATTTTCTGCCCATCAAGTAGTCCTCGCTTGCTCAGCTCAATCATTCTATTCTCACTCATGTGGCCAAGTAGCAAATGCCATAATCGAGTAACCAGCTGACTGTCAGACGGTGAGGCGGCAAAGGCTACAACTCCAGTAAGTGTAGTTCCCTGCAAGACATATAATTTCCCAGTCTTTCTTTTTCCTTTCATCACAACAAGAGAGTCTTTGCTGACCTTCATAACTCCACCTTCACCAGAATACTTGTACCTTTTTTCATCAAGAGTACCAAGTGAGATTAGATTTATCTTCAATTCAGGAACATGTCTTACTTCTCCAAGTGTGCGGATCACGCCATCGAATATCTTGATTCTAAATGTTCCAATACCCGCAACCTTGCAAGAAGAATTATTCCCCATAAGCACAACACCTCTTTCTGTTACATATGACGAAAACAAGTCGCGGTTGGGAGTCATATGGAATGTGCAACCTGAATCTATAACCCATTCATCATGAGGTCGTGTGCTAGAATCAGAAGCAATAAAGAGTTCACCATCGCTGCAATCTCCATCGGCAAGGTCGGCCTTAGCTGTTTCATTTCCCTTGTAACCTGCTCCATTCCCTTTTTGTTTCTGATTCCAAGATGCATTACCGCCAGCCTTCTTGTTTTTCTTCTCCAATTTCGGACATTCGTTTTTAAAATGCCCAGGCTGTTTGCAGTAGTTACATTTATACTCAGGATTGCGAGATTTAGATCTCGCTTTCCCTTTCTTCCTATCATCGTTACTTCTATCTTGTGGCCTTCCATGAACAAACAAACCCTCTGGCGAGGTATCAGAACCACTAACAAGCTGCTTCATTTTTTCTTTAGAAAATAAAGCATCAGAAACCTCATCAAGAGTAACAGTATCACGACTATATAAGATAGTATCACGAAACGTATTATACGATGCAGGCAGCGAACATTATAACATCAAAGCCAAATCCTCATCATCATACTTAACATCCAAAGCTTCTAAATCACCAACAGTTTCTGTAAAACCAGTAATATGCTCTTCTAGAGACGTACCTTCTGCCATGTGATGAGAGTACAAACGTTGCTTTAGATGCAACTTACTGGTAAGACTCTTAGTCATACAAAGTTGCTCCAACTTGTCTTTCAAAACATCCTGCAATATCTAATTTGATAGATGCAGATGTATATGCGAAAGAGCTTTACGATCCTTCCTTTTCTTGTCCTCGTCTGTCCAAGAACTGGGCATCTTTTCAAACCCCAGCAAAGTCTCGTCCAAATCCATGTGGGCGAGCACATTGCGCATCTTCACCTGCCATAGCAAAAATCTGGTGTTGCGATCCAACAACGGAATATCGTACTTCATACTTGTCATCGTAGCCCCAGGTTGAAACTTAAGCTCTGATACCACTTGTTATGAATATAAGACAAGTAGAAACGAAAAACATGAAACGAAGAGAACACAAGATTTACGTGGAAATCCAAATCGGGAGAAAACCACGAGCAGAGGAGAAGATTTCACTTATGGGGATAAACGGGATCAAATATGAGATACAAATTACAATAGGACAACACCTATTTATAATAGCATAAAATAAAGCCCTAGTCCTAGTCAAACTAGGAAACAACTTATGGCCAAGATTCGTGTCACTAATATATAACATTGATTAAATCCTATCTCGCACCAAAACTCTTCACTAATTCCCAAAAGATTCAAATCAATGGCAGACTCCATCGAAATCCATTTTTCTCGCAATGCACAAAATTCAACAGCGCGGCCACCTTGGCTTCAGAAACAGAAAGTGACTACGAAACAGAAGGAGAAGCTTACGCTTTTATTGAAGAATACTCGGATGAGGAAGATGGACCGCTGACGAATGGCCAGACGCCGCCGCCAATGAAGCAGCGGCAGCGCCGCTACAGGAAGCAGTACCCTTGCGAGGTAAATGGTATTACAGAGGAAATGAGGTTCGTGGCTATGAAACTAAGAGAGATGAGAGGGAGAGAGAGTTGCTTGGGGGAGAGATAAAGCCATAGATGCTCTATGACTGTGAGGGATGGGAATGGATTTGAGTACATGAGATGGGTCAAAAAGAATAAGGGTATTTAGGTCTCAAATTACAAAAAGTGGGTATATTTTGTGTATTTTAAAAAGATGGGCTATATGTTAAGCTCTAATCTCTATTGTGGCTATTTCACTATATTATCTCTTTCCTACCTTTTTTTTTCACAATTAGATCCGTCCGGCCAGTTTTCCCCAATTCAATGCTGAGTTGGAAGCCGGATTTGCTGACATGGCAAGTTTTCGCGATGAAATAAACAACATAGTATTAGGCATATTAAAACGATGTCGTTTCCATGCCAACAAACAAATCATATTAAAACGATGTCGTAGTATTACACATCATCATTGTGTGAGTTCAATTTTTTTTGGGCCACTAACTTAGGGCGGTTTGCACTTTTGAACCACTATTTTTTGGCCCGACAAAATTAGGCCATTAAGATTGAAAATTGGCAGTTTTAGGCCAAATTTTAGCCCGAACGGGCTATTTAGTGCCATATAAAGCCCGCTTGATGTGCTGACAATAATTTATTATTATTATTTATTATTTTTACTAATTTATTGTTATTACTCTCTCCGTCCACGAAATGGTTGCCACTTTTGCTACTCCACTACATTTATTGTGGGACCCTTACTCCACTCACAACAATACTCACTATAATTCACTACTACCTACTATTTTCTTAAAACTCGTGTCGTCCACAATGTGGCAACCGTTTCGTGGACGGAGGGAGTATTACTTTTTTTTTTACCTTATGAAATGAGGAGGTGTTTATTAAGATGGTTTCTCTCTCATTTCCAAATCCCCCAAAGTCAGGAAAAAAAAAACCCTATCGACAAATCCCTTCTCCCATTGACAAATACCTTCTCCAGTTACACCGATGAAAGGTTAAATCTTGAAGCAATCGATCGCCACATCTCGACTGGATGCTATAACATCGAATTTTGCTGGTGAAAGAAATGGTGAATGTGAGAGATGTGAAAAAGACAAATCGGCCACCTCCTCTTTACAGTAAGTAATTCTAGCTTAAACACTAGATTTGTCATGAACATTAAAGGATGTTTGTATGTAGGTATGGTTAGTGTGTAAGTTATTGTTTGTTGTTGTGTCTTGTTGAGGGTTTAATGAATACGATACTGATTTGTTGATTACTGTTATATACTAGTGGGGGAGGATCCCCTGCTGTTGCATATACATAGAAAATGGTGTTGTGCATCATCAAATGCACCGTTCACACCTCCAACACATAAAAGGAAAGTGGAAAGTGGAAAGTGGAGAAGTGGAAAACTGGAAAAAAAGAATTATCGCTAATATATTTCTAATTTTAATTTTGCTAAGTTCAATTTTTGATTACTAATTTATATCAAAATTCAACTTTAGATATCTACTTTTCCTCTGAATTTACCAGGGAGTAGTCGAAATGAAAGTGCTCTAGGATTGTTTTAATTTCTCATGAGAGTTCTATAATTCTTGTAGAGGGAAAAGGAATAATCAAATAGAGGCACAAAATTTTTGTTTACAGTTACTGAGTATTTTGTGTTTGGAAAGAAAGAGAGGGAAAAAAAATAAAGAAATCAATGATATATACAAGTTTTTTTTTCATCTTGAGCAAATCTTGTCTACTGTTTAGCTATCTTTTGAGCCCTTCTACATGAACATACCCCGTCTTTGATATTGTGCTCAACTCTTTCCTTGCAAGTTATTATTGATATTAATGCTCTTCATTTTTTGTTTTTATTTTTTATTTTGATAATGTTCTCTACTCTTCAATTTCAATTTTGATAATGTGAATTTAATATTAGTACTTTTTTTTGCAGAACCACCTGGTGTGTATCTGACTGTTACGCTTCATTATGGCGGGAAGTTTGTTTTAACTCCTACTCCAAAATATAGTGGTGGTAAGAGGTTAGTGTTGGACTATGTTGTGTGGCTAAGCAACTAGGCATAACAACTTTAAAAATCAGCATGAAACAATGGTTGTTAGTTGATGGTGAATTTACGCTGTATACTTTTGTTAACAATACTATGTATCTTTTAACCTCTGATGAAGAAGTAAGAACATTTGTTGTAGACAATTCGGGGCATCGACAAGTTCATTTCTATATAGTAGAAGGGCATATGAGAGGTTTGAGGTCTAAATCACCACAAGTGAGTGATAAGCTTGGGTCACAACATGTTATAGTAGAGAAAGTTGCTGGTGAGGGTTCTTCCTTAAACAAAAGAAAATCAGATGATATAACACATGAAGGAGAAGGAGAGTCTATGAAAGAGGGGTTTGACTTGGAGGACTTTAATGATAGTGATTACAACATGCAAGATGAAAGCGAGAGTGCAAATGACATGTTTGATGCACATGTCTCGTGGGAGGCTGAGAATGAAGTGCCTCAGGAAGATGATAATAGTGATATAGAAGTGGATGTTATTAATGAATCTGCAGCTGATTTTTATGAGGAGCGGGATTCTGATGGTGAGGGAGAGAACCAAGGTTTTCCAGTTTTTAATCCTGAAGTGATCTTTGAACCTAAATTTGAACTTGAGATGTTATTTAGTTCTAAAAAGTTGTTTAAAGATGTTGTGCAGTCACATGCTATTAGAACTAGAAGAACATTGAACTTTTCTAGGGATGCAAAAGAGAGGATGTATGTTAAGTGTGGAGATGAAGCTTTGTAAGTGGAAGATACATCTTACTAAGATTGACGGTGAAGAAAGCTGGCAGATTACAACATATGTAAGGAAACATGATTGCCATAAATCTTTTCATGTCAGCAACATGAAGCCAAAATAGTTGGCTAAGAACAAGATTAAGAAGATTGAGTGGCATTCCTTTCAAGCATGCCATATGTGCTATAAATCACCAGAAGAAAAATAGGGAAGACTTTGTTCATGATTGTTATACCGTAGAAACAATTAAGAAGATTTATGCAGCCATAATTTTTGGAATAAATGGCCAACAAATGTGGGGTGACAGCCTATTCATTCCACCTCTGCCTTCACTAAAGCAAAGAGGAAGAGAAAATATGGCCAGAAGAAAGGAAGCAGATGAGTTGAAACAGAAGAAAACCAAACTCAGAAGAAGACAACGCACCATAAAATGCAAAAATTGTGGTGGTGAAGGGAACAACTCAATCACATCCGAAAGGCACCAGGTATTTCTGTATTTTATTAACAAGTTCCATACATATTTTAATTTCTTGTATCATTATTGAACATGAATCATTCATATTGTATAGATGTTTAATCAAACTAGAAGTAAAGTACAAGATAACCTCTCTGAAGTGCCTCTTTTAGAATCTCAAATTCCAAGTTCAAGTGAGATATCTAATGCAGTCTTGACCCAAATTCCCACTCAAGGATCCTAAGTACCTGGTCCTTCAATGTTTGGTCAATTGAGACAAGGCCATTTGATCATGAAAAATCCAAAGAAGTTTGTCTCCTTAGCTGAATTGCAAAAAAGGCGCAAGTGAAAGATGAATGAAAACTGATGGTTTTAGGAGATGTTTTTTGTAGTTTGATGCAGCCCATGTTGAAATTGTATGAATTCACATTGTTGACTGCATCTAGTATGTGTAACTGCATCTTCTCAGTTTGTGTAATAAATGGAGCAGCACATACCTTTTTTGACAATCTCTAATGATTGACATCTTTAGTCTTTGTTGTTGATTGGTGTATTTTTGTGATCTATGGTAGTTGTTGATGGATATGATTCTGATATTATGATGTTGGATTTTGGTTTTATTTTTAAATTCTTGAATTTTGCTTAAATATATTTCAAATTTAATGCTACATTTTGGTATATAAATTATAAACATGCACCATTTCTAAATTTGTTATTTTTGGGGAAATTTTTGTGTTTGCTAAAACTGAAAAAAAAAAAAAAATACTGCCAACACAGCAAGCAGGCTTTATGTGGCACTAAATAGCATGTTCAAGCTAAAATTTGACCTCAAACTGCCAAATTTCAATCTTAATGGCCTAATTTTGTCGGACCAAAAAATAATGGCCCAAAAGTACAAACCGCCCTAAGTTAGTGGCCAAAAAAAAATTTGAACTCTCATTATGTTCCCCCTTCTCTCTCTAATCTCACTCTCTCACCGCCGCTGCTGCACAATCTCATATCCACCACCAAACCCACTGCCGCACAATCTCATATCCACCACCAACCGATAATAGCAGAACGCCGCCTCTCCCCTTCCTTCTCCGCTGGAATTTACTGCATGCATCTTCTCCGTCATTGTGCAACAGTGGCGTCGCAACCCCCCTCTAATCCTCGCTCTCTTTATGACTAGAAAAGTAGTAGCAGCAGCAACGACGGAGGTTGTCACCATCACCTGACTTACCAGCAGCGCCGCCGTCCATCCTCGATTGTAGATCTCTCTTTCTCTCTCTCTCTGGAGAGATCGGATTTGGTAGCGAGGAGGCGTGGGTTTGTTTCTGGCTGTGAGATGGTGTATATCTATTGTAAATTCTGCATATCAATCGATCGTTTAATTGATTGATGAAGATGGAGATGGAATTAGGAGAGATGGCGTTGAAGGTGGGATTTTGTTTGTGGTTCAAGCCTTAGTTTATCTCATCCCTTTTCAGTCTTCAAACATTTTCTCCAAGGCTCCCAGATCCCACTCCTTTAAATCTGTTCGAACCCTAAGCATCCACCGTTGGGCCGCCACTTTAGCCGATATTTCGGCCGACGGCGAGCACTCTCCTTCCACTACGGAACCCCTTCGTCGCTCCGGCAGCCTGGAGCTGAGCTCGCCGGAGCGAAGAAGGTAGGAGGCGTGGGCTGAGTTTCCGATGGAGAGGTTGGATTTGGTGGCGAGGAGGCGTGGGTTTGTTGCTGTCTGAGATTTTGTGAGAGAGAAAGATTACAAAGAGAAAGGGGGAGAGGAGAGAGAAGGGGGGAGAGAATGATGATGTGTAATTTAATTTTATTATTTAAATTACTGAGTGTAATTTAAATTGATTATTTTTTTATAATTTTGAAATGTAATGTAAAACGACGTCGTTTTGAGACACTAAGCATAACATATCATATTAATAAGAACACGTAAGCAGAAATCGTGACACATAAGCATTTACTTCACCGGAAAATGGCCGGAAGGATCTAATTGCGAAAAAAAGGTAGGGAATTTTATTACAAAAGAAAGTGAGGAAATAAACCAGAATTTGGAATAAAATGGGAAATTTTTATACAATTTAGCCTAAATATAATTTGATTTTTGAAATTCTTGTTAGGTTCTCTAATGTTTAGTTTAGATAAAATTATATTTTTACAACTCAAGACACAACACTAACGTACTTTCAAAATAGAAACTAAGTTCACAAAGATTAATTCAAGTTAAAAATATAATATTAGTATTAATTTCATGTGGGTAAGTACAAGGTAGGGATATAATATATATATATATATATATATATATATATATATTATAATATGGAATAGAAAACTCTAACCCTACACGTAATGTTCATATATAAATATATTATTCATAACACTCCCCCTTGGACATTACAACGTGATGTTCATGTCTCACTAAAGGTCTCGCTACAAAACTTTATAGGAGAAAAACAGTCGAGAAAAACACGTGACATACGTTTATTTATGTGTTGCATTTGTTGTCTCGCTAAAAACCTTAACTAAGAAAACACAATAGGAAAAACTTAGTAAGGAGAAAAAGAGCAGTACAACAAAATTAGCCTCTTGGGGCTTGATGTAGATCTTCATGGTCCAATCCTCAAAATTATTTTGAAATATTCGCTTCCCATAAAGATAATAATCTTCCAAGCCTATGTACTCCAATATTATAAACATATTTTTGAAATGTTGACGTAGGAAGTGATTTTGTGAATAAATCTTTAAAATTATCATAAGATTGAATTTTTTGTACCATGATTTCGCTGCTCCTTTGGAGTGTGTAAAAGAATTTAGGTAATACTCCGCTTTGTTAAATTTCCTTTAACATACATAAGTCCATCGAGTTGAAGCATCAATCAGAACTATAAAGTATCGAAATGGTCCTGACTCCGGGTGAATTGATCCACAAATATCTCCTTAAATTCTTTCAAGAAATGTAAGAGATTCTATTCAAACTTTAGTACGAGAAGGTTGTACTATAAGTTTACCATTTGCGCATGTTTTACAAACAAATTCATTTGATAATGATACATCTTTGGTTTGTGGAGTATGTCCTGCAACATTAGTAGTTCGACGCATCATACTTTTCTCAGGATGACCCATTCGCTCATGTCATAATTTAAAAGATTTTGAGTCTCTAAAATTCATATTTAGCGCAACATAATTATTAGGTCGAATGTGAGTGTAATACAACCCTGAGAATAAATAATGAAGTTTTCTATAAATTGTTTTCGACGTCCAACATTTTGAGTTATGATTAGAAACTCATTATTGTTCTTAGTTTTAGTTCCAATGTGAAAACCATTTAATCAGATGTATTTAAAGCTAAGAAGTAGACGTTTAAATTGTGGATACAAAAGTGCATCATTTATGATTAATTCGGTACCCATGGCTGGAGAGTAGCAATTAAGCTCTTCTGGAGTCGATAATAAGAATATTGTCATTTATAATTACACTACTCATTTTTTCAGTAAGTATTTGAAAATATTTTCTATCGGTTAAACATAAGGTACTACATTCTTCATGGGTTGCATATTGAGATTTTTTGGTTTCTATAAATAAAAACAATCATTAAACCTCTCATGAAGAAAAAATAAAACACGTAATATAGCTTAATTCGTCATATCTATTCAACTTTGACTTCAATCATTATATATTGGTTAAAAGTAATCCATACGAGGAATTGAAGGAAAATTGTCACAGCCCCAAATCCCGAGGGACGGCAGAAGCCGGGGTGCGACTGGGATTGGATTAAAGAAATGGGGAAGAAGGGGGCTGATTAACTAAACATACAAAAAAGACATCATACATTCAATGAACAAGACTTGACTATTATAAAGGAAGAGTTAATCACGAAGGATTACTCGACAAAAGGTACTCGAAAGTATCTAAGTTAAAGTTTACAGACTTAAACTACAATGATTTGTTTAATGTACATATCCTCAAAAAGAGACTAGAGTTTTGCAGCGGAAAGTAGGTCATAACTAAAGCAATCCTAACTTCTCAACTCGACTCAACTTCAACCATCACCGCTCTCATCGCTTCAACCTGCACATTTATAAACACATGCAGGGCTAAGTACAAAAGTACTTAGTGGGCACGATGCCGAAAACATAATCATAAGTAGAGATAATCTGGCATTTCATAATTTGTAGCACATCGGGGTTTTATTTAAAATTAGCCCGTGTCTACTAAAAAATTTCTGACTCACTTTCACAATTTGGCTTGATCAAGCACTTTTTCTAGTATGTTACGTTCAAATCTTGACCAAATCTCATTCACCGTGGCTGGTTACCCCTCAATAGGATACCACATACACCACAGGTTACAAAGTGCACTAACTCTGGAAAGCACTTAATAGCTAACGTAGAGCCGATCGTTAGTTAACCTATTTGATTAACTCATAAAATCTGGAAAACACGAATGTTAACTCAAATAGGTACAAAAGAACTCACATAAAACATAAAACAGTTCATGCCATAATTATCACTTTGAAAACACAGATATCAAAGCGATAAAGAAAGGTTTTCGAGCATTGCTCGTTTTGTTTTATATATATAAAAGCCCACCTTAGCGTTTACAGAACTAAGTACGAGCTTCCGTTCTCCTGATCTTCCATCCTTTCCTTACTGCTAGCTTCCTCCTTCATCGTAAAATAATCACACTTAAAATCGGTTGTAAAAGATAATCGAACATGGAAAATTTGAATTAGGTTTTAATCGTTTCATTTCTTTAGGCATTTGCACGCTACTAGTTTCATTTTAATTAAACGGGAACGAGACTTCAACAAATCTCGTTTAGAACTCGAAAGGTTTCATACTCGACTCTTAGGTCAGTAGAGAGGGTAGTTGGTAACTTATTACGGCTTAAACGATCGAAAGAAACTAAGTTGCGAAGAAAACAACTTAGGAAAACAACTTCTGAAATTTCACTGCGCAAAGCAGTAGTTCTGGGGACTGCCCAGAACAGGGGAGTTGGAAACAGGGGATGAACCCTGTACCATTAGAAAGCTTGGAAAGTCTAGTTTACGTTCCAATTAACAGATCTCAAATCCGATAAACGAGCTAAAAGATATTACAGTTTCCGGGAAGGGTCGCAAAACTGCCGCGGCTAACCCTAGTTGCTCGATAGAATCGACGTATAACTTCCTAAGTTCGTTCTAAGTTCTCGTACTTGATTTCTCACGAAACTAGACTCTCAAGGCAGTCAACACGTACTCCCGTAAGTGAAGAACTCCTTCTCAAAACTCGATTAGAACTACGACGATCAAACCTCGTCGTTTCAACTACCATTTACTATACCAAAATCAAGTTAACAAATTCTCGTTTCTAGTTCTCGACTATAACTACAACTCATATTATAATATTCCGGATGCTCATGTCGTCAACTACAAAGTCGTTCCTTAGTCCATAATAAACACTATTATCAAGTTAGAATCTTTACTCGACTTCTCGATTATTAATTACGTCCACTTGTTCGTCTCTTACGAGATTTCAAAAGTTATCGGAATTCGTTCATTTTCTACGACATTAATCAACATCTAACGGGATTCATTATTATATACATCATCACCTCATATCATTACTTAAATTCAACTTAAATCGAGTTCTTAGTCTCTTACGATTTCATTAACATTTTTAGAATAATTTCAATTAATTCCCAACATCATCTAATATCATTAGCAACATTAATTCATCAACAAATCATCAACTAAATCAACTACATGAAAACCCCCAATTTCCTCATATTTTTCGGTAATAACATATAATTAAAGGGGGTGATTTTCTTCATCAAACATCATCAATAATCCCTTAATCATACTACTATATCATCAATTGATCAATTCAAGTCTTGTTACATCATCAAATTGAAAACCCCCAATTCAAACCCTAGCCTAAAATTCGATCCTCTTCAAATTCTTAGGGGTTTCGTTTTCTTTTTGTTTTAATCAACAATTGAACTACTTCTAAGTCTAATTATCCAACTAATTGAAGAATCAAATCATCCTAAAAGAAAGCCCTAAAAATCGGTATTGATTAGGTTTTAGTGTTCTTGATTTTCTTTCAATTTTAATCATAGATCCATAACTAATACACTTAATTACACTAATTAGAGATCAAAATATCTAATTCCCATCATCCATAATTTCGATCCACATGAAAAAATTAAAAGAAATGGAATCCAAATGGATAGGATTAGAGAGGAGATGAATACCTTGAACTTTACTAAAGGAAGAAATAGAATTCGATGGTTGGATGATGACTTGTGTGAAAATCTTGCTCCAAGAACTTGAAGTTCTTCAATGGTGATGGAAGAAAAATGGGAGAGAAAGTGTGTGTGTGTGTTTCGAATTGGGAGGGAGAGGTAAGTGAGGGAGATAACTAAATGGTATAAAGTTATATCATTTTAGGTTAATAGGTGTAAAGTGTTAACTAAAAATCCTAAGTAGTGAGTCGTGATATTAATACCTTATAATAAAGAAATATCAAGCTAGAGAGGAAGGGTGAAGTCAGCATTGAGGGGAGAAAAAGAAGAAATTACGCGCTTTTCCGGCGCGATACGTCGTTACGGAAATCGAACGACGAAAAACGTAGCTCGGCACAAAATCGTCAAATCCCGATTCGACCAAAAATTCTAACGTATTTAACTTATTCGGAAAGTAATATTTAAAAATTTAATTCCGACAAAAACTCGGGACGTCACAGTCCGAGTTTCGTCCAGAAATCAAAAAAACGAACTTTCTCGGGCGAGTTCGTATCGCGATTTCATGAATGTAAAAATCAGACGGTTTTCCGTTCTGAGTTCTAGAACTAAAAAGTTTTTGTACGCAATATCCCTAAATATAGTAGTCATCTAACTGACTTCCGTAATTTATTTTCGGAAACGGATTTCACCGTTAGTTTTAGAATTCAGAATCGTAAACTTAGGCGTGCAAAGCCATTTCTATTAATAACTTTAAAATTTTTAAGACTGTACGGAAAATTTGGGGTATTACAAAAATAAAGATATAATATCACATATTCTGATCTAAAAATAGCATCATCGAGTAGTGATTTTAAATTTATTCGCAAAACAATATCGTTGCTAAATCGAATAAATTATGCGTGGTACAAGAACGCATAATTGGAAAATAACGAATTTACCTTGCAAGAAAGATACGATTCTTTCTTATGATTTACTTCCAGTACTCATTCAATTGGTTATATACTTTCAAAATATATATATATATATCTATATATATATATATATATATATATGGATTGGTTCATATAAAAACTAATTCTAGTGTGAGAATGTGAGAACTTACTTAAATAAATATGTATTTATGCTTAAATCAATATATTGTCATGCTTAATAAGATTATGTTTTTTTAATATAGACTTATCTTTGTGTGATCTATGGTTGTGATTATTTCAAGCATATGTATTTAGATTCAAGAATGGTTTTATGTAAGCATTAATGTTTATATAAAAATGTAATACCCCGATATTTTTCTTCTGTCGTTAAAAAAAATGAAAGTTAATAATAATTATGGCTTTGCACGCCTAAGATCATGAAATTAAATTCTAAGATTTACGGTGAAATCCATTTCAGAAAATAAATTCCAGAAGTCGGTCGAACGACTACTGTATTAGGGTTTTCGCGTCCGGTAAATTTTTCGTCCGAAAACTTAGAATTAAAATCCGTCAGAATTTACATTCACTTTTTCTTCGATACGAGTTCACCGGAGAAAGTTAGTTTTTATGATTTTCCGAGTGAATTTTAGACTGTTTAATCCCGACTTTTTCTCGGATTTTGAAAAACGAATTAGGTTTTCCGAGTACGTGATTTATTTCCATTCTAACGGACGAGTTAGATTTCGTCGAATTCGTAACTACCTAAGAAAGTATTCCTTGACTTTTTAATCGTCGTTTAAAGCCGGAAACGAGATATTTTCATCTAAGAATTCCTCGCCAAACACACCCTAAGCGACTCACCCCTTTAGTTAGATTTTTTCTAACACCTTTATGTATCTCTACATGAGTCATCATCTCTCTCTCCTTCCCTATTCCATCTGCCACCCTTCACTCCCTCTCTCTCTCATTTTTCTTCTTTTATCCTCCATTAAAACACTTCAAGTTCTTCAAGCTTTTGCAAGGATCCAAGTTCATAGATCACACATCATCCATCCACTTCCAAATCCATTCACATAATCTTCAAGGTAATCATCTCCTCCATCAATCTATCCATTTAGATTTTTGATTCCTTAATTTTCAACCATGACCGATTTTGAGGATTAGAATTAGGATGATGTTTTAATGTTTAATTCATGTATTGAGATGGATAGGAATGGATTTCTAGGGTTGAATTGAAGAGAAAAGCAAGAATCCCTAATTCTAGTTAGGACCGAAAATTAGGGCTTTGAGTAGTAAGATGTTTTTAATCTTAATTACTTGGATGAATGAGCTTAAGAATGGTTGAATTGATGATAGATGCAAAGATAATTGGATTGCCCTAATAATCTAGTGATGATCGAATTTAGGGGTTAGGGTTTCAAATTGAAATTTCAATAAATGATGTAGTAGTGTTAGTATTTGATTAATACTTGTTGTAGTAAGCTTAGAAATGATATTATGGATTGAATTAATGAAGAAATTATCCCTCCTAATAATATTGCTAATACCGAAAATTACTAAGGAATTAGGGATTTTGTGTGGTTTGATTCTATTAAGGATTTAATGATGAATTAGTGTTCTATGTAATATTAGATGATTACATGAATTAATTGAGAATTTTCTAAAAATAAAATGAAAAATGTAAGAGATGAAAGCTCGTCGATAAGTCAAGATTAGTTAATGAATTGAAGATGTGATGTACGTATTAATGATTCTAGATAGATGATGAATAATATTGTAGAATTTGATCGAATTCTAATAACGTTGGATTTTTCATAAGAGACGAATGAATGAACCTAAGTATCGTTAGAAAAGACGAATAAGAAAGTAATTGGATATTAATGATTTATAATGATAAGTGAACGAGTTTGTAGTTGACGGATTTTACATCCGAGATATGAAATGATGAGTTATAGTTGTAAACGAGAAGTAGAAACGAGAAGTTGAATTGTTATTGGTATAGTAAATGATTAGTTTGAAAAGACGAGGTTTTGAACGTCGTGCTTATAATCGAGAAATGAAAAGGAGTTCATCACGTATAACGATACATGTTGACTGCCTTGAGTCAGTAGTTGCATGAAAATAAAAGTGATTAAGCTTTAATCGAACCTAGAAAACCGTGCGTCGATTTTATCGAGCATTAGGGTTTCACTCGGCAGTTTTGCGACCCTTCACGGAAACTGCCATATCTCCTAGCTCGTTTATCGGAATTGAGATCCGTAAATTGGAGAGTAAACTAGACTTCCATGACTTTCATTCGGTACAGAATACCTTGCCTGTTTCAGAATACTCTGTTCTGGGTAGTCTCCAGAACTCTGTTTTGTGCAGCGAATCTTTAAAAACCTAGTTTCTTAAGTTGAAACCTTTTCAACTTGAACTCTTTCGATCTTTTAAGTCGTTTCAAGTTATCGACTACTTCTTTCTACTGACCTAAGTGTCAAGTACAGAACCGAATGAGTGTCAAACGAGATGTGTTCGTATCTCGTTTCTTTTTAACTAAAAGGGTTTAGTTTAGCGTGCAAATGCTTAAAAGTCTAAAAAACTAAAACTTAATTCGAATTTCCGTATTCGTTTATCGTTTGCGACCGAGTTTTAAAGTATGATTATTTACGATGAAGGAGGAAGTCAACACAAGGACAGGACGTAAGATTGAAGAACGGAAGCTCGTATAGAAGTTCTGTAATTTCAAGGTGGGCTTTTATATATGAAACAAAATGAGCAATGCTCGAAAACCTTTTCTTTATCGCTTTGATAATCGTGTTTTCAAAGTGATAATCATGGCATGAACTATTTGTTTTATGTGAGTTCTCTTGTACCTTATATGAGTTAGCCAAAAGGAGTTAACTAAACGATCGGCTTTGAGTTAGTCAAAAGGGACTTTCCAAAGTTTAGTGTACACTGTAGCCTGTGGTGTATGTGGTATCCTGTTGAGGGGTAGCCAACCACGGTGATAATGAATGGTCAAGATTGAACGTAACATCTATGAAAAATGCTTGCAAGCTAAGTTATGAAAATGAGAAAGAAAATGTTTAGTAGACACGGGAATTTATTGAAAAAAAAAACCCCGATGTACTACTGTAATGAAATGCCTGATTATCTATACTTATGATTATGTTTTCGGCAATGTGTCCACTAAGTACTATTGTACTTAGCCCTGCATATGTTTTTCTAAATGTGCAGGATGAAGCGACGGGAGCGGTGATGGTTGAGTTGAATAGAGATAGGGAAGACTTTAATATGTAGTTCACATTTCCGCTGCTAAACTCTAAACACTTTTATGTTATGATGTAAATCACTTTTTGGTTTAAGTTTCTGTAAAATAACTTAGATGCTTTTGAGTACTTTGTTGAGTGATCTTTCAAGATCAACTCTTTCTTTAATTAATGAGGTCTTGTTCATAGAAATTATGCTGTCTTTTATGTATGTTTATTCTCTCATCCCCTTTCTTCCCCGCTTCTTTAATCCAACCCCAGTCGCACCCCGGCTTCTGCCGTCCCTCGGGATTTGGGGTTGTGACAAAAAAGCATGAAACTTATTAAGCATGCCAAAATATAAATTTAAGTATCATTACGAATTGGTATAAGCATGTTCTCACGTTCTCACACTAAGATATGTTTTTATACTAACCCATGATGTAGACTTGGGTGCACTAAATGCATAGAGTGAGACGGGTTCGACCC
The DNA here is from genome assembly GCA_029490685.1 of Schizonepeta tenuifolia. Taxonomy (NCBI): domain Eukaryota; kingdom Viridiplantae; phylum Streptophyta; class Magnoliopsida; order Lamiales; family Lamiaceae; genus Schizonepeta; species Schizonepeta tenuifolia. The sequence goes on from CM055955.1 coordinate 61,207,981, forward strand.
GACCCGACAAAAATCTGCGTATTATCCATAAGTCGGGCGTGTACACGCGCTACAAACGGCACGTCCACGCGCCTCAACAATTCTTTTTTTTTTTTTACGATGAAAACAGATTAAATGTTATCGGCATCCGTTGCAATTGGCGTTCCTAGCCCAGTGGCAATTGTCAAAGCTTGCCAACCAAGTTATGTTTCCTTACCTTTTTATATCTTTCACTTTTCCTTTTCGTTTCCATTTCCTTTTTTTTTATTTTTTTTCTCTATTTTCAGTTTTTAAGTAATGTCTAGTTTTTTCTGTTCTTTTATTTTTTTTTCCTTTTTTGTAATCATTTTTAATATACTACATTGACTATTATTAATTTTTAATCATTTTCAATTTTTGTAAGAAAATTATTTGTTCCAATAATATTTTATTAATCCAATGGGTATTTCCTTTTTACTTGTTACCTTTTACCTCTCTTTTTAAATTTCTTTTTCACTTATTAAATATTACATGTATATTCTACAAGTTCTCGTAAATAAAAATAACATTTGTCGTGAATTTTTTTTTTAAACATTACTTTTCTTAATATCATAATTATTTTTTCACACGACAATAATTATTTGACCAAATAACTAAAAGTACATGTTCTTGTGAACAAAAATAAACGTTTCCATTTCCCCCTTTTTCGCCTATTTTCAGTTTTTAATTAATATCTTACTTTTTTCTATTCTTTTTTTTTCCTTTTTTTGTTATCATTTTTTAATATGCTACATTGACTATTCTTAATTTTTTAATCATTTTCAATTTTTGTAAGAAAAATATTTTTTCCAATAATATTTTATTAATCCATGGGTAATTCCTTTTTACTTTTTACTTTTTACCTCTCTTTTTAATTTTTTTTTTCACGTATTAAAAATTCCATTTATATTCTACAAGTTCTCGTGAATAAAAATAATATTTATCATGAAGAAAAACTATTTTTTTAAATATTATTTTCCTTAATATTAATAATTATTTTTTCATACGACAATAATTATTTGATCAAATAACTAAAAGTACATGTTCTTGTGAACAAAAATAAACATTGTTGTGAAGGAATGTAATATTTTTGAAATATTACAATTTTCCATATTAATAATTATTTTTCCTTACAACAACAATTACTTGACAAAATAATTAAAAGTACAAGTTGTCGTGAACAAAAGTAAACATTATCGTGAAAAAAAGTACTCCCTCCGTTAAAGTTGATGTGAGGTGGGGTCATCAATGACAAAGGGTAGTAAATAGGGAAAAGGGATGAGGGTATATGTGTAAAATTTTTAAACTAGGTAGATATAAAATGGACAAATTTTTTGTAGTAAGTAGGTAGACATAAACTGGACGGAGGGAGTAATATTTTTGAAATATTACATTATTTTATATCAATGATTATTTTTCATTACGAAAAATAATTATATGAGCGAATTACTAAAAGTACAAGTTGTCGCGAATAAAAGTAACAATCATCGTGAGATGTAATATTTTTGAAACATTACATTTCTTCTTGTCAATGATTACATTTCATAACGACAATAATTATTTGAGCAAATAAGTAAAAGTATTAGTTGTCGTGAACAAAAGTAAACATTATCCTGAAGAAAAGTAATGTTTTTGAAATATTACCTTTCTTCATGTCAATAATTACTTTACCAAATAACTAAAAATACACATTCTCGTAAACAAAAATAAACATTGCCGTGAAGAAAAGTAATATTTTCGAAAACATTACTTTTCTTCATATCAATGAATACTTTTCATCACGACAATACTTACTTGACCAAATAATGAAAGTACAAGTTGTCATGAATAAAAGTAACGATTGTTGTAAAAAATAATATTTTTGAAACATTACCTTTCATCTTATCAATTATTACATTTCATTACGACAATAATTACTTGAGCAAATAACTAAAAGTATAAGTTATCGTGAACAAAAGTAAATATTATCGTGAAGAAAAGTAATATTTTGAAACATTACCTTTCTTCATGTCAACGATCACTTTTTATCACGACAATAATTACTTTACAAAATAACTAAAGTACTCTCTCTCTCGTGAACAAAAATAATAATTGTCGAGAACAAAAGCAATACTTTTGAAACATTGCATTTCTTCATATCAATGATTACTTTTTATTAAGAAAATAATTATTTGACCAAATAAGTAAAAATACAAATTGTCATAAAAATAAACATTTTCGTAAAGAAAAGTAATATTTTCGAAACAATACATTTCTTCACATCAATAATTATTTTTATTAACAAATTTATTTACTTTTCATCACAACAATTTGTACTTTTAACTATTTTATCAAGTAATTATTGTCGTAAGAAAAAGTAATTATTGATGTGAAGAATAGTAATTGTTCAAAAAGATTACTTTTCTTTACGACGATTGTTACTTTTATTCACGAGAACATGTACTGTTAGTCATTTGGTCAAATTGTTATTAAGATTAATAAACCCTAAATAAATGGATAAATAATCCCTAATAGATAATTAATAAATCTTAAGTGGTAATTAATAAATCCTAAAATGAATTGATCAATAAAAAATGAGTAAAAGATGAATTATATTTGAGAATAAAAAATGAAGGTTTCAATCTAAATTTGACTAAAAGGAAACAAAATACAACACTAAATGTAACAAATGAAATCTAATTGAATTATTACAATACATTTGATAAATTATCACAATATTTCATTTTCAATATCAACTGACACAGCATTAAAATTGACAATAAACAAATAATTCTGGATCATCTCGCACAGCAAATCCAGCAGCTGCTCCGCCAGTTTCTCCAGTTGCTGGCTCAAACTCCCTAAGGCAACATACAACATCAAGATACACATTCGAGATTTATGTAGTTATGAAATGGATCAAGAATGTGAATATTTGCATCTGTTGAGAGGCTCAATCATCAAATCACTCTCAATTCTAGTACTAATTATCTGTAGTGAAATAGTACATGAGAGAGAAAACTGATGGTGTCAAGTAGTTAACAAGGAATTGTAAAAGAGTGACGAAGATGTCGTTTAGCCTTGTGCAAATAATATTTGTTTTCTCCTTTTGCCCAATAGGTAAGTAGCCAGTAGGAAGTAGAGGTCGATCCCACGAGGAATTGGTGTAGTCTTCTCTTCGGTGTCACTAAAGTAGGGGTTTTTTTTTTTTGCTCACAAACTAACTCAACAACTGTAACTCAACAACTGAAATCTAAACAAGAAACTTATCAAATAACAAAAGTACTTGGATTGGATTTTGATCCTAATTACTTCACTCGTTCATCGGTGCAAGAATATTCAATTACAATCTTTTATCACTTGGTTTTAAGCAAAGATTAATTCATGCACTAATGGTCACGAAGTCACAACATGAATACTTTAAACCTTTATCTATCAGATTAAATAGATCTCGACCAGAAGGCAAGATCCCTTCTGTTGATCAACACAGTCACGAAGACACTTCAGCAACTGTATTGTCCAACATGCATTAAGAACGAATCAGACCCAAGACAGCCAAGAGGTAAGTCAATACCGACTGCTCTCCAACACTAATTACCTTCTTGGGCACGAGAGACTCTCTCGAGTTGTATTCCCATATCTGTTATTGCCTTAATCTCAATATCTAATTGGTGTACAAGCAATTATCAATTTTGACCAAGAACTAATTATTAGACCTAAGTATTTCGGGAATAAAAATCATACAACGAACTAAACTGATTAGACCTCACGAATTCAAACAAAGTAATTAGATTCAAATCATCTACTCCAATCCAAGCAAAGAAATTTAGCTAGACATAACAATAAAAGAAAGCATAAAGGAAATTAAAGTAAACATACTTGAATAAATTCTAAAAAAAAAACTGATCAACGGCGAAGTCAATAACGTAGATCTTGATCAACAGCCAACAGTAGAAATCTAAAGTAAAATACTAAAAACGAATCTAATTTAAGAATTTTCGAAACTTAAATGCAAACTAACTAAGAACTAATAAAAAACAATATGAAAAAGTGGTATGAAAGTCGTCCAAAGTCGTCCATATTTATAAGCCAAGGAATTAGGGTTTGAGTCGATTCCTTGTGGGCTTAGGATTCCTCCCTTCTTTGGCCTTCTTTCCTTGTATGGATTGTTGGGAATTTATTTCCTTCTCATGGTAAATATCTCCTAAATCACGTTCAATTAGGATAAGGAAAGAAAAGTTTCCATCCTTACTTTTTTTTGAACAAAATTGAAATTACTTATTCTTAGGACTTTATTGGGTTGTAACGTGGCTTAAGGCAAAAGGTAGGATAATTTGGAATTTGGCTATGGGCAACAAGGATGCCGTAGATTCCGTATTCCCCTCAAACACAACATTGGGCCTAGCACACTTATTATTTTTTTATTTAGGACTTAGTAGCACATATATATTTTTTCTATTTTTTTTTTCCTTTTTTCCTTTTTATTTTACTAAGTCATTAACCCAACACCTCTAATCTAGGTGTTATTGCCCAACAACAGCTATCCCAACATTTTCATTTCATCCCTTTCTTCCTCTAAACCTGAGTTCTTGATCAGGAAGGCTATTAAATTTAGGCTCGTATAAGTGAATAGAAAGAATTCGATCCAAGCTCAAGGGGGCTAGCCAAAGGATAAACGTTTAGGTAGGAAATTTTAGGCCATGGGCTATACGGACAAAAATTGCCTATTTCATCAAAGTAATTTCAACCAAGTTACATAAAGCTTCAACAAGAGTTGCAGGCAAGTTCTAGATCAACTTGTCTTATTAGTCATTATCACACAAGAAAGAAACAAACACTGCATATGGATAAGACAGTCAACAACTCAAATCCTCACGGTTTTTGCTCATAAACTCATTCCGTCATACCTATCTACATATGACAATCTCGACATACATATCAACATACCTATCTTGACCTACCATATCAACATGCTGATCAACAACTTTTAAAAACACATTTTAACAGACCAACATCCCAACACCCACACACTTTGCCTTTGGCAAAGTGGTAAAATGTAGGGCAAAACAGACACTAAAAATATTTTGACTCAATAAACCAACAACGACCCACCCACACACTTCGCTTTCGACAAAGTGGGCAGGGTTTTGACAAAAAAAAAAAAACTCAATAAAATCAAAAGACACAACAAAACAAAATCAAAAACAAAACCTAAACTAAAATACAAGGATGTGTCGTGGACAAAATACGTGTTGCGAGCAAAATGAGTAGCTTGGACGGTTACCATATGTGTTGCTCAACTTCTTCCATTCTGGTCAATATCCCAAGGTTCGCGACTCCTTGTTTCTTGGGCAAAGCAGGTGTACATCCTGCCCAACACTCATAGTTCTTGGAAAAGAAGTGTTGCATGCATGTTTTGCCTTCTTTTGGTGACACGTTGAGCAAGTATGAACTCCTTGTGTGCGACAATAATCCCCTTCAGTTAGCTCAGGCTGCTGCCGTAGATGTCGTCCAGAGATAGCAGACTTTCTCTTGTCGTTGACAATAATTCTGGGCAAGAAGGCCGTACTGGTGGTATTGCCTTCGCTTTTGATTGTCATCTCAATCTTGCTCTGTTGCCCAAGCTCCTGCACATCATGAACAAACCATACATTCTACAAAAATACTCCCTAATCTAGGAATTAAATAAATAATAAAAACTTAAAATAAAATAAAAAAAGGAAAGATAATACCAGGTTGCCTCCTGGTCAGCGCCTTAGTTAATGTCGTGGGAACGACGTGGGACTCATTTAGTGTTCCTCAAAGTCAAGGAGATCTAAAGCCTCCTTTTGACCAACATTGTTCCCATAGTATGAATCATTTTTCTTGATGATCCGGTCACGAGCTTTCTTCATCTTCTTCTTTTGAGGCCATGCATGCATATCTAACTTCTTCATAGCATGGAAAGGTTGCTCCACACCTAAAGATCTCTTAGCCTTGCGAGTGATCTTCAATTCATTATCTTGAAGAGACTCCTCTTGGGCAAAATCCTTAGTTCCGCCCTCTTGATCAAGATCATCAATACCAGTCTGTTGCTCAAGATCCTCCTCAGTTGGCTCAATAATGTCAATGTACCTGACCATCTCAATATCATAGTGTTGCCTTCGTGTGTTGTAAGCATCAAACGTGATAACTTCTCTCGCAAACTCACATGATAACCTTTCCGTCTCACAATCGATCTTGGTCTTGGCCGTCTTCAAGAATGGTCTCCCTAAAAGCATCATTGGGCTCTTGCCCGACAGCCTTCTCGTGTCCAAGACATAAAACTCTGCAGGGATATGAGATCCCCTACCTTGACCAAAATATCTTCCACGAGTCCATCGGGCCACACCGTTGACAAGTCCGCCAATTGAATCGCAACTCGAGTAGGAGTCAATGGTCCTATCATCATCTCATCGTACATTGACTTGGGCATGACGTTAATGGATGCGCCCAAGTCAAGCATGGCTCTTGGAATATTGGTTGTTCCAATTGTGCACGGTATAGACAACATACCCGGATCTCGACACTTCATGGGCAAGAATTGGTTCATTATTTCCGAAATATTCGGTGACCGAAATGTAGTCGGCAGAGGTCGATTAATTTCCATATTCTTCAAGCTCTGAAACATGTTGGGCATCTTCTGTTGCTCTTTATCTCGGGCAAGTCTGAGAGGATACGAAGCATGTTCCCTATAGGTCGAGGCAGTAGTCCTCTTGCCCAGCACTTCTTCTCTTTCGGCGTTGAGTTCATCATTTAATTCCTCCGCATCAGCTGACTCCATGCTTACTTCAGTAATCTCCACAACTTCTTTCGTCGGCTCCCGATTGGTCTCTTCTTGGGCAAGAAGTCTCTCACTTTTGTCCTCCACCAACTTTGCTAATGCTTGAGAGATATATGATAGTTGAGCCATGATGTTGGTCGTGTTGCCCTTGGTCTCGGTCTGGAAATCCTCATAAACCTTACGCAACTTCTGATTCTCTTGGGCCATACTGTCAATGGTCTCCTTAACATAATATCCTCTGTTTTGGTCACGTTGTGGGGGTATATATGGTTGTTGCTGTTGAGCAAGTTGTGGAGGTTGTCGGTGTTGAGAAGTCTGCTGAGATCGTTGGAGTTGAGCAGGTACTGGACAGTTGTTGCTCAAGTTCCTATTCTGCCCAAATCCATAATTGTTGCTCAGATTGGGCACAAATCTGTGTTGCCCATTACCACCTTGCAGTAGCCCAAGAGCGTTGACTTCCTCTTGTTTAAACTAATTTGGGCATTGGTCAGTAGCATGGGTCGTGGCATGGCATACCTCACACTTCTTGACAGCCTTCTTGACTTCTCTCTCGCCATCAACCTTCTTGCTCAACAACTCCATTTTGGCATCCATCTTGGTCATGAACTCCTTCATGGTGTTGACCTGCAAGTATGAATTTCCATCTCCTCCATATAAAGCACTCCTCGGGATATCATCATCGTCTCTTGACTCCTCAGCCATAGCATCTATCTTCTTAAATGCTTCTGTGGGAAACATATCAATAATTTCTCCTCCACATGCTGCATTAATCCATCTTCTTTCGAAAGGTCGTAAACCTGCCATGAATAATCATTGAGGTCAATATCCATAATACGGTGTTAAGGACACCTCACGATCATCTCCTTAAACCTCTCATGATAGTCGTTGAGCGACTCATTAGCTCTCATCTTGATCGTGGCGACGGCCTTCCTTACACTTTGGATTCGGGCAACAGGGAGGTACTTGTCGAGAAATTTCTTTTGCAATTGCTTCCATATTTTGATGCTCTCCTCGGGCATGGTATATAGCCACTCACACGCCCCATTATGTAGAGAGAAAGGGAACGTGAGCATCCTCACATAGTCTGGAAACCGGTCTTGGGCATCAGCATTTTCACCCTGATTTTGGACAGGAGATTGAGTGCTCCGAACAGTGCTACATGCCATCTCAAAGTCTTGATGATGCCGTAATGGATCCTCCCCGAGATGATTGTTGAACTTGGGCAAGATCTGGATCAATGAGTACTTTAGTTCCCAATTTCCAGTGATCTTGGACATTTGATACTCGAAGTCCTGATGCCCACGTTGTTGCCCGAGAACATCAACTCACGAATGGTCTTCTCCGCCATTCTTCTCAGAATCTTTCACTCTCTAGGTCAGAGTAAAGATCGTCTCGCTCAAATCTCTCTTCTTGAAGAGCAAACTATCTTGGAACCAGTTCCCGGCAACGGTGCCAATTTGACGAAGTCGTCATTTAGCCTCGTGCAAATAATATTTGTTTTCTTCTTTTGCCCAACAGGCAAGTAGCCAGTAGCAAGTAGAGGTCGATCCCATGAGGAATTGGTGTAGTCTTCTCTTCAGTGTCACTAAAGTAGGGGGTTTTTTTGTTGCTCACAAACTAACTCAACAATTGTAACTCAAAACTGAAATCTAAACAAGAAACTTATCAAATAACAAGTACTTGGATTGGATTTAAATCATTGATCCTAATTACTTCACTCGTTCATCGGTGTGAGAATATTCAATTACAATCTTTTATCACTTGATTTTAAGCAAAGATTAATTCATCCCCTAATGGTTACGAAGTCATAACATGAATACTCTAAGCCTTTATCTATCAGATTAAATAGATCTCGACCAGAAGGCAAGATCTCTTCTGTTGATCAACACAGTCACGAAGACACTTCAGCAACTGTATTGTCCAACATGCATTAAGAACGAATCAAACCCAAGACAGCCAAGAAGTAAGTCAATACCGACTGCTCTCCAACACTAATTACCTTCTTGAGCATGAGAGACTCTCTCGAGTTGTATCCTCATATTTGTTATTGCCTTAATCTCAATATCTAATTGGTGTACAAGCAATTATCAATTTTGACCAAGAACTAATTATTAGACCTAAGTGTTTCGGGAATAAAAATCATGCAACGAACTAAACCGATTAGACCTCACGAGTTCAAACAAAGTAATTAGATTCAAATCATCTACTCCAATCCACGCAAGGAATTTAGCTAGATATAACAATAAAAGAAAGCACAAAGGAAATTAAAGTAAACATACTTGAATAAATTCTGAAAAGAAAACTGATCAACAACGAAGTCAACAACGTAGATCTTGGTCGACAGCCAACAGCAGAAATCTAAAGTAAAATACTAAAAACGAATCTAATTTAAAATTCTCGAAACTTAAATGCAAACTTGCTAAGAACTAATAAAAGACAATATGAAAAAGTGGTATGAAAGTCGTCCAAAGTCGTCCATAATTATAGGCCAAGGAATTAGGGTTTGAGTCGATTCCTTGTGGGCTTAGGATTCCTCCCTTCTTTGGCCTTCTTTCCTTGTATGGATTGCTGGGAATTTATTTCCTTCTCATGGTAGATATCTCTTAGATCACGTTCAATTAGGATAAAGAAAGAAAAGTTTCCATCCTTATCCTCTTTCTTGTAGAGAAAGAAATCCATTTGTTACGCATGTTTCCCAACAGCTTCCGCTCTATGCCTGCTACGCCTGTCTTGTCCACAATCCACTGTGATGTGTTTCTTGCCCCAATATCATATAAAAAAGTTTTCTGCCGGTTTTTGCCCAACTTCTATCCTGTAATGCCCTGCACATACTTTCTCGACTTTGTGTCCTCCCAAACACATATTGACTTGAAAAGACTCAAAGCACAAGGTAAAAACACAAGAAAAATGAACACACATTTGGGTTCATCAAAGAGAAAAAGTAGCAAGCAAAGAAATTAGTATATGTAGAACCAAAATCTGAACAAATCACCAACTAGAAAGTGGCAAGCAAGGAAAGCAATATATGTATGACGACAACATTTACTTTGAAACATTATATTTCTTCATATCAATAAGAATATTAAATTGAATCAGTAATCCAAATGAATGAAGTAGGTAATGAAAATGCAAACTAGAAATGAATTCGGCATGCTTCAATCTTTTAGTCTGTAATAGTAGTAGGAAGTAAGAAGATAAAAAAAGAACCTGAGTTGTGCCATGAGGCAAACAATAGAACACAGCATCCACAGTCGAAATAGCAGCATCCTTAACAGCAACTTAACAGTAGCCATGTCACATCCCCAAATCCCGAGGGACGGCAGAATCCGGGGTGCGACTGGGATTGGATTGAAGAAGTGGGGAAGAAGGGGACTAACTGAAATAAACATACATAAAAGACAACATAATTCTATGAACATGACATCTTAAATAAAAGGAAGAGTTGATCTCGAAGGATCACTCGAAGAAAGTACACTGAAGTATCTAAGTTATAGATTACAGACTTAAACTACAGTGATTTACCAAATATACATAACATCAAAAAGGTCTAGAGTTTTGCAGCGGAAAAGTAGGTCATATGCTAAAGCCTTCATAACAACTCAACTCAACTTCAACCACCGCCGCTCTCGTCGCTTCAACCAGCACATTTAGAAACATATGCAGGGCTAAGTACAAAAGTACTTAGTGGGCACGTTGCCGAAAACATAATAATAAGTATAGATAATCTGGCATTTCATAATCGTAGCACATCGGGGTTTTATTGAAAATGGCTCGTGTCTACTAAAACATTTTTTGACTCATTTTCATAAATTGGCTTGATCAAGCACTTTTCATAGATGTTACGTTCAAATCTTGACCAATTCTCATTCACCGTGGCTGGTTACCCCTCAACAGGATACCACATACACCACAGGTTACAAAGTGCACAAACCTTGGAAAGCATATAGCTAACTCAAAGCCGATCGATAGTTAACACCTAATGGTTAACTCATAAAATCTGGAAAACATGAATGTTAACTCAGATAGGTACAAGAGAACTCACATAAAACATAAAACATTTTATGCCATAATTATCACTTTGAAAACACGATTATCAAAGTGATAAAGAAAAGGTTTTCGAGCATTGCTCGTTTTGTTTCATATATAAAAGCCCACCTTAGCGTTTACAGAACTAAAGTACGAGCTTCCGTTCTCCTGATCTTCCGTCCTTTCCATACTGGTGACTTCCTCCTTCATCGTAAAATAATCATACTTTAAACTCGATCGTAAAATATTAAAAGAAACGGAGATTGGAATTAGGTTTCAGTCTTAGTCTTTTAAGTTCTTTTAGGCATTTGCACGCTTCTAGTTCTTTTTACTTAAACGGGAACGAGACTTGAACATACCTCGTTTAGAACTCGAAAGGTTCCTTACTCGACTCTTAGGTCAGTAGAAAAGATTTTCGGTAACTCATTACGTCTTAAATGATCGAAAGAAACTAAGTTGCGAAGAAAACAACTTAGGAATTCAAGTTCTGAAAATTCACTGCGCAATGCAGTAGTTCTGGGGACTGCCCAGAACAGAGAAATTGGAAACAAGGGATGTGCCCTATTACGTTAAAAAACTTGGAATGTCTAGTTTACTCTCCAATTTATGGATCTCAAATCCGATAAACGAGCTAAAAGATATTACAGTTTCCGGAAAGGGTCGCAAAACTGCCGCGGCTAACCCTAGTTGCTCGATAGAATCGACGTATGACTTCCTAGGCTCGTTCTATGATATCGAACCTACATTTTAACGATTTTAGCACTTCAAGGCAGTCAACACGTACTCCCGTACGTGAAGAACTCCTTTCCATCATTCGTCTATTAGCACGACGTTCTAAACATCGGCTTTCAAGCTATCAAGTACTATACCAAAACAAGTTAACATTTCTCGATTCTAGTTCTCGATTATAACTACAACTCATCATATAATAATCCGGATGCTCATGTCGTCAACTACAAAGTTGTTCCTTAGTCCATAATAAGCAATATTATTTAGTTAGAAACCTTACTCGACTTCTCGATTATTACTTATATTCATTTGATCGTCTCTTACAAATTTTCCAAAGTTAACGGATTTCATTCATTTTCTATAACATTAATTATCATCTAACGTAGATCATTAAAACATATATCATTACCTTATATCATCAACCAATCTCAACTTAATTGGGATTCTTTGTCTCTTATAATTTCTATAATAATTTTAGAATTAATCCAATTAATTTACAATATCAACTATTATCACTAGGAATCATAATCTATCATCATTTCCTTAATCAATGATCAAACTACATAAACCCCTATATCCTCTTCAAAATTGGCATTAACATAAATTAGGAGAAATTGGTTTTCTTCATCAATTAACATCATTAATCCATTTATCCAACTACTACAACATCAATCTAACCAATTACTATACCATTTCATCATTAATTTGAAATCCATCTTCAAACCCTAACCTAAATTTTCGGTCACCACTTAGATCATAGGGCTTTTTATTCCTTTTTGTTTTATTCACCATTTAAACTACTCCTAAGTCTAATTATACCATCAATTTGAAGAATCAAATCGTCCTATATCTTTGCCCAATTTTCGGTCACACCTAGTCCTTAGGGTTATTGAATTTCTTCAACTTTTAACCATAGAATTCAATACTAACACATCTAATTATACTAATTAAACTCAAATCATCTAATCTACATCATCATCAAAAATCGATCAACATGAGAAAATTTAAGAAATGAAATCTATTTGGATAGAAGTGTAGAGGAGATGAATACCTTAACAATTAGTGAAAGAAGTTAGAAGATTGATGGAGGATGATGAACTTGTGTGAAAATTCTTGTCAAAAGCTTGAAGATCTTCAACAATGGTGATGAGAGAATTTGAGAGAGATGGAAGAGAAGGAGTGGCGGTATGGAGGGGTGGTGAGGGAGGGATTTGTGATGACTAACTAATGAAATAGTGATACCCTTAGGTGGCTAATATAATAGTATTAGAATCTAATAAGAACATTAGGTGTAAAGTTATACTATATAAAATTTAAATATCATGCTAAGAGAGAGAGAGAGAGGTCGGCAATGTGGGGAGGAAAAAGGAGAAATACGCATTTTTCCAGCGCGATACGACGTTACGGAAATCGATAGACGAAAAACGTATCTCGGCACATTATCGTCAAATTCCGATTCTACCATAAATTCCGATATATTTAACTTATTCGGAAAGTAATATTTAAAAACTAATTTCCGACAAAAACTCGGGACGTCACAGTCCGAGTTTCGTCCGGAAAAATCATAAAAACGAACTTTCTCGGGCGAGTTCGTATCGCGATTTCGTGAATGTAAAAATCAGACGGTTTTCCGTTCTGAGTTCTATAACTAAAAAGTTATCGTACGCGATAACCCTAAATACAGTAGTCATCTAACTGACTTCCGTAATTTATTTTCAGAAACGGATTTCACCGTTGGTTTTAGAATTAAATTTTATGAACTTAGGCATGCAAAGCCATTTTTATTAATAACTTTAAAATTTTAAGTCAGTACGAAATTTTTGGGTATTACATCCTACCCCCCTTGCGAAAAATTTCGTCCCGAAATTTGCATACCTTCCGCAGAAAGATGAGGATATCTCTCCTTCATCTTTTCCTCGAGCTCCCACGTGGCTTCTTCTTGCCCGTGGTGGTTCCATAGCACTTTAACGATTGGTATCGATTTGGTTCTTAATTTTTGGACTTTCCTATCCAAAATCGATATCGGCTTCTCTTCGTAGCTTAAGTCAGATTCAAGAACTACGTCTTGCTAACTAATGACGTGCTTAGGGTCATAGACGTATTTTCTCAATTGAGAAAAGTGAAATACGTTGTGGACACTTCCTAGACTTGGCAGTAAAGCCAATCTATAAGCGACGGGTCCTATTTTCTCGAGGATTTCATAAGGTCCTATGAACCTGGGTCTTAGTTTACCCTTAACTCCGAATCTAAGGATTCCTCTGGTCGGTGATATCTTAAGGAAAACTTTATCACCTACTTCGGAACTAAGACCGGTTCGACGTTCATCGGCATAAGACTTCTGTCGGCTCTGGGCTTCTTTCATTCTATCTCGTATCTGCCGAACTATCTCAATCATTTCGTTAATCGCATCAGGTCCTAGGTTCTTTCTTTCACCTACTTCGTCCCAATAAAGCGGTGATCTACATCTTCTTCCATATAAGGCCTCATACGATGCCATTCCTATCGTGGCCTGATAGCTGTTGTTGTAAGCGAATTCGACTAAGTGTAGGATTTCTTCCCAATTCGCGCCTCGGTCCAATACCACTGTCCTTAACATATCGACTAGAATCTGAATTGTTCTCTCGGACTGTCCATCTGTCTGTGGGTGAAACGCTGTACTGAAGTTAAGCTCTGTTCCCAATTCTTTCTGCATCGTAATCCAAAATCTCGAGGTAAATTTGGCGTCTCTATTAGATATTATGACCTTAGGTACTCCATGCAGACGTACAATCTCTCTAACGTACAACTGAGCTAACTTCTCTGATCCATAGGTGGTCTTGATCGGTAAGAAGTGTGCTGACTTTGTAAGCCTATCGATGATCACCCAAATGGTTGTGTTTCCTCTTCTTGACTTAAGCAAGCCTGTGACAAAATCCATAGCTAAGCCTTCTCATTTCCATTCTGGGATATCTAATGGTTGTAGCAAACCATACGGTCGTTTGTGTAAAGCCTTAACTTGCTGACATGCCAAACATCTTTCTACAAACGAGGCAACGTCTCGTTTCATTCCATTCCACCAGAAGTTCCTTCTCAAACCTTGATACATTTTCGTACTTCCTGGGTGCGTTGTATAAGGCGTATCGTGAGCCTCACTCAAGATCTCATTCTTCAGTTCGCTGTCGTTATTAGGAATACATATTCTGCCTTCATAAAGGATCGCATTGTCTGGTGCTTCGGAATATCCATCTGGTTTATCTGTTCTTATCCTTAATCGAAACTTCTCCATTGATTCGTCCTTTCTATGAGTGTTGATAATTCTTTCTCTCAAATCTGGGGTAGCTTCTAATGCTGCTATCTGACTTGTTATCGTAGCTGGCGTGTCGAGCACTTTGATATCCATCTTCTCGAATTCTTGCACTAAAGTTTCTTCCTCTACAAAAAGGCATCCTAACTTCGTTGGAGCCTTGCGACTCAATGCGTCTGCTACCACATTAGCCTTTTCCGGGATGGTAGTTGATTCCGCAGTCGTAATCCTTAACTAGTTCGAGCCATCTCCTTTGTCTCATATTCAGTTCTTTCTGCTCGAAAAAGTACTTCAGACTCTTATGATCAGTGAATATCTCAACCCTTATGCCATAGAGATGGTGTCTCCAAATCTTTAACGCATGTACCACGGCTGCGAGTTCTAAGTCGTGGGTTGGATACTCAACTTCGTGAGGTCGAAGTTGTCGTGAAGCATAAGCTATCACTCGTCCATCTTGCATTAAGACACAACCTAATCCATTTTTCGAGGCGTCGGTGTAAACCACATACTCCTTGTTTGCGTCTGGAAGAGCCAATACTGGCGCCGTGGTTAGCTTTTCCTTAAGCGTTTGGAAACTCTTTTCACACTCGTCCGTCCATTTAAATTTGGTATCCTTCCGAAGTAACTGCGTCATCGGGTGAGCGATCGTAGAAAATCCCTCAATAAACCTTCTGTAGTAGCCTGCCAAACCTAAGAAACTTCTTATCTCGTTCAGACTCGTTGGTGACTTCCAGTTGTGCACTGCCTCTACCTTGGTGGGATCTACCTTGATTCCTTCCGCCGATACTATGTGTCCAAGGAACATTACTTCCTTCAGCCAAAATTTGCATTTACTGAATTTGGCATAGAGTTTCTCGGTTCTTAGTGTTTCCAACACTATCCGTAGATGTTCCTCGTGCTCCTTTTCATTCCTAGAGTAAATAAGAATGTCGTCGATGAACACTAAAATGAATTTGTCCAAGTAAGGGTGGAAAACTCTATTCATAAGATCCATGAATACAGCTGGAGCGTTGGTCAAACCAAATGACATTACTAGGAATTCGTAATGGCCATATTGGGTTCTAAAGGCGGTCTTCGGTACGTCTTCAGGTTTGATCTTCAGCTGATGGTACCCTGACCTTAAGTCTATCTTGGAGAAGACTCCTGCACCCTCGAGCTGGTCGAAAAGATCCTCTATCCTTGGCAAAGGATATTTGTTCTTGAGTGTGATCTTATTCAGCTCCCGATAATCTATACACATTCTCATCGATCCGTCCTTTTTCCTAACAAACAACACGGGTGCTCCCCCAGGTGAGACGTTTGGCCTGATGAAACCAAGGTCTAGAAATTCTTGTAACTAGATTTTGAGCTCTTCTAGTTCTTTAGGTGCCATCCTATATGGGGCTTTAGATTTGGGTGCTGCTCCTGGTTCCAAGTCGATCGTGAAATCCACATGACGATCTAGTGGCAATCCTGGCAACACTTCTGGAAAGACGTCTTCGTATTCATTCACAACTTTTACGTCTTGGATGGTCTTCTTGGCTCCTGGCTCCCCGACTAGGTACACAAGATAAGCTGTGGTACCCTTCTTCTTCATGAGTTTCGTGGCTTGAAGGGCTGATATAATTGGTACGCCTCTACCCATTGAGATTCCGTGGAATTCGGTTGGTTCTTTACCCGGGGGTTGAAAAAAAGAGATTTTTCTCTCGTTGCAGAGAATCGTGGCATAATTCTCTGACAACCAATCCATTCCTAGGATTATATCTACGTCCCACATTATCATAACGTTTAAGTTGTTCGCCTTAACCTTAAGAGTTCCGATTTCTAAATCTAGGTTAGAGCAAACATGCGTGGAAGTAGTGATCTCTTTTGAAGGTGTAGCTACTCTCATAGAATGTGCAGCTCTTACAGGTCTGATGTCTAAGTTATTGGCACACGAGCCAGCAATGAAAGAATGTGATGCTCCAGTATCAAACAGTATCTTAATAGGGATGTTGTGAAGTTTTCCCATACCTGCTAAGTTGTCTTTTCCCTTGTGCTGGCCACCCTGTTTGATAGTGCATGCCCTCGCATTTTGTTGCTGCTGTACATGCTGCTGGAACTGTTGTTGGTTCATTTGCTGCTGCGGCTGTGCTTGTATGGCCCTGAGAGGTATGGCTTGCAGCGGTTTCGGGCAATCTTTCTTCATATGTCCCTTCTGTCCGTAATTGAAACAGTTGGGGGTGCCTATCTGACAAACTCTGGGATGGGCTCTGTTGCACTTAGGGCAGACACGAATGGTAACCCTCCCTGGGTTAGTTCTTCCCTGGTTGAAGTTTTGTTGCTGCCCTTGCGGCTGGTTCTGTTGACCATTGCCCTTCCATGGTGCGTTCTGCTTATTTCCCTGAATAAACAACCCCGACTAGTTGTTTCCCTGCCACGGTCTTTTGTTGCTGTTGTTGTTGTGGTTATTGTTCTGACCAGGCTGTTGATAGCCCTGCTGATTACTCCTTTTCTGATTACCCTGGTTGTTATAACTCTGATTGTAGCCTCCGCTTCCTCCTCCATTCCACTTCCTCTTTCCCTGATAGTTGCTATTATTGTTGTTATAATAGCCTCGGTTCTGATTCTGTGCTGGAGTTGGTGTGGTTGATACAACTTTCTTCTCATCAGGCATGACGGCCTCCATCTCTAATGCTCTTCCCAAAATGTCAGTGTAGCCTAGTCCCCCATGACTAGCTAACGCAATCCCCAGTTCATGACGTAGTCCCCCTTGGAATTTCTTCGATAATTTCTCCTCGGTATCAACCTGAGTCGGCGCATATCTAGACAGCTCGCAAAACTTAGCGTCATACTCAGTTATGGTCAGCTTTCCTTGCTTCAAACTATAGAACTCAGCTTCCTTCTGAGCTCTATACGTCTTGGGTACGTACTTATCAAATAGTATTTCTTTGAATTTATCCCACGTGAAACGAGCCAGCTGCTCTGCGGGTATCACCTTCTGCCTTGCTTCCCACCAATAATCCGCCGATCCAGTTAGTTGGAACGCGACACATAGCATTCTCTCCTCATCAGTACATCTGAGGAGTTTGAATATCTTCTCTGTAGATCTCACCCATAGCTCAGCATCGCTAGGGCTGCCCGTTCTATTAAACATCGGGGGGTTTCGTTTGAGAAATAAATTCTCAATATCCCTACGAGGTGGTGGTGGAGGTGGTGGTGATGGGGATGGTGATGGGGATGGTGATGGGGTATCATTTTGTTCGTGCTCCTGTTCTCTGTCGTTCTCTGGTTGACGTCTCCCACGTCCTCGAGGCCTTCCAGGTCCTCGACCTCTCCAATTGTTAACGTTTCTTGGCGGCATTTTCTTTGATCTAAAGGAAATAAAAATTCTCATTAGTCCTTTCTGTTAATCACTCCTAGTACTTACTAACTCGTTTCCAACTTAATCAAGTTCACGGGAGGACATATCGAACATAGTTTCGATATTACTTCGTAATCTTTTAACTTTCAAGTTAGACTTAAATTTCTCGTCACACGAATTCATTGACATTTTGATTTAATTACACGATTCATAGGAAATTTTTTTCTTGTGATTTAAATCCCTCTCATGGGTCATGTATATATATATACATCAAAAAGAATATTAGTTTTGCCTCCGACGAGGTCTTATACAAAAATTAGACCACCACTAGTCTAAACTAGGTTGACTGCCTACTTGTACAGGATGCACTAACATATTGCATTACTGCACTACTGGGAGTACTAGGACGGAAACGATTCATAAAATCTCGTATCCGCTAGAGTACTGCAAAAACTATCTAGTTACTGATCCGACTATGCACATATCAGCAGGAGACTACTAATCTTACTGCTACTACTACGCGTTCCTGACGCACTGCTCAACTTGCTGCAGTCGAATCCCCACTGCCCTCTACAGCCTGATCCTCCTCGGGGTCCTCATTCGGATCCTCGTCCGGATCCTCATTGGTGTCCTCCTCCGGATCCTCGTCCTCAGACGCTGAACCAAAAACGAGCTGAAGTGCCTCGTCAACCCTAGAGGTAGTGTTGTCTGTAAGTGCAAGTGGTAGTGGTACGGGCACATCTGAAATAGTCCTCTCGGAATATGAAACGAAGTAGTCCTCACTGATCTCTACTGCACGCTTCTTCAAAGGAAGTAGGCGCTCTGGAATGGAACCGGACTAAAAAACTCTCTGGAACGGACCCTGGATGGTCCTGCCTCCGTCTGCTCTCTGACTGTCGCCCATCTCGCGTAGATCTTCTCAAGTAGTGTCGGAGGAAATGGCAGCTCTAACATGGCGGCATGCTCCGCGTTTATCCCTCGGTACTCTAATCCTGTCCGGAACAGTCCCGTCTCTAAAGGTCCTCTGACTCTAACACAAACGTCAGGTAAAAACGGTGAAGATAATCCTAACAAAGCGGCTGTCTCGGCGTCGATCTCTACGAGTCCCGGTCCTGGGACCAACTCCTCAAGTGGTCCAAGTGGAAGTGGTAACTCTGGTGAGGCTGTGGGCTCCTCGTCCACCTCTAACTGCTCTGACTCCGCGTCAGACTCCTCACTCGGTACAAAGTCTGGTGGTACCTCCAACAAAGCGGCCAACTCCGGGTCCAACTCTAAAGGCTCTGGCTCGGTCTCTGCTGGAAAGTGACGGTAGGGAACATGTGGCTCAAAAGGAACTGGAATCATGAACCTGTTGTCGAAGAAATGCTCGTGTATACATAGAGCGAATCCCGTGTAGTTTCCTATCGGCTCTGTGTCGTTGCCGAAAATCCCAAGAAAAAACCATGCCACGTGGTGTGCCCAACCACGCCATTCCTCTGGTAGTCGTCTAATCAAGTCAAAAATAGCTTGACCCTCTGAAATAGAATGTCGGGCTGAATGATAAACTGCCGAAAAGTTACTAATTATTTGTCCTACGTCGTGTCTCGGGTCTGCCTCGAAGTCTCGGTACCTATCCAATATCTGATCTGCCCAAGTACGATATGGTGGGGATTGACTCTCCTGAGCCATGTCACTACTAGAAGCCATCCTACAAAAATTTTTAAGGAAACACGGATCAGTAACAGGTAGGGAAAATAACTTATCTTAATGAAATACTTAAATTACAAAATAAACATTCCTTATTCAATTGTAATATCACCACTTAACTTGACAACATATCTTAACGATTCTTACTTATTAAAACAAAGTACGTCTACTTTGTTCATGTTACTTATTCAAAAGTAACATCTGTCTTTAAAAGAAAAATTTGTCCTTCTCGACACTTGAATTTCTCACTCGTAGTATTCTTCGTTTAATTACGAAGTATGAATAAAATAATTTCCTAAGAAAAGGAAATATAACTGAAAAATAACTTTAGAACCAAAGTTCTAGTCGTTGGATCGAGCGATCGTTGGAAATTAACTAAAATTCGTACTTGATTCTTGGTAAGTTAACCAATCTCTTCTTGAAGTTCAAGCGAGGCGAACTCCAACTGAAAATGACCCCGTTTATGTCACTTTCACGGAAGTAACATTCGTTTCTTTCGCTTACTTGGTACAGAATTAACGTACCTTATCATTATTTATCTTAATTTTCTCAAGGAATTTCTTATCGGCTCTTGATTATAAAAAAAAATCGACTCTGCCGAGTCTTTGTTCATGTCACTATACGTACGTGACATTCGTCTACAGAAGTTCTTCCCGTTTCACGATCTCCTTTCGAAATCATTTGAACTAACGTTCTTTAAATGTTTAGGTTCTCGAGGAATCGGAAAGATCTTAGGTTTCAAGTCTACGTTCTCATTAAACCGGGAAAGTCCCTAAAGTCCAACTATATTCTTGTGTCCAAATATTTTTCATAAGAAAGAAATTATTGCGCAAATAATTTCACATAAGATAGTACTCGTACTATCACATAATCACATAAAGTATACAAATTATACTTTCGTTATCATTGAAAGGTATTTTTGGCACCATTCTCTCTTTCTACTCATTGAATACTTATTCATAAATTTCTTATTTAAAAGAAATCACAACATTAAAATTCTTTCCTTTTCCTCGTTGAGTCGACGTAGCGGGAGGTTGAGTTGACATCTACATTCTCAATCTTAGTGTCATAGCCTAACTCTTATCCTTTACTTGAAAGAAGACTCTGATCTAAAGTATATACAAATACTCTATCCTATGACTCGAACGAATACTCTATATTACTACTCGAAGGAAGACTTGTATGCAGAGCAGAAACGCCTGCTCTGATACCACTATGTGGTATCACTAAAAAGAATGACTCATACTAGAAGATTGACTCATAACCAGAGCAGGAAACGAACACTGCTCTGATACAACTCTGTCACAGCCCCAAATCCCGAGAGACGGCAGAAGCCGGGGTGTGACTGGGATTGGATTGAAAAAGCGGGGAAGAAGGGGACTAACTGAAATAAACATACATAAAAGACAACATAATTCTATGAACATGACATCTTAAATAAAAGGAAGAGTTGATCTCGAAGGATCACTCGAAGAAAGTACACTGAAGTATCTAAGTTATAGATTACAGACTTAAACTACAGTGATTTACCAAATATACATAACATCAAAAAGTTTTGCAGCGGAAAAGTAGGTCATATGCTAAAGCCTTCCTAACAACTCAACTCAACTTCAACCACCGCCGCTCTCGTCGCTTCAACCTGCACATTTAAAAACATATGCAAGGCTAAGTACAAAAGTACTTAGTGGGCACGTTGCCGAAAACATAATCATAAGTATAGATAATCTGGCATTTCATAATCGTAGCACATCGGGGTTTTATTGAAAATGGCCCGTGTCTACTAAAACATTTTCTGACTCATTTTCATAAATTGGCTTGATCAAGCACTTTTCATAGATGTTACGTTCAAATCTTGACCAATTCTCATTCACTGTGGCTGGTTATCCCTCAACAGGATACCACATACACCACAGGTTACAAAGTGCACAAACCTTGGAAAGCATATAGCTAACTCAAAGCCGATCGATAGTTAACACCTAATGGTTAACTCATAAAATCTGGAAAACATGAATGTTAACTCAGATAGGTACAAAAGAACTCACATAAAATATAAAACAGTTTATGCCATAATTATCACTTTGAAAACACGATTATCAAAGCGATAAAGAAAAGGTTTTCGAGCATTGCTCGTTTTGTTTCATATATAAAAGCCCACCTTAGTGTTTACAGAACTAAAGTACGAGCTTCCGTTCTCCTGATCTTCCGTCCTTTCCTTACTGCTGACTTCCTCCTTCATCGTAAAATAATCATACTTTAAACTCGATCGTAAAAGATTAAAAGAAACGGAGATTGGAATTAGGTTTCAGTCTTAGTCTTTTAAGTTCTTTTAGACATTTGCACGCTTCTAGTTCTTTTTACTTAAACGGGAACGAGACTTGAACAAACCTCGTTTAGAACTCGAAAGGTTCCTTACTCGACTCTTAGGTCAGTAGAAAAGATTGTCGGTAACTCATTACGTCTTAAATGATCGAAAGAAACTAAGTTGCGAAGAAAACAACTTAGGAATTCAAGTTCTGAAAATTCACTGCGCCAATGCAGTAGTTCTGGGGACTGCCCAGAACAGAGCAATTAGAAACAGGGGATGTGCCCTGTTCCGTTAAAAAGCTTGGAATGTCTAGTTTACTCTCCAATTTATGAATCTCAAATCCGACAAACGAGCTAAAAGATATTACAGTTTCCGGGAAGGGTCGCAAAACTGCCGCGGCTAACCCTAGTTGCTCGATAGAATCAACGTATGATTTCCTAGGCTCGTTCTATGATATCGAACCTACATTTTCACGATTTTAGCACTTCAAGGCAGTCGACACGTACTCCCGTACATGAAGAACTCATTTCCATCGTTCGTCTATTAGCACGACGTTCTAAACATCGGCTTTCAAGCTATCAAGTACTATACCAAAACAAGTTAATATTTCTCGATTCTAGTTCTCGATTATAACTACAACTCATCATATAATAATCTGGATGCTCATGTCGTCAACTACAAAGTTGTTCCTTAGTCCATAATAAGCAATATTATTTAGTTAGAAACCTTACTCGACTTCTCGATTATTATTTATATTCATTTGATCGTCTCTTACAAATTTTCCAAAGTTAACGGATTTCATTCATTTTCTATAACATTAATCATCATCTAACGTAGATCATTAAAACATATACCATTACCTTATATCATCAACCAATCTCAACTTAATTGGGATTCTTTGTCTCTTATAATTTCTATAATAATTTTAGAATTAATCCAATTAGTTTACAATATCAACTATTATCACTAGGAATCATAATCTATCATCATTTCCTTAATCAATGATCAAACTACATAAACCCCTATATCCTCTTCAAAATCGGCATTAACACAAATTAGGGGAAATTGGTTTTCTTCATCAATTAACATCATTAATCCATTTATCCAACTACTACAACATCAATCTAACCAATTACTATACCATTTCATCATTAATTTGAATTCCATCTTCAAACCCTAACCTAAATTTTCGGTCACCTCTTAGATCATAGGGCTTTTTATTCCTTTTTGTTTAATTCACCATTTAAACTACTCCTAAGTCTAATTATACCATCAATTTGAAGAATCAAATCGTCCTATATCTTTGCCCAATTTTCGGTCACACCTAGTCCTTAGGGTTATTGAATTTCTTCAACTTTTAACCATAGAATTCAATACTAACACATCTAATTATACTAATTAAACTCAAATCATCTAATCTACATCATCATCAAAAATCGATCAACATGAGAAAATTTAAGAAATGAAATCTATTTGGATAGAAGTGTAGAGGAGATGAATACCTTAACAATTAGTGAAAGAAGTTCGAAGATTGATGGAGGATGATGAACTTGTGTGAAAATCCTTGTCAAAAGCTTGAAGATCTTCAACAATGGTGATGAGAGAATTTGAGAGAGATGGAAGAGAGGGAGTGGCGGTATGGAGGGGTGGTGAGGGAGGGATTTGTGATGACTAACTAATGAAATAGTGATACCCTTAGGTGGCTAATATAATAGTATTAGAATCTAATAAGAAAATTAGGTGTAAAGTTATACTATATAAAATTTAAATATCTTGCTAAGAGAGAGAGAGAGAGGTCGGCAATGTGGGGAGGAAAAAGGAGAAAATACGCATTTTTGCGGCGCGATACGACGTTACGGAAATCGATAGACGAAAAACGTATCTCGGCACATTATCGTCAAATTCCGAATCTACCATAAATTCCGATATATTTAACTTATTCGGAAAGTAATATTTAAAAACTAATTTCCGACAAAAACTCGGGACGTCACAGTCCGAGTTTCGTCCGGAAAAATCATAAAAACGAACTTTCTCGGGCGAGTTCGTATCGCGATTTCGTGGATGTAAAAATCAGACGGTTTTCCGTTCTGAGTTCTAGAACTAAAAAGTTATCGTACGCGATAACCCTAAATACAGTAGTCATCTAACTGACTTCCGTAATTTATTTTCGGAAACGGATTTCACCGTTGGTTTTAGAATTAAATTTTATGAACTTAGGCGTGCAAAGCCATTTTTATTAATAACTTTAAAATTTTAAGTCAGTACGAAATTTCTGGGGTATTACAAGCCATATCAGGTAAATCCTATAAAATCACATTCATTTCAAATCTCATGAAAAGGTAAACTAGAAGATTCAAGACTACTAGAAGATAAGCTTTGGTAAAAGTTGAGACATTTGAACAGGGAACAATATGAAAAGGTTGATAGTCTAACCACAATGTTTTGGAGTAAAACAACACAAACACGGATTACACACACTACAAAAAGGAGGGCACAATTTTCATTCAGAAACACAAGTAATTTGAATGTACTTGCTTGACCAAATGTGGAAACAATGATTTAAAGGATTGGCCAGCTTTCCTATCGGCTGTCATCAGCGTTATTTGATAGTTCGGATGATTCGCCAGCAGCCTAATTATCTGCACCGAGATGCATGCCAAATAAGTAAAAATCAAGACAAATCACCAAATCTGCGCGCAATGTACATTAGCTAATGTTGCCTTCTTAATACATCAAACAAGCAAACATGGCCGAAGCAAGCACGTACAATTGCAAAGACAACATCCTTTACACTATACTACTAACAACTCGCTGTAAGAAATCAAAATGCAATATATAGAATAAAAAATCCAGCACCTCAAAATTAAAAATCTCAAGTTGAGCAACGAATCTAGTGATGTGGGAGAACGATTTATGCTTGTACAAATCATCATATCCAAGAAGAATAATAGTGTGTCCATCTTCATACCAACCAAATAGGGGAAAGATAGTTGGGTCCAATGGCCAACTACGAAGGCCTATGCGGTTAATAGATATTCCTCAGGTAAGTAAGGAGGTGCATTAATAGACCTACATGCTTTTCTTACTCAACAGCAGTGGAAGCGAAATGGAATCGCCTATAGAAGGGCGAGAAGGCAGTGCAAGAGTGGAGTGAAAATGTGTACGTTCAAAAAGCTATCTCCTTTACCTCTAATAATGTACCCGCTTCACCGATTAGAGGATACAACAGAAGAGGAAGTCCTTGCGTGGGTGTCTCATCCCTAAGACTTGCTTGTGAGGTACGTGGTTTGTGTAACGGAGCGGCCAATCATCATATCCTCGGCGATGCCAGATCAATCGTCGGATTCATTTCGGCATGGGCACAAATCAACAAAGCCGGTGGAGATAGCGAGTTTCTGATCGAATCTCCGCTGACCTTCGATAGATCTGTAATTAAGAATTTCGTCGGAATCGATTACATATTCTGGAATGTAGTAAAACAGATCCCGTTCAATCCGTCGTCGTCGTTTTCGTTACTGGCGAGAAGAGTCAGATCCACGTTCATCCTCCACCAATCAGACTTGAAAAAGCTAAAAAATATGATGTCTATGAAGAAACCTGAAGTAGGTCTGACGTCGTTGTTCGTCACCGCGACTGCGTACGCTTGGTCGTGTTTGGCCAAATCGGTGGAGGCGGCGAGGGAAAAGCGGGGGAGGAAGAGAGAGATGAAGGAAGACAGATGAAAAAAAGGAAAAAATAAAATATTGTTTATATATTTATGAAAACGGGCGGGTCGGTCCGGGTCGGATCATGCGGGTCAGAACCCGTCTCATTCTATACACTAGTGCATGAAAGTTTTTGTATATATATATATATATATATAATAAAAAAATCTAACCAACCCTACAAATAATTAATGTGTATATATAAATATATAATTCATAACAGAATCTTCTAAAATCCAAAAGTTTTATGGTTGCTCTCCTTAAAGTTTGGGTGAAAGTTTAGCCCAGTTTGGTTGAAGCTTTTTAGGGCATGGAAAAGAATTCAAGAAAGTATATCCATTATTTTGTTTTGTTTGAGCACTAAGTTAATCATACCTTTACTTGAGGATAATTGAAACCCCCATAATGTTATCCTCCAAAATTAAAGTGGTAATAAAATTATTTCCTCTCCAGATTCATTTTCTTTACAAGTGATTCATTCTAGGGATGGTAACGGGTCGGGTTTTCGTGGGTACCCGCACTTTCCAAACCCTGATGGGACGGGTTTGGAAAATATTAAATGGTTTTGGGACGGGTTTGAGTCGAAACAAGCAAACTCGTTACGGGTTTGGGTCGGGTTTGGGCAATTACCTCCGAATACCCGCTACCCAAACCCATTTATATATATAAGAAAAAAGATATTATTATATGTATAATTTATTATATAATTATAAATATTATTATAAATATTAGTAGATTTAGGATTATATCTGATTTTCTTAACCCGTCAAGTCTTTAATGTTTCTCCACTACTTTTATAAATCTACTTCTGAAATATGACGACACAATGACAACATCAATAATTCATACTTCTAGTTATGTTTTAAGATTTTGTAAGTTCGTGTACTTTACTTTGAATTTAATTTTAGTGAAATTTTATGCTGATGTTTATGTTTTAATCATATTTATAATATTGTGGTATTTGATGTTTACTTTTTAGTATTCGGGTTTTTAGCGGGTAATAAACGGGCATTACCCAACGGGTTTGGATCGGGTATGGGTTTTAAAATTAATTTTTAATCGGATTTGGAACGAGTTTGGGTGTTGGAAATTTTCATGAATTTGAGTTTGAGAAATGTTTAATGAGTGGGTACCCGACCCATTGTCATTCCTAATTCATTCGTTATATCAAACACTTAATAAAACAAATATTTATTATTTCCACTCCCCCTATCTACTTGATTGTATTCTCTTTCCAATTTTTTATTTGAACCTGACGAGCACAATTTTTTAATAAATTATTCTCGGCAGGATTTTGATTTCCGTACAAAAAGGTTAAATTGGTATGTAATGAGAAAAGAAAAGAATGCCGTCCGCAATCGAGCAAATTACCAGTTAATTGATCCGGTCCAACAAAGGAAGCATTGAACGACTTATTTAATTTTTATTTTAGTTTTTAATTTTATGAGCGAATGGAAAAGAAACGACGAATTTGAATTACTTGGCGCCAAACAAAGAGAAAGTGCTGGGCCTCTCATTCTATGGTCGGCTTATTTTATCACTATCTTTTTTATATAATTATGAATAAACACGATTTTTTAATGTTTGAAATTACTCATAATTGGCGTTTGGAATATTTTATGGCTATTATGAAATTAATAAATTTTTAATTAAGCAAGATGGGCATTTAGTATTAGTCAAGGAATCATTAATTGAATAAAAACTTAGTATTAAATATTATTGATCAGTTTTAAATTGGACCAGAATAAAATCGGTATGGATCCGATAACGTTGATTTTCTTTGACTCACTTTACCAGAATTTGATATTATCGGTCAACGCGACCAACAAACTTCAAAGAGATTTAAAGTAAATTTTGTGGAAGAGTATGTCCATTACATTTTCAATAATAATATGTATTTATATAAATTAACTCACAATTACAATTTCTATGTCTAACTTTTTGCTAGTCCAATCGTGATTCCGTTCCCCGTTTTCATTGTTTGAGTCAATGACTATTTAAGATTATATCTTAGTACATAGGTATGTTCCTTAATATTTGCAAAAAAATCAATTTATGAGTATCAACAAGTGGAAAATGGACCATCAATTTGCAATACTCAACTGAATAATCTAAATTCTAATAATCGCTCAAACTGTTTCGTTCAACAATGTTCCATTAAATTCTTCTCTCTCTCTTTTATAACTTTATATATTTTATTTAAGAGTAATGTTATTCGGACACACTGTGATCAACCATACGCGCTAAAAATAGTAACATAGATTTTGAAAATGGAAATATATCATAATTGGAAAACATAAATTACAGGGGGAAATGTGATTATTTCCATTTTTACAGTTAACTTTCTTTTTTTCACACGTATGGCTGGCCACAATGTGTCCGAATATCATTACTCTTTATTTAAGTATGTCGTAAAGTTTTTAATAAACACTAGCGTGTTACCCGTCGAAAATCGACGGAAAATTATTTTTTAGTAAAATTAGTAATAAAATATTGTTCATTAATTATTTTTAAGTTTTACACTTTGTATGAGTTTTGTGGGCAAGTTTGAAATCAGCTCTCTACCCCATGGTTGAAGGTCGGAATCCTCCCGTCGACTATAATTCATAAAAAGTTGAACCATCGATTTGGAAAGACCCGTCTACCCTCATGGTTCTAAGTCGGAATCCTCCCGTTAAGTTGAACGGCCGTAATTGAAACAATCCGTCTACCCCCATGGTTCAAGGTCAGAATCCTCGTGTCGACCACAAATCTGAAAAAGTTGAACCGTCGGTTTGGAAAGACCCGTCTACCCTCATGGTTCTAAGTCGGAATCCTCCCGTTAAGTTGAACTGTCGTAATTGAAACAACCCGTCTACCCCCATGGTTCAAGGTCAGAATTCTCGTGTCGATCACAATTATGAAAAAGTTGAACCGTCGGTTTAGAATCGACTCGTCTATCCTCACGGTTCTAAGTCAGAATTCTCCCGTTATGTTGAACTATCGTAACTGAATCGCTTCGTCTACCCCACGGTTCCAATCAGAATCAGCATGTTGACTATGATCTTAATTTTTGTGGATAATAAAATAAATGAATCAAAAGTGCACAAAAATAAATAGCTTACATAATACTCCCTCCGTACGTCAAGTTAGATAGTAGGGGTATTGTTAATGACATAGGTTTAGATTGTTAATTGCAAATTAAAGAGAATGTGTGGTTATGATTGTGTGGGTCCAAATTAACGAGAAGAATGTGTGGTTGTAGTTGTGTGGGTCCAAATTAAAGAGAAGAATGTGTGGTTGTGTTTGTGTGGGTCTAAATTAAAGAGAATGAGTGGTTGTGGTTGTGTGGGTCCAAATAGCAATTGGAAGTAAATATGAGAGATTTTTTAGGGGTAGAAATGTACATAAAGTGAAACAGGGCATTACTTCACGTACAAAAAAAATGGGTAAGTATGGCAAGACTTCACATACGAAGGGAGTAGGACTTAATAAGTGGTCATATTATTTTTTTAATAAAAAATAAAACTATTTATTTCATCAACTTGATATGAGAATTTGGAATATTTATACATACAGAAAAGATCATACAAGAACAATATTTTATGTGATAAATGAAAACTAATCCAACCTATCATATTTTACAATCTAAGGCTATTATTGATTTTAGGTTATTTATTAAGAAATGATAGAATTGTAATACTATTCTTTATTCGTCGTAACTACGCATCATCATAAAATATCGGATGTCATTTCTTTTATTAATGGTACATAGTTTATTTTATAAGGTTTAATTTGTTAATAATAATAATAATAATAATAATAATAATAATAATATGATTAAAAATAATAAATAAATTGATATGTACAATATATGCAAAACATGAGATTGGCATGAAAATTTGGAATTTTATATATATACATATATATATATATATATATATATTATATTTTAATAGCAATAATAATAATAATAATAATGATATGATTTAAAATAATATATAAATTGATATGTAAAATATATGCAAAACGTGAGATTGACATGGGAATTTAAGATTATATAATAAAATATGATAGATATTAATTTTTGAAATTTTGATCTTGTTAAGATTTTGTTTTCAAATTATTTATAATATATATACAGAATATAAATATGATAAATATTGATTTTAAATTCAGAAAATTTGAGAATTTAGATAAATAGGAACGGAGGATTATGAGACGCGTCACATAAGATTTTTTTTACGTAGAGTCGCTTTCGTTTATATAATAACTAGCGTATAACCCGTCGAAAATCGACGAGAAATTATAAAAATTGATAAAATTTTTAAATAGTACTAATATGTGATGGATTAAAAAAATATTATTTGTCAATTATTTTAGCTTTAAATAATTCAATTATGCAATCTACTAAAGTCGCTTAGAATTTATATCCCTTGAACACATCTCAAATTCAATTAAAAAGTAATTTTACCACATGTTTACGTCTCAACCCCATATAGTTATGTTTGTTAAAAATTATAACTAATATATTCTCATTACTTTCGATAATTGTTAAAGCTCTGTTCTTCTACAAAGCCGATGTGGGCAAAAATATATTTCTCTCTCAGAGGAAAACGACTCTTAAACTGAATTTTTTAGCTTTTTATGAAGAAAAAGAGATAAGGGAAGGAGCGGGTAGTGAGAAAGAGAGGAGAGATATATAGATAACGAATAATACTATAGATGTTAAGATTGTCTATAAGATGAAAGTGACCATAAATACCCCACATTATGAATTCAACACAAGATTAAGAAAAAAAATAAGTTAAACCACCGCTTCACAATCATTCCGTCTACCCCGACGGTTCCGACATGAAACCGGCCTATTGACTACAATACTGATTGTAAATTATATAAATAATCATCTTCCAAATATATTCACATTCCAAATATATTCACAAAAAAATTAATGATGGCATTTATTTTTTTTTACCTGAAATTAATATTTAATTATATACATAACTATATTCCAAAATATTCACACAACATTTAATAAATAAAAATTTAATTATAAATTGTAGTATTATATAAATAATCATCTTCCAAATATATTCATAGAAAAATAAATGATGACATTTGTTTTCTTTTTTATCGGCTTCGAAAATAACTTTTTTAACTGAGAATATAACTTCAATAATTGTTTCACTATGTACTTGGTAGTTTTTCCTTTTTACAAAACTTTATATGGAATGATTGTGATTCATAAAATTATTTAGTCAATGATATAAGATAAAAATTGACCATAAATATTCTTAATTTTATGAGTTCAAAATTATATAATATATTAAAAAAAAAGTTGTCCCGCAAGTACTGAATTAACCCACCTACGCGCACGATTATTGGTCGGAATTGACTCATTGATAAATTGTTAGTAATTTCTGTCAATTTTCCTACATATTCTACGTTTTCCAACGGAGACGATTAATCAAATAATTTGAGATGATGTGTTTAAGATTATTCAAACTTGTTTGAAATATATATACTCGTACTTGTTTGAAAATCCGATTAAAAAATTAGTCTGTTGTGTTCCTTTCTGAAAAAAAATCCGTACATTAGTCTACCACCATAATTTTGCGTCGGAACTGTCCCGTTGACCACGACTCTAATTTATAAGTGCGTAATTTATAAAATTTATTTAGAATTTATATAGATCCAAAAATTTAATAAAAATAATGATTGTACTATTCGTTATCGTCCTTAATCGTATAGTAATATTCGTTAATTAAAAATTATTTTATGGATGACGATTATAGATTTTAGAAAATACATTGGAAAAACAGCATAAAATGAAAAAAATTTCGAGTGTCGGTTGGGAATTGGCTCGTCTACCGCCACAGTTCCGAGTCATAATTGACTCGTTGACCATGATTTTGATTTATAAATGCACAATGTATGACAATTCTAGATTTTAGAAATTACATGAAAAAAATGAATAAAATTAAAATTTTAAAATTAATAAAAATAAAGAATGAAAATGTGTCACGTAGGATCCCGAGTTGAGTTACCCGTCAATTGGGAATTGGCCCGTCTACCTAATTAATTGACTAATTATAAATTACTTATTTTTTATCAAATTAAATAAAAAAAATATTAGACTATTTCCAAATTTAATTCGGTCAACCAATAAATTATCCAAACTATTTTGAAACCATTTATTCTGTCAACTAATAAATTGTTCCCTAATAAAAATAATTATCTATTCGGCCGATTAATAAATTGACCAAATTAAATTAAATAAAACTATAAAAATATACTGTAGCAGTTATTTATTCGGCCGATTAATAAATAAATTGACCAAATAAAACTCCTACAAAAAACTGGTGGAGTAAAAGATGAGAAAATACACATTGATTCTAGAGTTTTATAGGCTTTTCAATAGGTGAAGTTTCATTGAGAAACCGATGTGGGACACAAGATTTTAGTATAAATATTTAAAATCTATTATTTTACATTTAAAAATGTGAGAATTTAGATAAATATGAATGGAGGAATATAAGGGGTGCCCGTAGAATTTTTTCAAAGTAAGAATCATTTTCTTTTTAGTAATATAATAAAGATAATAATAGATTAGAAATAAATTTGTATATGCTTTAACAAGTGTGCGAGTGCGATCTATGGATATCAGATGAACCATTTGGTGTCTCAAATTTTCTTGCAAGTCAGTAGGCATTGATTATAATTTTGTTATTATCGTTTTATATGTATAAGAAATGCCAAAACAGAGTCTAATTAGAGTCAGATCCAGTGCTGGAATCTCTATTAACTAATATTATATCTAATTAATTTTTGTTGTCTTTTTATGTATTTTTTGGACCTATTTGTTTTTTACCGTTCATATGTCATATTGGTGAAAGGATAAATTCATCCGGCAATTACATGGCCGGCCATGACATCTGCGGTTTTTTATTTGAACCAGTCAATTAACTTATTATTACTAGAACTAGAATGCTATTAATATTCATAATTTTTAATTCTCCTCCTTAATTTTCAAATGTCTTCTTTTTATTTGGCAAAGAGATAACAAAGAATACGAAAAATTCTAGTAAATCCTACCCAATTGAATGACGAAAAAAATTCAAATTTCTTAATTTTATGAATCGACAAACAACATTTACTCTTTTAGCTATATCATTAATGTGGATAAAATATGATTTGGAATATAATTTTATAAATGATGTTGAATAATTTCTCTCTATAAATAATGATAAAAAAATATAATGTACTATATTAAATTGATAATTTAAGTAAAATGTTAGTATTAATTATAAATAACACACAATTACCGTAATTTTCATATGGCTGGACATAATGTGACCATTTAGACCTATGGAATCAATAACAGTAGTCCATTAAAATATCCATATTATATACAAATCAAAATTTTAAAAACATTTTCTGGAGTTGAGACAAGAGACGGTTATCATTTGAATTATCATATGATTGGCTAAAAATTAATATTACACAAATTTTTCAAATTTTTTTCATGAAAAATAAATTCACAAAATGTATATAAAAGACACATGAAAATATTTATGCTTAAACAACCATGTAAACACGTACAATATTTATTATATTGAGTACTAAATATGAATTGGCACATCCAACATGCATACAGTAAAACCTCTATAAATTAATAGCATTGAGACCATGAAAATTTATTAATTTAGAGAGGTATTAATATATCGATAAATTAATAATTTATTAATTAAAAGAGTGAATTTTTAAAATCAGAAAATTAATTATATTTACAGTATATATTCGTGTACATTATCAATTCATTGTATCTAATTAAGTCTTATATTTATTTACAGACGTACCAATTCATTGAAATTAATTAATTATATTCATAACTAATTAAATATATTCATGCATGATGAATAAACCAATTACTATATAAATCTCAATATGGAAAAAATAAAAATCACAACATCCAACCATGGCTTCTCATCTAAAAGGTATCAAATGGTTATCGCAATCAAATGGACGTCAACAACTTGTTGGACTTATCCGAGTGAAAATGATGAATGTTCACAAGTTCAAAGTTTAGAAGAAATTGTGGCTGACATTATTGATGATCCTACTAATGATGAAGTTGAAGATGATTCAACACCGTTGGAGCCAGTCACGCAAAATTAAGCTTTGAACGCGGCAACAACTCTTCACAATTTTTTATTGCAGCTAGAGAACTCGACACCGGAACTTTTGAGTGCAATTAGAAAAGTTAGGGATGAAATCCAATTAGATTTAAATTTTAAGAAAAAATAAATAATAATAATAGATTCATATTTTAGTAAATTAGCATGATATTAATAATTGTAATATTTAAGAATTATTAATTTATAGTTTTAATGGGACCTTTATATTATAAAGGGATTTTTCAAAAAATTATTATTTTATTATCTTATCGAATTTGATGATTTTTTACAAGGGCCCAAGTCTGGATCGAAGAACTTTATTATATTAGAGATGTTATTAATTTGTAGTGTATTAAATTATAGAGGTTTTACTGTATATTAAAGATTAAAGGTGTGTTCATTTGGAAGTATAAAATTATACTTCCATTTAGAGGTAAATGAAGGGATAAACAAAAATCACAACTTTTAAATCACTTCATCTCTTTTAAATCTCTCATTTCCACCATCACAAGGAGGGATAATATTATCACTCCAATTTAGGGAGGATAATATTATCCCTCCTTGTGATGGTGAAAATGAGAGATGTGATGATATTATCTCTCCTTGTGGTGGTGGAAAAGAGAGATTTAAAAAAGAAGGGGTGATTTGAAGGGTGGGATTTTTGTTTATCCCTACATTTACCTCTAAATGAAAGTATAAATTTATATTTTCAAGTGAACACACCCTAGTTCGTAATCGTTGATGTATATATCAATGGTATCTATAAATTTTAATTGTTTTATTCAATTATGGGCGTTTTGTTTGATATTCTAATAAAAGAGCATAAAAATAAATTACAAATGAATTTGAACTATGCGTGATAAAAGACGAATATTAGAAATATTTTTATATAAGTAAATACATGAAGATTTTTCTACAGTACGAGGGAATTTATTTACAGAACATTCCTGTTATCTTTAGCTGGTGGTACATAACTTTTTTATACGGCAATTGCTATTTTATATAGGAAAAGAATATTTATCTAACTTTTACTATTTACACACACATACACACGAATTATGGAACGCCAGTTCTGTAGACCTGGTGCTGGAGGTATGGCAAGGAACAGAACAGAAGAGCCCATAGCTGGACGAAATGGTAATTTCACATTCCTTAACCAAACCAGAAAGCGCGTGTGAGTGAATAGAGAATGAATACTGTAACCCAGCCGTCACACGGTTCCGCCACCAATTTAGAAAGTAGAACTAGTCAACCCCTCTCACCGTCATATCCTGGCCGTTCAAATTCTCCACGTGTAATCATCTGGAAGAACTAAGTGACTCCAAGCGCACTCGTCCAGTTATCCTAGCAAACATCCAAGACACGTCTCTTTGAACCCATCGCCAGCCCACTTAGACCGACCAGTCTCTTCCACATCATCAGAACCACTCCACATCCGGCCTCTCATATCCGGACACGTGTTCTCGCCCAACGGCTAGTTTCCCTGCTTGCTATTTACTCTGGAGTCCAACCCTCGAGAGTTTTCCATCGAGTCCTTTCTAGCAAAAACCATAATCTCAGATATTTTTCCGCTTTTTTAGAGTATATATATTTCTGTAGTCGACTCGAATAGTTTAGGCCTAGGGTGAGAAAAACTAGACTTTTTTTAAAGTGGGCGTCATACATACTCACTCGCAGATTGTGTGAGTGCGTGTTATATATATAGAAGATAGTTGGAAGACGGTTTTGTTTCCTTCTTCTCTAAGCCGTTACATCAATCTGCATTTACTGTCTATTCTACTTGCCCAAGCATAAATTGTTTCTCCTACTTCACTAGATTCGTGGCTCAACTTGAGATTTTTGAGGTGCTGGATTTCCTCATATTAGGTTAATCCGTCGGATTCGGCTGTAGTTTTGGGTGCTCGGAATCAGATCTTGGAGTCTGAAATTGGGGGAAATGGCGGCGTTTGGGGAGAAATGTGGTTCTAGGGCAAATGAAGGGTACGGAATGGGGCTGGTGAGGAGCACCTCATTTGGGAGGAAGAGAGTTTTTCTGTCAAATCACAGTATGAAATTTGGGGAGGATGATGATTGTGCTGTGAATACAAGTCTGAAGAGACGGTGCTCTCAAGATTCTATTTTTTGGGGAGAGAAATCTTCTTCGCTGGAGGAGTTGCCTCAAGAAATTCTGGTTAGTGAGTGCTATTATTGTTTTGTTTCGTCTAATTTGGTGAAGCTGTTCTGCTAACATGATGGCCATTTTCACATGTGCAGATTAGGATACTCTGTGGTGTGGAGCATGATGATTTGAAAAGGCTGTTTGTTGTGTCCAAGGCCATTAGGGAAGCGGTAAGCTTTCCACTACTGCACATAAGCTATAAACATTTCATCGGTTCAGTTTTTTTCTTTTTTTATTCAAGTCTTGGGAGTTGCTAATTTTAGTGATTTTAATTGCAACAGACTTTAATCGCGAAGCAATCCCATTTTGCTTACAACACACCGAGGAAGACTGGGGGATTTGCGAGTGTGGATTTTGTTGATGAATTGGTTGAGATGGAAGCCCCAAATGCTCCAAAACAATCAAGGGTTCCACGGCAGAGATTGAGTGTAAAGAAACTGGCCGACATTTCAGTCGCCCTCTTCGCCGCCGGCGGCGATGATGATCAAGAGACCTGCTGGCCACGGGGAAATTTCTTTTCGGAGAATTGAAGGGTGGAATTTGATACGATGCTGATCGGATTGTAGTTTTTGTGTACATGTTCTGAACAATTATCTCCAAGCCAGTTTTTCTCTCTCTCTTCAACTCTTTCCATTGAAGAATTTGGGGTGGCTTGTGTGTGTACTTTGTTTTTACATGTAGATGTGGATATCGATATGATGATGTAGATAGACATAGAGGGGTGTGTATATCAATGTCATTTAGTCAAGAAACATAATAAAAATGCAGTGCTCATTTTTTGGTGAATTTGTTGTAGAGTACTATATTTTCTCAGTTTCTTGATGGATGTCAGCATGAAAAGCCATTTTCCCTTGGCATAATAATTCTTTTTCAAAATTTTTTTTAGAAGATAAAGGGCTGTTTTATAATTGAACCAAGAAATCATCGTCAATTTCTAGGAAACATATTAAAGAAATTATTCATAAGTTGACGTTCTGAGGTTTTTAATTAAGGTAAAATCTGTCATAAACCGCCATTAAAGTTTGGTGGGAAAACATGGAACTTGGCTTTAAAGACGGCTGCGAATGTGGGGGCGTAGATTAGATTAAGATGAGGCTAAATCACAGC
The DNA here is from genome assembly GCA_029490685.1 of Schizonepeta tenuifolia. NCBI lineage: Eukaryota > Viridiplantae > Streptophyta > Magnoliopsida > Lamiales > Lamiaceae > Schizonepeta > Schizonepeta tenuifolia. Next base: position 61,245,235 of record CM055955.1, read on the forward strand.
GGATAATTTTTATGTTTAAAATAAGTTTCCCGCTTTGTCCCGAGCAGAGAGCATATAACGTTGTTCTAGAATGTTGTCTCCTCAGATTCTTAATGCGGACGCTTTTGGGCCCAATGGCGACTTTTGGCCCAATTTAAGGCTCAATGCCCAACTTTATCTATAAAAATTTAGAACTCAAAGCTATATCAAATTTAATTAAGAATCTTCGAGACCCATCATCATTTTGTGGCGGGCCAAGAATAGCCCACCTAGTTTAGGTGGGCTAGCCTAACTAGTAAGGAATATAATATATTTAAGGAGAATACTGTCATCCTTACGTAAAATATACTTTTAATAATCCCACTTGTCTTGAACCAACATAGGGTTCGAGTTCGACGAATCTTTATGCTTGTAATTCAATTCAATATTCAAAATGTTTAAACCAAACAAACATTGTTTATTCACAACTTGCAGTTTGTATTTTTGCGCATATTATAGTTTATTTTCTGCACCTTGAAACTATATGTTTCCTTTAACCTTGTTTTGTGTTCGTGTAGTGTAAAGAATGGAAGAATTTTAAGTGTTTTATGTTTGTACTAAGAGCTCTTGGGAGTCATCAGCCTGTTATCCCCGGCGTACCTTTGATCCGTTGAGCGAGAGCCCTTCCACACGGGAATCATAAGCACGTGAGATGTTGAAAAAAAATGTTTAACAGATATTTAATAAATACCAGCTTCTCTTTTGTACTAACTAGTGTATAAACCGTCAAATATTTGTTAAGATCGTAATTCACTTTGTAGTTATAGAAATTTAAATAATTTGAAAGTGGAAATTTTTAGTTTCTAATTAAATTCAGTAAAATTGTTTCGCAATTCTCTCGTTTATATTATTTTTATCATTTTAGTTTAATTTTATCCACATGTATTATTAAAATTATTAGCCACAGTTTGCTTGTTACTTATTGAAATTTATTGGTAGTTTTTAATTTGATTCAAAAAAATTATTCTGCGATTCTCCCGTCTTCATTTACTATTTTTTTTATATCATTGTTTATTTCAATTTTAATCCACATGCTTCATTAAAATTATGAAAATTATTCGGCGCACTTTGTTTGGTATTTATAGTTTGAAAGTGAAATATTTAGTTTATGATTAAATTCAAAAAAATTACTCCGCGATTCTCCCGTCTTCAGTTAGTGTCGTGTGAATGATCATCTCGTTGGTGAGACCAAATTAATCAAGATGAGTTAGCTAATAGTATTTGTTAATAGGTCCGATGGAAAATTTCAATTAATAATTAATCGAATAGAAATTTCATCTCATACTTTCTCTATACTTAGTTTGTTCTAATTTATTTTAATCTTTTACTCAGATATTTAGAATAAAAAATTACAATTATATATATTTGTTGAAAAAATTAGTAAAAGATTTCGAATGATACCAAAATTCCAACTGAACCCAACCGAGTAGATGATGCCTTCAGTCTGAACTTAGCTAGAGCTTACTGTTTGAGCGTAGGGATTTTATCTTTACAGGTTTCAAGCAGAAGAAGACAGCCGAACTGAATAAGGAAGTTCATGAAGAACTCATTTGAGACCCAAACTCAGCTGACCCTCAAACTCAGTTGAGTCCTCAACCTCAACCTCAACTGAAGTACGGACTCAGTTGGACAATAGCTCAGTTGACTCCTCAACTAACCCATGCAGCTGAAGCGTGAAGAGAAGTTGTGTTGAAGTCAGACGTCGCAAAGCGGATAAAAGAAGACTTTGAAGACGTTGAAGGCAGAAGAGTTACAGTCCAGATTCAAATCTACTCGGAAGCACAAGTCAGCTGGACAACTTATCATAAATGGGCCAACAACAGCGACGTGCAAAAAGTGAATGTCGCAGTTACCATTTTAGGAAAGTTTCCAGAAAAGCAAGTGGAGTGCCATACTTTTGGAAGAGGTTAAACGGCTCTTTTCAACGGCTAGTTAGATCTCCCCTATAAATAGAAGTCTCCACATTGAAGCTCGTGGGCAGACACAAGCACATAGAAGTGCCAAGAGAGACAAAATCAAGAGTGAAGTAGCAGCAGCAGACCACCTCTCTCTCCAACAAGAAGACCTCAGTTGAAGGCCAGTAGAAGTCAAGTGTCCACACCTCATTCTGTTCTTCCTTCTAGCCTATCAAAAAGCCCATTCTTTGATTGAGTTTAGAATATAGATTCTTGCTTAAATTGTGTTTGACCGGACTCTCTCCCAAAAGATCGAGTTTGAAGCCTTAGAATGAAACCTCCACTTCCCTCAGTATTGAAGGCTTCTTAGTTGGAAAAACCCCCAACCTCCAACCCTTATTTCCAACTTTGAACTCGGAATCAAAATAACTATGTCCCTTTGAACCCGTAATCCAAGACTAGGTCCCTTGGAACCCGGAATCCAAGACTAGGTTCCTTAGAACTCGGAATCTAAGACCAGGCTATGCACTTGCCCGAAAAAATGTTGTAAGGTCTTGTTCGAACCCGTAATCGAACTGGTTAGGTTTGCTTGGAACCGCAATCCAAGTGGAGCATTTGGTAAGCACACTTAAGCTTTTCTAGTGGATTACTTCCCAAAAAGGAAGTCATGGACGTAGGAGGTTAATCTCTAAACCACGTTAAAATACTGTGTACTTTACTTTCAGCATTTACATTCAGTTTACCTAACAAACTGACCCAGCATATTGCATACAAACTGCATATTTATCAAACTGCACTAACTTTGGGAACTTGACCTTCCCCGTTTTCGTAAAAGTTTCAGTTTTTGTAACGATTCTAAACTCCACCATCTTCTGCAACGCAAAACTCTTTGAAATCTCAGTTAGGCATCTCAGCTGAACCCTCAGCTGCACACTCAGCTGAGACAACAATTGTGCACCTTATTGTGCGATCGACTCCAACTAAGCAACTAAGTTGTAGAGCAGCTCCAACTGACTTTTCCAGTTGTTGAACAAACTAACCTGAGCAGCAACTCAGTGAAAAGATTTATTTAGCAAAAATGAAAATTGCTACTGTGTATTCTCCCCCCACCCCCCATACACCAGATACTCGTTACCGAGACCATCAATATATATATTTTTTCTATTGAGAGAATAGCTATAATAACCCTTATCACTACTCCCTCCGTCCACGAAAATTATAGTTTTTCCATTTAAAGAAATGACTTTACACACTCTTTACTTTTCTAACCTCATTCCTTTTCAATATTTACATATTTGCTACTCCACTTAAAACATCTACTCCTACTTTTCAATATAAAAAATGAGGGGTATAATAGTCCACCCCACACATCTACCTAATTTTTCTTAAAACCCGCACCACAATCTAAAAACTATAATTATAGTAGACGGAGGGAGTAGTTTTTTGAAATTTTGGCCTCTCTTTTAATTTTTCGAAATTCTGGCCCTTTTAGATATTTATATCCCTCTCACTTTTTGGAAATTACCAACTACATCAAGAACAAAATATATTTTGTGACTTTATTACTTTTCACCCTACTCGTCACCTCCTACCTCTTCTTTGCCGCCGCCATCGCCGTTGTCGTCGACAGTCACAATTTTTTTTTTGTGACTCACCCCTAAAAAAAGAAAACACCATCTCTCAGTCGTCGTCGCCGCCGGTCAAAAACTTTTTTTACGACTCAACAAAATAAAAAACAACTATCTCCAAGTCGCCGCTGCCGCCGGTGGTCACAAAAAAAATTGTGACTGACAAAAAAAAGCAATCATTCGCCGCCACCTCCGCCGCCGGTGGTCACAAATTTTCTAATTTCTAATGTATGAAACGACTAGAAAAAGAGTGGCGGTGAGGGTGAAACAACGGAAAATAAAACAAGGGAACATACTTGGGAACAAGGGAATAATCATTGAAAGCAGTAACAAAAAATAACATGCTTTCAAATTTAACTCAAAAGCTCATCAAATAATAGGTAAGAGTCGAGAGAATATAAGAAGTATTGTGTCGAGCAGGGAGGCTCATTATCCAAACCATCAGAGTTATACAAAAACACGACTCAAATATCAATGTTGTAGCAAAAATAAATCAAGTCCCGAAGTTATATGTATGAAGATACATAACTCAGCTTAAACAAGACTCGACTAAAAAACAACGAACACCGCCAAGCACACTGCACCATCATCAGTCGAGGTAATCTGATATTTGAGTAAAGAACATGCATGGCTGAGTACTTCGTATTTAGTGAATACATGCCAAAAATATTTTAAAATCATGCTCGATAAAGCTATAAATTGAACTTGTCTCTTTTACTGCATCACAAGTATTAGAGTTATAGAACAGTTAACTTGTGCATGCTCAAATATTTTCTTTTTCTAAAACGACTGCACAATCAAATATATAACTCAAGTATGAACCAATCCACATCAAATAAGAGAGTCGAGTAGTAGGGCTCCTTCTCAAACACCGCGACCAGCCTGACCGGATAAGGCTCACAGTAACTAACTAGTGTACACGTCATCCCGTCTCACACAGGAACAAATTCGTTCTCAAGTAGATATTTATCACACCAAAACTCAAATAATTGACAAGTCAATTAATTTAAAACATCATATAATATGATAATAATAATCACATTCATCAGTTCTCGGGTTAAAAGGCCCACCTCACTCAAACTGGCTCGTTCAGGTAAACTCTTTCTTCTTGCTCCTCACTTCTTGACTCCACTTGTTCCTTCAAGATAAAGCTCTTATAAGGACGAGATCGACTTAGAAAAATGAGACTTTAGGTTCGCAAACTTAGACTTTTACTTTACTCGGGTTTTATAAAAATTTTCGGTTCGACTTATCAAACTTTCTTAACTTTTAACTTCTACTCAAGTACTATACCAACAGACTGTCATCAATGTCACACAACGATATTGAACATGCTCAGAAATTCTCAAACTTTCACAAATAGCTTAGAATAAATATAATTGAACAATTCTTCAATCAATTTCAACTTTCGACTTGAAAATCGAAAAATCCTAATCTCAATTTCTTATAAGTTTCGACATTTTCAAGACCCATGCAATTGACATTCGATTTTTGAAATTCGAAATGCTATTATGCTTATTTTAATTCCAATTTCACAATAAGATCATCACATGCATCATACAACATCAAAATCATACAATCTCAATCTCAATTGCTCATAAATTTCGACCTTTTCACTTTCTTAGCAAAACATGTTCGATTTTGAAAATCTCAAAAGCTAATATGTTTAAAATAAATCCAATTGTTCAAATATAACATCAATTTCATCATATAAGATCAAGAACAAAAATTCTTAATCTTAAAATCCCATAAGATTCGAAAATTGCACTAAATGAGCATACTTTGATCAAATTCAAAAATTTATGATTCTAACATGCTTAAAATGATTCTAATTGATCAAATTCATCACTCAAAACATCATACTTGATCAAACATCAAAAACCCCAAAATCTCATACTCATTTTGTTCAAAATTTTAGAAGAAAATGAAATAAAAATTCAAACTTCTCAATTTATCACATAATCATGCTCAAATCATTCTCAATTCAACAAATATATCATCAATTGATCATACATGACTCAAGAACACAAAAATCATAATTCTCATACTTAAAACTTTTGAATTTTTCAAGAAAATAAGCAATAGAATCATACGCTCAAATTGATCTCATATTCATCATCAACTATACTCAAATTCATCATATTCATCATTAATTTAATCCTCAAGATCATCAAATAAAAATCCCTAATTCTCATACTCATAAACCATCGAAAATCTCATCAAACATAGCATAGGAGATCACTTTATCAAATTGATCATACACACATGCTTAGAATAATTTATAGAACTCAAATCAATCATCAAATTCATGATCAAGAACAACATATGAATTCCCCCAATTTCTTTAAAAAAAATCGGCCAAGATAAAAAAAAAATAAACAAGGTTTTCTCTCTTGAATTTCATGCTTAGATTCACACAGGGATCAAGGATATATGCTCAAATAAAAAGATTAAACTTCCCCTCCAAGAACACCAAAATGATCGAACAAAAGGGATGGAGAAAAAGAGATTTTTCAAGTTTTAATCGAGCACAAAGATTCAAGAATCAACGATCTTACTTGACTTCGGGAAGGAAGGTTGATCGAAGACTCGATTTTCAAGCAACTCTAAGCTTTCTCTTGCTCAAAAATGGTGGTTTGAGTGTGTGTATATGTGTGTATGTGTGTGACCGTGAGAGAGAGAGAGAGAGAGAGAGAGAGAGAGAGAGAGAGAGAGAGAGATCATCCAAGGGAGATGTATTTGAAAGAGAATCCGACGACATGTCGCGCTAGAATCATTAATCCTCGATTAATTATTAATCTCACCACGACTGTTTCTCGACATCCAAATACTCTCAAATTCGTCTCATAACTCATAAATTAAATTATAGATATGAGAAATCAAATTTTCAGTATTAAATTACAAATAGCGGAGAAATTTAATAGAATCACTAGTCAAAATAAAATGTTAGGATATAAAATCCAAACTTTTCTCGAATAATCTCAAATGACTCTAAAAATCTTTCAAAGGTTTTAAAACATCTTTTACACTCAGAAAACACATTTCTGATGAAATTCAGAAAAACTCGATAAATAGTAAAAATCGGCAAAAGTCACTATTAATCGAAAAGTAAATCTTCTCGAAACTGTCCGAAATTTAAACTCATGCTCACTCATATACTCATGCTTAGATGCTTAATCACACCTTCGATTCGGATAACCGAAACGAGAAAATCACAGAATAAGCTCACAATAGCATGTTGGTAATTTCACGAGAAAATTTCTTTTTCTCGGAAATTCTTTTCACATAAAGGCACATTATTAAACTGTCACAACCCAATTTCTAACGTATGAAATGACTAGAAAACGAGGCACAGTGAGGGTGAAGCAACGGAAAATAAACAAAGAGAACGTGCTCAGGAACAAGGGAATATAAGTTTAAAGCGATAACAAACAATAACATGCTTTCGATCCCATCTCAAAGGCTCGAAGTAATTATATATTATACAAGTAGAAGTCAGGGGTTAAGGAATATTGTATCGACCATGGAGGCTCATTGTATCAACCGTTAGAGTATATAAATTTGAACACGATAAAAACAGTGCCAAAAGCTATATGTATGAAGACACATAACTTCAAGTTTAAACGACTCGAATAAAAAACAAAATGCCACCAAGCACATTGCACTATCATCATCCGAGCTAACCTACACATTTTAGAAAACAACGTGCAGGACTGAGTATTTCGTACTCAGTGAACACATGCCAAAAATATACAGTAATTGAAAACGTGCTTGATAAAGCTATAAATTGGACTTGTCTTGCCACTGCATCACAAGCGTTAGCGATATAAAAATAGTTAACTTGTGAATGCTAGAAAAATGTTTTCGGAAATGATTTTGCATTCAAATAAATGTAAACTTAGGTATGAATCAATCTACATCATTCAAGTGGGTCGAGAAGTAGGCCTCATTCTCAAACACTATGATCGGCCCAACCGAACACGTGTTATCCCGTCTCACATAGGATCATAATTTAAAAACTCAAGTAGATGATTAAACATACCCGATGGTCTTGGTAACGAGTATCTGGTGTATTGGGGTGGAATACAATAGTAGCAATTTTTTGCTTTCGAAATCTTTTCACTGAGGAAACTGCTCAGGTCAGTTCGCTCAACAACTGAGAAAGTCAGTTGAAGCTGATCGCACAGTCAGGTGCACAGCTGACTTCTTTGGCTGAGAGTCAGCTATGTAATCTAACTGAGGTTTCAAAGACTTAAGCTATGTGGAAGTTGTTGGAAATTAAAGGTCGTTACTTAAACTGAAACCTTTATAAAAATGGGAAAGGTCAAGTTCCCAAATCTTAGTGCAGTTTGTAGATATGCAGTTTGTATGCAGAGTCAGTTGGTTAGATAACTGAAATGTAGATACTGAAAGTAAAAGACACAGTATTTTTACGTGGTTCAGAGATTGACCTCCTACATCCACGACTTCCTTTTCAGGGAAGTAATCCACTAGATTAGCTTACGCGTGCTTATCAAACGTTCCACTTGGTTTGCGGGTACCAAGCAACCTAACCAGTCCGATTACAAGTTCGAAGCAAACCTTACAACACTTTTGCGAGCAAGTGTACAGCCTGGTCTTAGATTGAGAGTTTTAAGGGACCTAGTCTTAGATTGCAGATTCTAAGGGACCTAGTGTCTTTAATTGCAAGTTCAAAGACAGACCAGAGGTTTTGGGGTTAGGGATTTTCCAACTATGAAGCCTTCTACACAGAGTGAAGTGGAGACTTCTTCCTAAGGCTTAGAGACTCGATCTTTTGGGAGAGAGTCTGCTCAGAATAATGCAAGAACCTAGATTCTAGACTCAATCAAAAAAATGACTTTTTGAGAGACGAGATGAAAGAACAGGAGGAGGTGAAGACGCTCGACTTCTATTGATTCTTCGACTTGGTTGGTCTTGCTCTGCAGAGAGTGGTTGTTTGCTGCTTTGCTTGAGTATTTTCTTAACTCTTCTCTCTCTCTCTCTCTCTCTCTCTCTCTCTCTCTCTCTCTCACTCTCTCTAATCTTCAATGGGGACACCTCTATTTATAGAGAGAGATCTAATTAGCCATTGGAAAGAGCCGTTTGATCTTCGCCAAATGTATGGCACTCCACCTGCTTCACTGCAAACTTTCCAAAAATGACAACTGTGACCTTCACTTTATGCGCGTCTCTATTTTCGGTCCATTTATAGTAATTTCCAGGTTGACTTGTACTTCCAAGTAGATTTGAATTTGGACTTCAACTCTTTTGCCTTCAACATCTTCAAACTCTTCTCTTCTCAACTTTGTGACGTCTGACTTCAACACAACTTCTCTTCATGCCTGACTGCATGGCTTAGTTATGGAGTCAACTTAGTTGTGGTCCAGCTGACCAAGTTCTTCATGAACTGTCTTCTTCAGCCTGGCTGACATGTTCTGCTCGAATCTTGTAAAGATAAAAATCTCTACGCTCAAACAGCGAGCTCTAGCTAAGTTCAAACTGATGACTTTTATCTACTCGGTTGAGGTCAGTTGGATTTTGGGATAAATCAAAACCTTTATTTAATTTTCCCAACAATTTCCCCCTTTTTCATGATGCCAAAACTCTAAACTGACACCACCTAACTTTCCTAACTAATACCACACAACTGATCATTATATCTCAATTTCACGCTCAATTAGGTTTTCTTGATTTCTTCCACCGCCGTCGAACCTTCAATCACCTCCACCCCCACCCCTTATCATCCACCATTCAACACCATCCTTCAATCACCTCCACCTCCACCCCCACTGCTTATCCGCCGTCGCTGCCACTCTGTCACCACCGTCGTTGTCATCACGCGGTCGCTGCCATCCCCACGAATTAAAATGGTTCACACAAAAAAAGGGCACAATAATACAAAAAGGGCATAAAACTACAACATTTGATATACGTTACATATATATGTAATAATACAAAAAGAGAACAATACCTTAAAAAGGGGTTAAATCTTGTACTTTCCTAGATTTTAGCAGGCATTGTTGTAGATGGCTTAACCATCATGTCCGGTGCTATGATGTTCAACGCCTTCAGTATTTTGTTGAAGTTTCGGCTAGTAGCAAAAAGTGAACGTTCGAACCTTTGGCCAACATTACAAAACCAATCATTGTGTCCTACAATGATCCAGAATGTTGTCACCATTTCTTCAACACATATAAATCTTGTATCCTCTAAATGAGTTTTCTCTCTTAGGATCGAGCATAACTTTACAAAGGCATCAGGATACATCCTATATAATTGTCGAAAACTATGTGGATCACCTTCGATCATATTACGTATAATATTAGGGCTGGGGAAATTAATCAGCGGTTTCGGGTTAACTGCGGTTACGGTTAACCGAGTAATCGCAACGGTTAACCGCGGTTAACCTGTAATACCTCGGATAATTCTTCCGTCGTCAAAATAAAAATTTAATTATTAATTAAGACTTTGCACGCCTAAGTTAAGGATTTTCGATTCTAAGACTAACGGTGAAATCCGTTTCTGAAAATAAATTCCAGAAGTCGGTCGAACGACTACTGTATTAGGGTTTTCGCGTCCGATAAAATTTTTATCCGAAAACTTAGATCGAAAAACTGTCAGACTTTACATTCACTTTTTCTTCGATACGAGTTCACCGGAGAAAGTCAGTTTTTATTATTTTTTCGAGCGAATTTTGGATTGTCTTATCCCGACTTTCTATCGGATTTTGAAAAACGAATTAGGTTTTTCGAGTATGTGATTTATTTCTAATCTAACGGTCGAATTAGATTTCGTCGAAAACATAACCATCTAAGAAATTATTTCTCGATTTTTATAACGTCGTATTACACCCGAAAACGCGATATTTCAACAAAATATCTAGGCCTAAACCGCCATCTACCCTATGACTCATCCCTTTGTTAGTTTATTTCTACTCTATGTTATTAACTTAACACCTCATCACCTCTCTCCCCCATTTCCATCCGCCACCTTCTCCCTCACTCTATTCTCTCTCACTTTCTTCCATTGTTCTTCATCCTTCAAGCTTTTCAAAGCTCCACAAGTCTCTCGACTACCGATGGATCTTAGATCCGATTCCATAATCGACAAGGTAAGAGCTTCCTCTACGTATTGAACCGAACAAAAGTTCCTTCCCCCAAGTTCTATTTTTTTTGAAATTTAGAGGATGAAGAAGCATGATGAATCTTTGTTTAATACATGTTGTTAGATGCTTAGGAATGGTTTTATGGATTGAAATCATGAAGAAATCATCCCTCTAATCTATTGGATATTACCGAAATTTTTTTAGGATTTAGGTGTTTGATGTAGTTCGATTTTCTTGAGAATTGAGTGATGGATTCTTGTTCTATATGATGATAGATGATTACATGAATTAATTTAGAATTTTCTAAAAATAAAAATAGAAATGTAAGAGATGAAGAATTGATGATTTGATGTAGAAGATGTTATGATTTGCATGAAATGATAATAGAAATGGTATGTAGTATGTTTGAGGATGATTATATAATTATTTGGAATTTTTCTAAAAATAAAATGAAAATCGTAAGAGACGAAAACCCGTCGATAAGTGGAGATTCGTTAATGATTTGAGTATATGGTTTACGTATTAGTGATTCTAGATAGATGATGATCGATATTGTAAAGTTTGAGCGAAATTGGAGAACGTCGGATTTTCGCTAAGAGACGAGGAATCGTCGATAAGTCGAGATTAGATAATGATTTAGATTTGTGATTTGAATATATGTTAATCTTGTTAGTTAATGATCGTAACCGAAAAATTTGAACGAATTCTAAGAAGATTGGAATTTTGATAAGAGACGAAGAAACGAGTCTAAACGTCGATCGAAAAGTCGAATAAGGAAATTAATTGAATATTAATGATTGTTATTGATAAATGAACGAGTTTGTAGTTGACGATATTTCCATCCGAGATATGTGATGATATAAGTTATAGTTAATAAACAAGAAGTTGATAAACAAAATAGAAATTGAATTTGAATTTGAAATTGAATTGGTTTAGTAATTGGATTAGTTGAAAGACGAGTAATTATACGTCGAGTTTCTAATCGAGAAATGAGAAGGAGTTTGTCATAAAATATCACGCATGTTGACTGCCTTAAGATGGAAATTTCGTAAGAATAAAAGTGGAATAGCATTGATCGAACCTAGGGAATCGTGCGTCGAGTTTTATCGAGCATTAGGGTTTCGCGCGGACTGTTTTGCGATATTTCACGGAAACTGTCATAACTTTTAGCTCTCTTAATGAAATCGAGATCCGTAAGTTGGAGAGTAAACTAGACATCCGTGGCTTTCATTTGGTATAAACTACATCCCCTGTTTCGAAGGAACCTGTTCTGTATGAACTCCAGAACCTCTGCTTTGTGCAGAAACTAATGAAAACGTAATTTCTTAAGTTGAATCCGTTTCAACTTCGTTCCTTGCGAACTTCTAAGTCGTTATAAGTTATCGAAATCCAATTATCTACTGACCTAAGTGTCGAGTAATGAGCCGAGTTAGTTTCTAAACGAGAATTTATCGAGTCTCGTTTATTCGTTAATCAAAAGAAAGTAGTAAAGTGCAAAGGCCTAAAAGACTAAAACCAATTTCGATTTCCTGTTTCTTTTATTGTTGCGATCGAGTTTTAAAGTTTGTTTATTTACGATAAAAGGAGAAAGTCAGCGCCAAGGATAGGACGGAAGACAGAAGACGGAAGCTATAGTAGTTCTGTAATCAGTAAGGTGGGCTTTTCTATATATCAAATCAAATGAGCGATGCTCGAAAATGTTTACTTATCGCTTTATAACTGTGTTTTAAAGTGATTATCAAGGCATGAAAATATTTGTTTTATGTGAGTTCTTTTGTGCCTTTCTGAGTTAGCCAAAAGGGGTTAACTAATCGATCGGACCGCTGAGTTAACCAGAAAGGGTTTTTCAGGGTTAAGTGTACACGGTAGCCAGTGTGTGGTACCTTGTTGAGGGGTAGCCAGCCACGGTGAATAGAATGTGCGCGGGAGAAGTATACTCTTCCTCGGCGTTGAAACAGAAGTTGGGCAAGTTTGAACGTAACATCAAGTAAAAGGCTTGGCCAAGCTATATTGTGAAAGTGAAAGAAAATGTTTAGTAGGCTCGGGTATTTGTTGAAAAATCCCGATGCGCTATTTATCAAGATGTCTGATTTAATCTATACTTATGATATGTTTTCGGCAACGTGCCCCCTAAGTATGTTTATACTTAGCCCTGTATATGTTTTATAAATGTGCAGGTTGAGTGACGGGAGCGGCGGAGGTTGAGTAAAGAGTTGTAGTTAGGAAGAAGAACTTGTGTATCTAGCTTTATGCTTTCCGCTGCCAATCTTTTGAGTTAATGTAAACCTTTTTGGTCTAAGTCCCGTACAATGAACTTAGTTAACTTTTGAACAACTTGTCGAGCGACCCTTCAAGGTCGACTCTCTCTTTCTTTTAATATAAAATCTGTTCATAGATATCAGTTGTCGTTTAATCGTTGTCTGTTTATTCATTTATCCCCCTTCTTCCCCGCTTCTTTAATCCAACCCCTAGTCGCACCCCGGCTTTGCCGTCCCTCGGGATTTGGGGCCGTGACATAACCGTATATATTAATATTAATATTTTATCCAAGAAATTAAAAAAAAAAACAAAAAACAATACCTAAGTTAGTAGTAATTCATCTGTTGCCATTCCAATTTCCAAATTTCCAATTCATTTCCAAACCCGTCGACGGCGCCCCCCCCCTCTCTCTCTCTCTCTCTCTCTCCCTCCAACCCCCAAATTAACTTTAGATCGCAACATCGCTCGCCTCCACGCCGTCTGCCCGTCATCGACGGCAGTCACACCACTGACCTCCACGCTGATCTCCGCCCGTCCACCATCTTCGAGCACCTTCACTTTCGCCGGTCTCCGCCCGTCCGCCAATCTCCGCGGTCTCTTGACTGTTGAAGGAGGTAGGATTCAGGCCCTCACCAATTTAAAGTGAGGTTTATATTAATTCGATTTGGGTTACAGTACATGCCAAACATGTGATTATTTTGAGAATAAGTTTCAATGAATTTTGATGGTTTGTCTGTTTGAATGGAAAGAAATTGGAGGATTTCTAATGATGTTGAAGAATCATTGGATAATATATGGGCATAGTTGAAGATTAAAGTTGCAACCTGGAGTTCTATGACTTATAGATTTCATGATTTTTCTTGTGATCGTGATAAAGAACCATGAGTAGTTTAAAGGGGAGATTTGATTCTTTGAATGCCAAAAAAATTAGAAAATGATATTTTAATTTTTTTTTAAATCGGCTATTTGGCGGTTAACCGCAGTTAACCGTAACCACAACCATGCGGTTAATGGTTAACCGATAACCGTCACGGTACGATTACGGTTATCACTTTCACGTGTTATCGGTTACGGTTAACTGAAAATTCGATTATGGTTAACTGAATTCCCAGGCCTATATAAAATGAGTACCCTTTTTAGTAATTGGCCGTCGCCTCAAAGAAGGTTGAATACGTCAAGGCATCTTTCTAATCTTTCCTAATAAAACTATCACGATCTTAACTGCCAACATCAATAGCTTCACCATTTCATAATAATAAGTTTCCTCTTCTTCATCTATTTCTTCTTCCATTTCTTTTTCCATTATTATATCAAAATTTTCCATGACTGCATAAATTAGAACATTGTGAATATATGAAATAATTAACAAAGTCATTTCACCAACAAAATAATAATCCGTTCAAAACAAAACAAAGTCATACAACCAACAAGGGCATGATAAATATATAGTCAAATACAAAACAAAAGTCATATCACCAACAAAGTCATTTCACCAACAAAATAATAATCTGTTCAAAACAAAACAACACAACCAATAAGGTCATGATAAAAGCTATCATGTCAAATACAAAACAAAAGTCATTTCACCAACAAAGTCATGACAAAATATAACATCACCATTACATGACTCAAATGATCACTACTTTTTAATCTTGTAAGCTATCCAATTAGCCCGTTCTTGAATGGTCATCTTCAAAAAAATATCTTTTTTTGACTTGGTGTCAAGCAAGTCAAGTGTCTTAAAGCGAATTTCATCATCCAAATGTGGGATCTCTTTGATAGCATCCCAAGCTGTGAAAGATCGTTCCCTTTCTCTTTTCTCTAGTATAGTATCTTTTTTTTGTTAGAGGCTATGAACTCCATCAAATGTGTTTATTAGTTTTCTAAGCTCTTCAATGAGATCATTGTCACTAGAGCCAGAAGGTGCTTCGTACTGCGTTCTACTCCTTTTGGGAGCTCTTCTTTGAGTTGAGACCTCAGACACTTCAGAGAACACCGGCGGTGTGGAACCAGATGATGGTGGCTCGTCTTGAGATAGTCCTACAAACATCTTCGTTTCAACATCGTAATTCAAATCCTCTATCCGAGCCTCTCTATTTTCATGAACTCCTAGTGTCCTTGCATCAGTAGAACTATCCAACCCAATGGAGCTTTTTTCCTACAACACCACCATTTCCTACAGCAATTTCCAAATTCTTATAATCAAGACATTCCCCATAGCGCAAGTGAAGTATTTTGGGTGAGCCTAGCATAAATAGAAAACAAAATAAAGTAAACACTATATTATTTTAAAAAAATTATTTGATAATATTATTGTAATGTGTTGCTTAAGAAGTTTACCGCTAAGTACGAATCACATACTTCATCTGAAGCCGTGAACTTTTTAGTATATCGTATCCAAAACTAGAGCTAAACCTCATAAGATTGGAATAAGATAACCAACGACTTTTAAACCATTTGAGGCGGCTTTGGTAATTGCTATATGTCTTATTACACCTAAGTCTTTCGTTAAGAATAGGAAGTATTCTTTCTTCCACCGTTGCTTTGGTAAAGATACCACTATTATCACGCCATCCCCGACCCGCAACATCAACCATAAGTTCTAACAACAAGTCGCTTTGATCTTTAGTCCATTGCTCATAAGATGGCTTTCTTTTTAAATCTTGTTGTGAATCCCCCATGATATATTACTATATTATATAATATATGCATTTAGTTAATACAAAAAGAAAGGATGAAACAATCTTCAATCCCAGTCGTCGCTGATGTCCAGTGCCCGCTGGCATGGTATACGGCAAGATTTTCCAGCGAGCGCTGGTATTGGCGAATCAACTATAATGAAATGCTGAAATATGAACCAGAATTCCAATCCTCTATCCAAACCAATACAAGGCAAAACACAATTATATAACAAAGATCCATAACATCTATAACCAAAATCAATAAATAACTAGCAAAAGATGGGGAAAAACCAAGTTCCAAACCTCCAAACAATCATTATACAAAACATACATAGTAGAAAAAAACATGACACAAATCCATACAGTACACAAACAAAATAAAGAGAAAAAATAATGGAAAACAAGTTTAAGAATAGTACCTTTGTTGTTGGAAGAAGAATGAAGGAACAAGTAGTCAGCACCAAAGCAAAATAAAGGAAAAAGGTTCATAATACTTGAAGCTGGAGAGTTATAAGCCTTTGGAGACCTTTCACCTTCCAGTCGGCGTCGGGCATCAGCCAAGGGCCAAATGGACCCCATCGGTTTATGGGAATACGCCGGCGCTGATATTTGAGATTCCATCAAAATCTCGTGGTCGAAGGTCGGATTTCGTCGTGTACAAATTTTGGGTGGAATTTGGTTAAATTCTACCAGAGTCGATGGAGATAGAAATTTCATGGAGTGTTGAACACCACTAGATTTTAAAAAAGTTTCCAAAGTCGTAATTGAATACCACTAGATTTTAAAAGAATTTGAAAAATTTGAATTTTATACACCTCTTTCAAACTACTTAAAAATTCCATAGACTCGTAATTGAATACACTCCTAAAACAAAACACATTTAAAAAAGAAAACCAGTCGGCCCACTTTCGCTACTCTTCCTTAATTGGTAGCCCAACTTCTCATCCATCTCAATCATTTATTCAATTATTTTTATAATTGCAGAATACTTTATTTTTTCGATATTTTATTGTTCTCTATTCCTGCCTTCTCTCTTTCTTTATGTGAGAAGCTTTATTCCCGCAATTTAGTGAGATTTAAACCCTAATATTTCAGGGAAGATCATCATTTCGAAGAAAAGATGATAGATTATTATGTTCACATTTCTACCCTATTCAATCACTTACGGAAACTTACAAATTTTCATCTTTTCTTTCTCTGATACATTAACATAGCTTCTCTTAAATTCGACAGAGGAAAGTCCGAGTTATGGAATCAGAGCACCCTTTCCAACTTCCGGTTTGTATTCTTTCTATTATACTCATTGCAGCTGTTCCTTCTTTTTATCTAATTTTATTTTCGGCGTATATATTTTCTGGAGTTATTGATTTATCTTTAGCTCAACCAAATTCTTTTGGCTGGTTGATTTGGTATAGGAATGTTAATGGAAATGGGTAACTTTTTCCTTTCGTATACTGGTATTTTAATTTCAAGGGATGTAGGGTGTTCTGCTATTTCCCTTGAACCATTTTTATTTTTATTAAGCTTGTTATGCTCTATCCTATTGGCCATAATTGAATCCAATTTCGTCTATGGTGAAAAAATACACTCGTGATTTATGCATTAGAAATATTGGTCTTGAGAAATAACAGCTGGTTTCTTTCAATTTAATTCATTTGATGGAATTAGAACTAGTGGTTAAGCGTAAGGTTGTAAACGAATCGAATCGGATCAAATATCTAGGTATTCGATTCGATTCGGAAAAAAATGTTGCATATTCGATTCGATTTCGAATATTTTTTTTATTCGTATTCGATTCGATAAGATATTCCCAAATATTCGGTTCAATTCGAATATTCGATTCAATTTTTTTAAAGTGTATTTTAACATTCGATTCGATTCGAAAGTTCCCTAATTTTACACTATTCAGTTCGATTCGAAAATATTGGATTCGCAATATTTAAACCAATATTTTACCCAATAAATAATTAAATACACAACTTAATAATAAATTATAGATCCAAATCATAATAAATCAACTCACAGTTGACAAATCATAATAAATATACACACGAGTCACAAATTTAATTATGTTTTTTAATTTAGTGTATATATATATATATATATATATATATCGAATCGAATGTTTTCAAATATCGAATCGAATACCATGATTTTGAGTTTGTATTTGAAAACTAATTGAATCGAAAAAATATTTTTATTCGTATTCGAATCACAAATTTTCGAATTCGAATATCAAATAATCGAATTGAATATCGAACCGAACCAAAAATATTTGATTTGTTTACAACCCTTAAGCGAATCAGACTGATTGCCTCTTGAAGTTTATTTTTTATATTCATTATGTTGTCATCTCTGAAGATTTATTTTCATAACTTGTAGCGCTACTGTTGAGCCCCCGGATATATAGAGTCGCTTGCGACTGACTAAGGCTGCACCGGAGGCCCTCTACTTATCAGTGACCCGAATGCTCGTGGTTCGCAAAACCTCTGCCCTCATCCCTGGCACGAGCGCCTTGACTTTTGTCCGAACCCTGACCAATGGAACAAGTTTGTTTTGTAATAGTGGTGGTGGTAAGATTCCTAGAGGCATGCCCAACGATGACTACTTCGCCACAATTCACCACATATCTAACATTGTGCGATGTGATATATACATGGAGCGTACCCTCAACAAGATGCACATATCGAAACTTATAAACTCAGAGCTAGTATATCGGGTTTTCCATAGTTGCTGCAATTGTGGGGTAGAATCTTTTCGCTTCTTTAATTGGGCAAGGACAAATCACCCAAATTATGAGCCTACCACAGTTGAGTTTGAAGAGCTCCTCAAAATCTTAGCTCGGAACCGCCACTGGGAAACCATGTGGAAGGTTGCAGAAACTATGAAATCTCAGAACTTTGCTATATCTCCATCTGTTGTCTCTTTCATTATTGAACAGTATGGTAAGCATGGTCTCATCGATCAAGCTGTCGGCCTATTTAATGGGCTCAAAAATTTTAATTGTCCGCAGACAACTGAAGTATACAATTCTTTGCTGTTTGCCTTATGTGAGGTTAAGAACTTTCAGGGGGCATACGCTTTGATACGGAGAATGATTAGAAAAGGGACCATTCCTGATAAGAGGACCTACTCTGTTCTTGTTAATGCTTGGTGCTCTGCAGGGAAGATGAGAGAGGCGCAAGAATTCTTGGAGGAGATGAGTAAAAAGGGTTATAACCCTCCTGTGCGTGGCCGTGATTTACTGGTTGATGGATTATTGAATGCAGGGTATCTCGAATCAGCTCTAGGGTTGGTCAGGAAAATGACCAAGGAAGGGTTTGTGCCAGATGTAGGCACATTCAATACTTTGGCGGAAGCTCTATGTAATTCTGGGCAGCTTGACTTCTGCATTGATCTTTTTCATGACATTTGCAGATTGGGGTTTTGTCCCGACTCAAGCACGTATAAGATTATGATAACTGTGACATCAAAAGATGGAAAAGTTGACGAGGCCTTTAGAATACTTCATAGGTCCATTGAGGATGGTAACCGCCCATTCCCCAGTTTGTATGCTCCAATTCTGAAAGCTCTTTGTAAGAGGGGACAGTTTGATGATGCATTTAGTTTTTTTGCTGATATGAAGGTGAAAGGGCATCCTCCTAACCGACCTGTGTATACTATGCTGATAAAAATGTGTGGACGTGCTGGCAGATTTGTTGAGGCTGCCAATTATTTGGTGGAGATGACTGAGATGGATTTGCTACCTATGTCACAAAGCTTTGATATGGTTTCTGATGGCTTAAAGAACTGTGGGAAACATGATTTAGCCAAAAGAATAGAGCAGTTAGAGATATCAGTCCGGGGTATCTGATTCATCGACTCTTTATTCAGCATCGTTAAACTATCTATGCCAGGAAGGTGATCTTTGTGTTTTAATTTGCTTTCTTATGGTTCTACTTTACTGGTGACATGCTGCTCATTTGGGTTCGTATTTCTTTTTATCTAGCTCCATATTTATTGGAAAGACTGTGCTACAAGCTTCGTTTTAGTCACTGTCTGACTGATGAAGTTTCTTAATTTCTGATTTGCTTTATGACTGGCAGATATTCCAAATAGTTCAAGTTGCTTTATGCAAGGACCATCATTAGTTCAATTTGAGCAAGCATACGTAGTGATGGAATGTGAAAATAGCAAAGCTCAGAATCTAGTCTTTTATGCATTGAGCATTATCCGTATATGTATCATGTTGAAGTAGCAGAATGTGAGTCTACCAAAATATTTTAATTTGTTGGTCGAGTGTAACTGTAATGATGCGCCTAATAACTTCTGAGGTGCTGGCACTGCAGTTTGGCTATTGTAAATATGAGCTCCAATTGTCAACTTAAATTGAATCCTCAAGTCTTTTTGTTTGTGTGGCTCGTATATCACTCTAATGCCACATTTGATCAGCGTCTTCAGCTTTGTTGATAGTATTGATAACTATTATCAATTATATCATATATTTATTATACATGTCTTACTTCCAAATGTGGATTTGAGGGACCTTGTTATGCTAAACTGTGGGCTTTCTGACTGAAAGCTTGTTAAATTAGCAACTCCTGATGAGGCGAGGTAAATGATCAGCAACTGTGGGATTACGCTGCACATATGCTCTTGTATAGTGGATTTGTATAATATTGTGTTGAACAATTTATTGCTCCCTTCTGAATTCTGCTGCCATTCCATCCCACTAAAAAAAGCTGAAACACTAACCAGAGTCACTTTCTCAAGCTGTGGAGGAAAAGTAGGGAGTCCATATATCCAATCTGGCCGGGGGAATTCGGCTAAGATTAATTCTTCTGGTAATAATTTCTGGAAATATGCATAGTTTGTGTATTTGGACTGGAAGAATTACAATGTGCAATTTTGAATTTACTATCTTTCGTTTCTGCCAAAGTGATGGTCATAACTCATAAGTTTGAGTTACAGTTGCAATGGTGTGTATGCCGTTGGGCGTTGGGGCACATCATGTGGTAGTCTATCTTCAGCATTTCCATTTGGGGTGGATGCCAATACTATTTTCTTTCTTGGAGTTAACAACCAACACTAGTGTATTTGAGCTTTTAGTTGATCTTTCTGATGCATGATTATCAGTCTAGCTTGAATGCACTAGTTTATTTGGGCTTTTATCCTTTTCCCGCTCTAGCTTTACTTTGTTTGCCAATATTTCCTTTATACAAATTACTGTCGGAGTTTCCCTTTCCCTATTGATGTAAGAGGTACATTATCAGCTTTTCTAGAGGCTTCCAAATATGTCTTTGAATCATTGAAAAGTATGCCAGTAGGACGAGCAAACCACCAACAGAAATTTAAAATTCTCACGCCCTTTTTTACTTTGGTGGTTAACAGATTTGAACTTTATTTTCTGAATTCAGGTACATGATCTGGCATTTGCAGCATCCTTATTAAAATCAATCAGGTGATACTTGTTATTCTTGCTTCAACCATTGAATTGTGATATAGAGAGATGACAAAAAAGTAAGGAGAGAGAAAGTGATGAGCCGCAGTAACTGATTTGCTTGTCATCCTCTGATTCCTGCTTTCTTGAGAAGTCATGAAGAAACCAAGAATCACAGTTTGGGCGTGGGATCGATCGGGCCCGATGCCACGTGAATTGCAGTTTTCACAAGGGTGTTTGCTCGGATCACAAAATTAATGCTTTTGATTTTTGGTTCTGACCCATGACTTTAATTTATTCTTCTCAATCACACTATAATTCAGGTACATACATATACATTGTGGAGAGTAGATCAAGTTGATACACGATAGAATCGACGGCCAGGAATGGTTGTCTGCCATAAGCATCAAGGGACCATACTTATCACCCACTCCAAACTTTTGAGCTAGCAGACCCCTCACAAACTCCCCTTTTTCTTTAGCCTTTGCGTACAACAGAATTTGCAGCTATGGAATTGGAAACAACTGGGACTCTTATTTTCGTGCAAGATTTGACAAACATACAAGCGCCAGCGTAGATGTTTTGCAACATTTCTTCTGGCACATTATTATTGCGTCGTTTGATTGATGAAGATGAGAAGAAGACGATGCATGGACAGCCCAACTGTGAAGTCAGATTATTTAATTAAATGCGCTCCCTATTCAAGTCAAACTCCAAAATGTATGATTGGATTTGGAGACTCAATTTGACTAGAATACACATACATACATCCTGTCTTTATTCATCACTAGAATATGAATTTAGCCTTGTTTTAAATGGCGTATTTAAATGCCAATTTACAGAACTTGGAGCCGGATGAAAGAAGGCCTCCTTATCATGGGACACCTTGCCCCTTTTGGTAGAGAACCTGCATCTTAGTACTCCTACTTATTGCCTTTTCTTCCCCTTATAATGCATGTGCTATGTCACCAGCACCAACATTGATTACAAGTATATATTACTATAATACCCATCTCACTTTGTTTTTAATAATTAAACAGGACAAAATAAATCAATACTTAAATAGCTCTGCCAGTAAATATACCTATGTTGCAATATTAACGAAAATTTTAGCATTATACCTCACCTTAATTTCATATTCTCTTTTCAGGTCTTAAAACAAAATAACGTAAACTCCATAAATAGGTTGAATTTGTTAATGTGTGGTTTGTATGTTATTGTATAGGAGCAAATGTTTGTTTATCCATTAGGCATCAAAAATAGTAATTGTTAGTTAAAACAACTTAGTACCGGTATAAGTAGACACTTGATACTGAAAGGTCTTGAGTTCAAACGACATCACACCTATATTTTAAAAGTGTGGTTTACTTATAATTTACAGATTATTACACAGGGACGAGGATTTACCTAATAACCACCGTAGATAGCGGCCGCGAGTCTCAACCACATTGAAAAAAATGTTGTCAATTTCTCATATCCAAACATACAAATAGATGGGTCGTGGCAGCCAAATTCAACAGTAAACCGTCGCCTCACACTAACATTAATGGTGTGATGGGCAAATAAATGCAGTGACCGCATGATCAACAACCTATTCCTATTCCTATTCCTATTCCTCTCTCATCAAGATTTTATCTCTTTCTTTGGAAAATTAATTCCCATTTCCTCGTAGAAATTTCCATCAATGTCCTCTCAAATCACAAGTCTCATAATTTTACAATCTTTTTAATTTTGCACGCTATCAAAATCTCGTATTTCATTACATCATCATTATCACAAAACCAAAGTCCCAGGCAAACTCTCCCTTTCCTTTCCCAATCTTTCCACGCACATACATTCGTGCATGGGGTTCAACTATACCATACTCAACTGTACATGTTCAGTGTTCATCATAATCATACATGATCTGAATCTACAAATTAAATCCATCTTGATCACTTATGTATATCTATAACTTTTCTCTCTCCAGCATCCATATTTTCTTTCCATCTGTGCGGAATCATGATGAATAATTCGCTCTTTTCAGTCATCACCACTCTCTATGCTCTCGTGCTCCTTTACTTCCCTTCTAACTTCTCCCGCTTCCTTCTCTCTCCCGTCCTACTCTCTACTTTGATTCTCTTACTCTACCTTCTCCAGCTAGGCGCCGCGCAAAGATCTACGATCAACTCAACCGTCTCTGATTCCGATTCCAATTCCGATTCTGTCGAATTAAATTCCACGCAATCATCACCGAATCAAACCGAAGAATTTCGTGACGTCGATGAATCTAGCAAAACGGGTTGGAGTGACCCAAAGCAGGATCCGCGCCATTTGTACGCCGACTCGTTCGTGGAGTGGGACCTCCGAGCGCCGCTGGAGGTTATATACGAGGAATACGAAGGAGACGACGCCGACGAAAACGATTCGGAGGCGAAGCGAGTGTCGCAGGTGAATGCTATCCGACGGTACGCATCGCTGTCGTTGTTTTACCCGGAGTCCGACAGCGATGCTTCGTCGGAGGGGGATTTCCCGGCCGATCGCTCGCCGGATAGCGCGTGCTTCCGGTGGGAGGAGGAGGAAGAGGAGGATAGGGATGGTTTGATAGAGATCGCGTTGGATGAGAAGAGGAATTGCGAGGTTGAGGAAGAGAATTTGATCGAGATCGATCTTTCGCCGGCGAGATGACGTGGAATTTTATTTCTTTTTATCAGGTACAGTATTACAAATGGATTTTTGTAAAATTGTGATTAATTAATTAATTTAAAGGAGAGACGTTTTCTGGGGTTCTGGGTTTTTAGTAAGTAGAGGTTTTACCGTTGTATTACATCAAGGATTAAAGCGTGTCCAATCGCTAAACCCAAAGGTTTCTACTAATGCTGAGCTGCTTTGTGATGACGTGTGTGCCCTCGCAGTCCCCCCAATCAAAGCGTGTTTAATTGCTAAACCAAAAAGCTTCCCTTCTTCTAGTTTTTTTTCTTTTTTCTTTTTGTATTTATTTATGTTTTAAATTATTTTTAAATAAACATACTTCTCTCATTTATAATATTAGCATAAGTAACGTGCATTCGCACACAAATTAAATGATTTTAACATATACACTTTGATAAGCAGGACTACATTTTATATTTCATTTTATTTTTAAAATGATATTTAAAATTTATATTATGCCTTAAACTTTTCAAAAGATTTAATTATAGCTCCCAATTTTTATTGATCTTCCAAAAATTACAATTAGTACATAATGGCCTATAAATTTCTAAACTTTTTGAGTTGTCTAGGTTTTACACCTCAGAAAAAAAATCTGCCTCACAATTTCCAAACTTTTAAATTTGTCTGTTTTTGCTACTGGACTCATTTTTCGGCGATTCCGAGCTGGCGTGGCGGTCGGAAAAATGACGTGGATATCTTTAATTAAAAAAAAGTTTATGGCCTGTAAATTTTCAAACTTTTTGAGTTGTCTCGTTTTGCACCCCAGAAAAAAAATTGTTTTACAATTTCCAAACTTTTAGTTGCGTCTGATTTTGCTACTTGAATCGATTTAATTGAAACGACGTCATTTAATCAAGCCCGTAACTTGAATTAGAGAAATACACATTGCTTATTTCTTATAAATTTATCTTGATATTTAGATCGGTAAGAGTATTGTTCCGATAGATAACTCTTCCATAGAGTTCATTAATATCTGAGCTCATTAATTTACCCCCATCTATCTTAATGATAGGTCTTAACTCGGGAGGAAGAACTGGTAATAGACACAAAATCATCCATTCTGGTTCTATATTTGTTCGAAGAAAATGCTTAGCCAATTCCATGCATTTAACTAAAAAATCCATTCTTCTTCCAACCTTTCGATCCTCCCATTCATTCCCCGTGGACCCTTCTTCCCCCAACTCTTTCCATTCTACCAACGAATTTTCTAGAATAATGTTTAAATCTAGACCGGCTAATTGTTCTCGAATAGCACCTGCACCGGTAGAGATTTCTCGATGGGAGCGGTCCAGACGAGCTTCCTTCGATGGAGTTGCAGGCCCAAGGCCAATTCCTTCCTTGGATCCTATATTTATTTGCTCTACATTACAGTCAGACGAAAGTAGACCAGCCATGATCTACATCACCCGTTTACCCACCCTTACTTTTGTCATAAACTTGATTTTGAGATTGCAAATATCAAGATAATTTTATATAAGAAATAAGCAATGTGTGTTTCTCTAATTCAAGTTACGAGATTGATTAAATGACGTCGTTTCAATTAAATCGATTCAAATAGCAAAATCAGACGAAACTAAAAGTTTAGAAATTGTGAGGCAATCTTTTTTTTTTCTGGGGTGCAAAATGAGACAACTCAAAAAGTTTAGAAATTTACAGGCCATAAACCTTTTTTTTTAAATTAAAGATATCCACGTCATTTTTCCGATCGCCACGTCAGCTCAGAATCGCCGGAAAATGAGTCAGGTAGCTAAAACAGACAAAATAAAAAGTTTGGAAATTGTGAGGCAGATTTTTTTTCTGAGGTGCAAAACGAAACAACTCAAAAAGTTTGGAAATTTACAGGCCATTAACCCACTAAATTTTAACAATTAAAGTTTTTCTTTTATTCATTTTTTTGTACTCCTCGTTCCACAAACAAATGCTCCTGGTCAACACGAGTTTTAAGAAAGTTAATGAAGTACAAATGCCTTATTGTGTGCTTGACGCGAGTTTTAAGAAAACTAATAAAGTTATTGTGAGTGAAAAATATGGTTACTCTCTATGAAGCATAGATACGCTCCAAGAGGTCAGCGTATTCCAAGAAGACGTATTAAATACTAATACGAAAAAAATACAGTTGAAATACGTATTTAAAACATATTGTTTATTTTATTTATTTTTATTAAATTTTTAAAATTAAATACGAAAAAACACAGTCAAAATACGTTTTATTTAAATTCAAAATTCGTATCTCACGATCTTGATTTCTACAAAATCTCAAAGTTTTATGATACAATACTTAACTCATGCCACCTCAAGTTGTTTGCCTCCATCGCTGACGCCGCCGGCTAGCACTCCATCGAATTTAGAGTTTTGGTTCCTCTGCTCTCAGCAGTCAGCAATCGCTAAAATCTGCTTCTTTTTTCTTGAAAATAGGGTTTGGGAAAGTTTATTTGATTTGATTTTTTTTTTTTTTCAATTGAAACTAGAATGGGTTGATTTCAATTGAAGAATAAGTTGAATGTTGAGTATGCCATGCGAATTGGGAGGCGGCTGCGGGTGGGTTTATAGGGGTTTAGAGTTGAGGCAGTGAGTTTTTTATTTATTAATTAATGTGAATAAATCTGAGGCATTCCTTATATTATTAATGAATAATGAGTAAGTGGGTTATACTTATACATGCTATCCTAAATTCCTAATGAACCTGTAAATGTTTAGCATACTATCCTATTTTGAGATAAAAGTATTTGCATAAGTTTGATAATATTTATTATATTAAAATAAAAAATATTATAAATAAATATAAATGTATTTTTAACGTATTCGTATCTTGATTTTAAAAAAATTAACATATTTTCGTATCGTATCATATTCGTATTTCGTATTCGTATTCGTACCCGTGCTTCCTAGGTTACTCTTGTTGAGAATGGAAAAGTAAACTGTAAGTTAAATTACTGCTAAAAATAATAAAGGTCTCACTTGTTGTGAGCAAAAAATGTGAATAGAGTTAAAGTTATGGAATAAATGTCGCACTTGTTGTGATGAAAATAGTAAAATGAGAGTAGGAATTGTTGGGAATGAAATATGGTGCCACTTGATATAAGTGAAAAAAGTGGAGTAGGGGTATTTCTTTGTGGATAAAGATAATTTGGTAAGTAGAGTACCTTTTGGAGTATGTCATTTGGAAGTACTAAAAATTGTCATTATATAAAATAAATCAACACAACTCTTTTAAAATATTCTAAATAGTTGAAATTGAGATTGAGATATTTAAAAGTTTAAATGACACATCATATTATGTCTTCATTAATATCACTATGCTACTTGATTTAAATAGCTTTTACATCTCAAATAATTTAAACTCGTTAAACAATTAAAGTCTAAATAAAATTGATATTTTGAATACATTTGCATATTAGAGTGCACATGTTACTACGTACTATACATAATGATAGAAGGTATCCTAAAAAACATATGAGTACGATTTATATAATGTTAATTCTTATTTAATCTTCTTTTAACTTACTAAACCTATAAAAGTATAACTTTAGTTTTTCTTTCGAACTATACACGAAAATGTGCTTCATCGGACTCATTTTGCCTATTTTGAATAATTTAAACATATAACACATTGAAATATTACTCTAAATAAGTAAATTCAGTACGTGTTTTATTTTTTTCGTTATTGTAATCCTTTTCAACACATTTATTAATTAATTGGTGGATTACTTTTTTAAAATTGGTAAGATTTTTAATGGATGTATAAGATATAATAATTGAAATATTCATTATAATAATACAATATTTGTGATTGATATCTTATTCTTCTTTTATTTATACACTACAAAAACAGGTAATTTACCGAGGGGACATACTATCGGTATCTCATTTAATGTCGTCGGTAATACGATTACCGGTAGCACAAAACCGCCGTTGATCTTGTCGTCGGTGATGAAATTACCGACGGCGTTGACGGCCGTCGGCAATTACCGAGGGCGTCGTCCTCGGTAAATATGATTGGTAATCCGCGGTGGAATCACCGGTATAATTCCGACGGAATTACAGACGATAGTGCCGTCAGTAATTACCGAGGGGTTGCGTGTTGTCGGTGATTTCACCGGTTTCCTAAGAGAGATCACCGACGGTAACACCGTCGGTAATTACCGAGGGTGGCTCTACCGTCGGTAATTGTATTTATTTTTTTAATTTTTTTTAATTTTTATTTAATTTTTTTTAATACCTACTTCACGATTCAATTACACAACCCACAATATAACAAAGAAAGTACCAAAACCGTAAATCACAATATCCCAAATCATATAAACAAATGTAATATACGAGTATAAATGTAAAATACGAGTGCAATGATGTACGAAGTGTATAAATAACTGCAGGATCAGACGAACGACCTAATCAACTAGGGGGAGGACGAGGAGGTAGCTGAGTCGACCGCATAAACTGCTCGAACTGGGCCATGCGCTCCTCCATGGCTGCACGTGCTGCTCGTTCTGCAGCACGTTCCGCCTCAGCCTGCTCGAACTGGGCCATGCCCACCTCCATGGCTGCTCGTTCTGTAGCACGTTCCACCTCAGCCTGCTGCAGTCGATCCTCCAACGTGGAGATCCGAGTCTCGTGCATCTCCTGCGTCATGACTGAAGTGCCAATGCTACCAGTAGACCCCCTACTGATCTGGCTCACACCGGCACTTTCAGTGCCGTACCGCCGTGACCTCTTTGGATGTACAAGATCCAAGTAGATCTCGTTCAGGTCCGTTCGTCCTGTCTCAGCAGCAATGCGATGAATTTCCGCCTAATTAATACATAACATTGCATAATTGTTAGAAATCAAATACATTTCAATATATTTAACTAATATTTGAATAACCTTAAATACTTACATTAAGATGTTGATCCTCTGTGTCGCATAAGTGTCCTCCTTCTTTGTGTGGATTCTGAAGAAAGTTTCATAGTTCAAGGCAGTCACCGGCACTCCAGCAAGCCTCTGTTAATACATGTATAGAGGATAAATAAATTATTAACAAAGATAATATATATATATATATATATATATATATATATATATATATATATATATTACTTATGAAATCAATTGATAATTACTAACCAAATTCTGCTGCAGGATACGAGTGGACTGAGACCCTCCAACATGCTTGCTGATCCTTGTACCTGGTCCGTAGTACTCAGACAATCGGTTTCGGCTATGTCGCTGGGAAACCGTCTGAACATCCTCCGCTGCCAGTACAACTGGATCCCTGTCCAGTACTCCTCAGTGAAGCCGTCGAGTCTGGCTATCGTCTGCCCCGCATCAGTCTTCAACCTCAGCTTCTTCTTCAGGTCGCTCAAGTTGTCACTGAAACTGGTACGTGCCTTGACCACCCACATCTTCTTGACCTCCACCTCATCCTCAGGCTCCCAACAATATTCTTTCTGTTGAAAAAAAAATGATTAAATCAGTAGATAATATTTGAACAATAATAATTATTAATTTTATTTATAATAAAAACTCGATTACCCCAAATTCTTCCCAGTATGCATCCTTAACCGCTTGGGGAGTCAACTTCCAACTGTACCCCCCAGGGTTAGGAATCCTCCTAAAAGCTTGAAGGGCATTGTGTGAAATGTCCGGTGTCTCCATCAACTCTCTATAAACAATAATAAAAACAACAACAACAACAACAACAACAACAACAACAATAATAATAATAATAATAATAATAATAATAATAATAATAATAATAATAATAATAATAATAATATTTGAACAATAATAACGTACCCCCTAGGCATTCTCCGAAAGAGAAGCCTCCCTTTGCTTTCCTTAGGCCATTGTCGCTTCAGCTCGGCAAGTGTGGGGCCTCTAGGCCTTTTCGGCCTTGAAGAAGAAGAAGCCTCAGGAGGAGTCTCAGGTACGTGTGGTGAAGTCGGTGGAGTAGTAAGCTTAGACCCAATAAGATATAATAATTTAAATTCATGTAAAATACATTAAATACATTAACATATATTTTGATAAATGTGTTAACAAAAAAAACATATCAAAAAATCTATCAACACATAAAATAACACCTACATTACCAAATATCACAAATCTGTGTCGTAATCATCACTACTTTCATCATTAGATGATGTATTTATGTCTTCATCGTTGCCTGATTCATCCTCATTGTCTTCAATTTCAACAATTTCACCACGGGGATGAACAACACGTGGCAGATCATCATCTATGATTGTGTGGGTAGTCATAATAGTAACAACTTCTTGTTGAAATGGTTGATCTAATGTTGAGTTCGATGTGGCAGTAGATACTTCAATATTTGATCTTGCGTTCACTTTGCATGCAGACCACCAATTTTTCTTTGCTTGATTCGTACTGGGATAGGGACAGTAAAACACTTGAATTGCCTGATTTGCTAAAACAAATTGCTCAAAATATACATATGCGCATCAATGTATTCTTTTGGCTCCATGTATCTCTTACTCTTTTGGCTAATTGGACGTCCGGAAAGTTTGAATATTGAGAGTTCATTAGGATCATCATTCTCATCATCAACAGACCCATCAGTATTACGAGCCACGTTTCTCAACTTTGTAGTTACATGATCCTCAAAGTAATACGAAGAGAAAGTTGACATTTCTTCTAGTATATATGCATTGCTGATGGATCCCTCAACCTTGGCTTTGTTTTTTATATTGTTCTTCAATGTCCTCAAATATCTTTCAAATGGATACATCCACCGGTAGTGAACTAGGCCAGCAAGTCATGCTTCATCGGCCAAATGAACAGGTAGGTGCTCCATTGAGTCAAATAAACTCGGTGGGAAACAACTACATCTTTCGATCCAGATTCATAAGAAACATGCATTCAGATTCAATTTTTGAAGCTAAGTAATAAAGACGGGTCATAATCATGCATTCTAGTTCATATGCAAACCCTTCTTCACTCTATTACACTAACTCCCAACTCAATTACTCAATCATCATCATGTATTCTACACTAGCAAACAAACCGTTTACATATGATCCACTTCGTATGCGCACATATATATATATAACAAAAAATCGAGAAGGAAGAATGTAATTACCGGCAGCGGCAGCGGGGTGGCGGCGACAGACGACTGAGAGAGAGAGAGAGAGAGAGAGAGAGAGAGAGAGAGAGAGATAAGAGTTAGAGAGAGAGAGAGAGAGAGAACTGATCTGAAAGAGAGGGAGGGCTTACCGACGGCGGACGGCAACGGAGCCGCGGGGGCAGCGGCGGCGGCGGCAGACGGCTGATGGAGAGAGAGATAAGAGTTAGAGAGAGAGAGAGAGAGGGAGCTGATCTGAGAGAGAAGGAGGAGGACTACCGGTGGAGGATGGCGGCGAGCGGCGCGGAAGCGGCGGTGGCAGACGGCTGATGGAGAGAGAGATAAGAGTGAGAGAGAGAGAGAGAGAGAGAGAGAGAAAGAACTGATTTGAAAGAGAGGGAGGAGGACTTACCGAGGGCGGAACGAGGACGACGGTGACGGAGCAGCGCGACAACGGCGAGGACGATGGCTATGGGAAGCGAGGACGACGATGATGAGCAGAAATGGGGAATTCGGGCTGGAAGCCCCAATTTGATTCAAAAGATTACCGACGGAACCCGCCCTCGGTAAATCGCTGACCCGCACAAATTACCGACGACAACGTGTGCCCTCGGTAATTACCGACGGTAGACTGGCCCTCGGTAATTACCGAGGGACACCGCCGTCGGTAATTATATTTAATATTATACAATTTTTTATTTAATATATTACTGAGGGCAACTGCCATCGGTAATTTACCGATGGCGATTTCCCTCGGTAATAATGTCGGTGATTTTCAAAATACCGTCGGTAACTTTGTCAAAATTGGCCCGTGTTTTTTTTCGTTGGTAAATGGTCGGTAATTACCGAGGGCATCTGTACCCTTGGTAATTTTCTCAGTATTTTGGCTTATTTTTGTAGTGATATAGGTTTTGACCGATAGATTTAAAATAGAAAAAAAAATCATGTTCCTAGGAATAAAAGGTCAGTGGTTATTATCCTTTATGTTGGGAAATTTAAGTAAAGTTTTGATTGATTCCAAAACCAACTGACCCCAACCGAGTAGATGTTGCCAGATCCTAATGTTAGTAGTTAGGCTCGCTGTTTGAGCAATGTTGAGATTTTATCTTTACAGGTCTCCAGCTGAAGACGGCAACATGGCGTTACTCGGATAGAACATCAGTTGTAAGAAAGACAACTGAGCGTTCAAAGGAGAAGATGTAAGAGAACATCAGTTCAAGAAAGTCAACTGAGCGTTCAAGAGATAGAACATCAGTTACAAGAAAGACAACTGAGCGTTCAAGAAAGATAACTGAGCGTTCAAGATACAGAGCATCAGTTGAAGGACTCGAACCGATAAGATCGACAACATAAAATTCAAGGCAGCTGAGAGTTCAACTATTCCAATTCAGACAGAAGGTCAGATGAAGATATCAATCAGATGGAACATCAGCTGAAGACCACTCAGATGAAGATCAAAACTTCTCAACCAACTAAACAAGGTTGGAAGTCAAAGGTTGAAGATTTGAATTTCAAAAAGGAAGCCACGTGAAGGTTTGACTATCTGTCATTACCTCATTTGGCCCAACACAAGGCTGTCTCAGATGGAAAGCAAAAGCACACAGTTGCCAAATCCGAAAAGTCTGCAGAGATGAGAGACAAGCCATCGCTTTCACAGAACAGAGATCAACGGCTCCTCCAACGGCTAGTTGATTCTCTCCGCCTATAAATAGAGGCCTTCAGTCATTCACCAAGACGAACGAGAACACGAGACAGACAAGTGCAAAGAGTTAGACGAGCGAACATCACCAGTTGAGAGTTCATATCGAAAACGAGCTAAACTGAATTCAATCTCTAAGAACATCACTAGTTGAGAGTTCATAGAGTGTTAGATTCTGTCTTTGTGTTTTTGATCTATCTTGAGAACATCACTAGCTGAGAGTTCATAGCTTAGATCCTAGCTCACTTCTTGTTCGAGCTATTAGTTGGAAATCCACCCTTTCACACATCCTCTCAAAAGGATTGTTAGGACCCTACTCTTCCCGGAATTGAGTAGATAGGTTGATAAGTACCCGTAAACTTATCTGTAAGGTTGATAAGTACCCGTAAACTTATCTTAACGGTTGCAAAGCCCGGGTAAGCTTTGTGGTTTTTGTCCAGAAGAACTTGGACTGAGTTGTGTGGACTCACAACTCCCCGTGAACGTAGGAGTTATCTCCGAACCATGTAAATCCTTGTGTGTTTGTGTTTCCAGTTCAGTTATTTCTTAATGCATTTTCAACTGACCAGCTAACCAGCATACAAACCTGCATCTTTGTATATCAACTGTCTTGGTTATTGACCAACCTTGCATTGAAGCGTGAGTTATTTATACGAGTTGTTATTTTCCACCACATTCCGCACAGCACTACACTTCTAGCTGAATATCCTTACTCAGTTGTGATTCCAACTGAGTCTTCTTACTCGGTTGTGATATTTTCAGAGGGTTGTTTTTAAAATTCCTAACTGGTGTATTCCCTTCCCCCCATACACCAGAATTCGTATCGGGACCATCAAGTGGTATCAGAGCAGTGGTTCAAAAGACTGTTGACTCTGTTTCACGAGGTGTGAATCGAGGTGTTTTTCTTCAGTGGTCAACTGAACGGATTTTTTTCACGCTAGTGCATATCTGCTTGCATTTTTTCTTCTGTTTGTTGTGTGCAGATGGATATTAAAGACAAGATCGTTGTCATGTTCTCGGTTGTGAACTATACATCCTGGAGAACTCGGATGAAGAAGATTCTACTGTCAAAGCATCATCGAATGCAACAAGTACTTACATCCGGACCAATCATCATCAGAGAAAAAGTCACTCGCACCCTAACAAATCCCAATGAAGGGGATGCAACTGAGGTGATGGTTGAGAAAAAGCCAGAAGACTTCACTCCTGAGGAAGCTAAAGTGAGCCAACTGGACATCTGGGCTCAGAGCACTATTATGTCCACAGTTGAGAAAGACTATCTTCCTTGGATAGAAGAGTGCGACACCGCTAAGGAGATGTGGGATATTTTGGCATCTCTTAGCGAAAGGAGTGACGAAACCAAGGAGAACAAATTCTCCCATGCTTGTCAAGATTTTGACAACTTCTGTCTCAGAGCTGATGAAACCATTGATCAGTTAGAGCTTCGGTTCATGGACATCATCCGAAGAATTCAGTCCATCCGACGAGGAAAATATACTTTGAGAGAGATCAACCTCAAAGTATTACAAGCTCTACCGGCTGAGTGGGACACCTTCACCAACATTCAGGAGAGCCGAGCTGATCTTGGAGAGATGGGAACTGAAAGACTGTTCTCAATTTTAAAAGGAAACGAGTACAAGGTGAACCTACGAAGATCTCAGTCCTCGGTTCAGACGAGTCGACATGAGGATGTTGGTTCAGCAACAAAGACAGTAGCACTTCGAGCTGACTACTCCAAGCCGCGAACATCAAGGCCAACACGATCTGCGGACACAGCTATGAAGGAGCCAAGTAGAGAAGAGCTGCAACAGAGCATTGCCGCCATGTCAAAGAAACTAGCTGACATGGATGCTCGGTTCGGGAAATACAAGAGATTCTACAAATCCAACCGAACTCGAGATAACTCAAAGCCTGTGAACAACGGTTGCTTTCAATGCGGCAAAGAGGGACATTTCAAAGCAGATTGTCCAGATCTTTCGAAGAAAGAAAGAGAAGCGTTGAGGGCCAAACAAACTGGAAAGAACAAGGCCATGGTTGCAGAAGAAGCAGCTGACGACATGGACATCTTCACCGACACTGAAGATGAGGATGAGCTGACTTCCACCAACAACGCTATCGGTCAGGATCAATGTCTCATGGCATTTGGAACCAACCAGGATGATACTGAGGTACATTCTAGTCCTGCTAATTTAAATTCTTCCAATACTTGTAACATGCAGGAAACACTAGATGAAGAGTTGGAACTCTCTTGGGATGACTTCCTAGCACTAAATGAGGAAGTACAACAGCAATCGGTTGAGTTTAAGAGTCTTCAAGAACAGTTCGCCAGACTTGAAGAATCCTTAACTGAAAAGGACGATCTGATTAAGAGTCAAACCGAAGAGATTGAGAATCTCAAGAGTCAACTGAATGAGGCTAAGGCTCCAACCGATGAGGAGTTGAAGAAGCAGATCAAGGAGCAGCATGATCAGTTGAACAAGCAAGAGGCACAGATCGACCAGCTGATGAAGAAGTCAGATGCACAAACCGAGCATATAGCTGTTCTCCTCAAGGAACTTCAAACTGAGAAGGACAACCTGATAAGGCTATATCAGTCATCCAAGATTATCGAGAATCTCATCAGTTACAGACGACAGATGGATGACGTGTCAGGACTCGGTTACGACGTGGTCAAGGATACTGGAATTCCTTCCGCAACCTTCATCAAAGCTGTGGATGTCAAGGTTGTCAAACCGAACACAGTTGAGTCTGAAACTTCCAAAATTAATACAACCTCCACTTCTCAGCAAGCTCAACCGACTAAGGAAATTTCAACTGAGAAAGGAAAAGGAGCAGTGGTTGGAGAACCTAAGAAGTCATCAGTTGGAACATCAACCGAGGAGGAATGTTCCAAGACTCGGAAGAGGAACCAGAGGCGTCGGAGATACAATCAGAACCGACCTCAGAACCGACCTTAGAGCCAACCTCAGAAAGGATGGAATCAACATAACCGACAGGGATTCAGCCATCAGAATCAACATCGGTTCCATCCACAGATCAACCAGAGGTTCCAACCGAGTCAATCGATGAGGAACAGTTCGAATAGCTATGAATATTCATGCCACAACTTGAATCAACATCCGAGCATGAACAACTGTCGTTGACAGTCAGGACCAAGGAATCAGACTCAGCCACAAAGATTCCAACATGGCGTCCGATCTCATCGACAAAACCAACAGGATAAGAATCGCCATCAAAACAGGGGGAAAACCTCTCCTCCTAAAGTTCACAATGGGAGAAATCCATCTCCTCCCAAGAAACAGAACATCACTACTAACAACAAGCCTAAGGATAACCGAGGTGTTGTTATAGTTGATGGAGAAGGAAAAGTGATTTGGAATGATAAATCTATCCGAGTATACAGGGAAAAACGACTCACAGTTCAAGGGGGAACTGGTTCTAACCCTCCAGGACCCAACTAAAATTGGGGACCTAAGCGAGTTTCTCTGTGCAGGAGCAGGAGAAACAGCTGAGGAAGAATAAAGCATCACAAACCATGTGGGTGATGGATAGTGGATGCTCGAAACACATGACAAATCTGAGAGATTTGCTTGGGAGTTTCGTGGAGAAAGAAGGTCCATCGGTTACCTTTGATGACAACTCAAAAGGTCACACCAAAGGCTACGGTACCCTTGAAACCAATCACGTGTCTATTTCAAATGTTTCATATGTTGATGGATTGAAGCATAACTTGCTCTCCATCAGCCAATTCTGTGATAATGGTTTCTCTGTTAAGTTTGATGCACAGGGTTGCAGGGTTAAAAATGTCGGAACAAGGCAGGTCATATTATTGGGAAATCGATCCCCAACCGGGAATGTCTACTATGCTGACTGGAATAGTAGTCCTCCTGAAACCTGTCTGTTATCAAAGAGCAGTTCAGATGTGAGCTGGTTGTGGCACAAAAGGCTCAACCATCTGAATTTCAAGACAATGAACCGACTTTCGAGACAGGAACATGCAAAGGGCATTCCAAACTATGTGTTTTCAACAACACATATCTGCAGTGCATGTCAGTTGGGAAAGCTCGCTAGATCCTCCTTTCGGTTGAAAACAACTCCCTCAACCGACCGAGTATTGCAGCTGATCCATATGGATCTCGTCGGGCTGGTTACACCAAAGAGCATGAATGGTAACGAGTATACGCTTGTTGTTACTGATGATTATTCTAGGTACACGTGGACCATTTTCATGCATCACAAGAGTGAAACCGGAGATGAGCTACCCAAGCTGATGGATCGGATATCAAACCAACAAGAGATGAAAATCATTTCTATCCGATCAGACCGTGGAACTGAGTTTCTAAATGAAACCATCATTGAATACTGTGAGAAGCACGGAATCACTCATCAAACATCAGCTGCGCGTACTCTACAACAGAATGGAGTAGCCGAGCGAAGGAACCGAACGCTGAAGGATGCGGCTACATCCATGTTGACAAGCTCAGCTCTGCCAAAGAGATTTTGGGCTGAGGCAATCAACACAGCTTGCTACACCCAGAACCGGTCTCTTCTGACCAAGCGGTTGGGAAAGACTCCATATGAGCTATGGAAACGCAGGAAGCCTGATATTTCATACTTTCGTGTTTTTGGTTCTAAGTGTTATATTCACAACAATGGGAAGACTCAGTTGAAAACTTTTGACGCCAAGGCTTCGAAGGGCATATTTCTCGGATATGCCGCTCGGATCAAGGCTTATAGAGTTTTCAACAACAGCTCTCGTGTTGTGGAGATAACACCTCATGTTCGTTTTGATGAATCTACTTTTGAGTGCAGGGAACAGGCTAAAGGACAACAAGCTGATCAACATGTTCCACCAGCTCTCACCAGATCGCAGGTTCTAAGGCAGAAGAATCTAGCTGAACCATTGGTATGGGCAACCGAGGATGATGATCCTTGTTCCTCTAAAGATGAATGCGAGGATCCCACCTCATCTCAAGGGGGAACTTCAGCTGATGATTCTCCAACTGCATCAGCATCCGAAGCCCAACCGAGCTCAGTTCAAAATATTGTCCATGTTGAGGATCCAGACTTCACAACTGATAAATCACCAGCTCAGAAGATCCCAGCATCTCCCACAGCTCAGGTTATCCCATCAGTTGAAATCACGGAACAACCACTGTTGGAAGAAGAAGGAAGACGCAATAAGAGATGGTACGAAGATCACTCCAAGGACAACATCATTGGAGATCCAACCGAAGGTGTGCGTACAAGGAGCAGAATTGCAAATCCAGATTCAACCGAGAAAAATTCCAACACTTATGCTCAATTTGCTGAGGAGTTGGCAGCTCTTAAAGAGTTCGAACAAGCTGGAGATGTTGCCATGATTTCATGTTTCGTAGCTAATGTGCCAGAACCGAAGAATATTGTGGAAGCTCTCAACTGTGTTCACTGGACAACAGCTATGCAAGAAGAGCTGAATGAATTTCTACGCAACTGTGTATGGGAGTTGGTAGAAAGACCAAATGGTGTCAAAGTTATTGGATTAAAGTGGATTTTCAAGAACAAGAGAGACGCCATTGGATTCATCGTGAGGAATAAGGCAAGGTTGGTAGCTCAGGGATATTGCCAACAAGAAGGAATTGATTTCGAGGATTCTTTCGCGCCTGTTGCAAGGTTGGAAGCCATCCGAATATTTCTAGCCTATGCCGCATTTCACAAGTTCAAGGTTTATCAGATGGATGTGAAGTGTGCCTTCCTCAATGGTGATATTAAGGAAGATGTTTATGTTGAACAGCCTCCAGGTTTTGAGACTGGAGATGGAAAAGTGTATAAGTTGAAGAAAGCAATCTATGGATTGAAGCAAGCACCTAGGGCTTGGTATGACACTCTATGTGGTTTTCTTCTGACCTCGGGGTTCAAACGAGGGTCAGTTGACAAAACACTGTTCACCATCAAAGTTGGAGAAGATATACTTGTTGTGCAAATCTATGTTGACGACATCATATTCGGTTCTAAGTCGGAGGAGCTGTGTGAGAAATTCTCAACTCTCATGAAAGAGAAATTCGAGATGTCGATGATGGGCGAGATGAATTATTTTCTTAGGCTACAGGTGAAGCAGTCATCAGAAATAATTTTTATCAATCAGTCCAAATATACAAAGGAGTTCATCGCAAAGTTCGGATTGCAGTCAAGTAAAACCACTAGGATCCCGATTAATACTAACTGGAAGATTGAACCTGGAACTGAGGGAAAGCTCGTGGATGCCAGTAAGTATAGAGGGATTATCGGTTCTTTGCTATATCTAACCGCCAGTCGGCCAGACATATCTTACGCGGTTGGAGTGTGTGCTCGGTTCCAAGTTCAGCCAAGGGAAGCATACATGTTGGCAACAAAGAACATCATTAAGTATCTGAAAGGCACTGTTAATGTTGGGTTGTGGTATCCAACTGACCGGATACTCAGATGCGGATCTAGCCGGAGATCGATTGGACAGGAAGTCCACATCTGGACACTGTCAGTTCATGGAAAGCAAGTTAGTTTCATGGTTTTCCAAGAAACAAGCATGCGTTGCCACTTCTACAACCGAGTCAGAGTATATG
Organism: Schizonepeta tenuifolia; assembly: GCA_029490685.1. Lineage (NCBI taxonomy): Eukaryota > Viridiplantae > Streptophyta > Magnoliopsida > Lamiales > Lamiaceae > Schizonepeta > Schizonepeta tenuifolia. The sequence goes on from CM055955.1 coordinate 61,284,268, forward strand.
GCTGCCGGTAGTTGTTGCATGCAAGTGTTGTGGCTCAAGCAACAGTTGCGAGATTATGAAGTAGCAACTGGACAGGTTCCCATCCATTGTGATAGCTCAAGTGCCATTGCTATCTTGTTGAATCCTGTTCACCATTCTCGGACGAAGTACATCGACATCCGACATCATTTTATCCGAGATCATATTAAGAAGAATGTATCTATGGAGAAAATTCCAACTGAGATTCAGAGAGCCGATATCTTCACCAAACCTCTAGCCGAAGCACGGTTCAAGATGTTATGTGATCTCTTTGGATTGTTAGATCCATCAGATGAGGAACCAGCTGAGATGAAGAGATAGATATCCATCTGAGGGGAAAGCTCAGATGAAGGGGGAATCTCAGATGCAGATCGCCAACCGAAGACATCGGATGCGGATCGCCAACCGAAGACATCAGACGTCAGCTGAACAGACGAACTCGAGTCAGCTGATGGTATGCCGCAAAATTGGAACACAGCTGATTCCGACATCAGCTGGCAGGTGAACACAGCTGATTCCAACATCAGCTGGCAGGTATCACAGCTGATTCCGACATCAGCTGGCAGGTATCATTTATGGCTGAAGGTGTTTATGTCTTAAATGAGAATGTTTGAAACAAATTCCAACATTCCTGAAGCATGTCAGTTAGATTAAAATAGCCATCATAGCGCATTTAATGTAAAGTATGGCTAAACATCTATAGCCCTACTTTATAGTGCGACTGGGCTGACATATAACAATTTATCTTCTCACGCGCTGGTTGGAACTCGGATTTTGACGTCAAGTCAAAGCTAGTCAACAGTCGCGAGATCTCAGCCGTTGATGGATTCGCGCCATTCAACCCTAGCCGTCGATTTCAACCGAGCCACTAACCTATAAAAGGCGGAAAATCAGGGAGTGATCTCTTACCTTCTACATTTGTGTTTATCTGCAGTAACTGTTCATTTTCGTCTCCGATTTGTCTCACCATTTTCTGCAAGTTTTTCTCTCTATATATATCTTTACAGACTTATTAAATGGCACCTAAAGCTTCACAAGGAAGGAAAATGGCATATTCTGGACCTTCTCTAGTCCCTTCATCTTACGACGAGTCCTTTGATATGCTGTTATCGAAGATTCATTTTGAGCAAATTTTGTCTGAAGAGGAACTGGAGTCGCCGGTGTTGTCTCCCCTCGCCGAAATTCTCAGGGAGAACGGCCTTTTGTACTGGGCGACGCTCTTCCCGTCCCACCTTCTCAGGCGACAGGTCGGGGAGTTCTACATGAACTTGCAATCACCCATCGACAGCCGAGATGGCCTCGTCACAGAAGTTTCTTGTCGACAACGGGATGTTCCTGCCAGAACGATCTGCCGTGTCTCCGTCCCCATTCAAGTTTCTGATATTCTTCGCCAAATCATTCCACCAAATCATACCGCCACAGACACCATCGACAACATCACCGATGCGGAAGCCGATGAGTTTCTGAAGAATGCTCTCATCACTCCAGAAAAATTAAAGAGTAATATGCAGAAGACGAAGTTGAAGCCAAAGCATAGACTTCTCTTCGATGTTGTCTCCAAGGTCATCTTCGATTACAGTGGTGCTTTCGGCGACATCAGCCGACCGAAGCTCAAGCAACTGATTGCTTTGGAGCACAAACACAAACATGACATCAACTGGTCCCAATATTTTGAACACCATTTGACTCTGGAGAAGCAGAAGATCTCCGAATCCACAACCGAATCCGGAGAGAAGTTGTTGAGTGTCAAAGGAACTCTCAACTTCGGTTGCAAAATTTCTGCTCTGATCCTTTTCGCAACAAAGGATCAGAACATGGTCTGGGATGACTGTGAAGAAACCCCTATGAAGAAGCTGATGTTGTTCCCAACAGCTAAGAAGGCTCAGGATGTGATCAGGAGTGTCTACACTCCCAAGGATAAAAGAGAAGTTGTGAAGACATCTGAAGAACAAGCCACAGCTGAGGAGCTGCCATCAGCTGTCGGCCGCACTTCCAAGTCCACAACTACACGCCGAAAAAGAGCTGAGTCGGAGAAGGAGATAGAGGCAGAGCCAGCCAAGAAAAAGATGAGGCTGCGTATCAAGAAGAAGTCGGTTGCCAAGCCAGCTGAGGAGTTGCCAGCTGTGGAGGCACCGGTTGAGGAGACACCAGCTGAGGAGCCATCTGAGTTGAGCCACTCAGCTGAAGCAGCTACCTTCGAGATCGTTCCTCGCGCTGCTGGAACGGATGAAATGGAAGGGGTGGAAACCGAACCCGAAGTCGAGCCAACCTTGTCCTCAGATGCATCTTCTTGATCTGAGGAAGCCGAAGATATTCCAACCTCTCCCACGGCAGGAGCTGATGCCGTACCGCCCAAAGAGTCTCTCACTCTCCCAACCGATCAACAGCCAGAAATTCCGAGCTCTTCGCTCGATGCTAACATTGAGACCATCTCTTCGGCCAATGTTGATGAACCTATTGATACCCCCCTCCTCACATAATCCGAAATTCCGAGCTGCCCGCTCGATGCCAACGTTGAGACCACTTCTTTGGCCAACGTTGAGGAAACACTTGAACCGATTCCTTACGAGAATCTATCTCCCTCCCCCATCGATGACGAAGCTGATCGTCAAGCCGTCGCGTTGGAGCATGAAGGCAAGCTGGCCTACTGTTTTCAGAAGCTGATCGGGATGTTCCCTGAAGCGCGCGACATGCCGATCTTTGCCACGCTTGGAACCGAGCTGCTGTATCAGTTCAACCTCATCTTCAGTCACTGGTATGTGAAGGAAGATACCATAAGGATACACAGCTGGAACTAGCTGAAGGCAGATGAATCGCGCATCAGAGACTACTTTAACTACACAAACCTTGAGGTTGCCTACAACAACAAGGTTGCGCTGTTGACGCGTCGTCTGGACCTCAGCAAGGCTGAAGGAAGAGACATCAGGGAGAAAATCGAGCAAGACTGCATTGCCTTCCTCGATAACATGCTCGTCAAGTCTGCCGATTTTGTTAATGACCTGGACGCCGCCGCCGCAGCAAAGGAAGAAGAAGCAGAGCTTCAACAGTACATGGCCAACCGCCAAGCCATGGTTACTGTTGAACAGCCATCACTCATTGAACAACCCACTCCAGCTAATCAGCCAGCACCCTCAACTGATGAAATATGTGAGCTGATCGCTGAGAGGGTTAATCAGCTTAGGAAGAAGATGCTTGCCAACATCCAGCACAACAAAGAAGATTAGCTGAGGATGATGGAAGCACAGACGGAGAAACACAAGAAGCTGCAAGAAGAGAATGTTTCACTGAAGATAAAGCTGGACGAATTCTCAACATCCACCAGCCAAGACATCAACGCACTGAGGACAACCGTTCATGGAATCAAATCCGATCTGAACGTGTTCAAGTCCATATCTGATTCCAACCTCGCCAAATCCCAACAGACACAGGATGAAGAATGGGATTCTCAGTTAGAGTCAAGATGGGCTGAGTTCGTTGCTTTCCAAACCGAGGTCAATGAAACATTCGTTGGACTGAAGAAAGCCGAGCAAGAGCGCCTTGACTCTGAACTGGCAAAGAAGGTTGAAGTGGAGTGCGCGGTTGATGAGCTCTTCAACAGAATTCAACAAGCCGAACAACAACTCACCTCTCTTGATGGCTCAGTCGCAAGCCTTGTTGCTGATGCCAAAAAGAGGGAAGATGAGAAGCAGGGGGAAGTTGAGACTGGTGAAGGTGAAGATGAGATGCAGGGGAAAGATAAGGTTGGGGAAGATGAGACACCAGCCACAAAATCTCAGCTGAAGACCCAGCCGAAGAAGACTCCAAAAGAAGAAGTCCGTTCCAAAGCCAACCGATATCGGCGGAGCTGAAATGGCGAAGGACCTGGAACGAGCAGAGGAGTATGGAGTTTCTTACAACTCCATAGCCGAGATCGCAGCTGAGCTTGATGCGGAACTCGACGGTATCACAACCGAAGAGTGTATTGCTGCTGCCAAGGCTATGGATGTTGCTGAAAAAGACTACATGAACCCGGAATGGGTGAAGAAATTTGCTTCCAGCCAAGCTAGAAGAGTCAACCAGTTTGAAGATGAGCTTACCAAGATCACAAATAACCTGGACAGAAATGTTGCATCCCGCAGCCGACATCGAATTGAAAAACATCAGGTTAAGGCTGAAGCACGGTTGAAGCAGCAGAGACTGCCTGGAAAAATCAAGATACAGTCACGATTCAGGCATGTGGATAAGTGGATGCCAGCCGAGTGGAATGAAGACTGGGAGTCGTTCAAGAAAGAGTTTGTGAATGACTTCTATTATAGGAAGGTATTCACAACTGACGATCCGAGGAAAGCTTTTAAAGAAGCGCTGACCGAGCTATACTCTGGGGACCCGGGCATGTTCAGCCAGTTCAGGCGAGCAATGATAGATGCAAAACTGGATATGAACTTAGTCTCGGTCCCTCAGAAGGTCACTTATCTCCCTCCCTTCCTTCCGGACTCAAGAAACCCCAACCATCAGAAGATAGCAGCTGAGGCAAGAAAAGTTTGTCGAGAGCATGGGATTGACATCTCGAAGGAGTCAGAGGCGAAAAGAGAAATTTTTATCAGAATTTTTGGGAAGTATGGGCTAAAAGTTTAGCCAAGTTAAAGTTTTTGAGCAACTGATGTAATTTTGATTTTTGTGCATTTTGTTGTAACCATCAGTTGTAATGAAAACTTTATTCAGTTATACGATTCAACTTGACGTACAATATCTCGTTGTCCAAGCTCTGAAACGCAAAGTTATTTCAATACCATGTTATAATTGTGCTAACCCTTTGATGTTTTAATCTTATAGACTGTCTAGAATTTCAGCTGAAATTTTAGATAGGTCGGTAGGATTTAGATCAGTTTGATTTGTAAGGGTTTTGTAAGGGTTTTGGCATCATCAAAAAGGGGGAAATTGTTGGGAAATTTAAGTAAAGTTTTGATTGATTCCAAAACCAACTGACCCCAACCGAGTAGATGTTGCCAGATCCTAATGTTAGTAGTTAGGCTCGTTGTTTGAGCAATGTTGAGATTTTATCTTTACAGGTCTCCAGCTGAAGACGGAAACATGGCGTTACTCGGATAGAACATCAGTTGTAAGAAAGACAACTGAGCATTCAAAGGAGAAGATGTAAGAGAACATCAGTTCAAGAAGGTCAACTGAGCGTTCAAGAGATAGAACATCAGTTACAAGAAAGACAACTGAGCGTTCAAGAAAGATAACTGAGCGTTCAAGATACAGAGCATCAGTTGAAGGACTTGAACCGATAAGATCGACAACATGAAATTCAAGGCAGCTGAGAGTTCAACTGTTCCAATTCAGATAGAAGGTTAGATGAAGATATCAATCAGATGGAACATCAGCTGAAGACCACTCAGATGAAGACCAAAACTTCTCAACCAACTAAACAAGGTTGGAAGTCAAAGGTTGAAGATTTGAATTTCAAAAAGGAAGTCACGTGAAGGTTTGACTATCTGTCATTACCTCATTTGGCCCAACACAAGGCTATCTCAGATGGAAAGCAGAAGCACACAGTTGGCAAATCCGGAAAGTCTGCAGAGATGAGAGACAAGCCATCGCTTTCACAGAATAGAGATCAACGGCTCCTCCAACGGCTAGTTGATTCTCTCCGCCTATAAATAGAGGCCTTCAGTCATTCACCAAGACGAACGAGAACACAAGACAAACAAGTGCAAAGAGTTAGACGAGCGAACATCACCAGTTGAGAGTTCATATCGAAAACGAGCTAAACTGAATTCAATATCTAAGAACATCACTAGTTGAGAGTTCATAGAGTGTTAGATTCTGTCTTTGTGTTTTTGATCTATCTTGAGAACATCACTAGCTGAGAGTTCATAGCTTAGATCCTAGCTCACTTCTTGTTCGAGCTATTAGTTGGAAACCCACCCTTTCACACATCCTCTCAAAAGGATTGTTAGGACCCTACTCTTCCCGGAATTGAGTAGATAAGTTGATAAGTACCCGTAAACTTATCTGTAAGGTTGATAAGTACCCGTAAACTTATCTTAACGGTTGCAAAGCCCGGGTAAGCTTTGTGGTTTTTGTCCAGAAGAACTTGGACTGAGTTGTGTGGACTCACAACTCCCCGTGGACGTAGGAGTTATCTCCGAACCACGTAAATCCTTGTGTGTTTGTGTTTCCAGTTCAGTTATTTCTTAATGCATTTTCAACTGACCAGCTAACCAGCATACAAACCTGCATCTTTGCATATCAACTGTCTTGATTATTGACCAACCTTGCATTGAAGCGTGAGTTATTTATACGAGTTGTTATTTTCCACCACATTCCGCACAGCACTACACTTCAACCTGAATATCCTTACTCAGTTGTGATTCCAACTGAGTCTTCTTACTCGGTTGTGATATTTTCAGGGGGTTGTTTTTAAAATTCCTAACTGGTGTATTCTCCCCCCCCCCATACACCAGAACTCGTATCGGGACCATCACTCTACCATTTTTTTGTTCATAATATTCCATATAATTAGCTTCAAATTCCTCATCCCAGATCCCTTAATAAAAAAAATATAATCAAACAAACAAACACGAAAAACAAAATTTATAACCATATGCATAAAATCTAATTCTAGCTGATCCCTAGCTTCTCCATAATAGAAATTAAAATCAACAAGATAACAAAAAGAAAAATAGAAAACATGATTAGAGAATCCATTATTAATTAGAAATTAATTTAATTAGGATAAAATATAACTTATTATAAAGTAAGTTTAATTTCTCAATTAATAAATATATTATATTACATTAGTACCCTTAATTCTAGATATATTGTAAGGATATTTTAGACAAAGTATTTTTCTTTAAAAAAATGCTCTTTTCATATTCACTAGTATAATTAACGTGCACTCGAACATTAAAAACAATGATTATACTAAATAAATATTTATGAGTCAATTCATTTTTATATTACAACTTATGATTTTATTATCTTTTTGATTGAATTTTCACAACTTTTAAAATATAATATTCGATCATTCATACTAAAATAAAAAAAAATAAAAAAATTATTGAGATGTGAATAATATAGAGAGTATGAAACAATTAAAAAGACTGAAAAAATAAAGTGTGATAATTAGTATGTATGAAGAATTGATTTCTTTACTTTTAGAATTTGATTTCTTGAAGAAATTTGATAATTATTTTTCTTCCTTATAATGATGCAACCAATGTGTGTTGATGGTGATCATCTTGCTCTCAGCAAACTTTCATAACTCTTATTAGATTTTCATATATCTCTAGTAACCAAAAAGAAAAGGGTAGCAAATGATAAAACTAATCGAATGCAATTATAATATAGAAGTTTAAACAAAGAAGTAGAAGCAAAATTTTCATAGATTTAGTTATCAAGATCCTTCCCGAAAATTTACTAACGAGGAGATAATGAAGTGAGAAAATTTAAAATCTGTATCACAAAAATAAACTTACTCGACAGTGAAAGAATGCTAGCTCTTTATAATGTGCCAAGAGTTCTTTTCGATAACACATGAAATTTTCATCAATATTGTAAAAATAATGTGCAAAATCTTTTATTATTTTTTGTGACAACTCATGAAGCTAATTTCCCACCTCGTTAAGGAGAGTTTTATGGTGTCTCAATTTTGCCACCTCAAATTAATTTGTGTGCACGTTACCACAATAATTTTTTTGTTATACTTAAATGAATTGTATTTTAACTACTATCAATAAAAATCACAACTACCAAATCTACTACAACCCAAAATATACAGTTTATTAGAATTTATAAAATGATGAAAATTACTAATGCGGTTAAAATAAATTCATAATTTTTTACTTTAAAGTATTTTTTCAAAATAATGGATTTTGTTTGATTATTTGATAACATCGCCTTCATTTAAATTAATTAACTATGACAATTGACGACAAAAATATAACTTACTACTCGTAGTTACAAAATCTATATTTTGGTTCAAACAACTCAAATCGTATCAAATAGATTGTTTGGGCTTTATTTACTTGTGCATGAGTTATCTAAACAAATTTTTATGTTGATACCATTCAATGTGGGTCTGTTTAACGCCATAATAGAAGATAAATTTGAGTAAATTACTATTACAATATAAATATATTTTTAGAAGTCTCATTTATGTGATTAAACTTTAATAAGTTCGTTAATAAATGAGTTAAATTTGAAGTTTATGACATCTAGCGTAATTGGACTTGATTGTAACCCTTTTATTGAAAAATTGAATTTTTTTTACAATTGATGAAAATTATTATTAGGAACTAATTATTCATGAGTATAATGTAATTATATAATTAATTAATTAGTAAAAATAAGTTAGTAACAAAACGAAATATATCAATCGATCATGCATGTGAAATCATATATTATTAATTATTAAATAAAGAAAGTTTAATTTAACGAATAAAATCAAATAAATTTGTAAAATATAATTTCATTTTGTCAAACTCATTGACCAATTTAGAATATATAGGCATAATAAATGTATATATTAATTTATAAGGTAAGTTTAATTTAACTGTTATAAACTCGTATGTTAAATTATAAGCTAAGTTTAGTTCTAAATTATAAGGTAAGTTTAATTTCTATTATTATATTACGTCATTTCCCTTAAATTAAATTTGTAAGAATATTTTAGGCAAATTAAATTTTGTAAAACAAGGCTCTTTTTATATAAGTATAGATATAGATATAGATGAGCCGTTTAGATGGTTTTCATTAATTTTGTTTATAAGTCGTTTTAGAGAACTATACCAACATTAACCCTTATTTATTAACCTTCACAAAGAAAAAAGAAAAACCCTTATTTATTAACCTAAGCCATTAATTGTCTTCCATTTCTTCTTCCCCATCTTTGATGAAGCACTTCTTCATACTTATTTTTACTTTTTCAATCAAACTTCTCCAAAGTCATGGAGATCAAAGGAGATCGGAAAAAGCCTTAGAGGAAAAGATCAAGAGTTAACTTCCTTAATTTAATATTTCTGCTGAAAATCAATTTTCACGCAGCAGAAGAAGACCAAGAGTTAATTTGGATATAAGAGGATAAGTTAATTAAGACTGCCCCATAGTAAGTAGAATTAAATATTGTGAAAATTATCATTAACTAAAATTTATATGGTTAGAAATTTTTTTTCATTAATAATTGTGCAAACATCAAAACGAACTTAGACTCTGTTTGGTGGGTGTCTCCATGGAGGCTCGAGTCAGCTAAACCATGAAGACACCCCCCCTACAAAGCCTCACGGCTCGAGCCCGTCTCCATAAAACGAGACTGTCTAGTTCTTATTTAAAATAAAATGCAAATTGAATTGTATAAATAAATAAATGTATCTATAAAGAGGAGAGGTTCGAATCCCCTTTTGGGGCAAATGGATTATTTTTTTTCCTTCTTCATTTTTTCTCTTTCTTTTCAATTTTTTTTATTTTTTCACTTTTTTTTTTTAGTTTTTTGTTTCGGTTTATTTTTTCTTTTTCACTTTTTCAATCTTTTTTTCTTCTTTGATTTTTCTTTGCATTCTTTTCTTTTTTTTTCTTCATTTTTCTCTTCTACTTCATTTTTTTTTGCATTTCCTTAGTTTTTTTTCTTTTTGATTTTTCTTCTTCTTCAGTTTTTTTTTCTTCTTTGATTTTTTTTTGTTTTCATTTTTTCTTCTTTGATTCTTTTTTTCTAGTAATGTAAATTCTTTTTATTTCTAGTAATGTATTTTGTTTTGTATGTCTAATAGTGTAACTTTTTAAATTAATAAAATTTTCGAATTTTCTTATTAAAATTAATGCAAGATAAATCTAAAAGATAGAGATATCTTATAGGATCACTGTGGGTAGTCTTATGATATAGATGGGAGGAAGTAACAAATAATTTTAGAATTTCTTACTCCTTTGATTTGTATGTGAATTCATTAATGGACGACATGGGGATGACTGACAATTCACGTGTTCCTTTTTATTTTCGTATTACAAGAGTAGATTTGAATAAGACAATCATTATTCTATTGTGCTATGAATTTGCTTTTTTGACATGTACTATATAATACCACATCCACATTGTATACATAAAACTATATCAAGTATTGAAATTCAATTGCAAGAATATGAGATTCAACTATAATCATATTTCAACATGATAGTGCAATAATTTAAAAGTTGAAGCTTCCTTTCTATAGTTGAGGTCCAAAGCCTAAAACTTACATCCATTTTGGTGGTCGTCAGAAAATGATGGCAAAAACGAAAAGGAAAAAAGAGAGCTTCTCCTTTTTAGAAATCTTTTCGGGAAGTACATTTTATTTTCTTATCTTTTGTTATTTCTTTAATTGCAGTTTGGGCATTCATTACTTTATTGTGGGTTAAGATTTGTGATTAGGTGAGGGGCACTTAGGCATGTGGAAATCAACATGGTTTGAGACTTGTGCAGTGCATGAACTTGTTGAGCGAAAGGGATATGACATTATGAAACAATACACAATCCACTATCACTGTTGCTCATTTCTTCGCCATTCTTTTCTATTTTCAGTCCTTTTCATCATTTGCAATAACAATTTGCTAAAATGGGTGTAGTTTTCTGCTATAACACTCACAACTTTCCTTTTTGTTATTCATTACATCTTCACTTTGTCATTCATTACATCTTATTGAAAAAATATCTCAAGCTCAAGATTGGCTCAAACTCAATTGAGGTTCAATTGCTTATTTTATAACAAAAAAATATATCTCTTAATTAGATTAGATTGTATAGTGTTTTTCGACTATCTTAATTTACAGATATATGTATGTAGTATTGTATTGTGTCCTCCAAAGTACAAAGTTAAAATGAAAAACGTGGGTTAGGAACTATACGAGTAAAATAGTAAGTCCGCTAATACTATTGGGCTAAATGAAAACAATTTTGGGCGTGAATAACACGAATTGGTCAAAGAACAGATTTCGTGGTTGAGCTTTCAAATTAAAAAAAAAAAAAAAAAAAACCCTCAAATTTCAAATGGCACAGAAGCATGAAAAATAATATGATGAAAATTAAAATAAATAAAATTAGATGGTGGAGTGGAGGAGAGCTCTCTCTATTTACATAAGACGTCTTGGATCACCCACCACTCGGATGTTACCGAAGGGATGTTGGTATGGCTTGAAATTGTGTTTAAGTGTGGAAGGTAGCGAAGTCAAGATCCATCAAATTAAAAGACACGGTTTCAGTCGATCGGAATAATTGATGTGGACTTTGGCATGGACTTGGAATTTACTTGGCACCTTCCATTCAACCAAAGCACATATATTCAACCTGTAGATGCAGTTTTGAGATATCCAGTTACTCAAATCTGAATGCATTGCCCTAACAAGTTTAATTTTATAGCCATTCCATTTCAATCAAATGGGCCAGCTTGATTTGATGATCGAGCATGAGAGCGGCTACAAACCGAAGCCAAGCTTCAAGCGAATTGGCATGATTGATTCCACGATTGACAGAGAGAGAGAGATAGAGAGAAAGGAGGCGGCCGTATGAGCTATCCAAGAAAGAAAAGAAGAAGAGTCCAAGAAGAAGATCGCCGATGAAGATAAAGATGATGAAACAGAGATGTACAAGGACTATATATGACTTGTATCTAGCTGCTAAAAATGGCCATCTTCATCACTTCCAAGCAATTCTCGATCGAGTTTCCACAGCAGAGTCGGTGCCCTCTGTTGATATTTTGTCTAGGTTAAGCCCTACTGGAAACACATTTCTTCATGTAGCAGCAGTACATGGAAACCCAGATATAGTAAATTTTATAGCCATCTTTCGTGTCGGCCAAGAATTTCAGTGGAGAAACTGCATTGCATCTCGTTACAAAAGCTGTTGACGAATCGAAGGCGAAAGCACTCGTGCATATTCATCGTGATTCGTTGGTTCAGAACGCCGCGGGAGATGATGAGAATAATTTGCTGACGGCCAAGAATGAGACAGGAAACACAGCCTTGCCCGAAGCAATATTCAGTCGTCGGACTCCCATTGCTGAATATTTGATCAGAGAAGTCCCTGAGCTGTCGTATCAACACAACAACAACATGACATCCCCCTTGTATTTGGCACCCAAAACTGGTTCTCCTCTAGACTGTGTTTCTTTGATTCTTCGACTCTTAATGCAACTCAAAAAGACAAAAATGGTATTCTACCTATTCATTTGGCATCATTTGAAGGCCATGTCGATACCATTGCCCTTTTGCTTCAAGATTTCCCCGATCCGAGCGAGCTGCTCGACAGGAATGGCTGTAATATTTTACATGTTGCTGCTAAGAGTGGAAGATATAATGTGTTCACTTTTGTTCTCAACAATCCTCATCTCCACTACCTCACAAACATGAAGGATAAATACGGAAACTCACCCCTGCATTGGGCCAGCTACCATTTTCGCCCCAAGATAGTCAGTACCTTGACTTGGAACAACAGAGTCCACATTAATGCGGCTAACAACAATGGAATGTCAGCTCTTGATGTTGCTGAGCATTACATGTCGTATAATCCTCAATTTAAACAGGTCTGTACTGTACAACTCAATTTGGATCTTCTATTGCCAATTTCTGTGACATCTTCTATTGTTTCCGTTGGATTAACGATTGCCACGTGCCAGTATTCCAACGGAAGCAATAGATAACGTCACATTGCACAAATTGACAACTGAAGATCATGTGTGCCGAGTGTACGACCAACTTGTTCAAAAAAATTAACTTTTTTAGCTATAAGAATTAATCACAATTTATACGGAACGGTTTGTCTGATTTTTTCTTTTTTTTTTTAATTTTTAATTTTTTCATTTCAGCGTTTGGCTTGGGCTGCACTGAAAGCTGCCGGCGTTCGACGGTATATCTCCGAGAATGAAGCTATGAGTAGAAGCAAGAGATCGGGAATGGAGGAAGAAGACTATAAGGAAAGAGTGAATACTCTTTTGCTGGTGGCGACTCTGGTTGCCACAGTAACTTTTGCAGGTGGTTTCACAATGCCAGGTGGCTACATTATAGTAGCTCTGACTCCGAGAGTGAGAGTGGTATGGGGATGGCGACGATGTTGAGAGAGAAGGGATTCCACGTGTTCGTTTTCTGCGACACTATAGCTATGCAAGCAGGCGCTGATATTTAAATATTTTGATGTATTTTTTTTTGTTTAAAATTGAGATAAAATATTCCACTGCATTAAAGTAAAAGTAACAAATTTAACTTTAGTAAGGTCGGACCTAGAATGAAGATTGTTTTATACACGGCCTAAGTTGAAACATATTTATTTCAAAACAAATAATTTGTTTCCTATTTTTTGTTTCCCCTATGATTAGGAGTGAGTCGGTACGGTATACTGTCGTTTTTGTGTCATACCTTATATCTTACCGTAAATTTCGGTATGATAAATTTCATATTGTTACCATACCGTGTCTGACGGTATACCGTAAATTCGGTATGAAATTTTTACATACCGTTGTCGTACCGCAATTTCGATATACCTTATCGATATACGGTATACCGTCAGACACGGTATACCAAACTTTCTCGGTATACTGAACTTTCACGGTATACCGTGCATATTCTATACCTATAACTAATTAAATTATTTTTTAATTACTTAATTATATATTAATATTAATTATTAACATGTGCGGTACGGTATACCGTATATACCGTACTACATTATATATCGATATAATGTAGTACGGTATATACCGGACATAACGGTATATACCTCGGTACGGTATAACACGGTATACCGCGGTATTAGGGAATCTCATACCGTTACCTTACCGTAATGTTTCGGTACGGTATCATACCGTACCGTAGGTGACGGTATACCGTAAGTTCGGTATTTTTGATATTTTTCCGGTACGGTAAGAACGGTATACCTGTTTTTCGGTATACCTACCCAACCCTACCTATGACAAAACTAATGCAGAATGGAGATCGTTTTGTCTGTGGACACGATGAAATTTGAGAAATTGTTTGATTCTTCCAATAAAAACTAGATCACGTGTTATATTAATAAATATTTGAAAAATTAGGTATTAAAATTACTTCATTTTCCCAAAATAAATTACTATTTCGAAAAATTATGACATTTTTTTGTAAAAGAACCGAGTTTGTTATTATTTTAATGTTAGATATCAAGATTTAAAAATATTACATAGTAATTTTTACTTATAAATTTTTCAATATTAACATTTAATGAAAAATTGTTATAATGAGAGGTTTGTTGAGACCTCTACTATAATTAGGGCCATAGGGTAAAAGAAAATATATATTTTTAAATGAAAGCGGTTCAATGCACTGACAAGTAAAAATCGAGTAGAAAAAACCAAATTTATAAAGCAATGCGATTCAACTTCAAAGCATTAATGAAAAATGACCCATTTGGTGGTAAGAATATTAGGGGTGGACAGAAATACCGAAAATACCGTATACCGAAGTTATTGTATCGTACCATACCGAAAATACCGAAATTTTCAACATACCGAACGTTTTTGGTACAATAACAATATAAATTTTCATATACCGGCGGTATACCATACCCTACCGAAGGTTCGGTATTTCGGTATATACCGATACGGTATATACCGTAAATTTACGGTATATACCGAAATACCGTAAATATTATAATTTATAAATAAAATTATTAAATTAATACCTAAATCTAATTACCTATGCACTGATGTACCATTCTTTCATTCTCTCAGGCTCTCAGCGGCGCGACTGTGTGCCCTAATAACTTTCTATACTTCTCTCTCTCTCTCTCTTAGCCTCAGCCACCGTCCTCCACCCCGACCAGCCACGGCGCTGCCACCGCCGACGCCAATCAGCCACTGCATTGCAGCACCGCCGGTCAATATCTCTCTCTCACGCTGCCCCCGCCGGCCCCAACACCAATTCATCTAAGGAATTTCTACTGAGGTTAAGGGATTAAGGATGTCAGAGTCACACGATCCATCTAAATCTATCGAACAGATGAGGTAAGTGTCTTGTTTAATATCTTTAGTTTAGTATGCATTTGTTCTGTCTGCTTCATGCTCAACATGTGATTAGAGTTTATTATTTAAATTTATCGAGCAGATGGAGAGAGATAGGGTGTGGGGAGAAATGGGTGGAGTTTATTGTTCTGTCTGCTTCATGCTCGAACACCTTCTATCTATGGTCGAATATTTATGCAAATTGAATTTTGGGTTTCCAAATATAAAATAATTAATGGTGAAGATGAGGCAAGCAGGTGCAGAAATCAAAAGGATGAGAAATGGGGTTTGGGATTTTTCGTTATTGATTGGCAGAAAAGGGTATCTCCCTACCCTGAACCTGATATGAGCTGGGAATTGAGAAAATGAAAATCCCAACAATAAATATACACGAGAAAGAATTAATGTAAACACGCTCACATATTCAACCTTAGGAAAAAAACAAGAACGCATACAACATGCATGCTTGCTTCATAGAAATTGCTCTAGACTCTGTTATAGTATTAATTAATAAAATATAAAACTAAAATCCCAACAATGATAATTTGATGTAAATCACAACATAGTGCAAATGATCAGTTATTACAGTCTGTTTTGCTGTAATTAAGAATACATTAATATCCTTTTCAGGGTTTGGGGTTTGAAATCTGACATTATGCCACAAAATAGAATCTTTTCTTCTTAAATTTGTTTTTATCTTTTCATTCTTTTAGTAATTGTACTATTATCTAGCAGATTTTAAATGAACTGGAGTTGCATGATTTGATTCTGTTTTTACCATTTAATCTTTTGACTTTATGTTTTCTGCCACTAATTCTTTAGCATGTGTTAGGACTCAAAGTTAAGATTATAGGGTCTGTTTTACTCCAAGTTATTTCATTATATTGTGTGAGTAGTATTTGTATTGTTGGTTCTTGATTTCTACGTGACTAATTGTGGAATTTACTTATTATTTTCAGATTGGAATCCGAATCTTCTCATAAAGCTCCACATCAATCCAACACACCAATCACGACAGATACTTCTACAAAAGATGATGGCTCTAGTAGAAAAAGATCCATAGATGATGCAAATCAAAAGCCTCCAAAAGTTCCTAAAACGAGAAGTCCATATTAGGGGCATTGCGAAAAAGGAACAAGGACTGCAAGTGATGGGAGCATTCAACATATTGCGATATGTAACTACTGCAAGGCTAAAATACCGGTGACATATGGAAGTACAAGTGGATTGAAACATCACTTGGTGAAAAGATGCAAGTCAAGTCCATTGTACGAAGCCAACACCAAAGAGAAGGATCAAACTGTGTTGACCAATGACACAATGGCGACGATGGGGCCAACAAGTCAAATGGTATATCACACTTTTAATCAAAAGAAGTGTGAACTGAAGGTTGCAGAATATGTGATTATCGATGAAGCTTCATTTCGGGCTGTTGAAGGGAGAGGGTTTATTAGTCTTCTGCACGAATTACAGCCAAGATTTCGGATTCCCGATCGGAAGAAAGTCGCAGGTATGGTTTATGATTTGTTTTTAGTTGAGAAGGTTAAAATAAAAAGTGTAATTAGTGGCCAAAGAGTGAGTATCACCACTGACACTTGGACATCCATTCAAAATATCAATTACATGGTTGTCACAACTCATTTCTTGGATAGTGATTGGA
This sequence comes from Schizonepeta tenuifolia, assembly GCA_029490685.1. Taxonomy (NCBI): domain Eukaryota; kingdom Viridiplantae; phylum Streptophyta; class Magnoliopsida; order Lamiales; family Lamiaceae; genus Schizonepeta; species Schizonepeta tenuifolia. The sequence continues at coordinate 61,300,921 of CM055955.1, forward strand.
AATTGCATAAAAGATAATTAGTTTTACAAAGATCACTAGTCATTTGGGTGAAGAAATTGGCAAGATGATTGAGATTTGTTTGGGGGAGTGGGGGATAGAGAAAGTGTTTTCTATTGTAGTTGATAATGCATCTTCTAATCATACTGCAATTGAATACTTGAAAAAAAGAATGAGAATTGAAAACACTCTCTTGTTTAATGGGAAATATTTGCATTTGAGATGTGCGTGTCATATTCTTAACTTGATTGTCCATGATGGTTTGAAAGAACTTAAAACTGCAGTTAAGTCTATTAGGAATGCAGTTTTATTTCTTCATTCTTCTCCTTTGAGATTGAACAAGTTTAGGGAGTTTGCTATACTAGCCAAGTTTCCTAGGGATTCATCGGTACCTATGGATGTCAAAACTAGATGGTATTCAACCTATAAAATGCTTGATGCTGCATTGAAGTATAAAAGAGTGTTTGAAAGGATGGCTGAAGAATCATTGGCTTTCATTAATTATTTTAATGAAAAGGATGACAAGGATAGAAAAAGAATGGGGCCTCAAGTTGATAAGGATTGGGAGAATGTAGAAGCATTTGTATACTTTCTCAAAAAATTCTTTGATGCAACTTTGGAGTTAAGTGCAACCAAAACTCCTACATCTCAATTGATTTATCCATCAATGGTAGCTCTACAAGCTGAGATTGAGAAAAAGGCTAGAGATCTTTCAGATCCCACTCTTCAGAAGGTTGTTGTTTCAATGAAAGAGAAGTTTGACAAGTATTAGGGGAATTGGAGTACTTTGAATCCGCTGATTTTTATCTCTAATATCTTGGACCCAAGAAATAAGCTTCAGATGATCAAAGTGAGCATCAAGAAATTAGGAGGTACTACAGATTTGTACAATGCTACCATTGCTCAAGCAAAAGAAAACTTGATAACTTTGTGGGTAGAGTATAAAAGAGTGACTGATGATGCTTTGATTAATGGTGGTCAAAATGTGATCTCGGTGGGTGGTGATGGAGATCGTGTTGGTACAGGTGACAGTAACTTTTTGGATGTTGACGCACAAAATGAAGAAGAACAACTTCAACAAATATGCAATGAAGTAGATAAGTACCTAGCTGATGAGATCGAGAAGCGAACTAATACCACTTTTGATCTTTTGAAGTGGTGGAAAAATAGTTCTTCTAAGTATCCAATTCTTTCAGCCATTGCAAGGGATATATTTGTTGTTCCAAGCTCAACTGTTGCTAGTGAGTCTGCATTTAGTTTGGGCAAACGGGTTGTGGATCCTTTTAGAACTAGCTTGAGTCCAAAGATGGTAGAAGCATTGGTTTGCACCTCTGATTGGCTCAAAGCAGAGGAATTCTGCATTTATAAAGATCCTACTAATGATGATCTTGCTTTGTACAAGGAAATTGAAGCAATTGAATTGAGTAAGAGCTTCTTTATTTTATTAAGTTTCTTCATTTTATTTATATTAATTCAAATGGAATGTATTAACATTTTTGTGTTTTTCTTTACAGATGCAAGTATCAATCAAGATTGTTCCCAAAAAGACTCTCCATCGTCCACTTTATCGGCTATGTGATGTGACTTCAAGAGTAAGATTATTGTTGTTTACATATATTAATTTTAACATATATTGGTTGTAACTAAATAAATTACAAATTTTGTAGGTAGTTTATTTTCTTGAGATGTTGTTGGAGATGCTTGAAGTTGGCTAAGATGTTGGAGACTTGGAATTTTTACTTACTTGAAGTGATTTAATTTGTTTCATAATATGTTGAAATGTTGGATTTTCTACTTTGTTGGAGATTTGGAATCAACTGTTTTAATGACTTTGTTGTAGTTTTATTGGATGTATTTTGAGATGTTGTTTTTTTTAGACTTTGATAATTGTTGAAATGTTGGATTTTCTATTTGATTTTCGGTATATAGGTTCGGTATTTTCGATATACAGGTTATTTTCGGTATTTTCGGTATACAGGTTATTTTCGGTATTTTCGGTATATCGGTAATTTCGGTATACCGAATTAGGATACGATATACCGACAAACGGTATGATAACGGTATGATTTTTTTTTCATACCGAAATTTTCGGTATACCGAAAAGCGGTATACCGAAAGGAACGGTACGATAACGGTATGAATTTTTCCATACCGAAAATTTCGGTACGGTATACGGTATGACAGAAAATTTTCGGTATACCGTACCAATCCAGGCCTAGGTAAGATTGGAGCAATGAGAAATAAAACAAAAAGAGAGAAAGAAAAAAATGATTTTTTAATGGAATGGGTTCAAAGCAGAGATGGAGCAATGAGGAATAAAACAAAAAGAGAGAGAAAAAATAATTTTTCAGTGGATTGGTTCAAAGCAGGAGTAAAAGCTGGAGATTGAAATGCTAGCAACAGGTTTCGAAAGCTGGTCTCAGCAAGGAAGATAAATACTTTTACCACTGGGCTAAAGAAGAACTATATTCAACTATAACACATGTACATATATATATAAAGTTTGGACTTGCACTGGGCTGGAGCCCAGCCCAGCCCTAAGGTAAATCCGCCAATGGTCGGCCATAGGGTAAAATATAATGCATAGCTCAATCATTGTTGCTACGACTCTCATTTGGGCTCAGTTAGGTGATCTAAAATTAGCCCTGGTTGCTCTCACAGTAGTTGTGCCGTTGCTGAGGATTGCACTTAGATGATGTCAGTGGCGTTCACAGCTAGGATAGTTTTAGTTGTGAGCAAACTTAGGTGGCTTAGACTACCTGCAATGGTAGTGTCTCTAAAAGTTGTCTTTTTGGATTTTTTGGAGATAGAGACAGTGAATTGCAGTGGAACTGTCTCTATGGGTGTCTCTATCTAATTTTTGAATATGTATTTTACATTAATTTTAATAAGAAAATTCAAAAAATTTATTAATTTAAAAAATTACATTACTAGACATAACAAAATACATTACTTGAAATAAAAATAAATTATATTTGGAAAGAGTGCAAAGAAAAATCAAAGAAGAAAAAAATACTGAAAAAGAAAAAAAAAAACTGAAACAAAAAACTGAAAAGAAAACAAAAATGAAACGAAAAACTGAAAAAAAAAAAAGGAAAAAAAAAGTGAAAAAAAAATTGAAGAATACCACCAGCTCCACCTCCTAACTCTCCACCAGCACCAATTCCTCCACCGCACCCACCGCCACGACCACCTCCTAAACCACCACCAGCTCCACCTCCTAACCCTCCACCAGCACCACTGCCTATCCCGTCACCATGTCCTGAACCACCACCTATAAACCTCCTCCGCCACCTCCACCTCCTCCTCCACCTCCCCCGCCGCCAATGCCTCCACCACCAACACCCCCACCAGCACCAAATCCACCTCCACCTCCACCACCAACACCCCCACCAGCACCAAATCCACCTCCACCTCCACCACCGCCTCCACCACCCCCGCCTCCTCTCCTCCGCCAACTCCACCCGCACCGCCCGATTTTTTTTTTTTTGTGTCGAGCGCGTATCTCGCACGTGCCGGATCGAGACACCCATCCAAAGACTAATTAATTAAAAATTAAAAATTACATAAAACTGAAAATTATGCCCATCCCCGACGTTGCTTCACCTCCTCCACCATCATCATGTGAACCTGGAGCTGCTCCAGCGTCATGAATCTCGTATCCCTGGAGACAACTTCCAAGTCGGTGGCATATTGTCTCGCCCGAGCTGCTTCGGTCCTCGCTTAAGCATTTTCTAGCTTCGCTTGAGCTAATTCCCGCATTGCCACCGCGATCTCATGCTTGGCCTCGGCGAACTGGCCCAGTCGAGAGCTATATCGAACCAAAACAACTTCGAGCTGGGACGACTCACCTGCCAGCTTCTTTCCTTTGGCTCTTGCCTTGGCCTTGCCGCATCTCGACCCTCCGGACTGGGATTGGGTTTCCTTTGCTGACGGCTGGGATGCAGAAGATGTGTAGTTGCCCTCCGCCGTAGTCTTCGTCCTCTTCATGGAGGGTACGTCTGGGAAAGCATACAGGAGGAACTTGGGATAGTCGTTCAAGATTTCCCAAGCTGTGAAATAGTGGAAAGAAGGGCTGCCCCGTTGATGACTTGTAGATTTGTTGGGCATTACTGAGCACCATCCCGTCATCGGCGCCGCTTTGCCGGCGAGTGGTCGCTTTACGGTAAGCGACAATCCAAGCTTTAACCGTTGTCTGGATGCGGCCGAAGTAGCTCTTGACCTGCTTCTTATTGAGTTGCAAGCCGAATCTCGCGTTGAAACGATTATGGACCGTTCCCCAGTATTTTTCGCCGGACTGGTCGAATCCGACGACCGAATTGCAAGTCTCCTCCACCCAAATCTGTGCCAAGTAGGTGGCTTGTTCGTCGGTGTAGTTGTGACGCTTGCAGCCCTTGACAGCTTCGTCATCATCTTCATCTGCAGCGGCGGCGGAGGTGGTGTCGGCTTTGCCCTTGCCCTTGCCCTTTCTTCCTTTGGCAAAGGGTTGTAACGGCGGCGGCGCCATAATTAGGCGATCATCGGTGTTTGTCGTCGGGCTGTCGGTGTCAGGGGAGAAGGACGGGTATGACTCGGTGGAGGCTGGGGTGTTGAGGTTGATTGAATCAAGCCCCGCCCCCGTGAAACCATACATGTCGTCGAACATGTCGGGAAACCACGCCGACGAGTATGGGTTGTTGGAATTGTTGGGATCCATATTCTTTTTTGGATGAAAGAGTTAGAGAAATGAAAGAGATGAAAAATATGAAAGGGATGAAAGAGATGAAGAAATGAGGTGTGAAATGTGAATGAGGAAAACATGTATTTACATGCCAAAAAAATGAATAAAGAAAAAAAAATTAAATAAGTGTAGCCGTTTTTTTTGCCCGTTGCGAATTTAAATTTTTTAACGTTAGGCGCGTGCACAACACGCGCCAGTCATTTTTTTTCTTTCGAATAAGCGCGTGTAGCACACGCGCCGCTCGAACTGGTCTCGAGCCCCGCAGCCCTCCAACGCGGGCGTCTCCAGTGGGTGCGATCTTGAGCTGGCTTCGAGACAGCGGCTCGAGACCGCGATGCAGGTAGCCTTAGTAGCTACCACATACATAGCAACGCATTCCACATTGTGGTATTATTCCATTTGTTTATTGGGTGTGAAATTGAACCATCATCTGTTCTATAATAGTTACTTTTTATCTTTACAAGTGGGTGTAGAATTCAAAATTTACGCAATTTATGAAATCAGTGGCCTATAAATCTATACTAATAAACTAAACAATGTATATCCAAGTTTTCCTGCCTAAATTTCATTTTCACAATTATTTCTTTTTCGTGATATGGGAAGAGCTTAAATAGCTTTTCATATTCCATTTAACATGTCAGTTTTACATTTAAATTCACAAATTGGGTGTACTTCAAGTTTTATAAAATAATTAATGTAAAATAGGAGAACTTGGAATGTACTACTATAAAGGTACAATGTTATGGGTTTTGTTTATGATTGAAGGCAAATTGTTATCGACCGGAACATATGGACTTGGGGCAGCAAAACTGCTAGAACTTCAATCCTAACCTCGCTCCACCAACCCACAAAATGTTTACTATTCGAGTAGTTCATCCATGACATCACCAAATTATGAATAAGATGACTATCAAATTTGCTCGTGACATTTACTTTAAGTTTATGTCGTTATACTTTTATTTAGTTATATGGCTTTGTGTACTATTTTATTAAATCGTGTATCCTTTTTTGTCGTAGAATCTACCTGCACCTACTGCGGCTAATCCGGATGTGAAGTATACTAGAAAATATCTTTAAAACACCATTATGTTCATTTATTCCGAACACCTACTTAGGTTCTCATTATGATGGTATCTTAGCTGCGGTAGTACAGAAGAGGAGATCCAATTGAGATCCTCATCTATGTTGTTTTGCTGCATTAAATAATTTCAATTTAGTTTTTGTTTTTTGCTAGTTACAAGTGATCCCATTTTGGGGATTTTTTAAGAAAATAACTACAAATAAATACACAGTGTGAATCTGATAGGAACTTATTCATACATGAGTTTATAGAATCCAATATAAATATCAATTAGCTAATGCACAAAATGCAGTACGTTAATGCATAAAATACAATATCTTAATGCACAAATTATTTAACATATTTTTATTGCACAAACAACACTAATCTAATATACCAATTAATTTGGACCGTAAATTTTAAAAAAATCAACGGTCCAGATTAGTTTTTAGTTCCTACCTAAAGATGTAATACCCCGAACTTCTATTCCATTAGAGAGCGTATTAAATAATCTTATAAGTATAAATGAGTAAAATGACTGAAATGCCCTTATGTGTTTTTACGTGAGATTATCTGTCCTATTTCTTGAAATGATAATGTGATGTATATCTTGAGCTTGCTTATATGAGAATGAGTACGAGTATGATTTTCAGAAAAACTCCGAAGATTTTTGATTGGAAGAGAATAATGTTGTTAACCGAGAAATCGCTATACGCCGATGAACTTAGAATAGATTTGAATTAAAATCTTTGAACCTAGAATAAATTCTAAGATCATTGAGATAAGATAGAAGCTTATCCGAGATTATTTTGAGAAGGTTATAAGAATTGAATTATTAACGGATTAATAAGCCGATTAATTCTTAAGTTTTCTTCGTTATATGGAATCTAGACTTAAAAATTAGATAATCGGAATTCATAATTTATCTATTGAGACGTGAATTAGGTTTGAGATGTTTTAATGTCGGAAACGAGACGAAGAGAGATTAGACCCGTTTTGAGCATAAATGGAATAATACGGACTGTTTTATCCGAAAAACTTTTTACGACCTGGTAATTAATACCCGTAATAAAATAATAAGACAATTCCACTCATCTCTCTCCCTCTCCACCGCCATCTCTCTCTATCTCTCTCCCTAATCTCTCTCCAGGCCTACTATGTAGCTTTAATTATGATTATTCTTACCAAATCTTAGTAAATTGTGATGCATAGATTGCATGCAAAATCCATCACATCAAACCAAGTTCCAACATTAATTGTCATCATTTTTATTCTCTATGTTGGTAATCAAGTGCATGCAAAACCTACACAATCTATCTCTCTCTTTCGATCTCTCTCTATTCAAAAGAGAGGAATTCTTTCATTCAATCCATCTCTCTCACTTTCGAAAACCTCCCAAGAAAAACAAAGAAGAAAAACTCTCTCCCCCCTCTCTCTAATGCCGTAGCATACACACACACCTACATACTTGTGATTTCTTCCATTAAAGCCTTGTATTCAAGCTTCAATCTCATGCAAATCAAGAGAAGATCATCATCATCATCATCTTAGTTCTTCCAAACCCCAAGTTGAAAAGTAATAATTCTCCAAGTTCTTGAGTTGAAATTCAAAAATCATCCTTATTTCTTCATAATTTCGGCTCTTAAGCCCTAAAAATGGATGATTAATTGTTGTTTTATATTTTTCTTGAGGTTTCAAGACAAGTTCTTCCAAGAGGAATCCAAGCTAGAAGTTTGAACCCCATTTTTCCCCATCATTTCGGTTTCAAGGAGATCAAGAGAAGAAGATCCATTTTATTTTCAAAAGTATGATAATTCATTTGATTTATTGTATATATGTATCTCTATAAGCCCTAAAAGAAAGAAAACATGCATGCATGGCATTTATTTTATGTTTAGGCAAACCTAGGTTATCGATGTGAGGATTAAGTGAGAAGAAATCGATAGGAGAATCGAACTCTAGGTTTTAATCGATGAATTAAGAGAAGAAAAAGAAATTAAAAACCCTAAAATATGGTTAATACCAAAAAAAATAGTAGGAAAATAAGAAAATTTGAATTTCTTGAGTTATTGTTATCTTGATGCTTGATTTATGATTTTTATCATGTTGAGAATGAAGTTGTATGCTTGAAAAATTGAAAAAAACGATTGCCCCAATTTTTGTGTGATTGCCGTGAGTTTTAGAGTAGGAAGAAGAAATTATTTTGTTGATTTTGTTGATGATTTAAGTGATGTTTTGAGCATGAGATTATTATGCAATGTGATGATTTAATCTTTTATGTTGATTAATGTGAAGAAAATCGATACATGCATGAAGTTTTTGAAGAAAATAATTATATGATGATTTAGTGATTTTGATGTTAAAATGATGTTGATGTGTATTAAAGTATTAAGTTGAATCCTAGATGAAGATAGGATTTATTGTGATAAAAGATTGAAGTTTTAAAGCTTTAAAAGTATTAAGAATTGGAAAATACATAGAAAAATATATCTAATAAATGTTCTAAGTGTTCTTGAAATAAGACTTGAAGATTTGAATTGTGAATAAATTAAATCAAAAAGAAATTTTGTAATTTAATTAATAAAATAAACTAGTTTTTATTGAAATAAAAATTAATTGAAGAATAAAGGAAATTATTCATTAAGAAATTAGTCTTAATTTAATAAATAAAAGAGGAGAAGAAATTTATTAATTAAATAAATAAGAGTCGAGAAAATCGAGTTAAAATAAAGAGAATAAAATGATAAGAAAGTAAAGAGAAGTTTTAATCGAGTCGAGAAAAAGATGTTAGACGAGTGAAGTTTAAAATACTCGTATAGGTTAATCAAGAAAATAATAAAATACGAGTAATAGTTTTGAAAGCAATTAATTAAAATTAATTAAACAAGTTGTTTTTCAAACCGTGTAGATTAAGAATAAACCGAGAAGAATTGCCGAGATAATAATTAGAATAGTAATAGTTGAGTTAAGAATGAGAATCGAGTTAGAAATAGAAATGAAATTCCTATTTCATATGAGTTTAATAAAAATAAAAAGAATTTTTATTAATTGAGTAAAAATTTATAATATGTTTCATAAGACAACGAGTTTGGAAAAGTGTTGTTTATAAGTCGAAGAAGATAAATTATATTGTTTGAGTTTTTATAAAAAGAAATTCTTATTTGAATTAAGTTCTAAGATAAAAATTGAGTAAATGTTAATGTGTCTTGAAATGTGATTGAATTTGAAACAATGTGTTTGATTTATTGATTTATTATGCAATTGAATTAATATGTTTGAGTGAATGATATTATTTGGTGATAACGTGAAGAATTATTGAGTTTGTTTGTATGCAAAATAATTGAGCCATTGAGTTGATTAATTAAATCAAGAATTGATTAAGTTATAAAAGAAAGCTCGAGTAATAGAATTTAGATAGACGCCGTTTCAAAGCAAGAAGTGTTAAGACATTGGTTAGTAGTATTAACCAATCATCAAGTAGAGTTAATGGCTTAAAGACGAGAATGCGAGACTTTTAGAAAAGAAAAAGCGTAGAGAGAAATGACTCGAGTAGAAGTCCTTCAGTCGATACCAACGCCTTTTATCCGTCTTACGTAATATCTTATTTCTTTATCGATGTCGATCTGTGAAGGATCAAGCCGGACGGAAAGATAAGCGAGGACAATAGCCCTTAAACTGCCTAGCTAGAATCTTCGGAAGTCAGGTGGGCTTTTCTGAACCAAAACTATCGATGAATGTTATTATGCTATTGAGTATTATTATATGATTTTTAACTGCGATTGACTTGCCGTTTTTATTGAGTTGAGTATGTGTTGTCATCTGTTTGCTTGAGATTATTATTATCCTGTAAAAAGGCAGGAACCCACGTGTGGTATGTTAAATGTTGAGGTGACTGTGAGCCTTGCTTCGGTTGGGCCGGTCACAGTGTTCGAGAAGGAGGCCTACTTCTCGGCACAGTGAGTTAATTTATAACAGATGATACATACTGTTGAGTATATATTATGTTTTGACTGCGCAGTCTATTTAAAAAGAAAATGTTTTAGCATGCACAAGTAAAATCATTTTAAGTTGCTTAAGTACTTGTGATGTTTCGGCAAGGCAAGTTCAATTGATATAGCTTTAAAAGTATTTCTTCCAAGTATTTTCGGCATGTGTTCACTGAGTACGAAGTACTCAGCCCTGTATGTATTTCTAAACGTGCAGGTTGACAGGATGGTGATGGCATGGACGCTTGGTGGTGTGGTGTTTTTGGTTGAGTCGAGTCGGATGTCGGACTGGCATTTGCACGTCTTCATACGTGTGAATGTTGGGATTTGAGTCAAATTTCCGCTACAACTTCTTTGAAATGAAAGTCTGTTGATATACTTTGATACATGTTTTTTATTCCGAGCGATGTGCTCGATGGTTTAAATGCTTGTTGAATTCTTAATCTCGTTGACTTGAAATACTTATCATATCGTTGTTGGTATGTGATTTGAAATGCTCGGTTATTACTTCATTATGTCTTTGATGGTCTTATTCGAGTGCTATTGCTTTTCATTAATATTTTCCCCGAGCATGTTCCCCGTATTTGAGTTGATGGTTAGTTGGTTAGGTTGTGTTGTTATTCGTAAGTCTCACCTCGAGAGTCGGGGTGTGACAAAAGATTAGTTCGTATATGTATGGAAACTTTTCTAAAAAGATAAAATATTTATCTACAATTGTTGAAAATGCAACGACCGTAATTTTTTCTAAACCAACCAAATTAATAATTTATTGGGATAATGATGCCAATAAATTAGGAAATAGCTGATACAAAAATTAAAGCAAAAGACAAATCAATCTTTAGCTTTATAGGTGTTTAGTAAAATCAGCAAATAAGTGCAAATTAATCTTATCCATTAATTAAATAAAATATATGATGTAGTTGTGGTTTCTAGTTTCTACATAGCGTATGTTTTTTATATATGCACGATTTCTTTTAGTTTTACAACACTTATGACACATACATACATATGATTGCATCTTATCACCTAAGTTGTGTTTCGTTATCATATTTACATACATTTTTTTCTTCTTCAAAACAATGTTTATACATGCTATTAATATACATGAAGCTTCTTTTAAGTTATTTTGTTTTTGTAGAAATATTTATATACTATATATAAATCGTGATCTTCCAATAATATTTACAAAAAAATAATAAATAAAATTTATTTCTAAAGTGTATACGTGAGATCTACTTATAAATCTTATATAAAAAAAATGTGATAGTCGTCACTAAAACTTATACTTAAAAAAATAAAAAATAAATAAATGTATCATAGTGCATACTTGAAATATAATTTACCGTGTAAATATTTCAATGTTGCAATAAAAGTTTTGATATGTCTATTTATATACACGATGCAAATTCAATTAATCTTCAACTTGTTTTTTTTGAAGTTTGAAAGATTTTTTGAAACACTATAATATTAATTTCTTTTTATATTTATAATTTAAATTCAATCTTAAACTTCGCTCCAACAACCGACAAAATGTCTGACAAAATTTTACTTTCCGAGTAGTTCATCCATAATTGATCACCAGACTATGAACGAGATGACTATCAAGTTCGCTCATGACATGGGCAATCATTTTTTTTATCACATTTATAAGGTACGTTTGCTTACTTAAATTTTATGTCGTTATACTTTATTTAGTTATTTGTGGTCGTGTACTATTTTATTAAATTTTGTATCCTTTTTTGTTGCAGTATCTACCTGCACCTATTGCGGTTAATCCGGACGTCAACTACCCTAGAAAAAATCTTCAAACACCATTATGTTCATTTGTTCTGAACACCAATAAGGATTTTTAAAACAATAAAAAATCAAGTTAATGGTTCTTCAACAACTGGGCAGTTTAATTGACTCAACAATTGTAAAGGACAATTGGAGGATTCACACAAACTGACTTATTTGACTGAGGGTCAGCTGTGTAACACCAACTGAGATTTTATTAGAGTTATTACTTTGCGGAATTTGGTGGGTAAAACTTGTTACTATACTGAAAACCTTTTAAAGGGAAAGTCAAGTTCCCTAAAACCGTTTTGGTGCAAGTTAAAGGTTTGTATGCAAGTTAGTCGGTTAGAAACTGAAAAGTAAAATACTGAAAGTAAATGACATAGTATTTTAATTTGGTTCATAGATCAACCTCCTACGTCCATGACTTCTTTTTCGGGGAAGTAATCCACTAGATAAGCTTACGCGTGCTTATCAAACGTTCCACTTGATTTACGGGTACCAAGCAACCTAATCAGTTCGATTATGGGTTTGAACCAAACCTTACAACACTTTTACGGGCAAATACACAACCTACAACTCTTTTACGGGTAGGAGTAAAGCCTACAACATTTTTACGGGCAAGTGTAAAGCCTATCCTTAGATTACGGGTTCTAAGGTACCTAGCTCTTTGATTACGGGTTCAAAGAAACCTAAGGGTGGGTTGGGAATTTTTCCAACTAAGGTGCCTTCTACACTGAGCACAGTGGAGGAAACAATCTCAGGCTTAGAGACTTGATCTATTATAGAGAATCTGCTTAGAGAAGCAAGAACTATATAATCTAGTCTCAATCAAGAAAGGCTTTTTCGAGAGGCTAGACTATGGAACTGGAGGAGGGATTGACACTCTACTTCTACGGTTCCTTCCTCTGGTTCTTGCTAGAACGGGAGAGAATGTGCTCTGAATCTCAATCTGCTTGTTTGCTCTTTTACGTGTGTGCTCTCTCTCTCTCTCTATGTCGCAAATGGGGAGGCTTCTATTTATAGAGGGAGGTAAACTAGCCGTTGGAAGTAGTCGTTTGACCTCTGCCAAAAGTATGGCACTTCTACCAACTCTTTTGCAACATTTCCTAAAATGGTAACTTCGACCATTGCTTTATACAAGTCCTCTTGATCGGTCCATTTATGGAAAGTTTCCTGCCTGTCTTCGCTATGCTAAGTAGATTTGAATTTCAAATTCTAACGCCACTTCTTTCTCCGTCTTCAAGGTTTTCTCTTCTTGACTTTGCGATGTCTGACTTCAACACACGATCTTGACTACACGAACTGTACGAACACTCAATTGTGGAGTCAGCTTGGGTAGAGTTGAACTTGGTCATGACTCTTCTTAAGTTGAACTGGCCATCTTCTCCTTCCCAGTCTAACTGATGTGTTCTGCTTAAAACCTGTAAAGATAAAATACCTACATTCAAACAGTGAGCTTTATCTAAGTTTAGACTGATGGTTTCATCTACTCGGTTGGGGTCAGTTGGGTTTTGGGATAAATCAAAATATTTACTAATTTTCCCAACACTTATCATATAAAAAGTTTTGATATGTCATTTATATGCACGATGCTAATTTAATTAACCTTCAACTTGCTTTGTTGGAAGTTTGAAAGATTTGTTGAAAACTACAATATTAATTTTGTTAGGAAATTTAGTGAAGTTTTGATTAATACCAAAACCCAACTGACCCTAATCGAGTAAATGTGCCTTAGAATCTTTTAGCTAGGCTCACTGTTTGAGCATAAAGATTTTATCTTTACAAGATTCAAATTGAGAGGAAGATTGAAGATGAAGATGAAGTTCAACTGATCAAGTCAGAAGATACCTCAGTTGACTCCAGAACTGAAGCAACACAGTTAGCCCTTCAGTTGTGCTCGGAACCGTGACAGTCATAACTTAGAAAAAGACTGAAGCAAAGACTTGGATCAGGATTCAAATTCAAATGGAACAAGATCACGTGAAAGTTTGACAGGTTGTTCCTAATATGGACAGACAGAGAAATTGTGCAGTTTAAAAGCAAGCTTCACAGTTACCATTTTAGAAAAGTCCGCAGCTTTCAAGGTAGAGTTCTAACGGCTCTTTCCAACGGCTATTTTGAAATCTCCGCCTATAAATAGAGACTCACTCTCAACGTTAAGATTCCTGATTCTACTGAAACTACTGCGAGCAAACAACACTCAAGATTGAAGCATTCAACCGATAAAAATTCTCCCCAAGCATACTGCTCTCTTAGCTTCCTTAGTTATCCAAGAAAAATCTTTCTTGATTGAGCCTTTGAGTTTCAGCCTCACCCTTCCTAAGCCTCGATACTCTTTCTAGAGTTTAGACTTAGACGAGAGAATCACCACTTGTTGTGTGTTAATTCTCATAGTTGGAAATCCCCCCAAACCCTTTTTTAACACTAACCCGGTTCAAAAAAGTTCTAGGTTTCTTTGTACCTGCAAACAAAGAGGTTATGTTTTGTTGAGCCCGCAAATCAACTGTATTATATTGTTTGGTACCCGCAAACCAAGTGGAACACATTTTAGTAGTACACATAAACTACTAAGTGGATTACCAGCAATCAAGTTGGTTGTAGACGTAGAAGTTTAACTCTGAACCACATAAAATATTCCTTTGTGTTTGTTTTGTTCATTCAGTTTTTGTTTATTCACTAACTTCGAACTAACACTCGAGCATATTTACAAACTGCATTAAAAGCTTTTGCGAACTTGACTTCGCATCGGATTTTCAATTAGACGAGTTAAATCATTTTCCACCAAACTTCTGCACTTAAAACCTCAGTTAAGGAACATACAATTGACCCTCAGTCAAAGAAGTTAATTGTATACCTAACTGTGTGACTACTCCAACTGAGATTTATAGTTGTCGAGAAATTAAAGTCAAGTTTTAAGCAAAAAAAATCTCTATTGGTGTATTCCCCACCTTAATTAACTCGTATCGGGACCATCAAAATTGTTTTCATATTTATAATTAAATTCAATCCTAAACATTGCTGCAACAACTCACAAAAAAATGTCCCACAAAATGTTTACTTTCCGAGTAGTTCATCCATGACTGATCACCATACCATGAACAAGATGACTATCAAGTTTGCTCGTGACATGGTTAGTAATTTATCTAATCACATTTATAAGGTACATTTTATTTACTTTAATTTTATGTTGTTATACTTTTATTTAGTTATTTGGGGTCATTGATGCGGCGACAATTTTGCGTATTTTTGTATCTTTTTCTTTGTCTTTTGTGTTTGTATTGAGTCATATAGGGGAGTAGAACGAATAAACTCGAGCAAAGGCTCCATGAAGGGCATTTAGTCCAAATTATCCAAATATGGGTATGTACAAACAAATCTGATTGGGTGCACTAAAGAATACAACGATGACTCAGGTGATGAACCTCTCAGAACACTTCCGAGAAGCGATGATCTTGAAATGTACCATCTGGTGTGAGGCATATCCGAAATAGTAGTCCTATATGATCTGGAGATACTGTCGTCCTTATGACCTGACTACTGAAGAGGCAAAACACATGGCTAATTATGAAAAGAGCATCGAAAATATTGCTGCGAATGAAATAAGATCAAAGACAATAAAGAAATGCCAAATCCCAGCCAAGATGGCAAAGATCTGTTACAAATCAATCAATTTACAAGCAATCAATCAAATCAATCTAATTAAGAAAATATTCTCCTTTGTGGGCTAGAATCTCTAGATCCTTCCCCTTTATATAAGACCAACAATGTGGCTGGCAAATATATCTTTTAACATTCAGAATTATTTTCTATTGTTCTTTGATCCTTTTTATTCAATAAATTTCATTCTTACATTTCGCCATTTAATTTCCTTGTCAAGAGTACGTCCAGGGCATACATACTGAGCATACTAGAGTTGGTTCCAACCCTTATTTTTTTCGTACATTTGTTTACGTTTATGTCTTTCTTTAATATTGTTTGTTATTTACTTTGATGTGTTGAGAGTAATTCCCTCATGAGTTTTGGGCTGGAAAGATGAAGTGTTGACATGTAGACATTCGAGAGGCAATCACTTTTCCGGTTAGATCTAATGGTTTCAGAAGAATTTGGATAGAATTCATGGTCAATCCAAGCCAAGCGGGTGATAGCCGCTTGGTAAGGTCTTCCCATGACTAGCAAATATCGAGGCGTACAAGAAAGAAATGACCAGTATGACCTTGACTGAATGGCTGAGCAATACCTTCGAGGTGATGTAGATCCGGATGATGGAGAATGGGTGTATGGTACCAATACAATGCTCCACCCCAGTTCTGACGAATAATCTCCCCATCAACTGTGATGAGGCATAAAGCCATAGTTATTGTATGGGGGGCTCTCACCATACGTTTCGGGTGAGGATGGGTTGGGATGTAGTTCTCGTAAATAAGTATTCCACATGTTACATTGCACCCTTATAGTGGAGCAACATGGACGAACGGATGAGAATGTCTGTGAGCGGCATGTTCAGGGATGCCGAACATGTTGATTACCTATAGAAGTGTGAAGTGCGGCCCGACAAAAAGCAAAATGTGATCTTCAGACTAGATGACATATAAGAGAGTGTCATCCTATATGCCGCGTATGACTTCGGGAAATGCTCCAATGTCTTTGGGGCACGCCTCGAGGGCATAAAGAGTATGGATGGATTATATGAGCCAATAACCGAATGCAAATGTTAACATGGTTTCAACCTAACCCAAAGCTCACCCTTTTATCTTTGATTGTTTCTATTTACTTGTGCAGATTGAGACCGTGACAACTAAATTTATTTTCCCGAAGAAAAAAATAGTTATTCACTCTTCGTGGGATCGACCCTACGCTTGTAGCTACGACTATCCGGTCCGGTGTGGGCATAAGAGCGTATTATGTCTATCTAGGGCATACCATATATACAAATTGTATTTTGATCACACCGCAAGATATGTATGTGTCAATCGTGTACTATTTTATTAAATTGTATATGTTTTTTTGTTGCAGCATCTACCTGCACCTATTAGGGCTAATTCGGACGTCAACTACACTAGAAAAGATCTTCAGAACACCATTATGTTCATTTGTTCTAAACACCTCTTTAGGTTTTAGGATCAAACTCATTATGATGGTATCTTAGCGGCGCTAGTGTAGAATAGTAGGTCCAATTGAGATCCTCATCTATGTTGTTTTGCTGCACTAAATATTTTATATTAATTTTTTGTTTTTTGCTAGTTGAGGGTGGTCCCATTTTGGGGATTTTTCAATAAGACAAGTACAAATAGAGCTAATTGTTAAAATAAAGCTGTAACTTTCAGTGTTTTCAGAAAGAGGACTATATGCTACGAAATTTGAAAATGAGGACTATATGTTACGAAATTTGAAAATAAGGACTATATGTTAAGAAATTTAAAAATGAGGACTATAACTTTCATTTTTCACATTTGCACTCCTATTTTGTGTTCAAAACCAATTATTTGGACTTTTTAGTGATACCCAGAGCCCGCTGCTGACAAATTATATTTTCCCCTTTATTTGTTGTTATCGGTTTTTTCTTGTATATTTATTATTATTGAAAGAAAGAAATAAATCAATTATCAAAACCAATTATTTACCACATTTGCAGTTTAAAATATAAATAAGGACTTAAAATGAAAGAAATTCGTCATTCCTGCCCACCCGATAGAAACTCGTCATGTCCTTATTTTTATATTAGGCTGCAAATGTGGTAAATAATTGATTTCTTTCTGTTTTTCGATAATAACAAATATGCTCAAAAAAATCTTTAATAAAAAAAGGAATTTTTTTTTGCCAAAGAGGTGACATGGCACGATCACGTATCGGGCTCTAGGTGTTACTAAAAAGCCCAAATAATTGGTTTTGGTCCCGAAATAGGAGTGCAAATGCAAAAAATGAAAGTTATAGTCTTTATTTTCAAATTTTGTAACATATAGTCCACTTTCTGAAAATACTGAAAGTTACAGTCCTGTTTTAACAATTAGCTCCTACAAATAAATATACATGATCTTATCATGTACTCCCTCTGTCCCATTAAATACGGTCTGTTTTCCATTCTAAAACGTCCCTTCTACTTGGCCTGTTCCCTTTAAAGGAAATAATTAGTCTCTATTTAATGTTGTTAAGTAAGCCATCACTTATCTCTTTGAAAAAAAAAGTAAGCGATCACCTACTCTCTGCAGACACTATTCATTCTCTCTCTCTGTGAACAATAATATGAACTTAATTAGCAGTATTAAAATACTGCATATAAACTATACTAAACACCTTTTTTATATTCAATATTACTTTTCTTAGTCTCAGTGCTCGTACGAAATAGGCCGTATTCGACAGAACGAAGGGAGTATATACATGCACAATTTTTTTTAGTTTTACAACATACATACATACATACATACATACATATGACTGCATCTTATCAATTAAGTTGTGTTCATTGTCATATTTACATACAATTTTTGTTCTTCAAAAGAATGTATATATATGCGATTAATATACATGAAGCTCCTTTGAAATAATTTTATGTTTGTAGAAATATTTATAAACCATATACAAATTGTTATCTTCCGGAAATATTCACAAAAAATTAATAAATAAAAATTATTTCTAAAGTGTATACGTGAGAGATCTACTTATAAATCCTATATAAAAAATGTGACAGTCATCACTAAAACTTATACTTACAAAAAGAAAAATAAATATACGTATCGTAGTGCACACTTGAAAAATAATTTACCATATAAATATTTCAATGTTGCAATAAAAAGTTTTTGATATGTCTGTTTATATACATGATGCAAATTCAATTAGAGGTGTGTTTCCATACAACGGTTGTATGGTATACTAGTGCCGCGTGGGTGCGTGCACCACGCGCCCGTTACTTTTTTGTTTAGTTTTTTTTTTTCCATTTTTTTAAATTACAAAATTTTATTTTCCAGTTTTTTTTTTTCAGAATTTTATTTTTCAGATTTTATTTTTGTTTTTCAATTTTTTTTTAATTTCCAAATTTTTTTCACTGGCTCTGCCTTCACTCCGGTTACTAATATAAATTCTTCGGCTTGCTCAAATGTTAAAGTAATTATTGTCGTTGAAAAAGTAAATATTGTCATTAAGAAATGTAAAGTTTCACAATCATTACATTTCGTCACGGCAATGTTTACTTTTTAACACGACAAATTCTACTTTTAGTCAACCGTTAAAGTAATTATGGTCATTGAAAAAAGTCAACTTTTTCACTAAGAAACGTAATGTTTCACAATCATTACATTTCGTCACGACAATGTCTACTTTTGAACTTGACAAGTTCTACATTTAGTCGAACGTTAAAGTAATTATTGTCGTTGAAAAAGTAAACATTGTCATTAAGAAATGTAAAATTTTATAATTATTACATTTCGTCACGACAATATCAACTTTTGAACATGACAAGTTATATTGCTCCGATTGCAACTCGGCCTTCGCCTCCGATTTTATGACTCCGCCTTCGCTCCGATAACGAATATAAGGATAATCATAGGGCAACAATTTTGATTTCTTCAGCTCGCTCCGAGACCTTCGGCTCCCCTCACTTTAATCTTGACCAAAGAGAAAGCAGCAAATAAAAAAAACGAAGAGGCAAACAAA
Organism: Schizonepeta tenuifolia; assembly: GCA_029490685.1. Classification (NCBI taxonomy): domain Eukaryota; kingdom Viridiplantae; phylum Streptophyta; class Magnoliopsida; order Lamiales; family Lamiaceae; genus Schizonepeta; species Schizonepeta tenuifolia. The sequence goes on from CM055955.1 coordinate 61,320,110, forward strand.
AAAAATAAGCGAAAAAAAATATTGAAAATTTAAAAAATATATATATGAAAAAATAACAAAAAAAGAAAAAATCTGGAAAAACAGAAAAAGAAAAGAAAAACTTAAAAATAAAAAAAATAAAAGAAATCTGGAAAATAAAAAAGAAAAGAGAAAAAAAGGAAAAAGAGATCTGAAAAAAAAAACAGAAAAAAAACTGGAAAATAAAAAAAAATAGAAAAAAAAACTGGAAATAAAAAAAAAACAGAAAAAGAAAAGAATAAAAAATCTTGAAATTAAAAAAAAAGGAAAAAAGAACACTAAAGACAAGGATCGTGCATCTGCTTTTGGAATTCCTTATGAATATCCGAAACCGAGGAAGGAAGTCTTAGTCCATTGTATTCCGCCTCCTCCAGCATGGATTAAAGTAAATACGGATGATGCAGTTTTAAATGCTTCGAATCAGTTGCATGCAGGGGGTGTTTTTCGAAATTGTCCTGGTATGGTATGTGGTTGTTTTCATGTTCAAGAGGGGTGTGGTTTTGCATTTGAAGCTGAGCTACTTGCAGCCATTACAGCTATAGAGATTGCAACTTCAAAGAATTGGAATTCGTTATGTTTGGAATCGGATTCCACATACATTGTTGAACTTTTACGGATGAGATCTGACAAGGTTCCTTGGACTTTTCTGCCCCGGTGGCGACACACTCTGGAGCTTCTTAGATAGATGAATTTCATAGTCACTCATATTTACAGGGAAGGCAACTTTGTGGCGGATAGGATGCCAGAAAGTGATGTTGAATCGGGATGGTGGCCTTTTCCTCATGATAAGATTAAAGATGCTATTTTTTTTTTAACAACATTGCAAGGAATTTAAATACCGTATGATGGAGGACTCGAACCCGTGATCTTTGGCCCGGGCATTAACCTCACTACCACTAGGCTAACACACACACTTATTTCTATACAACAAGTGTCAGTAAAAATAAGTGTCATTCAACAAGTGTCAGTAAAGATTTGTTTCTATACAACAAGTGTCAGTAAAGTGTCAGTAAAAATAAATTTCAATTCGGTAGTTGTATAGTATACAATTGTTGTATAAAAACAAGTGTCATTCAATTAATCTTCAACTTACTTTGTTAGAAGTTTGAAAAGATTTGTTGAAAAACTATAATATTAAATTATTTTAATATTCATAATTTAAATTCAATCCTAAACCTCGCTCCAACAACCCACAAAATATTTACTTTCCAAGTAGTTTATCCATGACTAATTACCAGACTATAAACGAGATGACTATCAAGTTTGCTCTTGACATGATCAATTATTTTTCTAATCACATTTATAAGGTACATTTACTTACTTTATTTTTATGTCGTTATAGTTTTATTTAATAATTTAGGGTCATGAACTATTTTATAAATTGTGTATAATTTTTTGATTGTCTTGCACAATCAATTTTAATTTGACAAATTAATTACTTGACCTGATAAATAGTTTTAAACTCTTTAATAATTGGTCCCACCAACAAGATGATTCTTTACGTGACACTTATTTATAATGATTTTTGTCGAGAGTATTCTTTTTTGGCCCACCGATGAGATGATTAATGTAACACTTATTTGCAATTATCTATTAAAATATATCATTTCGAAATAAAATATTAAATTATTTTTTAAATATATATGTTCAAATTACAACGTATGGTGCCAATTTTTTTGAAGGAATAAAGTTTTTTGGCCAAAGAAATGAGATGGTCAATGTAATACTTATTTGCAATGAATTATCTAAATCTATTACTTTGAAATTGAGTATTGAATTATTTTTTAAATTTATATGTATAATTATAACGTAAAGTTTCAATGTTTTTTAAAGATATAACTAGTTTGGCCTCGCCAGCAAGATAGTTCTTCATATAACAGTTTTATGATGCTTTGTTGAAATATATCGTTTTAAAATGAAATGTTTAATTATTTTAATCTTATTTATATATTATAAATAAAATAGTTTTCCATCGTGTTTGACCCTTCAAATCATGAGTGCTAACACATTAGTTTTTTTTTTTAATAATTATGGATGAATAATATTACTACAGTAGTGCTGATGGAGAGAATTTTATCGTAATTATTCTTCAATTGATTATTGATAGAATTTCACATAATTGGAGCCGCTGAAGAATCCTTCCACGGGTGGGTTTTACCGATGAGAGCAGGAGAGAAGTAGCCACTTAGACCTATAAAGTTTGTCATGCAATTTAATATTGTCAAATTCTAGCCATTTTCACAATTTCTGGACGATTTTACCCTTATTAAAGGTGGAAGTTTTTTTTTAGGTTTTTACCCCATCCAAAACACAAAACCAATTTTATTACCATTTCTCTCAAAACCGTATACTACAATTTCTCTCTCTAAAAATTCTCTCTGGAGAAACCACTCCTCCGCCACCTCTCATTCTCCGCCACGACTCCCTTCATCTCCGCCGCCTACCTTCAAATCCGCGAATCTATGGTTTCCACCATCGAAGATTTCGAGCAACCCAACAGATCTGTTGAAAGCAAGACGCCGGATATGATTCTGGCGTCGTTGAAGAAAGAGAAAGAACAAAGAAGGAGAAAGAAGAGAAAACAAGAGAAGAAGAGCCCGCCGGCGAGTCTGACGACAGCATGGCCACGGACGCCGGCGCATCTGACGGGGAAGACGAAACTGAAGCCGGAAACATCGAGGAAGAAGAGAATACTCCTCAACAAATTCCACACGAAAAGAGACTGATATGTGTTTTCGATTTCAAAATTTTGAATTTTTCAAATCTCGGGCTTGATACGAATTTCATAGTGAATTGATACAATTTTTTGGTTGAATGGTGGATGAATACATGAATTTATTAGATTCTTGTTATTATCGCCTGAATTTTTCTCAAATCTATCACCCATGTTATGAAATTGGTATTTCGTATTGGAGTCATCACGTTAATATATGAATACTTTATTACGATTTTAGATTTTCATATTGGAGTAACTCAAGACTAAATAAATACTCTGTTACGATTTTAACTTTTTGTATTGAAGATATTGTATCCCTGTTATGAATTTCATAATTCGTATCGTCTTTCTTATGCTTCTTGTGTTTTTTTGTGAAATTTTTGTAACACCGTTAATAATTGTAAATTCATAACTAATTCAGCTATTTGAGATGTGGTTATTTAGTTACAAAATTTTTATTTCGTAACAAATCTGTGTTCTATATATATATTTGTCCTGTTGTAAACCTATTAATAATTATAATTTCATGACACATATTACTGATACGAATTATAAATTTCGTAACATTATGCTCTTTTCGGTATTGTTGTGAACTTTTGTTAAGCTGTAACTAATGCTGCCATTTGACATGTGGTATTACTATTATGAAATTATAAAATCGTAACAGATTGTGATTTGTAGCCTGGTTATGATTTCTAATTTCATAACAATATGTGGGTTGAATAATGTATGTCTTGATTCCGTGTTAAGATTTTGTCATTGCGTATTGCTATGCGTTGATTCCCTGTTATAATTTTGACACTTTGTATCACTATGTCTTGACTTCATGTTAAGATTTTGACATTTCGTTTCAGTATGCCTTGATTCCCTATTACAATTTTGTCATTTCGTATCACTATGCCTTGATTTTCTGTTAAGGTTTTGTTATTTCGTATCAGTATGACTTGATTCCTTGTTACAATTTGGTCATTTCGTATCAGTATGCATTGATTCCGTGTTAAAATTTTGTCAATTCATATTACTATGTGTTGGGAAATTAGTAACATGTTTTGAATGATACCAAAACCCCAACCGACCCCAATCGAGTAGATGAATGCCTTCAATTTGAACTTAGCCAGAGCTCAATATTTGAGCGTAGAGATTTATCTTTATAGGTGTCAAGCATAAGAAGATAGCCGGACTGAAGAAAGAAGTTCGTGAAGTACTCAGATGAAATCCAAACTCAGCTGACCTCCAAACTCAATTGAGAACTCAACCTCAGCTGAAGCACGAACTCATTTGGACAGCAGCTCAGTTGACTCCTCAACTAAACCATGCAGCTAAAGCGTGAAGAAATGTTGTGTTGAAGTCAGACGTCGAAAAGCGGAGAAGAGAAGACTGTGAAGACGTAGAAGGCGGAAGAGTTGCAGTCCAGATTCAAATATACTCGGAAGCACAAGTCAGCTGGAGAATTTATCATAAATGGACCGACAACAGCGACGTGCAAAAAGCAAAGGTCACAGTTACCATTTTAGGAGAATTTCCAGAAAAGCATGTGGAGTGCCGTACTTTTGGCAGAGGTCAAACGGCTCTTTTCAACGGCTAGTTGGATCTACCTCTATAGATAGAAGTCTTCACATGATCGTGGGCAAGCATAAGGGCAGACACAAGCACGCAGAAGTGCCAAGAGAGACAAAATTAATAGTGAAGTAGCAACAACAGACCACCTCTCTCTGTCTAGTAAGAAGACCTCAGTTGAAGACCAGTAGAAGTCGAGTGTCCAAACCTCCTCCTGTTCTTCCATCTAGCCTCTAAGAAAGCCCATTCTTTGATCGAGTCTAGAATATAGGTTCTTGCATATATTGTGTCTGACCGGACTCTCTCCCAAAAGATCGAGTCTGAAGCCTAGCCTCCACTTCCCTCAGTGTTGAAGGCTTCATAGTTGGAAATGGTTTAGTATTTAACCATTTATTGAGGATAAATATTATTAATTAAATATTTATAATTTAATTAAAATATTTATTGGATGTTAATCTACGTCGTGAGTAGATGAACGTGGTATATATAATATCTCTAAACCGATTTTCGGTAGTGAGATATTGTATGCTTAAGGTTGGATGTTGAAGTAGTAACTAACATGTTATTATTTATAATAAATGTTAGTTGTCCCACATCGGTTATATGTGGGTGATTTGACTAGCATTTATGGCTATGTCTGTATGGGCTTAATAACTTGTTGGATTGGTGTGTATGAGTGTCATCGCTCACACACGTGCGCGCGCCGCCGTCCGTTCGGGCCGGCGGGCCAGGTTCGAGCCTGGGACTTGGATCTTGGCAATTGGTGTTTGGGCCTTATCTTTTTGGACCAACTCCAGGAGCCTATTTCATTTATTTGTTCAGCCCATTCCGCAAGCCCAGTCGTGTGAAGTCCATCGGCCTATGGCTTTTTGGCTGCTGTAACAACAACAACTCTTCACCTCCCCCGAGACCTTTGGTGTCTGTAACCTTCAGCGTCTTCATGGCGTCACTATGGAGACGAGCCCCTTCATGTCTGAGAAGCTGCTATATAAGGAGGCATTGACATTGCATTCCTCACTCAATCGAAGCATTCTCTTCTCTCTAAAGCATAAGTAAAGTATAACATATCATTCCAGTTCAGTCTTTGTTATTGTCCAGTTTGCCGGTGCTGGGTCTAGTTTGCGGTGCTACTACTGCCGAGACGTTAAGACCAGTTTAACCTTTGGAGACGAGCCGCCTTTCCGTGAGCACTACCGGGGCGTATTCTCGTCTTACGGGCAGAAGCTTAGCTTCAGACGATCTGGTTATTTTAATCTTATACTTCAGTTTTGTTGTAATCTCTTATACTGTTCGTTGTTCAAAGTTCATCAATAAAGTACGCATTGTTCATTGTTACTTACACGAGCAAGTACCCGATTTCTAACAATCGCAAGACGAGAATATCGAAAGTTACTTGTTCATGTGTTGTTCAAAACTGAAGTTCATTCCAAAATTCTACTGAAATGATGTCTACTAATTCGAGCACCGGCGCTTCCACTCTTTCCTCCACCACTTCTGGAACCATTGGCTCCTCGAGCTCAACTATGGCTCCAGTCTAACCTGCAGCTCGGCTCATGCCTATCGCCGAAAAACCTCCCATTTTCTCGGGCTCTGATTTCAAAAGATGGTCCCAAAAGATGATGTTCTACATCACCACAATGGGGCTTGCTAGCTTCCTGCATGAAGAAAGACCTCATATCCCAGCTGAGGACGAGATGAATGTGCAAGTTTGTATTGACTACGATACTTGGGTGCATTTCGACTGCATGTGTTGGAATATGTTGTTGAATGGGCTAGATGATGGCTTATTTAATGTGTTCAATATCAAGGAGACTGCCAAAGAAATTTGGGATGCTTTTGAGTTGAAGTATTGTGTTAACCCTACTAGCACGAAGAAGTTCGTAGTGACGAGGCTCACCGAATTCCAAATGGTGGACAATTGTCCTATGATGCCCCAAGTGCAAGAGTTCCAATATCTTGTACACGATGTCCATTTCGAGGGGATGCCTCTGCCCGAGGCTTATACTGTGGCGCTCTTGGTTGACAACCTGTCGCCAAGTTGGAAGGAGTTCAAGGGATACCTTAAGCATAAACGAAAGGAGATGACCCTTGAGACATTGGTTTCCAAGCTTTAAACTGACGCTAAAGTCCGTGACCAAGATTTGAAGGCCAAGGCTCCAATGGAGGCTAAGGCTAATTTGACCGATGGTAGGGGCAGACCTTCTAAGAAGCGTCATCTTCTTGCCAAAGGCAAGGGAAAAGAAGTGGCACCTCCAACCAAGTTCACTGGAACGTGCTATAACTGTGATAAGCCCAGCCATATGGCGAAGAACTGCCATCAGCCATAGAAGAAGGGAAAGGGCAAGGTCAACCATGTCGAGAAGGACTTCGACTCTTGGGACAAAGACGACCTTGTTGTCATGATCACCGAGGTAATCATGTCTCGGATTCTAACCATGTTACTTAGTTTCTTGACACAAGTGCGACTCTTCTCATCTGTGTGAAAACCGAGACTTGTTTTATACCTACAAAGAGGTCAAAGACCGCTTCATCACCGAGGCGAGTGACCGTACCTCTCCGGTTCCTGGAGTTGGAACTGTTGTGATTCAACTCACCTCTGGCGTGGCCATAACTCTGAAGGATGTGCTGCATGCTCCAGCAATCCGCAAGAACTTAGTGTCTGGAGTTAAATTAGTTAGAGCTAAATTTGAGATAGACCTTCGTAGTGATTTTGTAATCATACGCAAGTTTGGCAAAACCATCGGACAAGGTCATATTGTCGATGATATGTTCAAGCTTAGGATTTGTACTTATAAGCCTTCAAAGGCAGTTGCTAAAGATAATAAAGCTACTACTTCTGCTTACTTGCTTGAGTGTTTTGATTTATGGCATTGTAGACTTGGTCACGTAAATCTAAATGCTATAAAAAGAATTGCTAACATGGATTTGTTAAAGATTGATTTGTCTAAAACACAAGATAAATGTGAAGTCTGTGTTAAAGCAAAAATGGCTAAATAAAGATTGAACGAAGCACCAAACCTCTAGAACTAATTCACACCGATGTGTGTGATTTAAAGTTTGTGCAAACTAGAGGTGGTAAAAGGTATTTTATTACCTTTATTGATGATTGCACAAGATATTGTTACCTTTACTTGTTAAGAAGTAAAGATGAGGCTATTGAAGCTTTTAGAAACTTCAAGAATGAAGCTGAAAATCAACTCGGTTGCCGAATCAAGACAGTTCGAAGTGATAGAGGTGGAGAGTATGTTGCTCCATTTACTGAATTATGCAAACTAAGTGGTATAATCCATCAAACGACTGCTCCTTATTCACCACAATCAAATGGCGTTGCTGAACGTAAGAATCATACTCTTCAAGAGATGATGAATGCCTTGTTGATTAGTTCGGGATTACTCCAGAACATGTGGAGGGAAGCTGTCTTAACAGCTAACTATATCTTGAACAAAATTCCACTCAAAAGGAAGGACGTGACTCCCTATGAGCTTTGGAAAGGAAGGAAACCTTCGTATAAATACCTCAAAGTGTGGGGGTGTTTAGATAAGGTTGAAGTGCCTTTACCAAAATAAGTGAAAATTGGACCTAAAACAGTAGATTGTATCTTTATTAGTTATGCACTGAACAATAACGCTTATCTATTTGTAGTGCACAAGTCGGAGATACCCGACATTCATGTGGGTACGACGATGGAATCAAGGAATGTTGTATTCTTTGAGAATATCTATCCTAATAAGAATAAGGTTGATCCTAACTCTAGAAAGAGAGTTGAGGATGAAGCAACAAGTTCGAAACTTGTAGATGATCCTATGAGTTATGAACCCATAGATAAAAATGAAGCTTCGGGTTCTAATCCAGTGTTCTTTGGACCACTGAATAGAAAGCGACCTAAGTCTACACATGTGAATGAACCTAGACGTGGTACTAGAGTACGGAAAGTAAAGATTTATGGACTGGACTATGTCGTTTTAATGCTACACGGTGAACCGATATCCGTAAAAGAAGTTTTATCTGGTTCGGATGCGGCTTTGTGGAAAGAAACAATAGACATCGAGATTGAGTCTATTATGCTTAATTACACTTGGGTGTTAGTTGAACTACCACCAGGTTGTAAGGCTTTAGGATGCAAGTGGATCCTAAAGAAAAAGTACAAGTCTGACGATACTATTGATAAATATAAGGCCCGACTTGTAGTTCAAGGCTTTAGACAAAAAGCTAGTTATGAATTCTTTGATACCTACTCGCCCGTGACGAGACTTGCTTCTATTAGGGTGCTTCTCGCTATTGCTGCTTTGCGCAATCTTGAGATTCATCAAATGGATGTTAAGACTGTATTCTTGTATGGGGAGTTGGATGATGAAATCTATATGAAGCAACCAGAAGGGTTTGTAGTACCTGGGAAAGAGCACATGATATGCAAACTACAACGGTCTTTATATGGATTGAAACAAGCACCTTTGCGGTGGCACTTGAAGTTTGACGAAGTGATGTTGTTATATAGTTTCAAGATCTATGAGAGTGACAAATGTGTTTACATTAAGAAAACAGGTGACGATTATGTTATCGTTTGTATTTATGTAGATGGCATGTAGATATGGGTTTGGCTGATTTTATTCATGGAATTAAGATTCTAAGAACGTCCAAAGGAATTACTTTGTCGCAATCTCATTATGTTGAGAAAGTGTTGAGGAGATTCAATGTTTTTGATAAACCCATTGCTAAGACTTCTTGGGAACTAAATATTCATCTAACTGAGCATAAGGGTGAACCTGTGAGTCCAGATGAATATGCTAAGATCATTGAGAGTTTGATGTAATTGTCAAACTGTACCCGACCTGATATAGCATGCTCGGTTCACAAGTTGAGTAGTTATACTGCTAATCCAAGTAAAGAATATTGGAGGGCCCTAGAGCGCGTACTGGGTATTTGAAATATACTCAGAACTTTGCGATTCATTATACAAGAGAATTTGTTGTACTTGAAGGGTATAATGATGCTAATTGGATATCTGACTCCAAAGACTCGTTTTCTATGAGTGGATACGTGTTCACCATTGGGGGTGGTGTTGTATATTGGAAGTCCAAGAAATAGACTTGTATTGCAAGTTCTACCATGGAATCTGAATTCATAGCTTTAGATAAAACTAGTGAAGAAGCTGAATGGCTTAAAAATTTCCTCGAGGATATTCCATGTTGGACGAGGCTTGTACTGCCTGTGTTGATACACTGTGATAGCCAATCTGCTATTGGACGGGCACAAAATATATTTTATAACGGTAAGTCTTGACATATTCGTCGACGACATAACACCATAAGACATTTGTTTGAGTGGGGTTATCTCGATTGACTATGTGAGGTCAATAGATAATCTAGCGGATCCGCTGACTAAGAGCATTAATTGAGATCAAATGTATAAACTGTTAGAGAGAATGGGTGTTAAATCCATATCTTAAGGATGATTATAGTGGAAACCCAACCTTGTAGATTGGAGGATCCCAAGAGCTTGGTTCAATGGGATAACGAAGTTATAAGAATCTGTGTGCTAAAACACTCAAATATACCTATTCTCTGAGAACAGTGAGTGTTTGTTTACCTACACGTGGTGAGGTTAAGTCTTATGACTTTAAATGATTCTTGGATACCTTGGAGAGGTCAAGTATAGTAGGATACTTGAGAATAAGAATAATCTATATAAGTGTGAAGTGAGGGCCGCTTCAATTGATAAACTTATGAATCCAAAGAGGTGCCTAAGGCCGAAAAGGACACAAAACGTTAGAACGGACGGAATTGAGATGATATTGTGTCAATATTGTTGTCTCCGTATACACCATGGAGGACTAGTTCAAGGTTTTCATAACCACTATGTCGCCGGTATACTCGATGATGTTGACTATGGATAGGTTCAAGGCCACAAGTGTAATACCCCGATCTTTCATAAGTCTTTAAGTTCGTCTTAATTGAGTTTATGTGTTTAATTGTGTACCCTTGTGTGATAAAATTTCCAAAGAAAAGAAAATTTCTTGCAAAATTACCAAAATGCCCTTGAGTGTCTTTACTTAATTTTTCTTGTTTCGGTTATCCGAATTGAACGTGTGATGAACTGATTGAGCATGATTATGTGAGTTTGAGTTTGAGTTCGAGTTCGAATTTCAGAAATTTCTGAGAAGTTTCGTTTTTGGATGAATAGTAACTTTTTCCGAGTTTTCGTTTTTCGACGATTTTTTTTGAAATTTATCAAATTAGTATCTTTTGAATCTAGAATTTATTCTAAGACCATTGGTGCATGTTTGAGAATTTTCTGAGTTTGTTTGAATCGAGTTTGAATTTTATTTTTTTGAAGAGCGAATATGAATAGTAACTTTTTACGTTTTCTTCGTTATTCAGAATTTTCATCCGAAAATTTAGTTCCTAGTATGATAATATCCTTGATTTATTTGGTGAAGTTAGAGATGAAGTAGAGAGAATTCCGATGTCGAGAAAGAGTCGTGGTGAGTTTTAAATCGTTCGAGAGTTTAATGAGAAATTAGGGTTAAATTGCACCAAATAACTTTTTCTTCCAAAGAAAATTATATCGCGTTTTTTACTACCGGGTGCAACTAAATTCTATTAATTCCTAATTCACTCTCATTTCTCTCTACTATTTCTCGCGATCTCTCTCTCTTAATCATCTCTCTCCAATTCTCTCTCTACACTCTCTCACCCACCAATCTCTCTCTCTCCCTTTCATCTCTCTCTCGGACACACACACACACACACTAACCTCCATTGAAGAACAACCTTTAAGCTCCAAAAATGGCAGGAACTTAGTCTCCGATCATCCAACGACTAAACTAATAAGGTATTTGTAATCCCCTCGTTATAGTGATCGATTTAAGACCAAGATTCATCCATTTCTTTTCTTGTTAAAAATCGGCAGCTTTGTGCCATGGAAGGAGTTCGATTCTAGAAGTGTTTAAAGTTTCGAGTTGCACTGATTGAAGCCCCTTTGATCGATCAATCTTTCAAGAGTTAGTAAGTTCATTGATTCTTGTTTGTTTCAAGAAATCCTCTCTTTTCTTCCCTCTTTTGTTCGATCAAAATGAACCCTTGAACAAAGAAATCGAAGCCTCTTCTCTTAGCTTTGATCTTTGATCTTTTGAGTGATTATTATGCAAGAAAATAGAAGTTAAAAATTGATTTCTTCCTCCCCAAAAATCTGCCAAAATTTAGTATAGGAGAAGGAGTTTTGATTTTTGTTTTTGAGTATGATGTTCTTAATCCTTGTGTGTTCGTGTGTGATAATATTGAAGGAGAAAACTTGATATATATATATGTATATGATGAGTACCGAAAATTTGAGGATTTTTGAGAGTTTTAATGTTGATGATTCAAGCATGTTTTGAATGATGGATTTGTATTCTAAAAATTGAATCTAAGAGATTGTGTGTAATTGATTAAAAGAGAAGAAATACCCCTCTCTAATGATGATGAAAATCGATGGAAATGAGGTATAGATTTAGGAAATTTTGTTGTGTGTTCTTGATATATGCTTGAGGATGATATTTGATGATTTTGAAGGATATAAAAGCAAGAAAAATGAAGAAATGAAGAAGTATGAATTTTCCCTAAAATCTACATAAATGTCGATTTCTATGAGTATATGAAGAACTTGATGATTTTGTGATGTTCTTGATGATTTTGTGATGTTCTTGATAATGTAAGTTTGATTAATGAGTGATTTGATGATCTAGAGATGATAAGATAAGAAGAATAAATTTTTTAGAAATTTTTCTAAGAAAATTTCGAACCAAACATGAAAAAGAAGGTTGATAATTCTTGATGTTTCATGTTAGTTTTGATTAATGTGATGATTCGATGATGAAGATGAAGTTAAAATAACTAGAGTTACTTTTCGAAATTCTTGAATCCGAATTAATATGTAAAAGTTGTCGAGTAATGAAATGTGATTAATGAAAAATCGAGTTAAACAAGAAACGAGAGATTTTGTAAAGAAAAATGAAAAATAAGAAAGAGTAATTGAGTTAATAAGTAATTAGAAGTAATCAGAACCTTTTTACCGAGTTTAGTAAATTTTTCCGAGTGATGACACGTTTTACGAGAAAAAGACGAAAACTTTATTTCGTAGAATTTTAATAAGAGTTTTGGATTTTATTTCCGATTTTATAATTAAAGCCTTTAAATTATTATAAGAAAAATGAAACTAATTTCATTTAAATTTAATAACTTTTATTTTCTAAAAGATAAAAACCGAGCAGAGTCGAGTCAGCATAACGCAATAACCGAGTCTTGAATGAGTAACCGAGTTTATAATTATGATTAAATAATTAATATAATTTTTTAGAATTTTCTAGAATATTTTATTATACATTTGAAAATTTTTTCTTTTTCCATCTATTTATCGAAGTCGATTGTTTATCTGTTTGTGAATGTTCGATTCTCGATCTGAATGATTTGCGATGTTAGAACCCGAGAATTAATTTCAAAATTTTCTGAGTTCGTGTAACTCGAGAAATCGAGAAAAATGAGACGTGTGATGTGAATAGTGATTTATGTCTTATGTGGAGTATTTTATTAATTAAATAGTTAGATACTTTTAAGTTAATTACTTAAGTCTCAGAATCCGTTGGTTTAGTACTTGGATAGAGCCGAGAAACCGAGAAAGATCGAGTTAGATAAGTCGAGATAAGTTAAGAACCCGAGTCATGTAGAAGTCCTTCAGCCAATTGTTAAAACTCATTTTAGTTTTTTAGAAATTAGACTCGTCCTTACGAGATGCTATTCTTGAAGGAACGAGTGAAGTACGATAGTAAGAAATAAGTGGAGTCCAGAAGTAAGGAGCAAGACGGAACGAGGTATTTCGAGCAAAACCACTGGATGACAGGTGGGCTTTTTAACCGAAACAAATCGATGAATGTGATTACTATTATCATATTATGTGAGTTTTAAAATTAATTGACTTGCCATTTTATCTGAGTTTTGGTATGTTTAATCATCTACTTGAGTTATTATTATCCTGTGTGAGACAGGAACACACGTGTTGTTAATTGTTTGAAGTGACCGTGAGCCTTACTTCGGTTAGGCTAGTCACAGTGTTTGAGAAAGGTAATTAGGTCCAATAGTGGTATGCTTTGGATTGAAATAACAATGTAATCCATCAAACTTACATCGGAGATGCTAAGAGAGGATGAATTGAAGTAATTGGTCATTTACATATAAACGATAAAGTAAAGTTTATTTTTCTACAGCTTTCGCGAACTAGACCCTATGCGTTGTTTCCTTGCAGGTCTTCCTATTCCGAATCCTCTTCCGAATCCTCTTCCTCACTACTCTCGGCCACAACCGCCATTTGCTCACTATGGGTACGACTATCTTCCGGTGTAACCGGGGTAACCCAAGGTGGAGTTTCATCGTCATCACTCGGAGGCGACTCATCGCTACTAATAACGTATGGCCTAAGGTAGGTTGATACGTCGGAGAAATCGTCAAGTCGTGTCGGATACTCAAAGGGCAAATGTTGCATATCGTTGCGGAATTCTGGAATTGGCTGAAGATAGCCATATCCGACCGTTGCTTCGTCAATGAAAACGAGAGACTTGGCTGCCCGGGAAGGGGAGTAGAACACGTCTAACTCGTCACTCGAGGTACGGAAGGCTTGAAAAGGGTTGTAAGGCCCATCGGGCTGTATCTTTGGGGAACTAGACGAGGCTACGAACTCAGGTGGGTACGCGCTGATCGACAAATGATCACCGGCCTATTCGGCGAATTCGAACGCCGCACTCAACGGAGGACGGGGCTGAGGTGGTATGAGATGCAGTAGGGTATCGTATTAGGGCTGATTCTCCGTGAACGGGCCGGGAGGAGGTGCTCCATAACGTATGAATTGGTCAGATATTATTGCAAAAAAGCCATTGCAATCTCCATACACGTATTCTCCACCGTATTGTCTTCCGATGTGACTGGGCACTAGGGAGGCTACCCACTCGTTGCACTCGTCCGGGAGGGCGTTGATTAGGTGCGTCATTCCATCTATAGCGCTAATGTTAAGATATTGTACCACTAGCCAAATTTTGTGGAAACGGGCTAAAAATTCGGCCAATGTCTCAAGATAATTCTTTCGTATATACCCGTACTCTCGCGTTATCTCTCGGTTCTCTTCATCATCCATCCTACACACTCAAATATATATTAAGCACACAAAATAGCAAGCAATTCGATATAATTTTCCCCCAACCAAGACATACTCTTTCCTTTTTGCCACAGAAGATTTCGATGTACTGGGTAATTCCATATCACGTAAACGTTTGCACAAACGTTCCATCCTTTCAAATTCTACATTAAAGCACACATTAGTGATAAGGCTCTACGGCGACCTGGTTATTCAAGCTACTTATGAAGCTCTTTCACTCCTAGACGACGAGAACAAATAATATTCTACTTTAACTTGAAATAAATTCAAAAACTTAGAAAACTTTGAAAATTTTATGTACCTGTTAGCCGGAGGAGATGCGGTGCTTGGCTCGTTGTTATCTTAAATAAGTCTAGGGAATACAAATCTAGACTCGACTCTTAAGGAAGTTTAAGTTTCAAAGCAGACGAGCTGCTCTGATACCACTATGTCACAGCCAAGTTTCTAATGTATTGAAACGACTAGAATACGAGGGGCAGTGAGGGTGAAACGACTGCCATCAAAGAACATGCTCAGTTTCAACGAATTATATATTAAATGGATAACAAGATGAATTCATGCTTTCAACAAGGTAATATAAAAACAATAACAATGATTTATCATGCCGAATAATTAAGGATAAAGAAACGAGCATTAATATTGTCAAGTAGAAATCACGGGATTATCAAAGATCATTGTATCAAAAGCAGAGTAAGTCAAAAAGCAGTGTTGCAGCGGAATAGAGTATCGAACATATATACACATCAATAAGGTCCCACAACTACATGTATGAAGACATGTAACCGGAAGCTTAAACCAAAAGGACTCGATCTTAAACAACGGCCGCCCAAGCACACTGCACAACTCCATCCGAGCTAACCTGCACATTTTAGAAATAACATGCAGGACTGAGTATACTCAGTGGACACATCCCAAAAATAATTGAAAACTTGCTCGATAGAGCTATAAATTGAACTTGCCTCTTTTGTTGCATCACAAGTATTAATTTATATATTATTTGAGAATAATTTAACTTCTGACAGCCGTTAAAACATTTTGCCTTTCTTAAAATAATAATCCGCGCGGAAATAATATTTATAAGTATGAATCAATCTACAGCTTATCTTCTTGTGGTGTCGAGAAGTAGGCCTCCTCCTCGAGCACCGTGACCGGCCCAACCGAAGTAAGGCTCACAGTCACCTTATTTAATGCATGCATCATCCCGTATTTTATAAGACTTTTATCCCGTGCGTCCACAAGACTTATAATCACATCAACACGTAGATGATTGCATACCAAAACATTCAAAACAATTAGGCAAATCAATTAATTTAAAAAGCGCACGTAATATATATAATAAGCGCACACATCATTTGTTTTGGTTTAGAAAAGCCCACCTGACTGGCGACACTCGCTCGGTTATTCTCTTTTTCCTCGCTGATTACTTCTCGCTTCCACTCGTTCCTTCAAAATAATATTTAATAAGGACTAATTCGGAAAATAATGAATACTTGTCCTGTTTATTCGGACTTCTACTTGAATCGGGCTCAAATCTCTCGATTATTTTATTTAACCACTCGATTCCTATTTCTAGCCAAACTCTAATCGACGATTGAAACTCTCGAATTTCCTAAGTTAAGAATATAATCTAATTTATAGAATCGGAAAACCTAAGTTTTGAATCAAAATTCCAAGATTCGAGAAAAATAAGAAATTTTACTATTCATATTCGTCTTCTTGACTTATATAGCTTAAATCTTAAATTGTAGACATCGGATTTCACTCGATATTTCACCATTAGTCATAAAATAATTTCTAGATTCAAAAGAGCCCAACTTCTAGGTAAAAATTCCGAATAACGAAGAATGTTGTAAAAGTTGCTATTCACTTAAGCATACTTTCAAAATAAAATTCATACTTGACTCAAACGATCTCGGAAAATTCTCTAACTCGCTTCAATAGTCTTAAAATAAATTTTAGATTCTAATGACACTAATTAGACTAAATTCGGAGATTGCTGACCGGGGTTGACTTTTTGGTCAAAGTTACTAAGTCAATTGTCTCGAAAATTTTCGAAATTCGAACTCATGCTAAAACTCACATTTTTAAACTCATATAACTCATCACATCTTCGTTTCGAGTTGCCGAATCAAGAAAAATTACGATTTTACCCTTAGGAGTATTTTGGTAATTTCACGAGAACATTTATTCTCAGAAATTTTTTATCACACATGCACATATAATCACATATAAACACACATTAAAATTACTTAAACATGCATAATCATTTTTAAGACGATTAATCTACGTTTAGAAAAATCGGGTTGTTACATAATGTTTTCCATTCGTATGTTGATTTCTCTTGGTGTATCTTGTGATCGTCTTTTCCTACATATAGGAAAACATAAGAGGGTCAATTGTATGTTTCAACTTTCAACACCATTTCTTCTTTCGAAATTTGATGTCGTTTTGTGCATGGTTTTGAAATAATATTGAAGATCGAACTCACCAGAGTTGGTCCAATCTTGTGTTTGGAGATCAGACTCGCCAAGATCGTCTTTCAGTCTTTCTCTACATTGTTATTTGATACCTCCGTCCCATGCAAATACAGTGTTTTGGCTTTACTCAAAAATAGTTTACTTTCTTAATTATAATTGTATTATTGTTATAAACTAGAGAGAAGCGAGAGAATATAGAAGAGAATATGATTCGAGTGTATAGTATGAGAATTGTGTGTATACAATATGAGGACCAAAGACCTCTATTTATACAAGTACAGAGCTAGGGTTTTAGGGTAGATAACTTGGTCAACACTCATATAGTATATATCTATAATATATTTACAACACTCCCCCTTGATGACCAATCCCTAAAACAAATGTTGCCTCATTAAAACCTTGCTCAGGAAAACCCAGTGGGACAAAACCTGATCGAAGGAAAAAGAGTACAACTGCTCGCTTGAACTTTATCATTGCATATGTTGAATTGGCGCATGCCGATCTTGTGTACCAACTTTATGAATGTTGATGTCGGCAATGTCTTCCTGGATATAAGTCTGCCAACTCTGACGATGATACAAGTATAGCACTTTCCATTTGACATGTCTCATTAAAATTATCCTTAGAAAAAAAAACCCTGTGGAAAAAAAACTTGATAGAGGAAAAATAATATGACATACATTACTCATGTGTTGCATCAAGTTGCCTCGTGAAAAACCTTAACTAAGAAAACTCCTGAGGTAAAAACTTAGTAAGGAGAAAAAGACGAGTACAACCATTTGACCTTAGAGCATAATCTTTATATTTGCTCAAAACCTTCATGACCAAATCTTTACAAATATGTTGTGGTTTCTCACTTCCCCTGAAGATAATAATCTTCAAAATAACATATTTCAATACTATAAACATATATTTATAGATGGGAGGAGAATTTAGTGAATAAATCAACAAGTTTATTACTAAACTAACAAACTTTTGTGGTCATGGTTCTTAAGGAACTCATTTGTGCAACACAAGTTCTATAATTCTCATAGAGAATAATAGGGGATGTATTTCATATCATTACACCAATGTAAAATATTGTTTTATGAGAATGAGATAAATACTCAACATTCTAGTTGCATCAATGTCAACCTCTATAAAATATGCTAAGGTTGTCTTAACCTTGAAGATAACAAATGATATGCTTAATATCATTTCAATGTCTCATTGTGAGAATATTTGAATCTTGCTAGCAAGTGAATTTTGTTATATCAGCTGATAGAATAGTGCTTAGCACTGAAAACAGGAAATTTATAGGTCCATAATATAATCGTTATCTTCTATATTCACTTTCAAGGGAAGTGAAGAGAGATAATCATTGGGTCTAACTAGATGTGATTTATCACAAATCTCATTACAATATTCACAACCTTTCACATAGGTTAATTAGTGTAATAATAAGCTCCTTTAGGAGATGCTCGATCTTATATCGAGTCAATTAGTTAAGCATTCCAAACTCTATCTAAATGAGTTGGCTTTTTCAATAATACAAATCATTCAAAGACTTTGTGATAAGTACTCAAGTACGTCAGATATCCTTACTTTATAAGGAATTCACACTTGTTGTGAATTTATATTTCTCTTTATTAGAAATATTGAGTCTATAAAAGACTTTGATATATTCACGTCTAATGATCCAACCAATATACGGATCAATATTATGCTTCACTGCCAGATATATTAAACAATGGAACATGATGCCATATTAGGAGAATATACATGTATAATCAAATGAATTTAGGATCACTGCCTAAATCAATGAGCTATTAACAACGCTTTATTCTCATCAATTTCTTTTCTCTTATACAAACATCCAGTTGTGCCCTAAGGGGACATCATTCTTTAGAATTTGTATTATAGAGCAAAAGATTATTTATATATGTAGCGAGTTAAGCTTTGCCTCAATATTGCTTCTTTCAAATTTACTGAGGGTTTATGACACTCTTGTACGTTCTCTTTGATTCTAGATCAAAAGTATCATTTCAAAATGATATAAGCAATTTTGTCGAGGCAAAAGTATTGCCGAAAATAATATTTTTCGTTCTTCAGAATTCATGGCAATTTCAATCAACCAGATTTTCATCATTTATTAATGATATCTTCTTTCTGATTGTTCCGTAATCCTAGTACTTTGATATTTTGTGCACTTGTATATGCACTGGGATATTCGTCTTTAGGACAATCCTTTTTAGAAGGCTTATATATAGAGTGATATAATTTATCTATTTAATTTTGTATTCCGCGGATATCTTTATTTTGCAGCAATAGATCTCTCACGCTTATGGTGTTAAAGAGTATCATTTAATTTATTTAGTTCACGAAGAACTTCTAAATGGTGCATATATAATATGAATATGAGATTTCACCACTCATTTGACACTTTATAATTGAACTTTCAAGTTCATACGCGTGAATATTTAATTCAAATTATATCCCCCAATATTTTATTGAGGATTATTGAGACTTAAACTTTGCAACATATGTTCGTTGATGAGAATCAACAAGTTCTCAACCAATAATAATTTGCATAGGCTGATGGCCTAATACGCACCAATGTTGTCACTTGTAATTATGCAAAGATACTCATTATTATCTTTTGTTATCGTCTCAATGTGATATCAATTACATTGGATATCTTTCTTACTAGAGTATGTAACATACACTATAATTTTGTATCATAAATTGATACAAGCTCTTCTCGAGCTATTAATTATTTATGCAATTATGCACAAAATCGGGGATATACAATATCCAAATATTTAATTACTCATCAAGGCATGTAATATTCATTAGAAATATTACTTGTGCTAGTTTAATAGCATCAAATTAAGATCTTGAATGTAATATTCTTCAGGTATATTACTTGTGTTACTCAAGTAACATCAATGTATATTTTTCAAGATCATTTGTAAATCTATAATGATTAGCATAACAATTATGCATATCACATATGTTTGACAGTATAACAAATGGTAAAGTTTAAACAAAAGTAATGAAACAAGAGAGTAATGCACACAATAGATCCGATAACAAACAGATTTTATAAACAATAGCCATTAGTTTGATTTGCTTAACAATAATTCGTGATAGCTTTAATTTGCTAAAATAATTAATGATTATTCACGAATTTAAGAGAGATAATCCAAATTTAATAGTATAAATACATTAACAAAGAAATATCAGTTTAATGTCGTTCTTCAAAACTTCAACATTTTTCTATTCTTGACGGTTAAGAAAAATGATTGCTATACTATATTAAAATCTTCATTAAAGGCAACCAATAAATTCAGTAACAAATAGGCAATTGACATAAATGATTATCAAATTTAGATCGTACCTCAATTTCTAATCTCAATCGGCTTTGATGATTACGAATACACAATTGAAGTTTTAGATTGAAAATAAATTCGTACCTTCAATCTAATTCAATTGGTTAGAGACTGAGAGTTAGAGACTCGTGCTGATAACGTGTTATAAACTAGAGAGAAGCGAGAGAATATAGAAGAGAATATGATTCGAGTGTATAGTATGAGAATTGTGTATATACAATATGAGGACCAGAGACCTCTATTTATACAAGTACAGAGCTAGGGTTTTAGGGTAGATAACTTGGTCAACACTCATATAGTATATATCTATAAGATATTTACAACAATTATAACATTATTTTATTTATATATTTTTATTCAATATTTGTGAAAATTGGTGGGTCGTAATTAAATTGAGGCAAAATTGAATAAATTGGAAAAAAAAGTACTTTGTGTTTTCAGAAAAATAAACGTATTTTTCTAGTTTGTATCAAAATGGAAGGATGATTAATTATGTGTGAGAGAGAGAGAGAGAGTACTATTTTAGGTGCCACTCGTGGGAGAAATTTCGTACATTTTTTAAATTTTGTTTTACATATATACTAGATTTAATTTACGTGCGGGTTGTGATGTGCAATTGTTAGTGATGTGTAATTATTAGTGTTTCAATTTAAATATAGTGCTAGAAAATTTGATTTGTATACTATTTAAAATAGAAAATTATGATAGAATAAGACAATAAGAAAATTTAAAAGCCACAATAGCAGTCGCTATTGAGATTTGAAAAAAACAAGATTGAAAATAATTATTTGAATTAAAATTGTTGGTCTTTTCTAAAGTTTGCATGAGCAAAAGAAAATTCATTAGTAAAAGTGTGAATTTTAGTAAATATTAATGGTACAAATATGTCAAAAAGTAATAAAGTAAAAAATTATGCTGAAAATTTGGGATGTTGCATGTGCCTTGGACAAAAAATTATATTTTTTAGGCAGAAAATTCAAGCAATTATTTTACTTTGATACAGTTAAAATTTATTCAGAAAAAGGTAACATTATGAACTCTAGTCTCTATTCTCTTGTCTACAAGCAATCATAACATGCACCAACTTAAGCTTCCTCGCCTCCATGGCAAGAGAGAAGAATCAACGAAGGACACGTGGTAGTCTTCTTTGCATCTACATGCAATCATGTGTGCTAAATTATGTGATCAATTGAGATCGTAAATATGACATGGTACTCGTAGTATTCGGATCCCAATTTCATAAAAAATCATTGAGCTCGTTTAGTGAGTTTTGTTTTGTTAGCTAAAATCTGAGCTTGGTAGTATTTAGTTAGCTTGCGAGCAAGTTGGTTTAGGGATTTAGCTTGAATTAAATTGATATAAAATTATATTTAAGTTTTGATTTTATTAAGTTAAATCTATAACTAATTTTATTTGTTATAAGAACATAGTAAATTTTGTGAATATATAATTGCTAATGTGGATAAACTAATACTATATGTTTATGATAAATAATATTTAAAACTCGACTAAAGTTGTGAGTGTCGAACTATTTGATAAATGAAAGTCAAGACTCGATTCGATAGTAGATGAATTAAATTTGAGAACGACAATATTTGGTTCTGCTCGCTTCGATTGCACTAATGATTATAGAGTAACACTACCATGCCCTAAGATCATTGGAGTTTTGAGAAATAACCAGTTTGTCAAAGTTAACACAAATTATAATGCATGCATGTTTGTTTCCTCCATGCTTCCAGCCTAAGTGGGGCCGGTTGGTTTGGGTTGATGGGCCGATCCAAGTTCTGGAGTTGGCAAGAGGCCCAAAGAAAAGCGGGCCACGATTGCCACGTGGCCAGCCCCCAGAAGGCTTTACGAAAATGAAATTGAAAAGAGGAGGAAAGAAATGGACAAAAGAAAGGGTACAGGAATTGGATAAGGATGGAGACATAGGGAGGAGAAAAAGGATGATTGTTGGTAACATGGGCTTCTCAAAGCAGGGGAGACAATAAATTAGGTTGTCATTTCTGATGGAAATGAAGCAACTAATTCCACTCTTATACAATATACTACTATTCAATCCTCATTTTCTATGAGAGTGAGAGAAAGAGGGGGGGCCATTTTAAATTTGGTGGTGATGTCTACTCATTTCTGAATTCTTGGCCTTGTAGTACAACATTATCTCCTCTCCTCCATCTTTATCTCAGCCTTCTCACTTGCCCAATTCTACGACTGCCAATCATTTTTTTCTAAATAATTGATGAAAACTATTAGGCGTTTAATTGATGAATTTGATTGATTTTTCCATGGTTAATTAATTTCAGCCGTTCACCATATTCGTTGCACTTAAATTGATCATATTCGTGTGTTCTGAAAGCAAAAGAACCATCACGCTGCTGGAAAGGTAATTGAGGGTGCATTTCTAAATCACATTTACTATTACAAACTATTTATCTGTGTAGATTTCTTATTTCTCATCATATTTCATTTTTTCAGTGTATTTTACAATTAAAGGGGGAAACAGATGGCACCTAGTCAAGTCAACGGAGAATAACTCATACAGAAAAGTTGTTTAGGGTTTGCTGACTTCAAAAAAATAATTTGGTTATTTACTGACTTTAATCATATTTTCCTTTAAAATTGCCATTTTCACAAAACTTAGACCAATACTAGGTGAGCTTAGATGGAAAGGATTATAAAGACTTTAGATAGAATTATGCATCATAATTACAAAGCGTAAAGCATATCAGGACAGTATGAAATAATAATAACTCTACGCCCACAATGAATTATTAGCAATTAAACAACTTGAATAAACCCTAAATTCTTTAAAAAAAAATATTATACAGAAAATGCTATTTTATCGACTATGGTAAATTAATTAATGTCCTTAACTTGGCTAATCCTAAATTTCGGGGGAATGGATTTGAGTCCTTAATGTTTTTAAATTTATTTATTTTAAGTTTTAGGTAGAGGGCATTGTGAAATTAAGAGCCACTAACCATCTTGATCAAGGGCCCACTAGTAGACTAAGATGAAGCCTGCAAACCGGTTCTCATGGGCTTGTTTTCCATGGTGGACTCCCATCATTGCTCTCAATCTTATTATTAATTATTAATTCGGGATAAACATAAACTTCTTGCTCTATAGAATATTCTTTTCACGCTCAGACGAATCTTAATTTTATTAATTGAATAAAATTGAATGGTTAATTAATTTCTATGACTTTTTTTTTTTCATATACAAATACAATTACATGATTAATTTCAAATTCAATGTTAATGTTCACCAGTAAATAATAAGAGAAATATACCAAAAACCTTTTCACAATTGAAGGGATTGCGAATTCTCTCAACATAAAAGAGAAAATTCAGATTATGGTATACCTCAAATTTCAACAATTAATTAAAAAGCTCTTTTTTATTAAAGAAAAGAAAAGTATTGTATGAAACTTGTATGACGTCCTACGTGTAACTGTGGAGTGAACAGTGTTTCAACTTTCAACGCTAAAATCAAATCCAGAATGTTTTTGAAGAGAGCACAGCACCACCATTAAAGTTGGAAAAAAAGGGATGGCTTTCTGAGTTTTGATACTGCAAAACTAACTTTGCTCACTTTCGGTAAAGGCAACCATTTTTACCAAAATAACGAATCACATAACCACAAGGGCCCCTCAATAGTTTTATCCTTTAAAATTGGTAAAAACTCTTTTCCTATCTTCCCTCGATACAATTCTCACTGGCCACTATGAAATCCACTAATTCTTTTTTTTTTCCCTTTCGAATTCGGTGTTTATTTCAATAATTTTTTATTTTATATAGTCCTAAATTGTAATAATGATAAGCATTTATGCACTAAATTAAATAAATCCAAAAAATAAAATGAAATCCTCCATTTCAATTTTTAATTAACACGGTTCGGCTGTTACGGACATTTATAAGAAAATTATAATTACGGCAATGGATGTTTTAAAATCACCATTTTTAGAAAAAGAAATCTTATCCCCATAAACCAAATCTATTAGACTCTCCACAGTGGTGTCTCCATGGAAGGTCTCGAGACACCCAATCCATGGAGACATCCCGCTGCAAGGTCGTGTGTCTCGAGCCCGTCTCGTTCCGACGAGACTGTCTCGATCCCCTTTAAAAAAAAATGAAAAGTTTATGTATAAATGAATAAATGTGCTATTATTTGCCACTAGTGGACTTTGACCTAATGGGTTAGATGTCTCCTTTCTACAAGAAGGGGATGGGTTCAATCCCTTTTGGAACATTTTTTTTCCTTCGTTTTTTTCTGTTTTTTATTCATTTTTTTTTCTTTTTTTTTTCATTTTTTGGTTTCATTTTTTTTTTCTTTTCAATTTTTTGTTTCATTTTTTTTCTTTTCAGTTTTTTGTTTCATTTTGTTTGTTCTTTGATTTTTTTTGTTTTCATTTTTCTTCTTTGATTTTTCTTTTCTAATGTAATTTGTTTTTATTTCTAGTAATGTATTTTTTTATGTCTAGTAATGTAATTTTTTAAATTGATGAAATTTTTGAATTTATTTATTAAAATTAATGTAAAATACATATTCAAAAATTAGATAGAGACATCTCATAGAAACAGCCCCATTGCAACTCACTGTCTCTATCTTTAAAAAATTTAAAAAGACACCTCTTAGAAATACTACCACTGCAGATAGTCTTAACATAATTTCCAAAGGAATCAAATAGACGAGAAAGTGAAACTTTTGGGTGCGATACGAAAATTACAGAAGTCCAGGGAGCGTGAACGTAAATAAATGAAAATTGCAATGTTTTCTATTTCTCGAGAGTTAGGGACAAAACCGGGAAACTAAAAAGCCGTTGGGCCGGCGTCGAAGGCAGAAAACCCCGTTTAAGGAAAAAATAACTCCACGGTTAAAACCTTTTTTAAGAAAAAGAAAATCTGCTTTACCGCTAATCAACCTAACATGCGCCGTGCACCAATAGACGCACGAAACGTGTCAGCAGGAGATAGGGCGGGCGCACATCAGCCCACGGTGGAGGTTTGGGTGCTTCGCTTCGCCTCCATTTCCTGTCAACTTCAACTATGGTGGACTGCCTAATAATTAAAAGCTTTACGTACAAATACTTACATAGTTACATACGTTATTATTCGTATTGTATTTGTAGTATTTGTATCACACCATTTACACATACAAAATACTCCATGTGCTTTGCTTTGATTTGTTAGAAACAAGAAGAAAAAAAAAAAAAATCATTTCTTTTGACGCTCTTTTTATGCAGCAGCAATAGCCAGTAGTAACAGTAATAATAATAACAATAATTATTGTTATTATTTACTTATTAATTTGTACAGTAGCTATAATAATAAAAATATGCAAGTGGGTTGTCTGAGCTTTTGTTTGGCTCTTCGGTTCCTCCAAGCATTCAATCAGAGAGAGAGAGAGAGGGAGAGAGAGATAGGTAAATAAATCTCTACAGTTCTTTCTCCAGCTTTTCTCCTCTTTCTATTTTTAGCTGCTTCACTTCATTGTCTGATCCAATCACTGTTGCACACATGCTGATGTTGCTATTTTTGATTCTATTTATATATTGTAATAATCTCTGGATCTAAATATTCTGTTCAATATCGTCTCTCTTGCTCGACGGATCTCTGTTATATGTTCTGGGAATTGGGCAGTAGCTTGTTTGTAGAGGGGAATGTTGTGATCGATTTCGCATTTCCCTCACTATTGAATAATATTCGATTTTCTAGCAAAAGGGTGTTGGAAGTACAGTTGAAAGGTACAAGTGAAACCAACAAGTTTGAGTTTTTCATGAGTAACTACTCTGTGATCTTAATTCAAGTTAATTTTATGCCGGTTTATATGTTGAACTGCTTGCTTTGGTACTTTCAGTTTCAGTTTACTACTTTCTTTTCCTCTTTATTTAAAATTTTGGGATTGAAAAAAAGAAAAGGAAACACACTTCTCTGTTCTACTATTATGAATTTATCCTAATTTTTTGGATTAGCTGCTCATCTTTACCATTACATATAAATATAATAAAAATAGGATTCTGATATTTTACTGGAGAGCCTCTGATAATCTTCCATTTCTCAAGATTATTTACAGCTGCTGCACCTGTGGATAAAACCACAATTTAATATAGTGGGTTCTGATATCTCTCCCCTTTCCTCTTATGTAAGATGTGCAGCTTCACCGGGGTGTGAAAT
This sequence comes from Schizonepeta tenuifolia, assembly GCA_029490685.1. NCBI lineage: Eukaryota > Viridiplantae > Streptophyta > Magnoliopsida > Lamiales > Lamiaceae > Schizonepeta > Schizonepeta tenuifolia. The sequence goes on from CM055955.1 coordinate 61,346,604, forward strand.
CTTTCTGAGGTCTGAATGAATCCATTGTCCGTGATCGAAATGGATCCGGAGCCCAAGAAAGCGGATGACTCGTCGTCAAACTCCGGCAATTCCCATGGGCCAATTTACCCTCAATCACCATTCCCAGATGAAGTGTTGGAAAAAGTCCTCTCCTTCATAGATTCACATAAAGACAGGAGCTCAATCTCCCTGGTGCGTAAAGATTGGTATAATGCTGAGAGATGGACAAGATCAAAGCTTTTTATAGGAAACTGCTATGCAGTGTCACCTGAAATAGTGGCTAGAAGGTTCCGAAGAATTAAGAGTGTTACACTTAAAGGGAAGCCAAGATTTTCGGATTTTAATATGTTACCACTGGATTGGGGTGCTAATGTGCATTCTTGGTTGATTATGTTTGCAAAAGTTTACCCTTTCTTGGAGGAGCTGAGGCTTAAGAGGATGACTATCACCGATGAGAGTATGGAGCTCTTGGCGAAGTCGTTCCCTGGCTTCAAGGCTTTATCTTTGTCCAGTTGTGATGGATTCAGTGAAAATGGCCTCAAAGCAATTGCCAGTCATTGCAGGTGCCAACTGTTTAATCTTTTATTGAGTTAGTTCTTTTGTGTGTGTGTGTGTGTGTTAATTGCAGTCTATTTTATTGCATGAATCTTACATGTGTAGCTCCAGTTGTTGTTTCCTGAAAGCTAATAATATCTACTGGGGTTTTAACTTACTGACTTATAGGGGGTGTTTAGAATGTAGGTTCTCTGAAATATAAAATTGATTGTGGCTTCTAATATCAAATATTCCGAACTAGATTTTAAATCTGTACACGTTTTGAGACGACTCAGTTTCACTGAAGAAAAATAAACTGCGGATTGCTTGTGTTTGTATGTTCCATTGAGGTGAATGGTTTTGCTAATTGTACTTGGATTTGATTGTGTTAGTTGCATCCTATTTTGCATTTATAATTGACATAAAATAAATTATGTGGCTTCTTAATTAGGAAAGAAAAGGATAGCTTGCTGTCTTTGTATGCTTAATCTGTGGATATGTTGCATTTGTTTATGTAGCTGAGTACTAAATGAAGCAGCTTTCAGTCGAGAATTTAAGTAATTCCACTTCAGATTTTCTCAAGTCCTTAGCTGCCACTTTCTTGTTATGGAATATCTCATGTTACTTGGCATTTAATGGATACTGTTGCCCTTGGTGTGACAAATTTTCAGCTACCTCTTCATGTGCAAGAGCCATTTATGATTATTGATATTGATAACAAACTATTCATTTAGATATACATTTATTGTTTGCTATCATACCTCTCGTTTTCCTATTCATTTTTCTTATAGGTAATCATTTGCTGGCCAAAACTAATTTACCTGGTTAAGTTGATGCAAAAAAGGATTCTAAGCATTAGCCAATCTCTTTTTCAACAAAATAGAGAAGGTGCTGCCAGCATATTGACCTAATAAGCATCGTGGTTTTTTATTTTGTAATTTGAAATGGAAGCCAATAAGAAGGCACTGAAAGAAGACATGCTTGATTATGTTGCCATATTGAAGAGACTATACATGATGTTCCATTACTGAATGACTTAAAGCAGATGTTCTTTAGACATTTTTTATGAACTTGAATGACTAAAATGGAGACATACAAATTTTAGAAGCATTTACATCCAAGTTAAAATAATTGGAATAATATCCTTGAGTTGATTATTTGATTGTGAAGGCAAATTAGTAGCTAAAGAAGATGTGGTTATTGAAAAAAAGACCCAAGTCATGGTGTCATTCTATCCGTTCTTTTCTTCTCTACTCTTTTTGGGAGAATAAACTACTATAAGACTTGGAGAGTAACACATGTTAAAACTTACTCCGAAAAGCCTGCATTTTTGATTCAACTAAACTGGTATTATGCATTCTCACAATTTATGTCCTATATACGACAGGCCCTACATTATTTAAGGTTTTACACTTCCTATACTATCTTTCCCCACAAGAAAATGTAGCTCCTTGAAGCATCTTTTGTCTGCTCCTCCTTACTCCTGTATATCCTGGTGGTCAGGCAATGGAAAAGATATGGATTGTGAAGGTTTTGCATCGAACTTTTATCAAGGAGATCACTTAATCTGTATATCTGTTTGTAGGAACTTGACTGAGCTCAACATACAAGATAGCGTAACAGAGGATGTTGGTGTAGGTTGGTTAAATTGCTTCCCTGAAAACTTTGCTTCACTGGAAATACTAAACTTTTCTAGTCTCAATGGTGTGGTCACTTTTGATGACCTGGAGAGACTTGTTAGTCGTTGCAAATTATTAAGGGTTCTGAAGGTCAATGACAGTATTACCTTGGATCAATTGCAACGTCTGCTTGTGCATGCTCCTCGATTAACAGAACTTGGCACTGGCTCCTTCCTGCAAGAACTTACGCCTCGCCAATATGAAGAGATTGAAACTGCTTTTAGTAATTGTAGACATCTCCAAGCTCTTTCAGGTTTGTGGGAAGCAACTTCCCTATATCTCCCTCTTCTTTATGGAGCTTGTGCCAGGTTGACTTTCTTGAACTTGAGTGATGCGCCCCTTCAAAGTGGTGAATTTGCAAAGCTTATTGCTCACTGCCCTAATGTACGATGCCTTTGGGTAAGAATTTATTTCATTATCGATAAACTTGACCATCAAATATAAATTTCTCCATCCTACATACTCTGGGAAGTCCAAAAAAATCTTTAAAGTTCTAACCACACACTGCATGAGTCCTATGAAACATGGAATTTTCTGTTGCCATTGTCATTGATTCCATAAGGCAATAATCAATCTTATATTGTAAGAATCTGGTGTTTTCTTCCATGAACTGACATTATCTCAGATTCTTCCTTCTTCAAAAGAGTGTCTTAGCATAATTCTAATATCTCTAATTTTTCTGTCTAGTGCTGTATGTCAATAATAGTTGAAAATTGTCGGTTCAATGCTTTGGTAGAGCAGTTCTGTCTGATGTGTCTTGTTCTCTCCATATATAGGTCATTGATACAGTTGAAGACAAGGGACTCCAGGCTGTTGGTTCCAGCTGTCCCTTGCTTGAAGAGCTGCGAGTCTACCCTGCTGATCCATATGACCGGCATCATCGTGATGGGGTGACTGAATCAGGTTTCTTGGCAGTATCTCGTGGATGCCGCAAACTCCACTACGTTCTCTACTTTTGCCGGAGGATGACTAATGCTGCTGTTGTCACCATAGTTCAGAATTGCCCTGATTTTACCCACTTTCGTCTTTGTATTATGACCCCAGGCGAACCAGATTACCTCACAAACGAACCTATGGATGAGGGCTTTGGTGCTGTTGTTAAAACCTGCACTAAACTCAAAAGGCTTTCAGTTTCGGGCCTGCTAACTGATCGGACGTTTGAGTATATTGGCAAGTATGCAAAAGATCTTGAGACGCTGTCTGTGGCTTTTGCTGGCAGTAGTGACTGGGGAATGCAGTGTATCTTGGAAGGATGTCCTAAGCTCAGGAAGCTTGAGATAAGAGATTGCCCCTTTGGAGATGCTGCTCTGCTGTCTGGACGAGAGAAGTATGAAATGATGAGGTTTCTATGGATATCAACGTGCAATGTAACCATGAAGGGTGCCAGACTACTTGCGACGGAGGTGCCAAGACTGAACGTTGAAGTCATCAGAGACGAGGGAAGTGATGAAGATAAAGCTGATAAAGTTTATGTCTATCGTTCTGTAGCAGGGCCGAGACAGGATGCCCCACCATTTGTTCTAACACTTTGATAGTGAAGGGAAAACCATACTTGGTCAGTGTTCTCTGCCATTTTAGCTATTCGTTTTCCTAAAGAAGTTTCTAGATCCTTCTCCAATAACTTACTGTCATGCTTCTTGCAGAACAGTTCTATCAGAAGTGAAGTGTACTTCTCTTGGAAATTGAAGGTTTCAAGGAAAATATAAATAAGAGAGGAGGAAAGTATGTTTACATGGATGAGGCCTCCGGACTGTGAATTTGTACGGGGGCCATTTTCTTGATCGATTCTTGAAAATTAGTAGAGAAACAGGAGGGGAAGATTTGAAGCGCGTTTGTATAATTCTTGCTAGAGAAGATCACCCCCTTAGTTGATTTTCTCCTCTCCTTAATTTGTTGTTGTATTGTCAATGGATTAAGTATGTTAGAAACGTAGCCAACGAACGATTTAACAGTCATGAGGTGACGCTACGCGTTCATGGTGAGTCTCAGCTCAGCTCCTCTGAAAGATGATGTCGGAAAGAATGCTGGAGAATTTGGATTCAGATTGGAAGTTGAATGTAGTTGTTTATGGTGTTAGTTTTAACATCAGTTCTGTAAGTGCATCAAATTCAGATGTTGACTAATCTGGGATTGAGGATGGATAATGAAGACATGTTGTTTAGGTAAGTGTTACTATGATATTTGTCCTTGACTGTAATGATCAAGACATTTTATTCTGTACGTGCATGATTTTTTATGGGGAATGCCAGTTTCAGGCTTTGTGGTGGAGAGATGAATTGATGTTGTAGCCGTAAATTTTTTGGTTGAGCAGTTTCAAAAAATCTATTTCACATTGATGTTGCACTTTGATAGAATCGTAGGATTGTGCAACGTGCAACATCTTCTATTGCATTTATGGATTATCGTCTCGTGTTAAACAATATTTAGGAATTGGTAAGATTTTGCTATGAAATTGGGGTGAGAAGATAAAAATTTCGGAGTACAATATAAGGTAAATTCCTTTGCCCGGTAAAATCTAGCATGACCAACTCTTAGGAAATGGCAATTGCTTTCTTTAATTTAGGCTAATTATTAGGCTAAACTTGTTTTGCACTCAAAAGGTGTTCAATTATCACAGCCAAAAAATCACAATTAAAATCACTAGAACTTTTTTCTGTACCTAACATGGGACAACCATCAAACACCAAATCATTTTGTACTCTCTTCCATCATCGAATCTACTATAAGTTCAAGAACTATATATAATTATTTTATGGCGTGAAATTTTACCCTTTAGTTACTTTATAGTCTGCCCTTTTAAAAATTATAAAAATGGCTTGGCCTTAAGCACTTATGCTCATTTATAGCATGAGAGCAGAAAAGCGGTGATCAGATTCTACATCGCGTTACTGAATTAATGCGTCAGTCAAAAAAAGAATAGGAAAAAGGGTAATGACGAGGTTAAAAATTACTGTGCGAAAATGTCACGTATGAATCCGGCAATACGACGTGGAATCCGATCACTGCTCCCGTGCCATAAATGGGCATAAGGGCTAAAGGTTAGACTATTGTTGTAATTTTTAAAAGGTTAGACTATAAAGTAATTAAAGAGTAAAAAATAAGACCATAAAGTAACTATATTCCTTAAAATTAAGAAATTAAGAAGTATACCTTTTTATTTTATTTGAAAACATAAAAACTCTTGTGTGAATATACTTATATCCAAATCCAATCCACTTTACATTTGTAACAATCATATATATGAAGGTGTGCACCGATTTTGAGCTTGATCGCCAAACGGATCAAGTCATGTCAGACATCTGGACATGAGACTTCCTCTTTCAAACATTAAAATACGCTCAAATTCCTATGGTTACTCTTCATCTAAAATAAAAGTTTTGTAGAATTTGCAAATGTTAAAGTATGGGTATATTAAAGAGAATGAAATCTTCATGCATTTTTAATAGGATTAACTGTCTCTAAATTCCAAAGGTTTTTTCAAATTCTAAAATTGCACCCGTTTTTAATATTTTGGTTTAAAAAACCCAAACGTTTCAATTGTTCGCAGATTTGGCTCTCCGATTGTTTTTCCTCAATTTAAATACTACGTGGCACTCGCCGGAGCCACGCTGGACACGCCGGACGGCTGGGCAGAACGACGTCGTTTCTCCTTAACCCAAACCTTAAAAAACAACGTCGTCTTCATCATCTCCTCCGCCGCCCCCCACCACCACTACCCCAAGAAAACTGCCGCCACTACCCTCGTATTCATCTCCCTCGTTATCACCACCGTCGTCGCTCTCCGCCGCCGCCACATTCTCCTTCCTCTCCTTCTCCGCATCCCCCTCGGCCGCCCACCTCGACTCCACCGTCTCCCTCTCGTGGCCGCTCTCGAAGCTCAAACACCCCGTCGTCCTCATCATCTCCTCCGCCGTCCTCCTCGCCGCCCCCCTCCCCCCCACCACCACCACCACCACCCCAAGAAAACCGCCGCCACCACCCTTGTATTCATCTCCCTCGTCATCACCACCACCGTCGCTCTCTCTGCCGCCGCCGCATTCTCCTTCCTCTTCTTCTCCGCATCCCCCTTCGGCCCCCACCTCGACTCCACCATCTCCCTTCTGCTTCGGCTACCACTTCAAATCCCATCTCCCCAACATCAATCGCCTCATTCAAAACAGAACCCACCGCAGAGAGAGAGAGAGAGAGTCCAGCGTGAACTAGAAGGAAAAAAAAGAAAAAAATATTTTAATTTATTTTATTTTGATTTTTAGAATTAAAAATGGACCAAAGTCTGAAACGACGTTGTTTTATTTCTGCCTAGCCGTCCGGCGTGTCCAGCTTGGCTCCGACGAGTGCCACGTAGTGCTTAAATTGGGGAAAGACGACCGGAGAGCCAAATCTACGAACAATTGAAACGTTTGAATTTAAAAAATTAAAATATTAAAAATGGGTACAATTTCAAAATTTGAAAAAACTTTTTGGATTTAGAGACAATTAATCCTTTTTAATAAGTAAAAACGACTATAACTTAAAACGACTATAACTTTGGGGTGGGTGAAAAATGGGAGGGAAGGAGTAGTTTAGTTTTATGGTATGGAAAGAGAGTGTGTATATATTGTCACTAAAATCTAATACTACTTTAAAATATTGATTTTCAGTGAGTGGTTGTACACGTCCTATAGAAGTTGTTGATTCAATTCATTTAAATAGAAAAGGACGCTATATCTGATAATCTGCACCTAAATTATTGTATACAAGAAATGAGAACATATTAGTAATATTTATAGTATGTAAGAAATTTGGTTGGAAAAGGCATGGGGGCCAGCAAGTGCTGCTGATCTAAAAAGATGGAAAACCACTATCCATAATCATTCAATGCATGCATATCCATATATTGATCCAAGATTTGGTTCACATATTTTGATGAAGGGCCACCAGTCCCCCCCACCCTCACTGCCCCCATGCATTAAATAACACTCAACTACTCCTCCTAACTCTTAAACTCATTCAACCTCCATAATAGCTCCACAAGTATAATCCGTAGTCACTATCTCAAATACGTAATCAGAAAATCTTACTCATGTGCTACATGACAATCACATTATAAAAATTTGGTGCGAAGAGAGATTTTTGATTGTAAGATTACCTACTTCACTAGTAGGCCATCATGAAACGAGTCGACTTGAAGGATTCTCTATTAACTCCTAGAATGGTTCATAGCGATATCCCTTATGGTGCAAACTTGAATCCAAAAAAAGGAAGTATGTTGTAAAGTATTAGTCACATGGAGCAATAATTGAGCTAGTTCAACCTCATGAGTGATGAGAAAACATTGGATTCTCACTTCACTATCATAACTTGATGCAACACTTACTAAAAACTAGGAAGATAGACTTATAAATTGAATGAAGAAAAATGACAGCAATGCATGAAAAACAGCCAATCAAATAGCAGGAGAATGCACATAATCTATCACATTCTTCTTCATCAAATGAAGAACACTACTGATTACAAATTAACTGAACTCCAATACAAAATCTACAACCCTAAATTCCACATGAAAAGGGAACTGTATCTAGATTTACAGAATAATAGTAACTTCTTTTTGTTTTCAAAGAGAACCCTAAATTAAAGAGGAATGAAATTAATACTCAAGAATGCCAGATTCGATCGAGCATACTGCCTAATCTATTGGCAGATATTTTTCTAACAATTTTCTTAGCATCCGAAACTTGAGCTTCTGCAAGTTTTTCGATGTTTTTGACGTAGCCCGAATTTGCTATCTTCTTCCTTGCAGTGTTGCTGCTCGTCAACGACATCAATATCGACAGCAAGAGCTTCTTATTACCTGAGTTAACCTCCTTAGGATCCAGCATCTGCAGCAGTAATCCCAGATTCTGATCATTCTGCACGAACCTCCTTCGATTCTTCGGAACCATAATCATGCTCGAAATCGTTTCCGCTGCAATCTCTCGAAATTGGAACGATTTTGAATCGAGAAACTTGGCAAGAACTGGCATGAACCCTGCTTCCCCCATCACCTTCTTCCCTTCCTCCGATGTCCCAGATAACCAAAACGCCGTCTTCAACGACAACTCTTGGATAGAAATGTCTCCATGCCGTAGAAAGTAAAGTATGTGATCCATGAAACCATAATTTACCAACAATTGTAATGAATTTTCAGATGAGCAGCATATGCTGACGATCCCTCTCAACGCCATCTCTCTTGTTTCCGTGGCGAAATACGATTTCGGGCAGAAAACGCGCACTAATGCTCGAATCCCGCCTTCGTCAACGATCATTTCTCTGATGAATCCATCCTTATAAGCCATAGTTTGTAATAAATCAAAAGAGCTCATTTTGATCACTTCATTGTTAGACTTGGCAAGACCGATAAATTCGGATATCCCTCCTTCCTCCACTATGAACCTTTTAATTTCTTCGACCCCAACGAGATTCTTCAACACTCCACAAGCTAACGCAACCAATTCAGCACCACCACGGCCGCCGCCGCTGCAGATCTTCAAAAGGGCGGGAACGCCGCCGTGAGCCGAAACCGACCACGCATTGTCGGAATTCTCCGTCACTAGAAGCAAACACGAAGCTGCAAACTCTTTACTCACTTCATTCCCAAACTCAACAACTCGAATCAATGGAGAGATCGCTCCTGCACCAACCAATGCGCTTCTACAACACTCCACCCCTGCAATCAGACCCACAGATTTTGCGGCCTCTTGTTGAATTTCACTGTCTTTGACATCAAGAAAATTGATGAGAGCTCCGATGAAATCATCAAGCTGCAGAGCGATGGTTATGCATCTGCGATCTTCTTGAATTGCTTCGTTAAAAGCAACGAGCGCTTGTTTCTTCATGTCAGAGCTCCCAATCTTGAATCTCGACAGCAAATCCGCAACGTAAAATCTGACGTCGTCCCTCGAAGCGGCGGCGCTGGGCCGCGACACCACCATGGCGTCGCGGCGTGCGAGCAATCCGACGGCGTAAATGTCGAAAATGTTCCTTATATGAGCGTCGACTTGAGCAGAAAGAATATCGAGATGGCTTTGCATAAGCAGTTTGCCGCTGTATGAGAGATGCAGGCATTGTTTGGCGAGGTCGTGGCAGTTGTTGAGAGTGGCTAAGATCGAGCGCAGAACACAAGGGAGAGAGAAAGAAGTGTGTGCGGATTCCCACTTGTCGATGGCGGTGAGAATGGAGAAAAGCTCTTCGAATTTGTATCGAATGGTCTGCCATTTGGCGGAGAAGACTTTGATGGAATGAGAGAGAGAAATGAACGAAGAAATCAGCGCGATAGCTTGGTGCAGTGTTGGTGTTTCTGTGGATGAGTGAGAGCTTGTGCTGTCTTTTGTTTCATCATCACTCATTTTTGTGGTTGCAATCTCAAAGACGGCCCATTTAACGTGGTTGGAGCTTTCCGGCGAAGAATGGGATATATTGCAGATTGCGGCGGGTGTAAAATGCTTATCTTGTGCGGTTTGTAATAGACTACTGTAATGCTTGTGCTTCATTCATAATCACACAAGATGAAGAAAGATACTATTATTATCAGAAGATGGGGGTGTGGGTGTGGCTATCACTACTCCCAGAAAATAACGTCCACAAAATCTATACTAATATAAAACACCCTTATTGTGCAAAATCTATGAAGCATGAATACGTGAAAAAGGGTGACGTACTAATCCCAGTAGACAATAGTACAAATACGGATAAAATATGCCCAAATATGTATTTAATACGTATTATTTATTTTATATTTATTTTTTAATATAAAAATACGTTTGTAGATGGTCAAACTACATATTTGAAAAGTCAACAAGCAAATACCCTGTCTTTCTGCATTTCGTCGTTCTCTTTTGAACAGACAACACAAGTACAGAACCTCGCTTCCTGTTACAGCCCGAAATCCGGTGTGTAGGAACGACCAGACTCTATTGGAGTGTGAAGGTGAAACCATCCAATTAAACATGCTGTTTTTGATACAACTCAACTCAAGATGCAACAATACACTAACTCTATTGAATTAAAAATGTGAAACCATTAAATAAGACTTGACTTGACAGAAAGTCATGCTCGGAAATAAGAGTATAAGGATTGAAAGTGATATCAAACAAAAAGAAACATGCTTTCAAATCACGTCTGAAAATAAACGATCATAAAATAATTTACATCGGTTTCACAAAATATATAATATAATAGGTATCTTGAATCCAAGTCAAGCAAACATGAAAGACAAACTGAAGTTAGGAAATTATTTCGAGCACACGGCTCATTGTATCATCACCATATCAGAGTTTTATATCAAAAGACTTATCAAAAGAGATTATCATGCAGCGGAGACATCACTCACTTCCAACAACTACATGTATGAAGACATGTAATTGCCGACTCAAATTTTCAACTTAACAAATGACACACCACCAAGTATCATCCTCGCCATCCTCATCCATAGCTAACCTGCACGTTTAGAAATACATGCAGGGCTGAGTACGAATACTTCGTACTCAGAGAACACATGCCAAAAATATTTTGAAAACATTGCTCATTAGAGCTATATAATTGAACTTGCCTTGCCACTGCATCACAAGTGTTCGTACATTTGAAAACGTTTTACTTGTGAATGCATAAATCATTTTATTTTTTTTTAAAATCGACTGCGCAGTCAAAACATAATATAATAAATGTATGAATCATCTACCACATCAACATTATGTCGAAGTAGGCCTCCTTCTCAGACACTGTGACCGGCTAAACCGAAGTAAAGCTCGCAGTCACCTCATCAATTCAATAACCACACGTGGGTTCCTGCCCCACACAGGATATAATAACTCATGTAGATGATAAAACATACCAAACTCAGATAAATGACAAGTCAATTAATTTTAAATGCTCACATAATAATACTCAATAAGTAATAACATTCATTAGAGTTTTGGTTTTAGAAAAGCCCACCTGACTTCTGGTATTTTGAGTCAAGGTAGCTTACTTTACGCTTCTGTCTTATTTCTCAGTCCCGCTTGGTCCTTCGAAATAATAATGAATAAGGACGAGTTTATCGACTCGTAAAACGTAAAATAGACTTAGGGTTCGGCTGAAGAACTTCTACTTGACTCGGATCTTTCTTATCTCATTTTAACTTTTCTACATCGACATCTTTCTCGGTTTCTCGATCTCGGATTATCATCTTTACTCGATTACTAATTAAATCTTAGACTCGAGTTCTCGTTTGTAGAAAAATAATATTATTTTAATATTTCATTCAAAACGAGAAGTTACTATTCATCTCATCTTATACTTCTCAAGTTCTCGAGTTATTTGAACTCAGAAAATTATAACATTAATTCTCGATTATCATCACAAATCATTCATATCATAATCGAGCATTCACATCAATAATCGAGCATTCATATCATATAAATGATTAATCTCACAGATAAGTGGATTAAGAAAATTCCACTTAATCACATTATTTAACCAAGTATTATAAACTCAGAAATAATTCCTATTTCAAACACAGTCAAATAATAACTCATTACTACTCGACTTTTGACTTTTAAAAACTTATAACTTCGGACTTCTAACGAAAATAATTTCGTTAAACCCTTTAATAACCCATATAATGAAAATTATTTTGAATTTAATATTCAAACTTCTATTTAATATTTCTCGACTCTAAAACACGTCATCATTTTTCAAAATACGATCATATACTCGTTGTAATACCCGGACCTTTCTAAGGGTATTATTTCCGACTAGAAAAAAAAAAATTTCTAATTAATTAAGGTTTTGCACGCCTAAGTTAAGGAATTTCAGTTTTAAGACTAACAGTGAAATCCGTTTCTGAAAATAAAATCCAGAAGTCGTTCAACCGACTACTATATTAGGGTTTTTGCGCTCGGTAAAATTTTCGTTCGAGAACTCAGATCGAAAAAGCGTCTGACTTTACATTCAATTATTTTGCGATACGAGTCTAATGGTAAAAGTCAGTTTTATTTATTTTTCCGGGCGAAATTTGGACTGTCACGTTTAGACTTTTTGAAGTTCTTCGGGAAACGAATCGTCCTTTCCGACTAAGTAAAATATTTTGGAACTAATGGTCGTATCCATATTTGTCAAAAATTTGTCCGTCTAATAAAGTAATTGTTCGTTTCTAGTTTACAGTATTAGAGTCGGAAAATTAGATTTTTGTTGAGGAAAAAGTGTACAACTTGATTTTCTCTTCTTCTTTATAAATATCAAGTGTCTTTCATTTTTTCTTCTCTTCTTTTCTTCTCCAAACCGCCAGCCACCATCCTCTCACCATTGTTGAAGTTTCTTCAAGCTTTCAAGTTTCATATCTTGTTCATTTCTCAACCGATTTCTATTTCGAGTTCATATTTGTCAAGGTACGAGCTTTAGCTTCATTTCTATTCGCGAGTTCATATTTGTCAAGGTACGAGCTTTAGCTTCATTTCTATTCGAACAAAAATCATCCTCCTTATCTTCTTGAAAATGGCGAAATTTTTGAGGTGTAGAAGATGATGTTCTAAGTTTTATTTCATGTTATTTTGATGTTAGAAGTAAGAATCCATGGTTGAAATTGTCACAGCCCCAAATCCCGAGGGACGGCCAAGCCGGGGTGCGACTAGGGATTGGATTAAAGAAGCGGGGAAGAAGGGGGAATGAATGAATAAATGAATAATTTAACATCTATAACCAAGATAATATACTATGAACTGATTCTTATTAGACAAAAGAGAGTCAATCTCGAAAGATTGCTCGACAAAGTTGTGATCAGAGAAGACTAGGTTTAAAGTATGAACAACTTAAACAAAAAAGATTAACAACAATAAGAGAGTTATTTGCAGCGGAAAAACGTAGAATGATAACACAAATCTTCTTTCTTATAAACGACCTTTACTCAACCTCCTCCGCCTTCGTCACTTAACCTGCACATTAAAAAAAAACAAACATGCAGGGCTAAGTACATAAAGCACTTAGTGGGCACATTGCCGAAAACAACTCACAAGAGTATAGATTAATCAGGCATCTTTTCATAAACACTCGTAAAAGATTTTTACTGCTGTACACTTAATTCTGGATAACACACTGTGGGTTAACTCAGAATCCGATCGTCTGGAAAGCACTCTGTGGGCTAACTCAGATTCTGATTCTCTGGATAGCACTTTGTGGGCTATCTCAGAATCTGATCGTTTAGTTGGAATTTCTGGATAGCACTCTGTGGGTTAACTCAGAATCCAATACTCTGGATAGTACTCTGTGGACTATCTCAGAGCGGCACAAGAGAATTCACATAGAACAATTCATTTATGCACTGATAATTACTTTAATACACACTTATCAAAGCAGTAAGTAAACACTTTCGAGCAACGCTCATTTTATTTTGATAGAAAAGCCCACCTTAATCGTTTACAGAACAAACTTTAACCTTCTGTCTTCTGTCCTATCTTCAACTCCGACTTCCTCCTTTTATCGCAAATAAACAAACTTTAACAAGCGGTCGAGACAATAAAGGAAAAGGAAATCGAATTCGTTTTAGACTTTTAGGCCTTTGCACTTTAACTAATTTCTTTTGATTACAAGAAACGAGACTTGAACACTTCTCATTTAGAACTAACTTGGTTCCTTAATCGACACTTAGGTCGGTTAATAACAGAAGTCGATAACTCATAAAGACTTAAAAGTCCTTAAGGAATTGTGTTAAAAAGAATTCAACTTAAGAAAATGAGTTTTAGAACTTTTCTGCACACGGCAGTAAGTCTGAAGCCTCTACAGAACAGAGTACTTCGAAACAGGGGATTTTCTCTGTATCAAAAGAAAGCCACGGATGTCTAGTTTACTCTCCAATTTACGGATCTCGATTTCGTTAAGCGAGCTAAGAGTTATGATAGTTTCCGTGAAAGGTCGCAGTTCAGTCCGCTATAAACCCTAGGTGTTCGATAACTCGACGCACGATTTCCTAGGTTCGACTAATGATATACCACTTTTATTCTTACAAAAATTCCATCTTAAGGCAGTCAACATGTACAATCTTTCATGACAATTCCTTCACATTTCTCGATTAAAAACTCGACGTATATTTCCTCGTCTTTCAACTAATCCAATTACTAAACCAATTCCATTTCAAATTCAATTTCTATTTCGACTTCTCGTTTATAAACTATAACTTATATCATCTCATATCTCGGATGGAAATATCGTCAACTACAATCTCGTTTGTCAAACGACAACAATCATTAATATCAAATTGGTTTTCCTTATTCTACTTTTCTATTGACACTTAGACCCGTTTCTTCGTCTCTTATCAAAATTCCAACTTCTTTAGAATTCGCTCAAATTTTCCGGTTACGATCATTAACTAACAAGATTAACATATATTCAAATCACAAACCTAAATCATTATCTAATCTCAACTTATCGACGATTCTTCGTCTCTTAACAAAAATTCGACGTTCTCCGATTTTGCTCAAACTTTACAATATCGTTCATCATTGATGGTCCCGATACGAGTTCTGGTGTAGGGGAGAGGGAATACACCAGATAGAAATTTTAAAAACAACCCCCTGAAAATTATTACAACCGAGTAATAGGACTCAGCTGGAATCACAATTGAGTAGGAAAACTCAGCTGTAAGAGTGGTGCTGTGCGGAATGTGGTGGATAAAAATAACTCGTATAAAATAACTCACGCTCAGATGCAAGGTTGGTCAATAACCAAAACAGTTGAAGAGTAAATATGCCGTTTTGAGTGCTGGTTAGAAGGTCAGTTGGATATGCAAGAAATAACTAAACTGAAAACACAAACACACAAAGGATAAGTTTACGGGTACTTATCAACCTATCTACTCAATTTCGGGAAGAGCAGGGTCCTAACAATCCTTTTTAGGGGATGTGAATAAGGGTGGGTTTTTCTAACTACTAGCTCAAACAAAGAAGTGAGCTAGGATCTAAACTTGAACAAATGAAGACTCAAACTAAGATAAAAAACACCAAGACAAATTCTAACACTCTATGAACCCTCAACTAGTGATGTTCTTAGAGATTGAATGCAGTTTAGCTTGTGTGCAGTTTTTCGTTCTTTCGCTCGTTTAGACTCTTATCGTACTTGTCTTATATCTTGATGAATGAATGAAGGCCTCTATTTATAGGCGGAGAGAATCAACTAGCCGTTGGATGAGTCGTTGATCTCTGTTCTGTGAAAGCGATGGCTTGTCTCTCATCTCTGCAGATTTTCCCGATTTGGCAACTGTGAACTTCTGCTTTCCATCTGAGACAACCTTGTGTTGGACCAAAAGAGGTAATGACAGACCGTCAAACCTTCACGTCACTTCCTTTTTGAAATTCAAATCTTCAACCTTTGACTTTAAACCTTGTTTAGTCGGTTGAGAAGTTTTGGTCTTCATCCGAGTGGTCTTCAGCTGATGTTCTATCTGATTGCTATCTTCATCTGACATTATGTCTGAAGAGGAACAGTTGAACCCTCAGCTGCATTGAACTTCATGTTGACGATCTATCGGATTGAGTCTTGCAACTGATGTTCTATCTGAACAGTTGGCTTGAATGTTTCACAACCGAACAGTTGTCTTGAACGCTCTGTTGTCTTTCTTCCATCTGATGTTCTAACTCTTGAACGCTCAGATGTCGTTCTTACATATGATGTTCTGTATCTTGAACGCTTAGTTGTCTTTCTTACATCTTCCCCCTTGAACTCTCAGTTGTCTTTCTTACATCTGATGTTCTATCCGAGTAAAGCTTTGTTGCCGTCTTCAGCTGGAGTCCTGTAAAGATAAAATCTCAACATTGCTCAAACAGCGAGCCTGTCAGATGAAGATCGAAACTCTCAACCGACCATCCATTGTTGAAAGACCAATGTTGAGATTTGAAAGTCAAATAAAGAAGTCACGTGAAGGTTTGACTCTCTGTCATTACCTCATTTGGCCCAACACAAGGCTGTCTCAGATGGAAAGCAGAAGCACGCAGTTGCCAAATCCGGAAAGTCTGCAGAAGGTGAGAGACAAGCCATCACTTTCAAAGAACAGAGATCAACAGCTCCTCCAACGGCTAGTTGATTCTCTTTCCCTATAAATAGAGGCCTTCATTCATTCACCAAGACCACGGGATATACAAGACAGACAAGTGCGAGAAGAGACCAAAGAGCGAAAGAAAGAACCAAATACTTCACACGAGCTGAACTGCATTCAATCTCTTAGACTATCTGCAGTGGTGCTGTCTCTTTGGGGTGTCTCTAAGGATTTTTTGGAGATAGAGACAGTGAGCTGCAGTGGGGCTGTCTCTTTGGGTGTCTCTAAGGATTTTCTGAATTTCTATTTTGCATTAATTTAATAAGATAAATTGAAACTTTGAAAATTTCATTAATTTAAATTAAAATACATTACTACAAATAAAAAAAATACATTAATTACTACAAATAAAAAAAATACATTAATTACTACAAATAAAAAAAACAATACGAGAAATAAAAAAAACAGTACTAAAAATTTAAAAACATAGCCGTTGGAAAAAAAAAAAACTAAGCCCATCCGCGGCGACGCTTGACGTCGTCAAGCAACATCTGGTGAAACTGCAGCTGCTCCGGCGTGTAGTTTGACGTATCCGTGTTGATGATCTTCAAATCGGTGACATCTTGTTTTGCCCGAGCACGCTCCCTCATTGCCTCGGCGAGGTTGTTCTTCGCCGCGATGATGCCTCTGAGCCTTTCATTTGTTGAGTCGACCATCCCAGTGAACTCCGCCTCCTTGCTCACCTTCTTCTTTCCCTTTCCTCTAGCCGCCCTCACCTCCGCCTTTGCCGCGTCTCGTCCATGTGAGCGAGGGGGAGCCGTGCTTTCCTGTTCGGTTGCCTCGCTCGATTCGTGCGGCGTTCCGGATGAGGTGTAGGCACCCTCTGCCGTATTCTTCGCCCGCTTCATGGACGGCACATCGGGAAATTCTTGGTGGAGGAATTTGGAGTAGTCCGCCAAAATTTCCCAGGCACCAAAATGCTTGAAGGTGTTCCCTTCGTGCGCGCAGTATAACGCCTGGGCTTGCTCCTTGACCATGTCGTCGGAGGCGCCGCTGGGTCTTTTCTTCTCCGCCTTCTCGAAGGCTATCATCCACTCCTTCACCCAGTGGGAGACCCGCCCAAAGAAACTCTTCGCTATCTTTGGGTTGATGTCATCATTGAACATGGCGTTGTACCTCGCCGCCACCTTCTCCCAGTATTTCTCGGCGTGTTGATCTCTGCCGAGGATGGAGTTGCACGTCTCCTCTTTCCAGATTTGGGCGATGGCGGTGCCTTGTTCCACCGTGTAACTGCGTCTCTTCGGCTTGGCCGCATCCGCCGGTGGAGGAGGGACATTTGCGAAGGTGAGATCAGCTCGTTCCTTCCCCTTGCCTTTGCCCCGTGCCTTTCCCTTGCCCCTGCTTGGTACCGGCTCGGACGACGGACTGTCTTCCTCGCCCAACACTGTGTTGAAGGACTCGCCGACGGACGAGTTTAGATTGATAGAATCGAGACCCTCCCCGGTATATCCGCCGTATTGTGCGTCGTCCGCCATTTTAGGGGGAATCCACGACGACGACCATGGATTGGTGGGATCCATTTGCGAGATATAATGAAATTGATGCGAAAAAAATAGGATTGTTGGAGAGAAAATGGAAACTTTAGATGTAAAAATGGTGTGAGAATGGTGTGATAAAATGTGGTATTTATAGTTGTAAATGTGGGAATTAAAAAAAAAAAAAATTCGGCATTAGCCGTTTCCAACCGTTTGAATAACTAGCCGTTGTTCGATTTTTTTTTTTTTTTTATGTATGGCGCGTGTAAAACACGCGCCGATTAAAAAAAAAAAAAGTCGAGCGCGTGTAATACACGCGCCGACTCGAGACCGTCTCGTCGGCTCAGGACAGCCTCGAGACAAAGGCTTCTGCACCGGCGTGTCTCTTCGCCGACGCTGTCTCGAGACGCCGCTCGAGACAGCCGATGCAGATAGTCTTAGAACACGGGATATACAAGACAGACAAGTGCGAGAAGAGACCAAAGAGCGAAAGAAAGAACCAAATACTTCACACGAGCTGAACTGCATTCAATCTCTTAGAACATCATTAGTTGAGAGTTCTAGAGTGTTAGATTCTGTTTTAGTGTCTTTTGATCCAACCTTGAGAACATCACTAGTTGAGAGTTCGTAGAGTGTTAGATCATAGCTCACTTCTTGTTCGAGCTATTAGTTGGAACCCCAATCTTTCACATACTTGAAAAGGTTATTAGGACCCTACTCTTCCCGTAACTGAGTAGATTGGTTGATTAGTACCCGTAAACTAATCTGTAAGGTTGATAAGTACCCATAAACTTATCTCAACGGTTGCAAAGCCCGCGTAAGCTTTGTAGTTTGTCCAGAAGAACTTGGACTGAGTTGTGTGGACTCACAACTCCCCGTGGACGTAGGAGTTATCTCCGAACCACGTAAATTCTTGTGTGTTGTGTTTATTTATCAGTTACTTATTGCATATTCAACTGACTAACTAACCTGCATACAAACAGCATTCTTCCATTTCAACTATCTTGGTTATTGACCAACCTTGCACTTAAGCGTGAGTTGACTTTTATACGAGTTAATTTCCACCACATTCCGTACAACACTTCACTTCCAGTTGAGTGTTTCTTACTCGGTTGTGATTCCAACTGAGTTGCATTACTCGGTTGTGTTATTTTTTAGGGGGTTGTTTTTAAAAGTTTAATCTGGTGTATTCCCCTCCCCTCCCTAATACACCAGAACTCGTATCGGGACCATCAAGTGGAGCAGTGGTTCAAAAGACTGCTGACTCTGTCTCACAAGGTGTGAATTCGAGGTGTTTTCTTCAGTGGTCAACTGAACAGATCTCTTTATCACGCTAGTGCATATCTGCTTGCATTTTTCTTCTGTTGTTGTGTACAGATGGATGTTAAAGATAAGATCGTGGTCATGTTCTCGGTTGTGAACTATACATCCTGGAGAACTCGGATGAAGAAGATCCTACTGTCAAAGCATCATCGGATGCAACAAGTACTCGCATCCGGACCGATCATCATCAGAGAGAGAGTCACTCGCACTCCTACAAATCCCAACGATGGGGATGCAACTGTGGAGTTAGTGGAGAAGAAGCCAGAAGACTTCACTCCAGAGGAAGCCAAAGTGAGCCAGTTGGATATCTGGGCTCAGAGCATGATCATGTCCACAGTTGGACAAGACTATCTGCCTTGGATAGAAGAGTGCGAAACCGCTAAAGAGATGTGGGATATCTTGGCATCTCTGAGTGAAGGAAGCTACGAAACAAAGGAGAACAAGTTCTCACATGCCTGTCAAGACTTTGAGAACTTCTGTCTGAGAACTGATGAAACCATTGATCAGTTAGAGCTCCGGTTCATGGACATCATCAGAAGGATCCAGTCCATCCGAAGAGAAAAATATACTTTGAGAGAAATCAACCTTAAAGTATTACAAGCTCTACCAGCTGAGTGAGATACCTTCACCAATATCCATGAGAGCCGAGTTGACCTTGGTGAGATGGAAACTGAAAGATTGTTCTCAATTCTGAAGGGAAATGAGTACAAGGTGAACCGACGAAGGTCAACTCAGTCCTCGGTTCAGACGAGTCGACATGAGGATGTTGGTTCAACCACAAAGTCAGTAGCACTCCGAGCTGACTATTCAAAGCCGCGAACATCAAGGCCAACAAGATCAGCGGACACAGCTACGAAGGAGCCAAGCAGAGAAGAGCTGCAACAGAACATAGCCGCTCTGTCAAAGAAGCTAGCTGACATGGACACTCGGTTCGGAAAATACAAGAGGTTCTACAAATCTAACCGAACTCGAGACAACTTAAAGCCTGTGAACAACGGTTGCTTTGAATGCGGCAAGAAGGGACATTTCAAAGCAGATTGTCCAGACCTCTCGAAGAAAGAGAGAGAAGCGCTGAGGGCCAAGCAAACTGGAAAGAACAAGGCCATGGTTGCAGAAGAAGCAGCTGACGACATGGACATCTTCACTGACACTGAAGATGAGGATGAGCTGACTTCCACCAACAACGCTATCGGTCAGGATCAATGCCTCATGGCACTTGGAACCGACCAGGATGATACTGAGGTACACTCTAGTCCTTCTAATTTAAATTCTTCCAATATTTCTAACATGCAGGAAAAACTGGATGAAGAGTTGGAACCCTCCTGAAATGACTTTCAAGAACTCAGTGAGGAACTACATCAGCAATCGGTTGAGTTTAAGAGTCTTCAAGAACAGTTCACCAAACTTGAAGAATCCTTAACCAAAAAGGACTATCTGATTAAGAGCCAAACTAAAGAGATTGATAATCTCAAAAATCAACTGAATACGGCCAACCGAACTAATGCTCCAACCGATGAGGAGTTGAAGAAGCAAATCCAGGAGCAGCACGATCAGTTGAAAAAGCAAGAGGCTCAGATCGACCAGCTGATAAAGAAGTCAGACGGACAGACCGAGCATATAGCTGTTTTCCTCAGAGAGTTGCAAACTGAGAAGGATAACTTGATAAAGCTATATTAGTCATCCAAGATCATCGAGAATCTCATCAGTTACAACCGACAGGTGGATGACGTGTCAGGACTCGGTTATGATGTGATCAAGGATACTGGAATTCCTCCAGCAACCTTCATCAAAGCAGTAGAGGTCAAAGTTGTCGAACCTAACACAGTTGAGACTGAATCTCCCCAAAGTAATCCAACCTCCACTTCTCAGCAAGCTCAACCGACTAAGGAAACTTCAACTGAGAAAGGAAAATGAACAGTGGATGAAGAACAGAACATTCCATCGGTTGGGATATCAACCAAGGGGGAATGTTCCAAGAGTCAGAAGAGGAACCAGAGGCATCGGAGATACAATCGAAACCGAACTCAGAACCGACCTCTGAACCGATCTCAGAGCCAACATCAGAAAGAATGGAATCGACCGCAGAACCGACAAGGATCCAACCATCTGAATCAACAGCGGTTCCATCATCAGTTCAACCAGAGGTTCCAACCGAGTCAACCAATGAGGAACAGTTCGAACAACTGGAGATATTCATGCCACAACATGAATCAACAACAGGGCATGAACAGCTATCGACAACATTCAGGGAGTTGGAATCAGAATCAGCCACAAAGATTCCAACATGGCGTCTGACCTCATAGACAAATCCAACAGGATAAAAAGCGCCATCAAAACAGGGGGAAAGCCTCTCCTACGAAGGCTCACAATGGGAGAAATCCATCTCCTCCCAAGAAACAGAACATCACTACTTATAACAAGCCTAAGGATAACCGAGGTGTTGTTATAGTTGATGATGAAGGAAAAATGATCTGGAATGATAAATCTATCCGAGTATACAGGGAAAAACGAATCACAGTTCAAGGAGAAACTGGTTCTAATCCTCCAGGACCCAACTAAAATTGGGGACCTAAGCGAGTTTCTCTTTGCAGGTACAGGAGAAACAACTGAGGAAGAATAAAGCATCACGAACCATGTGGGTAATGGATAGTGGATGCTCGAAACACATGACAAATCTGAAGGATTTGCTTGGGAGTTTCGTGGAGAAAGAAAGACCTTCAGTTACCTTTGGTGACAACTCAAAAGGTCACACCAGAGGCTACGGTACCCTTGAAACCAATCACGTGTCGATTTCTAATGTTTCATATGTTGATGGATTGAAGCATAACTTGCTCTCCATCAGCCAATTCTGTGATAATGGTTTCTCTGTCAAGTTTGATGCACAGGGTTGCAGGGTTAAAAATGTCGGAACAAAGCAGGTCATATTGCTGGGAAATCGATCGCCAACCGGGAATGTCTACTATGCTGATTGGAATAGTAGTCCTCCTGACACATGCCTGTTATCAAAAAGCAGTTCAGATGTGAGCTGGCTGTGGCACAAAAGGCTCAACCATCTGAACTTCAAGACTATGAACCGACTTGCCAGACAAGAACATGCAAAAGGCATACCAAACCGAGTGTTTTCAACAACACATATCTGCAGTGCATGCCAGTTGGGAAAGCTCGCTAGATCCTCCTTCCGGTTGAAATCAACTCCCTTAACCGACCGAGTGTTACAGCTGATCCACATGGATCTCTTCGGGCTAGTTACACCAAAAAGCATGAATGGTAACGAGTATACACTTGTTGTAACTGATGATTATTCCAGATACACGTGGACCATTTTCATGCGTCACAAGAGTGAAACCCGAGATGAGCTACCCAAGTTGATGGATCGGATATCAAATCAACAAGAGATGAAAATCATTTCCATCCGATCAGATCGTGGAACCGAGTTTCTAAATGAAACCATCATCGAGTACTGCGAGAAGCATGGAATTACTCATCAAACGTCAGCTGCGCGTACTCCGCAACAGAATGGAGTAGCCGAGCGAAGGAACCGAACGCTAAAGGATGTAGCTACATCCATGTTGACAAGCTCAGCTCTGCCAAAGAGATTTTGGGCTGAGGCCATCAACACAACCTGCTACACTCAGAACCGGTCTCTTCTAACCAAGAGGTTGGGAAAGACTCCATACGAGCTGTGGAGACGCAGGAAGCCTGATATTTCATATTTTCGCGTTTTCGGTTCTAAGTGTTATATTCACAACAATGGGAAGACTCAGTTGAAAACTTTTGATACCAAGGCTTCGAAAGGCATATTTCTCGGATATGCCGCTCGAATCAAGGCTTATAGAGTTTTCAACTATAGCTCTCGTATTGTGGAGATAACACCTCATGTTAGTTTTGATGAATCTACTTTTGAGTGCAGGGAACAGGCTAAAGGACAACAGGCTGATCCACAAGTTCCACCTGTTCTCACCAGATTGCAAGCTCTAAGGGAAAAGAATCTAGCTGAACCATTGATATGGGCAACCGAGGATGATGATCCTTACTCCTGTGAAGATGAATGCAAGGGCCCCAGCTCATCTCAAGGGGGAACTCCAGCTGATGTCACTCCAACTGCATCAGCATCCGAAGCCCAACCAAGCCCGGTTCAAAATATTGTCAATGTTGAGGATCCAGACTCAACAGCTGTTATTCACCAATTCTGAAGATTTCAGCATCTTCCACAGCTCAAGATTTACCATCAGTTGAAATCCTGGAACAGCCACTGTTGGAAGAAGAAGGAAGACGCAACAGGAGATGGTATGAAGATCATTCCACTGACAACATCATCGGGGATCCAACCGAAGGTGTGCGTACAAGGAGCAGAGTTGCAAATCCAGATTCAACCGAGGAATATTCCATGATATCTTGAGGAGTTGGCAGTTTTTGAGGAGTTCGAACAAGCAGGAGATGTTGCCATGATATCTTGCTTCGTAGCTGATGTGCCAGAACCAAAGAATGTTGTGGAAGCTCTCAACTGTGTTCACTGGACAACAGCCATGCAAGAAGAACTGAACGAATTTCTACGCAACTGTGTATGGGAGTTGGTAGAAAGACCAAATGGTGTCAAAGTCATTGGATTAAAGTGGATTTTCAAGAACAAAAGAGACGCCATTGGATTCATCATGAGGAATAAGGCAAGGTTGGTAGCTCAGGGGTATTGCCAACAAGAAGGAATCAATTTCGAGGACTCATTCACGCCAGTTGCAAGGCTGGAAGCAATCCGAATCTTTCTAGCCTATGCCGCATTTCACAAGTTCAAGGTCTATCAGATGGATGTGAAGTGTGCCTTCCTCAACGGAGATATCAAGGAAGATGTATATGTTAAACAGCCTCCCGGTTTTGAAACTGGAGATGGAAGAGTGTACAAGTTGAAAAAAGCAATCTATGGATTGATGCAAGCACCCAGAGCATGGTATGACACTCTTTGTGGTTTTCTTTTGAACTCGGGTTTCAAAAGAGGGTCAGTTGATAAAACACTGTTCACCATTAAAGTTGGAGAAGATATACTTGTTGTGCAAATCTACGTCGACGACATCATATTCGGTTCCAAGTCGGAGGAACTGTGTGAAAAATTCTCAAATCTCATGAAGGAGAAGTTCGAGATGTTGATGATGGGCGAGATGAATTACTTTCTAGGATTGCAAGTGAAACAGTCACCAGAAGGGATTTTCATCAATCAGTCCAAGTATACAAAGGAGCTCATCACCAAGTTCGGATTGCAGACAAGTAAGACCACAAGGATCCCGATGAATACTAACTGGAAGATTGAATCTGGAACTGAGGGAAAGCTCGTGGATGCCAGTAAGTATAGAGGGATCATCGGTTCTTTGCTATATCTAACCGCCAGTCGGCCAGACATATCTTACGCAGTTGGAGTGTGTGCTCGGTTCCAAGTTCAACCGAGGGAAGCTCACATGTTGGCAGCAAAGAACATCATCAAGTATCTGAAGGGAACAGTAAATGTTGGGTTGTGGTATCCAACCGACGACAATATACAACTGACCGGATACTCATATACGGATTTAGCCGGTGATCGGTTGGACAGGAAGTCCACATCTGGACACTGTCAATTCATGGGAAGCAAGCTAGTTTCGTGGTTCTCCAAGAAACAAGCATGTGTTGCCACTTCTACAACCGAGTTAGAATACATGGCAGCCGGAAGTTGTTGCATGCAAGTGTTGTGGCTCAAGCAACAGCTGAGAGATTACGAAGTCACAACTGGACAGGTTCCTATTCATTGTGATAGCTCAAGTGCCATTGCTATCTCTTTGAATCCCGTTCACCACTCTCGGACGAAGCACATTGACATCCGACATCATTTCATCCGAGACCATATTGAGAAGAAGGATGTATCCATGGAGAAGATTCCAACTGAGATTCAGAGAGCTGATATCTTCACCAAACCTCTAGCCGAAGCGCGGTTCAAGATGTTTTGTGATTTACTTGGATTGTTGGATCCATCAGATGAGGAACCAGCTGAGGTGAAGAGATAGATATCCATCTGAGGGGGAAGCTCAGATGAAGGGGGAATCTCAGATGCAGATCACCAACCGAAGACATCAGATGCGGATTGCCACGTTGGATCAGACGTCAGCTGAACAGACGAACTCGAGTCAGCTGATGGTATGCTGCAACGTTGGATCAGACGTCAGCTGAATAGACGAACTCGAGTCAGCTGATGGTATGCCGCAACATTGGAACACAGCTAATTCCAACATCAGCTGACAGGTGAACACAGCTGATTCCGACATCAGGCTGAAGGTATTATGATCTTAAATGAGAATGTTTGAAATAAATTCAAACATTCCTGAGCATGTTAGTTACATTAAAATAGCCATCATGCCGCATTTAATGTAAAGTACGGCTGAACATTAATAGCCTACTTTATAGTGCGACTGGGCTGACATGAAAAACAGTTCACCTTCTCACGCGCTGGTTGGAACTCAGTTTGTGACGTCAAGTCAAAGCTAGTCAACAGTCGCGTGATCACAGCCGTTGATGGATTCGCGCCATTCAACCCTAGCCGTCGATTTCAACCAAGCCTAAAACCTATAAAAGGCTGAAAATCAAGAAGTGATCTCTTACCTTCCTCATTCGTGTTTATCTGCAGTAACTGTTCACTTTCGTCTTCAATTTGTCTAACCAATTTCTGCAAAGTTTGTTTCCTTCCTTCTTATATATATCTTCTCAGACTCATTAAATGGCACCCAAAGGAAAGAAAATTGCTTCTTCCGGACCCTCTCTAGTCCCTACATCTTATGAAGAATCGTTCGACTTGCTGGTCTCGAAGATACATTTTGAGCAGATCCTTTCAGAGGATGAATTGGAGTCGCCGGTGCTCTCTCCCCTCGCCGACACTCTCAGGGTGAATGGGCTACTAGAATGGGCGAAGCTCTTCCCATCCCACCTGCTCAGGCGCCAGGTCAGGGAGTTCTACGTAAATCTGCAGTGGTCCATCGACAGCAGAGATGGCGTCATTATAGAGGTTTCATGCCGACAACGCGACGTTCCGGCCAGAACCATCCGCCGTGTGACCGTCCCCATAGCAGTTTCCGATTTTCTCCGCTAAATCTTTCCCGTAAACCACACCGCCACGGACACGGTTGAAAATATAACCGATGCAGATGCCGATGCGTTTCTGGAAAGTGCTCTGATCACCCCAGAGAAGTTGAAGAGCAATATGCAGAGGACCAAGTTAAAGCCAGAATATCGACTCCTATTCGATGTTGTATCCAAGGTCGTGTTCGGTTACAGCGGAGCTTTCGGAGACATCAGCCGACCGAAGCTCAAGCAGTTGCTGGCCTTGGAACACAAACATGAGATCAATTGGTTCCAGTATTTTCTAAACCAACTGATCTTGGAGAAGTAGAAGATCTCCGAGACCACAACCGAATCAGGGGAGAGACTGTTGAGTGTCAAGGGAACTTTCAATTTTGGTTGCAAAATCTCCGCTTTGATCCTGCTCGCAACCAAGGGTCAGAACTTGGTATGGGAGGATTGCGAGGAGACCCCCTTGAAGAAGCTGATGCTGTTCCCAACAGCAAAGAAAGCTCAAGAGGTGATAAGGAGTGTTTATACTCCTAAGGAAAAGAAGGATGCTGGGAAGACAGCTGGAACGAAAGATACAGCTAAGGAGGTACCAGCTGCCAGTCGCCCTCCGAAGTTGAAAGCTGCTCGCCGACAACGAGCTGAGTCGGAGAAGGAGAAAGCTGAGGAACCTAAAGCTGAAAGTTCGCTTCAAGAAGACGGTGGCAGTACCAGTTAAGGAGGAGCCAGCTGATGATATTCCAGCTGAGAAGCCAGAGGATACTCCAGCTGAGGAGCCAGCTGCTGATGTACCAGCTGAGGATGTTTCAGCTGAGGAGCCAGCTGAGGATGTGCCAGCTGAGGGTACGCCAGCTGAGGAGGAGATACCAGTTGTGGAGGCGCCAGCCGAGACAGCACCAGCTGAGGAGCCATCAGAGTCGAGCCACTCAGCTGAGGCAGCTACCTTCGAGATCATTCCTCGCGCTGCTGATGAGGCTGATGGGATGGAGACTGACTTGACCTCGGATGCTTCTTCCTCCTCTGAGGAAGTTGAAGACATTCCCACCTCCCCCACGGCAGGAGCTGATGCCGTACCGCTCCCAGAGCCTCTCGCTCTCTCAACCGAACAACAGCCAGAGATTCCGAGCTCATTGCTCGATGCCAACATTGAGATCATCTCTTCGGCCAATGTTGATGAACCTGTTGATACCCTACTCCCCACAGAATCCAATATTCCGAGCTCCCAGCTCGATGCCAATGTTGAGACCACTTCTTTGGCCAACATTGATGAAACCTTTGAACCAATGCCTTATGAGCATCTATCCCTCTCCTCAATCGATGATGAAGCTGATCGTCAGGCTGTTGCGATGGAGCATGAAGGCAAGGTGGCCTACTGCTTCTAGAAGCTGCTCGGGATGTTCCCAGAAGCTCGCGACATACCGATTTTTGCTACGCTTGGGACCGAGCTGCTGTACCAGTTCAACCTAATCTTTAGTCACTGGTATGTGAAGGAAGATACTGTGAGGGTACACAGCTGTAACCAGCTGAAGGCGGACGAGTCACGCATCCGAGATTACTTCAACTACACTAATCTGGAGGTGGCCTACAACAACAAGGTTGCGCTGCTCACGCGTCGTTTGGACATGAGCAAGACGGAAGGCATAGATACCCGGGAGACAGCTGGACAAGACTGTATTGACATCCTCGACAACATGCTAATTAAGTCAATTGAGTTCCTCAATGATCTGGACGCAGCCGCCGCCGCAGCAAAGGAAGAAGAAGAGGAGCTTCAACTGTACATGGCCAACCGTCAAGCCATGGTTACAGTTGAGCAGCCAGCTCTGATTGAACACTAAGCTCCAGCTGATCAGCCAACGCCCTCAACTGAAGACATTTGCGAGCTGATAGCTGAGAGGGTGAACCAGCTGAGGACAAAGATGCTTGCCAACTTCCAGCAAAACAAAGAAGATCAGCTGAGGATGTTGGAAGCACAAGAGGAGAAGACCAAGCAGCTGATGGAGGAGAATGTTTCACTGAAGATAAAGCTGGACGAACTCTCCTCCTCCACCAGCCATGATATTTCTGATTTGAAATCAATAGTTCTGGGGATCAAGTCTGAGCTGAATGTCTTCCAATCCAATTCTGATTCCAACTTGGCCAAATCCCAACAGATTCAGGATGAGGAATGGGATTCTCGGTTCGAGTCACGATGGGCTGAGTTCGTTGCTTTCCAGACTGAGGTAACCGAAACACTCGCTAGATTGAGGAAAGCCTAACAAGAGCGCCATGACTCTGAACTGGCGAAGAAGGTCGGGATCGAGTGCGCGGCCGATGAACTCTTCAACCGCATCCAACAAGCCGAACAACAACTCACCTCTCTGGATGGATCAGTAGCAAGCCTTGTTGCTGATGCCAAAAAGGGGGAAGATAAAAAGGGGGAAAAGAAGTTGGATGTTGAGATGCAGGGGGAAGATGAGACCCAGGCTGAAGCTGCTGCAAAATCTCAGCTGAGGAGGAAGACTGCACAGAAAAAGAAGTCCGCTCCCAAGTCAACCGACGTAGGTAGAGCTGATATGGAAAAAGACTTGGAGCAGGCGGAGCAGTTTGGAGTTTCTTACAACTCCATAGCCGAGATCGCAGCCGAGCTTGATTCAAAACTCGACGGTATCACAACCGAAGAGTGCATTGCTGCTGCCAAGACTATGGATGTTGATGAGAAAGATTACATGAATCCGAGCTGCATCAAGAAGTTCGCTGCCAGCCAAGCTCAAAGAGTCAACTAGTTCAAGGAGGAGCTGACCAAGATAACCAAGAACTTGGACCGGAACATCGCCTTCCGCAGCCGTCGCCGAATAGATAAACATTAGGTTAAGGCTGAAGCTCAGCTGAGACAACAAAGGTTGCCAGGGAAGGTCAAGGTCCAAAGTAGGTTCAGGCATGTGGACAAGTGGATGCCAGTTGAGTGGAATGAAGACTGGGAGTCATTCAAGCAAGAGTTCGTGAATGACTTCTATTACAGAAAGGTCTTCTCAACTGACGATCTGAGGAAAGCGTTCAAGGAAGCCCTGACCGAGTTGCACTCAGGGGACCCGGGCATGTTCAGCCAGTTCAGACGTGCAATGATAGATGCAAAACTGGATCTGAACACAGTCCCAGTTCCTAAGAAGGTTACCTATCTCCCTCCCTTCCTTCCAGACTCTCGAAACCCCAACCGACAAAAGATATCAGCTGAGGCAAGGCAAGTTTTCAAAGAGCACGAGGTTGACATAGCAAAGGAGTCAGAAACGAAGCGAGAAATTTTTGTTAGAATTTTTAGTAAGTATGGGCTTAAGTTTTAGCTCAGTTAGTTTTTGAGCAACTGATGTAATTTTTGTTTTTGTGCTTATCTTGTAACCATCAGTTGTAATAAAAACTATTCAGTTATACGATTCAACTTAACGTACAATCTCTCATTGTCCAAGCTCTGAATCGCAAAGTTATTTCAATATCATGTTATAACTGTGCTAACCCTTTGATGTTTTTATCTTATAGACTGTCTAGAATTTCAGCTGAGATTTTGGATAGGTCAATAGGATTTAGCCCTGTAAGAATTTTTATAAGGGTTTTGGCATCATCAAAAAGGGGGAAATTGTTGGAAAATTTATTAAAGTTTTGATTGATTCCAAAACCAACTGACCCCAACCGAGTAGATGTTGCCAGATCCTAATGTTAGTAGTTAGGCTCGCTGTTTGAACATTGTTAAGATTTTATCTTTACAGGACTCCAGCTGAAGACGACAACAAGGCTTCACTCGGATAGAACATCAGTTGTAAGAGAGACAACTGAGCGTTCAAAAGATAGAACATCAGTTGTAAGGAAGACAACTGAGCGTTCATCAGATGAGAATTATAAAGCGGGAAGATGCCAAAGTCAACTAGAGAAGATGCAAGAGAATATCAGTTGTAAGGAAGACAACTGAGCGTTCGGAGCCAACTGATCAGATACAAGAAAGACAACTGAGCGTTCAGTTTCAGAACATCAGTTGTAGAACTCGATCCAAGAAGTTCAAATCAGCTGAGAGTTCAACTGTTAGCACTCAGATAGAACATCAGCTGAAGAACAAGTCAGATGAAGATCGAAACTCTCAACCGACCATTCATTGTTGAAAGACCAATGTTGAGATTTGAAATTCAAATAAGGAAGTCACGTGAAGGTTGACTCTCTGTCATTACCTCATTTGGCCCAACACAAGGCTGTCTCAAATGGAAAGCAGAAGCGCGCAGTTGCCAAATCCGGAAAGTCTGCAGAAGGTGAGAGACAAGCCATCGCTTTCAAAGAACAGAGATCAACAGCTCCTCCAACAGCTAGTTGATTCTCTCCGCCTATAAATAGAGGCCTTCATTCATTCACCAAGACCACGGGATATACAAGACAGATAAGTGCGAGAAGAGACCAAAGAGCGAAAGAAAGAACCAAATACTTCACACGAGCTGAACTGCATTCAATCTCTTAGAACATCATTAGTTGAGAGTTCTAGAGTGTTAGATTCTGTCTTAATGTCTTTTGATCCAATCTTGAGAACATCACTAGTTGAGAGTTCGTAGAGTGTTAGATCATAGCTCACTTCTTGTTCGAGCTATTAGTTGGAACCCCAATCTTTCACACACCTGAAAAGGTTATTAGGACCCTACTCTTCCCGTAACTGAGTAGATAGGTTGATTAGTACCCATAAACTAATCTGTAAGGTTGATAATTACCCGTAAACTTATCTCAACGGTTGCAAAGCCCGCGTAAGCTTTGTGGTTTGTCCAGAAGAACTTGGACTGAGTTGTGTGGACTCACAACTCCCCGTGGACGTAGGAGTTATCTCCGAACCACGTAAATTCTTGTGTGTTGTGTTTATTTATCAGTTACTTATTGCATATTCAACTGACTAACTAACCTGCATACAAACAGCATTCTTCCATTTCAACTGTCTTGGTTATTGACCAACCTTGCACTTAAGCGTGAGTTGACTTTTATACGAGTTAATTTCCACCACATTCCGCATAGCACTTCACTTCCAGCTGAGTGTTTCTTACTCAGTTGTGATTCCAACTGAGTTGCATTACTCGGTTGTGTTATTTTTTAGGGGGTTGTTTTTAAAAGTTTGATCTGGTGTATTCCCCCCCCATACACCAGAACTCGTATCGGGACCATCAGAGCCTAAATTCTAACATTAGGATCTGGCAACATCTACTTGGTTGGGGTCAGTTGGTTTTGGAATCAGTCAAAACTTTACTTAAATTTCCCAACAATTTTCTTTTTGATGATGCCAAAACCCTACTGATCTAAACCCTACTGACCTATCTAAAATCTCAGCTGAAATTCTAGACAGTCTATAAGATTAAACATCAAAGGGTTAGCACAGTTATAACATGGTATTGAAATAACTTTGCGATTCAGAGCTTGGACAACTAGAGATTGTACGTCAAGATGAATCAGATAACTGATGAAAGTTTTCATTACAACTGATATGTTTACACAGATAAGCACAAAAATCAAAAAATACATCAGTTGCTCAAAAACTCTAACATGGCTAATACTTCAGCCCATACTTCCCAAAAATCCTGACAAAAATTTCTCTTTTTGCATCTGACTCTTTTGAAATATCCACTCCATGCTCCTGACAGGCTCTTCTTGCCTTAGCTGCAATCTTTTGCCTGTTGGGATTCCTTGTGTCTGGGATGAATGGAGGGAGATATGTGACCTTCTGAGGGACGGGGACGGTGTTCATATCCAGTTTTGCATCAATCATTGCACGTCTGAACTGGCTGAACATGCCCGGATCCCCAGAGTGCAGCTCAGTCAGGGCTTCCTTGAACGCTCTCCTCGCATCCTCAGTTGTGAACACCTTCCTATAGTAGAAATCATTCACAAACTCTTGCTTGAATGATTCTCAATCGTCATTCCATTCTGCAGGCATCCACTTATCCACATGTTTGAAGCGACTTTGAAGCTTGATCTTTCCAGGCAGTCTTTGCTACTTCACCCTTGCTTCAGCCTTCACTTGGTGTTTCTCAATTTGTCGTCGGCTGCGGGAGGCAATATTCCTGTCCAAGTTGTTGGTAACCTTGGCAAGCTCTTCTTCAAACTTGTTCACTGTTGTAGCTTGATTGGCAGCGAATTCCTTGATCCATTCAGGATTCATATAATCCTTCTCCGGAACCCATAGCCTTAGCAGCAACAATACACTCTTCGGTTGTGATACTGTCGAGTTCAGCATCGAGCTCGGCTGCAATCTCGGCTATGGAGTTGTAGGAAACTCCATACTCCTTTGCTTGCTCCATGTCCTTCGCCATTTCATCTCCTCCGACAACAATGGATTTCAGCTGTTGTTTCTTGTCGGTTGGCTTCGGAGCGGACTTCTTTTTCTGAGCTTTCTTCTTCTTCAGCTGAGATTCCTTCCCAGCTGGTATTTCTTCTTGTGTCTCTTCTTCCCCGATCTCATCATGCTGCATCACATCTTCCCCCTTTTTGGCATCAGCAACAAGGCTTGCGACTGAGCCATCCAGAGAGGTGAGTTGCTGTTCAGCTTGCTGAATCCGGTTGAAGAGTTCATCTACTATGCATTCCACTTCAACCTTCTTCGCCAGTTCCTTATCATGGCGCTCTTCATCAGCTTTCTTGATGGTGGCGAAGGTTTCAGTGACTTCAGTTTGGAAGGCGACAAACTCAGCCCATCTGGATTCAAACCGAGAATCCCATTCTTCATCTTGCGTTTGTTAAGATTTGGCAAGATTTGAGTCAGATATGGACTTGAACACGTTCAGTTCGGATTTGATTCCCAGAATTGTTGTCTTCAGATTTGAGATGTCTTTGCTTGTGGAAGTTGAAAGATCATCCAGCTTTGTCTTCAGCACATCACTCTCTTCTTGCAGATTCTTGTGCTTTTCCTCCTGAGCTTCCATCATCCTCAGTTGTTCTTCTTTGTTGAGTTGGATGTTGACAAGCATCTCCTTCCTCAGTTGATTTACCCTCTCAGCGATCAGCTCACATATTTCATCTATGGAGGGAGCTGGCTGATCAGCTGGAGCTGGTAGTTCAACTGGTGCTGGCTGTTCAACAGTAACCATGGCTTGGCGATTTGCCAGGTACTGTTGAAGCTCCTCCTTCTCCTACTTAGCTGCTGTGGCGGCTGCGTCAAGGTCATCTATAAAATCAGCAGACTTCGTCAGCATGTTATCAAGGAAGGCGACACAATCTTGTTCGGCTGACTCCCTAGTGTCTCTTCCTTCAGCCTTGCTGATGTCCAGACAACGTGTCAGCAGTGCAACCTTGTTGTTGTACGCAACCTCAAGGTTGGTGTAGTTGAAGTAATCCCTTATGCGCGACTCATCTGCCTTCAGCTGGTTCCAGCTGTGTATCCTGATGGTATCTTCCTTAACATACCAGTGACTGAAGATGATGTTGAGCTGATACAACAACTCGGTTCCAAGCGTGGCAAATGTGGGCATGTCGCGCGCCTCGGGGAACATCCCGATTAGCTTCTGAAAGCAGTAGACCAGCTTGCCTTCATGTTCCAACGCGACAACCTAACAATCAGCTTCGTCGTCGATGGGGGAGGGAGATAGATTATCATATGGAATTGGTTCAAGGGTTTCCTCAACGTTGGCCAAAGAAGTGGTTTCAACGTTGGCATCGAGCGGGGAGCTCGGAATTTCTGACTGTGTGGGGATGTTGGCGTCAAGAGGTTCCTCAACATTGGCCGAAGAAATGGTCACAATGTTGGCATCGAACGGGGAGCTCGGAATTTCTAGCTGAGAGTCGGTTGGGATAACCTGTTCGAGCTGTACGGCATCAGCTCTTGCCGTGGGGGAGGTTGGAATATCTTCGGTTTCCTCAGATGAAAAAGATGCATCCGAGGAGATAGTCGGCTCAACTTCCGGGTTGGTTTCCACCCCTTCCATCTCATCTGTTCCACCTGACGCGAGGAACAATCTCGAAGGCAGTTGCTTCAACTGAGTGACTCGACTCAGATGGCTCCTCAATTGGTGCCT
This sequence comes from Schizonepeta tenuifolia, assembly GCA_029490685.1. Taxonomy (NCBI): domain Eukaryota; kingdom Viridiplantae; phylum Streptophyta; class Magnoliopsida; order Lamiales; family Lamiaceae; genus Schizonepeta; species Schizonepeta tenuifolia. Next base: position 61,380,766 of record CM055955.1, read on the forward strand.
CCTCAGCTGGTCTCTCCTTAGCTGGAGTCTCCTCAGCTGGTATCTCCTCAGCTGGTACCTCCTCAGCTGGTTTGGCAACTGACTTCTTGAGGAGAAGCTTCAACTTCTTCTTAGCTGGTTCTTCCTCTTTCTCCTTCTCCGACTCAGCTCTGTGTCGGCGTGCAGTTGTAGATTTGGAAGTGCGGCCGACAGCTTGACGCAGCTCCTCAGCTGTATCTTTTTCTTCAGTTGTTTTCACAGCTTCCCTCTTGTCTTTCGGAGTATAGACACTCCTAATCACATCCTGAGCTTTTTTGGCTGTTGGGAACAGCATCTGCCTCTCAACCGGGGTCTCCTCACAATCTTCCCAGACCATGTTCTGATCCTTTGTAGCGAGAAGGATCAGAGCAAAGATTTTGGCTCCAAAGTTGAGAGTTCCCTTGACACTCAACAACTTCTCTCCAGAGTCAGTTGTGGTTTCTGTAATCTTCTGTTTCTCCATTATCAACTGGTGTTCGAAATATTTGAACCAGTTGATGTTGTGCTTGTGCATGTTCTCTAAAGCTATCAGCTGCTTGAGCTTTGGTCGGCTGATGTCCCCGAAGGCTCCGCTGTATCTGAAGATGACCTTGGATACAACATCGAACAGAAGTCGGTGCTCGGGCTTCAACTTTGTTCGCTGCATGTTGCTCCTCAATTTTTCTTGAGTGATGAGCGTATTCTCAAGAAATTGATCGACATCAGCGTCGGTGATGTTCTCGACGGTGTCCGTGGCGGTGAGATTTGGTGGAATGATGGAGCATAGAATATCTGAAACTGTAATGGAGGCGGTGACACGGCGAATCGTTCTGGCAGGAACGTCGCGTTGACGACAAGAGATCTCTATAACAAGGCCATCTCTGCTGTCGATTGGAGATTGCAGGTTTAGGTAGAATTCCCCGACCTGTTGCCTGAGAAGGTGGGTGGGGAAGAGCGTCGCCCAGTCCAGAAGGCCGTTCTCCCTGAGTAGATTGGCGAGGGGAGATAACACCGGCGAGTCCAGTGCTTCGTCCGACAGAATCTGCTCAAAATGAATCTTGGATAGCATCATGTCAAAGGATTCCTCGTATGATGAAGGGACTAGAGAAGGTTCTGAAGAAGCCATCTTCTTTCCTTGAGTCGAAGCTTTTGGTGCCATTTAGTTTTGCTGTGAAAATTATATAGAGAGACGAAAATAAGAACTTGCAGAAAATGGTGAGACAAAATCGGAGACGAAGATGAACAGTTACTGCAGATAAACACAAATGTAGAAGGTAAGAGATCACTTCCTGATTTTTCGCCTTTTATAGGTTATTGGGTCGTTTGAAATCGATGGCCAGGGTTGAATGGCGCGAATCCATCAACGGCTGAAATCTCGTGACTGTTGACTAGCTTTGACTGATGTCACATTCCGAGTTCCAACAAGCGCGTGAGAAGGTAAACTGTTTTTAATGTCAGCCCAGTCGCACTATAAAGTAGGGCTATTGATGTTCAGCCGTACTTTACATTAAATACGCTATGATGACTATTTTAATCTAACTGACATGCTCAGGAATGTTTGAATTTATTTCAAACATTCTCATTTAAGACACAAACACCTTCAGCCATAAATGATACCTGCCAGCTGATGTCGGAATCAGCTGTGTTCCAATGTTGCGTCATACCATCAGCTGACTTGAGTTCGTCTGTTCAGCTGACGTCTGATCCAATGTTGTGGTATACCATCAGCTGACTCGAGTTCGTCTGTTCAGCTGACGTCTGATGTCTTCGGTTGGCGATCCGCATCTGAGATTCCCCCTTCATCTGGGCTTCCCCCTCAGATGGATATCTATCTCTTCACCTCGGCTGATTCCTCATCTGATGGATCCAACAATCCAAGGAGATCGCATAACATCTTGAACCATGCTTCGGCTAGAGGTTTGGTAAAGATATCGGCTCTCTGAATCTCAGTTGGAATCTTCTCCACAGATACATCCTTCTTCTCAATATGATCTCGGATAAAATAATGTCGGATGTCAATCTGCTTCGTCTGAGAATGGTGAACAGGATTTAAAGAGATAGCTATGGCACTTGAGCTATCACAATAGATGGGAACCTGTCCAGTTGCGACTTCATAATCTCTCAGCTGTTGCTTGACCCACAACACTTGCATGCAACAACTACCGGCAGCCATATATTCTGACTCGGTTGTAGAAGTGGCAACACATGCTTGTTTCTTGGAGAACCATGAAACTAACTTGCTTCCCATGAACTGACAGTGTCCAGATGTGGACTTCCTGTCCAACCGATCTTCGGCTAAATCCGCATTTGAGTATCCGGACAGTTGGATATTGTCATCAGTTGGATACCACAACCCAACATTAACAGTGCCCTTCAGATACTTAATAATGTTCTTTACTGCCAACATGTGTGCTTCCCTTGGCTGAACTTGGAACCGAGCACACACTCCAACCGCGTAAGATATATCTGGCCGACTGGCGGTTAGATATAGCAAAGAACCAATAATCCCTCTATACTTACTGGCATCCACGAGTTTTTCCTCAGATCCGGGTTCAATCTTCCAGTTAGTATTCATCGGGATCCTTGTGGTTTTACTTGACTGCAAACCAAATTTTGTGATGAGCTCCTTTGTATATTTGGACTGATTAATGAAAATCTCTTTTAATGATTGCTTCACCTGTAGCCCAAGAAAATAGTTCATCTCGCCCATCATTGACATCTCGAATTTCTCCTTCATGAGAGTTGAGAATTTCTCGCACAGTTCCTCCGACTTGGAACCGAATATGATGTCATCAACATAGATTTGCACAACAAGTATGTCTTCTCCAACTTTTATGGTGAACAGTGTTTTGTCAACTGACCCTCGTTTGAACCCCGAGTTCAGAAGAAAATCACAGAGAGTGTCATACCATGCCCTTGGTGCTTGCTTCAAGCCATAGATAGCTTTCTTCAACTTATACACTCTTCCATCTCCAGTCTCAAAACCGGGAGGCTGTTCAACACAAACATCTTCTTTAATATCACCGTTGAGGAAGCCACACTTCACATCCATCTAATAAACCTTGAATTTGTGAAATGCGGCATAGGCTAGAAAAATTCTGATGGCTTCCAAACTTGCAACAGGCGCGAAGGAATCCTCGAAATCAATTCCTTCTTGTTGGCAATATCCCTGAGCTACCAACCTTGCCTTGTTTCTCACGATGAATCCAATGGCGTCTCTCTTGTTCTTGAAAATCCACTTTAATCCAATGACTTTGACACCATTTGGTCTTTCTACCAACTCCCATACACAGTTGCGTAGAAATTCATTCAGTTCTTCTTGCATGGCTGTTGTTCAATGAACACAGTTGAGAGCTTCCACAACATTCTTCGGTTTTGGCACATCAGCTACGAAACATGAAATCATGGCAACATCTCCTGCTTGTTCGAACTCCTCAAGAATTGCAAACTCCTCAGCATATTGGGCGTAAGTGTTGGAATCTTTCTCAGCTGAGTCTTGATTTGCAACACTGCTTCTAGTACTCACACCTTTGGCTGGATCTCCAATGATGTTGTCCTTGGAATGATCTTCATACAATCTCTTGTTGTGTCTTCCTTCTTCTTCCAACAGTGGCTGTTCCGTGATTTCAACTGATGGGATAACCTGAGCTGTGAGAGATGCTGTGATCTTCAGAACTGGTGATTTATCAGCTGTTGAGTCTGGATCCTCAACATGGACAGTATTTTGAATCAGGCTCGGTTGGGCTTCGGATGCTGATGCAGTTGGAGTAACATCAGCTGAGGTTCCCCTTTGAGATGAGCTGGGGTCCTCACATTCATCTTCAGAGGAACAAGGATCATCATCCTCAGTTGCCCATACCAATGGTTCAGCTAGATTCTTGTGCCTTAGAACCTGCTATCTGGTGAGAGCTGGTGGAACATGTGGATCAGCTTGTTGTCTTTTAGCCTGTTCCCTGCACTCAAAAGTAGATTCATCAAAACTAACATGAGGTGTTATCTCCACAACACGTGAACTGTTGTTAAAAACTCTATAAGCCTTGATCCGAGCGGCATATCTGAGAAATATGCCCTTCGAAGCCTTGGCGTCAAAAGTTTTCAACTGAGTCTTCCCATTGTTGTGAATATAACACTTAGAACCAAAAACGCGAAAATATGAAATATCAGGCTTCCTGCGTCTCCATAGTTCATATGGAGTCTTTCTCAACCGCTTGGTCAGAAGAGACCGGTTCTGGGTATAGCAAGCTGTGTTGATTGCCTCAGCCCAAAATCTCTTTGGCAGAGCTGAGCTTGTCAAGATGGATGTTGCAGCATCCTTCAGCGTTCGGTTCCTTCGCTCAGCTACTCCATTCTGTTGTGGAGTACGCGTAGCTGATGTCTGATGTGTGATTCCGTGCTTCTCGCAATATTCGATGATGGTTTCATTTAGGAACTCGGTTCCACAGTCTGATCGGATAGAAATGATTTTCATCTCTTGTTGGTTAGATATCCGATCCATCAGCTTGGGTAGCTCATCTCGGGGTTCACTTTTGTGACGCATGAAAATGGTCCACGTGTACCTAGAGAAATCATCAGTAACAACAAGTGTATACTCGTTACCATTCATGCTCTTGGGTGTAACAAGCCCGAAGAGATCCATATGGATCAGCTAGAATACTCGGTCGGTTGAGGGAATCGTTTTCAACCGAAAGGAGGATCTAGCGAGCTTTCCCAGCTGACATGCACTGCAGATATGTGTTGTTGAGAACACTCGGTTTGGAATGCCCTTTGCATGTTCCTGTCTCGCAAGTCGATTCATTGTCTTGAAATTCAGAGGGTTGAGCCTTTTGTGCCACAGCCAGCTCACATCTGAACTGCTATTTGATAAAAGACAGGTGTCAGGAGGACTACTATTCCAATCTGCATAGTAGACATTTCCGGTTGGGGACCGATTTCCTAACAATACGACTTGCTTTGTTCTAACATTTTTAACGCTGCAGCCCTGTGCATCAAACTTGACAGAGAAACCATTATCACAGAATTGGCTGATGGAGAGCAAGTTATGCTTCAATCCATCAACATATGAAACATTAGAAATAGATACATGATTGGTTTCAAGGGTACCGTAGCCTTTGGTGTGACCTTTTGAGTTGTCACCAAAGGTAACTGATGGTCCTTCCTTCTCCATGAAACTTCCAAGCAAATCCCTCAGATTTGTCATGTGTTTCGAGCATCCACTATCCATCACCCACATGGTATGTGATGCTTTATTTTTCCTCAGCTGTTCCTCCTGCTCCTATACAGAGAAACACGCTTAGGTCCCCAATTTTAGTTGGGTCCTGGAGGGTTAGAACCAGTTCCCCCTTGAACTGTGAGTCGTTTTTCCCTGTATATTCGGATAGATCTATCATTCCAGATTATCTTTCCTTCTCCATCAACTATAACAACACCTCGGTCATCCTTAGACTTGTTGTTGTTCTTGGGAGGAGATTGATTTCTCCTATTTTGAGCTTTAGGAGGAGAGGCGTTCCCCCTGTTTTGTTGACGTTTCTGACCCTGTTGATTTTGCCTATGAAGTCGGACGCCATGTTGGAATCTGTGTGGCTGAGTCTGATTCCATCTTCCTGACTGTTGACGACAGCTGTTCATATCCTGTTGTTGATTCATGTTGTGGCATGAATATTCGCAGCTGTTGGAATTTTTCCACATAGGTTGACTCTGATGGAACCTCTGGTTGTTCTGATGATGGAACCGATGTTGATTCTGATGGTTGAATCCCTGTTGGTTCGGTTGATTCCATCCCTTCTGAGGTCGGTTCTGAGGTCGGTTCTGATTGTGTCTCCGACGTCTCTGGTTCCTCTTCTGAGTCCTGGAACATTCCCCCTCGGTTGTTGTCCAAACCGATGGATTCTTCAGTTCTCTAACCACAGCTCCTTTTCCTTTCTCAGCTGCAGTTTCCTCAGCTGGTTGTGCTTGCTGTGATGTGGAGGTCGGATTAATTTGGGGAGTTGCAGACTCAATCGAATTTAGTTTGGCAACCGTGACCTCCACAGCCTTGACAAAGGTTGCGGGTGGAATTCCAGTATCCTTGACCTTGTCGTAACCGAGTCCAGACACGTCATCCATTTTTCTTTGATAACTAATGAGATTCTCGATGATTTTGGATGATTGATATAGCTTTATCAGGTTGTCCTTCTCAGTTTGTAGATCCTTGAGAAGAACAGCTATGTGCTCGGTCTGTGCGTCTGACTTCTTCATCAGCTGGTCGATCTGTGCCTCTTGCTTGTTCAACTGATCATGCTGCTCCTTGATCTGCTCCTTCAACTCCTCATCGGTTGGAGCCTTAGTTTGGTTGGCCTCATTCAGTTGACTTTTGAGATTATCAATCTCTTCGGTTTGACTTTTAATCAGATCGTCCTTTTCGGTTAAGGATTCTTCAAGTCTGACAAACTGTTCTTGAAGATTCTTAAACTCAACCGATTGCTGATGTAATTCCTCACTGAGTTCTAGGAAGTCATCCCAAGAGGGTTCCAACTCTTCATCTACTGATTCCTGCATGTTAGTAGCATTAGAAGAATTTAAATTAACTGGACTAGAATGCACCTCAGCATCATCCTGGTCAGTTCCAATTGCCATGAGACATTGATCCTTTCCGATAGCGTTGTTGGTGGAAGTCAGCTCGTCCTCATCTTCGGTGTCGGTGAAGATGTCCATGTTGTCAGCTGCTTCTTCTGCAACCATAGCCTTGTTCTTTGCATTTTGTTTGGCCCTCAACGCTTCTCTATCTTTCTTCGAAAGATCTGGACAATCAGCCTTAAAGTATCCCTCTTTGCCGCATTCAAAGAAACTGTTGGTCACAGGCTTTGAGTTATCTCGAGTTCGGTTGAATTTATAGAACCGCTTGTATTTTCCGAACCGAGTATCCATGTCAGCTAGCTTCTTTGACAAGGCGGCTAGACTCTGTCTGCAGATCTTGTTGCCCTTGATGTTCGCGGCTTGGAATAGTCAGCTCGAAGTGCTACTGTCTTTGTTGCTGAACCAACATCCTCATGTCGACTCGTCTGCACCGAGGACTGAGTTGATCTTCATCGGTTCACCTTGTATTCATTTCCTTTCAGGATTGAGAACAGCCTGTCAGTTCCCATCTCTCCAAGATCAGCTCGGCTTTCATGAATGTTGGTGAAGGTGTCCCACTCAGCTGGTAAGGCTTGTAATACTTTGAGATTGATTTCTCTCAAGGTATATTTTCCTCGTCAGATAGACTGAATCCTTTGGATGATATCCATGAACCGAAGCTCCAACTAATCAATGGTTTCATCAACTCTTAGACTGAAGTTATCAAAATCTTGACAAGCATGGGAGAACTTGTTCTCCTTGGTTTCGTCACTCCCTTCACTAAGAGATGCCAAGATATCCCACATATCGTTAGTTGTGTTGCACTCTTCTATCCATGGAAGATAGTCTTGTCCAACTGTGGACATGATAGTGCTCTGAGCCCAGATATCCAGCTGGCTCACTTTCGCTTCCTCAGTAGTGAAGTCTTCTAGCTTTTTCTCAACCATCACCTCAGTTGCATCCCCATCATTGGGATTTGTAGGAGCGCGGATGACTTTTTTCATGATGGTGATTGGTCCGAATGTAATCACTTGTTGCATTCGATGATGCTTGGACAGTAGAATCTTCTTCATCCGAGTTCTCCAGGATGTATAGTTCACAACCGAGAACATGACAACAATCTTGTCTTTAACATCCATCTGCACACAACAAACAGACAACAAATGCAAGCAGATATGCACTAGCGTGAAAAAGATCTATTCAGTTGACCACTGAAGAAAAACACCTCGATTCACACCTCATGAAACAGAGTCAGCAGTCTTTTGAACCACTGCTCTGATACCACTTGATGGTCCCGATACGAGTTCTAGTGTAGGGGGGGAATACACCAGATAGAAATTTTAAAAACAACCCCCTGAAAATTATTACAACCGAGTAGGAAAACTCAGCTGTAAGAGTGGTGCTGTGCGGAATGTGGTGGATAAAAATAACTCGTATAAAATAACTCACGCTCAGATGCAAGCTTGGTCAATAACCAAAACAGTTGAAGAGTAAATATGCCGTTTTGAGTGCTGGTTAGAAGGTCAGTTGGATATGCAAGAAATAACTAAACTGAAAACACAAACACACAAAGGATTTACGTGGTTCGGAGAGAACTCCTACGTCCACGGGGAGTTGTGAGTCCACACAACTCAGTCTAAATTCTTTAGGACTGTAACCACAAAGCTTACGCGGGCTTTGCAACCGTTCAGATAAGTTTACGAGTACTTATCAACCTTACAGATAAGTTTACGGGTACTTATCAACCTATCTACTCAATTTCGGAAAGAGGAGGGTCCTAACAATCCTTTTTAGGGGATGTGAATAAGGGTGGGTTTTTCCAACTACTAGCTCGAACAAAGAAGTGAGCTAGGATCTAAGCTTGAACAAATGAAGACTCAAACTAAGATCAAAAACACCAAGACAAATTCTAACAGTCTATGAACCCTCAACTAGTGATGTTCTTAGAGATTGAATGCAGTTTAGCTTGTGTGCAGTTTTTCGTTCTTTAGCTCGTTTAGACTCTTATCGCACTTGTCTTATATCTTGATGAATGAATGAAGGCCTCTATTTATAGGCGGAGAGAATCAACTAGCCGTTGGATGAGCCGTTGATCTCTGTTCTGTGAAAGCGATGGCTTGTCTCTCATCTCTGCAGATTTTCCCGATTTGGCAACTGTGAACTTCTGCTTTCCATCTGAGACAACCTTGTGTTGGGCCAAAAGAGGTAATGACAGACCGTCAAACCTTCACGTGACTTTCTTTTTGAAATTCAAATCTTCAACCTTGTTTAGTCGGTTGAGAAGTTTTGGTCTTCATCCAAGTGGTCTTCAGCTGATGTTCTATCTGATTACTATCTTCATCTGGCATTATGTCTGAAGAGGAACAGTTGAACCCTCAGCTGCCTTGAACTTCATGTTGACGATCTATAAGATTGAGTCTTGCAACTGATGTTCCATCTGAACAGTTGGCTTGAATGTTTCACAACCGAACAGTTGTCTTGAACACTCAGTTGTCTTTCTTCCATCTGATGTTCTAACTCTTGAACGCTCAGATGTCGTTCTTACATCTGATGTTCTGTATCTTGAATGGTCAGTTGTCTTTCTTACATCTTCCCCCTTGAACTCTCAGTTGTCTTTCTTACATCTGATGTTCTATCCGAGTAAAGCCTTGTTGCCGTCTTCAGCTGGAGTCCTGTAAAGATAAAATCTCAACATTACTCAAACAGCGAGCCTAAATTCTAACATTAGGATCTGGCAACATCTACTCGGTTGAGGTCAGTTGGTTTTGGAATCAGTCAAAACTTTACTCAAATTTTCCAACAATCATCTATCAAGATTCACTAATACGTAAATCACACACTCAAATTATTAACGAGCCTCAACTTATTGACGAGTTTTCGTCTCTTACGATTTTCATTTTATTTTTAGAAAAATTCCAATAAATTATATAATCATCCTCAAACATACTACATCTCATTTCTATTATCATAACATGCAAATCATAACATATACTACACCAAATCATTACTTCTTTCTCTCTTACACTTTTATTTTTATTTTTAGAAAATTCTAAATTAATTCATGCATCAATCTAACAACATATAGAACACAATTCCACTAATCAATCCTCAAGAAAATCGAACTAACAAAAACCCCTAATTCTTCCTATAATTTTCGGTATTCTTCATTATTTAAGGGGGATGATTTTCATGAAATTTCAACCATAGAAATCTAATTCTAAGCATCTAACAACATGCTTTAACCATAGAACATCATGCTTCTTCTCATGAAATTTTCGAAAACAATCAAACTTGAAGGAAGGGACTTTTGTTCGGTTCAATCTCGAGAGGAAGTTCTTATCTTGTCGAATATGGAATCGGAACTAAGATTGATCGGTAGACGAACTAGTTGTGGAGCTTGAGAGCTTGAAGAAAATGAAGAACACAACAATGGTGTGAGAGAGAGGGGGGCAACATTTAGAGGGAGAAGAAGAAAGGAATGAGGTGTTATGTTTTAGATAATATCTCATAAAGTAGGATAAACTAACAAGGTGATGAGTCACAAGGGTGTAGTTGGCGGTTTAGGTGGCATTTTTAAGGCCAAAATATCTCAATTTCGGGTCTAATACGACGTATTAAAAATAAAAAAATAAATTCTTAGACGGTTACGTTTTTGACGAAATCTAATTCGACCGTTAGATTAGAAATAAATCACATACTCGGAAAGCATAATTCGTTTTTCAAAATCCGATAAAAATTCGGGATAAGACAGTCTGAAATTCGCCCGGAAAAATAGTAAAAATTGACTTTCTCCGGTGAACTCGTATCGAAGAAAAAGTGAATGTAAAGTCTGACGGTTTTTCGATCTGAGTTTTCGAACGAAAATTCTATCGGACGCGAAAACCCTAATACAATAGTCGTTCAACCGACTTCTGGAATTTATTTTCAGAAACGAATTTCACCGTTAGTCTTAGAATAAAAAATCCTTAACTTAGGCGTGCAAAGCCTTAATTAATTAGAAAACTTTTATTTCTTGTCGGAAGAAAATATTTGGGGTATTACAGAAATCAAGTTAGAAACATGCTAGGTATTTGTTTTGAAATTTTCGAACTATATAAAGCATAACCCTCGAATTTTCTGCATGTTTATAATATTTTGATTGAGCTTGAATCCTCATAAATGGTTTGTAGATTATGATTCTATGAATTGAGATATGCTAGTATGAATTGTTTGAAATTTTTCTAAAAATATTTCAATATTTGTTGGAGATGAAGAAGTATGAATATGATTGATCAAATGATGTGTTTTGGGTGATGTTTTGATGTATTTGAGATATAGGAAGCATGTAGTTGATCATATAATTTAGTTAGAATTTTCCGATCACATTTTATTTTTCGTTGGAGACGAAGAATCGAGATTATGTTGAGTTTAAATGATGATATAAGTATGTGGAGTATGTAGTAGTGATTCTATGAGTATGTTGAGCATATGTTTAGTTGGAAATGTTATGGTTTGATGAATGATATAGAAGAGATAAGAAATGAGATTTTTAATTGTGAAAATCGAAAATTTAGAGTAAGAACACCTAGTGTGTGTTCTAAGTGTTCTTGGTGAAAAAGATAAATTTTTGAAGATTTGAAGAAATGTCTAGTGTGTGTTTTAAGTGTTCTTGGTGTAAATTTAAAGATTTGAATATCATTAAAATTAATTCAAAAAGAAATTAATTAACTAATGAATAAAATATTCAAGATATTTTCAAGAATAAAATTAATTATAAAATAAATAAATTAATTATTAAATTAATTAATAATTTCAAATTTAAAAAAATATAAAATAAAATAGAAAATAAAAGGAAAATTTATAATTTATTCATGGAAATATAGAATTAGATTTGATTATGATATAAGCTTTTGGATTGCATATTAGTTAATCTAAGTACTTAAGGATGATGATTTGAAAGTTTCAACGAATTCTAAGAATGTCAAATATTTTGTAAGAGATGAAGAATCGAACATAATTATCGATAGAAAAATAGAACGAGAAAACTAAACAAATTTTAGTGATTGTGCATGTGTTAGGTTTGTTGAGTAATTAATTAAGAATTTACTAACAACCTTGAAAAATTAAGTTTATAAATCGTCGAACATGTCAATCACTGATTAAGTGTTGGATTTTGATAATGTAATTATGTTAATATGATCATTGTTAAATGATAAGAAGATAGAAATTAATTTGGAATAAATTGGTTTAGTAGAAATCCAAAAATTGAATAAAGTGAGTAAGTACGTAAAAGAAGAAACGAGAAAACGAGACTTTCTATATTATCAATTGATGTTATGGTTTACATGGTATGGATAAGCATGATGATATGTACTTAGTATGATTTTGTTAGATTTTATAAGAATGTTTGGAAAAATCGACAACAATGTTCGTTGCTCGATAAAAATGACGTGTTAAATAATTATGAGTATATGTTGATTGATTTGAGTTGGTTGATGATTAATAAGCATGAGTGTAGTTGATGATGATTTCATATAAGTTATGAAATAGAAGTTAGAAGTTAGTTGTGATTTGAAATTGAAACGACATTTGCTAAGTGTTTTCGTTAATTGAAAAGACGAGAATTGCTCGTCGTATTTTTAATTGAGGAACGTGAAAGTATTTACGTTAAATGATTGTGTGACTGACTGTAAATTGATAGAAATTTCGTGGACATAAAGGTTGTATAGCATTGATCGAACCTAGGGAAACTTGCGTCGAGTTTTTAAACGTCTAGGGTTTCTCGGCCAGTTTTGCCACCCTTCACGGAAACGGCCATAACTCTTTGCTCGTTTAACGAAATCGAGATCCATAAATTGGACAGTAAAGTAGACTTCCGTGTCTTTCTTTTGACATAAGGAACATCCTATTTTTCGAAATGATCTGTTCTGTAAAGGCCCCAAACCTACTGACATGTGCAGGAAAAAAATTCTAAACTCATTTTCTTAAGTTGAATTCTTTTCAACTTAATTCTTTAAGAACTTTTAAGTCGTTAAGAGTTATCGACTTCCATTTTAACTAATCTAAATGTCGAGTAAGGAACCGAGTTAGTTCTAACCGAGATGTGTCCTAGTCTCGTTTCTTTTAAACCAAAAGGGGTTAGTTAAAGTGCAAACGCCTAAAAGACTTAATCGAATTCGATTTTTCTTTTTCTTTAATCATCTCGACCAATTTACTAAAGTTTGAATGTTTGCGATCAAAGGAGGAAGTCGAAATTAGAAGACAGGATGGAAGACCGAAGGCAGAAGGTTAAAGTAGTTCTGTAATTCGTATAAGGTGGGCTTTTCTATATAACAAAATAAAGTGAGCGTTGCTCAAAATATTTACTTATTGCTTTATAAGTGTGATTTCTAAATGATTATCAGTGCATAAAAGAATTTCTTTTTGTGAATTCTCTTGTGCCATTCTGAGTTAGCCAAATGGGTGCTGACTAATCGATCGGACTCTGAGTTAGCCAAAAGGGTGCTTTCCAGAGTTAGTGTACACGGTAGCCGATGTATGTGGTGCCCTGTTGAGGGGTAGCCAGCTTCGGTGAGGAGCGTTCGTGGAAGAAGAAAAGGCTTCTTCCCCGGCGTTGAAACAGATTTGGGAAAAATGAACCAAACAACAGAAAAAAATACTCGCGCGAGTGATTTATGAAAAGGGACAAATGTTTAGTAAGCAAGGGAATGTTTTAAATGGAAAAACCCCCGTTGTGTTACTGTTTAGATGCCTGATGAATCTATATAAAATCTACGTTATGATTTCGGCAAAGTGCCCACTAAGTATTTTTTGTACTTAGCCCTGCATGTATTTATAAATGTGCAGGTTGAGTGACGGAGATGGTGGAAGTTGAGTAGAGATTGTACTTAAGGAAAGAAGTTTAGTTGAGCTTCGATTTCACATCTGAAAATGTGTTATCACTCTACGTTTATTCCGCTGCAAAATACTTCTTTTTGATGTATAATCTTTTCGGTTTAAGTTTTCATACTTGAAACCTAGTCAACTCTGAATACAACTTTGCCGAGCGATCCTTCAACATTGACTCTCTTTTGTTTAATGGAAGTAGTTCTTAGTTATTATCTTGTTTATTAATGTCAGTTTATTCATTTATTCAGTAAATTCCCCTTTCTTCCCCACCTCTTTAATCCAATCCCTAGTCGCACCCCGGTTTGGCCGTCCCTCGGAATTTGGGGCTGTGACAGAGTGGTATCAGAGTATTCGTTTCTGCTCAGTATCCAAATTTCTTTCAGTTAGTACGACAAAGCATTTGTTTATGCTCTGCACCTGAGTTTTCTTTTAAGTAAAGTTTAGTTCGATTCACTAAACTGAGAGAATTAGTTAACCACTAAATTTCCCGCTATGTCGACTCAACCGAAGAAAAAAAGAAAGAAAAGTTTCAGAAGTGTTGTTTCTTTTTACAGAAAGTTTATGAATAAGTATGCAAGCATGTTATGAACAATAGTGCCAAGTATGAATTACTTGAAGTATGAGTGTTATACTTGTGACAGTTACGTGAAATTATTTGAGTTATAATTTCGTTGATCGAGATACATATCAGCATGAGAATCTAAGTTATTTTCTAAGGCTTTTTCCGATTCCTTGAGAACATAGACGTTTTAAGAAGCGTTGGTTCCAAATTGTTTCGAAAGACACAACCAAAAGAAGAGAAGTACAGAATCGAGTATAGACGAATGTCACTTACGCATAAGTGACATGAACGAAGTCACCTTCATTTGGAGTTCGCTTCGTCAGGACTTCAAAGAGACTTGTTTTAATATTAAAGAACCGTTTAAGAAAAACTCTGACTTAAATCTCAGAAAAAAATTAAGAACTGTTAAGAGTTTTTCTTCAAGGAAACTAAGAAGTCTAAGCTAAGAGTTGGAAAATTTCGAAATTAAAAAAAAAAAGTTTGTATGCAATTTGAGAAATTGCTAGATGCTTAACGTTAAGGTTGAAAAAAAAATAATAAGTATGTGAGTGGTCTAAAGCGAAGTGTTAATGAAAAATTCTTGATTTCCTTAGTTTCAAAATGCCGCCAAGAGTAGTGAATAACAGAAGAAGAGGACCTGGTAGGCCTAGAGGACTTGGAAGAGGTCATAGACAACATGAAAGGGAAGAAGAGCAACAACGTCAAGAAATCCCTTCACCTACACCACCACCACCACCACCACAACGTCGTGATATTGAAGATCTGTTCCTCAAAAGAAATCCACCCATCTTTAATGGATCTGGAAACCCGAGCGATGCTGAGCTCTGGGTAAGAGCCATTGAAAGGATCTTTAAACTTCTCAGATGTACTGATGAGGAGCGCCTTTTGTGTGTTGCGTTTCAACTCACAGGACCAGCTGATTACTGGTGGGAGGCTAGGAGTAAAATTATTCCAGTGGAGCATATGGCTCAATTTACTTGGGATGAATTTAAGGAAGCATTTTATGATAAGTTCGTCCCTAAAACCTACAGAGCAAAGAAGGAAGTAGAGTTCTACAATTTAAAGCAAGGGAAGATGACAGTGACTGAATACGATGCAACCTTTTGTGAATTGTCAAGGTATGCACCCGAGCAGGTAGATACCGACGAGAAGATAGCAAAGAAGTTCCGTGGAGGACTTAGACACGAACTAGGAGTGGCACTAGCCAGTCACGGAGGACTGAGCTACACAGAACTACTAGGACGAGCCCTAGACATGGAGGCGGTTGTGCCGGACGAATGAAAGATTGTAGCGCCCATACCAGCACCAACCCAGGCTTCAACTCAGGATCATTCCAACAACAATAACAACTATAGAGGAAAAAGGAAATGGGAAGGAGGAAATAACAGCTATCAATACAATAACAATCAAGGAAACCAAGGTGGAAATTAGCGTGGCTTTCAGCAGCCGAACCAGAATAACCAAGTGGCAAAGAAATAACTGTCACAGCCCCAAATCCCGAGGGACGGCCAAGCCGGGGTGTGACTAGGGGTTGGATTACAGAGGCGGGGAAGAAAGGGGAATTATTGAATAAATGAATAAATTAACATCTATGACCGAGATAAAAATACTATGAACTGATTCTTATTAGACAAAAGAGAGTCAATCTCGAAAGATCGCTCGACAATGTTGTGATCAGAGAAGACTAGGTTTAAAGTATGAACAACTTAAACCGATAGGTTACACAACAAAAGTGTATTAGTTTGCAGCGGAAAAACGTAGAATTATATCACATATCAAATGTGAAATCGAGGCTCAACTAAACTTTACTTCCTTAAGTACGACCTTTACTCAACCTCCTCCGCCTTCGTCACTCAACCTGCACATTTAAAAACAAACATGCAGGGCTAAGTACATAAAGCACTTAGTGGGCACATCGCCGAAAATATATCATACTTAGTATAGATTAATCAGGCATCTTTTCATAAACACTCGTAAGACTTATACTGCTGTACACTTAATTCTGGATAACACACTATAGGTTAACTCAGAATCCGATCGTCTGGATAGCACTCTGTGGGCTAACTCAGAATCTGTCCCTCTGGATAGCACTCTGTGGGCTATCTCAGAATCTGTCCCTCTGGATAGCACTCTGTGGGCTATCTCAGAATCTGATCGTTTAGTTGGAATCTCTGGATAGCACTCTGTGGGCTAACTCAGAGAGGCACAAGAGAAATTCACATAAAACAATTCATCATGCACTGATAGTTACTTTAATACACACTTATTAAAGCAGTAAGTAAACACTTTCGAGCAACACTCATTTTATTTTGATAGAAAAGCCCACCTCAATCGTTTACAGAACAAACTTTAACCTTCTGTCTTCTGTCCTGTCTTCAACTCCGACTTCCTTCTTTTATCGCAAATATTCAAACTTTAGTAATCGATCAAGACGATTAAAGAAAAGAAATTGAATTCGTTTTAGACTTTTAAGCCTTTGCACTTTACTACTTTCTTTTGATTAACGAATAAACGAGACTCGGTCAATTCTCGTTTATCTATGACTCGGCTCATTACTCGACACTTAGGTCAGTAGATAAATGAAAGTCGATAACTCATAACGACTTAGAAGTCCACAAGGAACGAAGTTAAAAAGGATTCAACTTAAGAATTTAGACTTAAGAAAGTTTCTGCACAAAGCAGAAGTTCTGGTGTTCATACAGAACAGATTCCTGCGAAACAGGGGATGTTCTCTATACCAAAAGAAAGCCACAGATATCTAGTTTACTCTACAATTTACGGATCTCGATTTCGTTAAGCGAGCTAAAAGTTATGACAGTTTTCGTAACGCATCGCAAAACAGTCCGCGAAACCCTAGGTGTTCGATAACTCAACGCACGATTTCCTAGGTTCGACTAATGATATACCACTTTTATTCTAACCATGGGAATCCATTTCTATGCATCTAATAACATGTATTATCCATAGATTCATCATCCTACATCTCATCAAAAATTTCGGTCAATACAAGTTTGAAGAAAAGATGAATTTGTTCGGTTCATTCCATAGAGGAAGCTCTTACCTTGTCGATTATGGACTCGGAAATAAGATTGATCGGAAGACGAACTAGTTGTGGAGCTTGAGAGCTTGAAGAAAATGAAGAACACAACAATGGTGTGAGAGAGGGGGGGGAGGGGAGGGGGCGGCATTTAGAGGGAGAAGAAGAAAGGAATGAGGTGTTATGTTTTTGATAATATCTCATAAAGTAGGATAAACTAACAAGGTGATGAGTCACAAGGGTGTAGGTGGCGGTTTAGTGCTTGATATTTTAGCTAAATATCGCGTTTTACGGGTCTAATACGATGTTACAAAATCGAGAAATTAAAACTCTATATGGTTACGTTTTCGACAAAATCTAATTCGACTGTTAGATTAGAAATAAATCTCTTACTCGGAAAGCATAATTCGTTTTCCGAAATTCGATAAAAAGTCGGGACTTCACAGTCCAAATTTCGCCCGGAAAAATAATAAAAACTGACTTTCTCCGGTGAACTCGTATCGAAGAAAAAGTGAATGTAAAGTTTGACGGTTTTTCGATCTGAGTTTTCGGACGAAATTTCTATCGGATGCGAAAACCCTAATACAGTAGTCATTCAACCGACTTTTGGAATTTATTTTCAGAAACGGATTTCACCATTAGTCTTAGAATTGAAAATCCTTAACTTAGGCGTGCAAAGCCTTAATTAATAATTAAATTTTTTATTTCTCGTCGGAAGAAAATATCTGGGGTATTACATCCTACCCCTCTAACAAAAAATTTCGTCCCGAAATTTGCTTATCTTCTTTAAACTGTTCGGGGTACTTCTTCCTCAACTCTTCTTCGAGTTCTCACGCAGCTTCTTCTTGCCCGTGGTGATCTGATAACACTTTTACTAATCGTATCGACTTGCTTCTTAAATCTCGCACTTTTCGATCCAAGATCGATTGCGGTCTTTCTTCATAACTTATCTCATACTCTAGAACAACGTCTTGCTGGTGGGTCACGTGTTTAGAATCGAACACGTACTTTTTCAAATGAGATGCACAAAATATAATAAACATTCCATAGACTTGGCGACAAAGCCAATCTATACACATTGGAAAAGTATATTTTGAAAATTTACAAATAATCATATAAAGCTTCGTCTAAGCTTATACTAAACATGAAATTAATCATATTGTCCTTAGAAGGATAATCATGAGGAAGGTTTTGTCCTCATTCTCTAAATTTCAAGTTAGAATGACATACATAGCTTAAGACTTTCGTCACTTCTAGACTTCCTTCTCTTTGGTTCGAATCTGACAAAAGAATTTATCTGTCACTTCACCGAGTGAATCTAGTTCTATAAACTTTTTAACTTCCCAAGTTAAACAAGTTCCTTGTTAAACAAGTTAGTTGAATATTCTTGTTTAACTAACACGATTAGAAGAAATTTTCACGAAGTCAAAGCCCACTCACGGGGTCATATATACATATACGTCGAACGAGTACTGTTTTGCCTCCAACGAGGACTTATACAAAATTAGACTACTACTAGTCTGAGTTACGCCAATTACTTGCCTAGCGACCCTTGCCCTTGTCCTGTGCTTCTGGCCATTTCACAAATGTCCATGCATTCTGCTCTTGTTGCTGTTGTGACTGTTGTTGTTGCGGATGTGGCTGAGCTTGATTAGCTCTCAAGGGTTGGGGCTGACCATACTGATTCGATCCTACTGGTTGTAATGGTTTTGGACAATTTCTTCTCACGTGTCCCTTCTGACCACAGTTATAACAACCGTCAATGTTTGCCAAAAAATTATCAAAGTGCATTCTGTTACACTTAGGGCAGGTAGGAACAGTGATTCTTCCTTGGTTATTGTCTGCCTGTTGTCCCTGCCACTGTCCTTGTGGGTTATTTTCCCTCCATTGTCCTGATTGATTATTCTGATTCAGTTGTTGAAAGCCACGCTGATTTCCACCCCGGTTCCCTCCTTCCCATTTCCTTTTTCCTTTAAAGCCGCTGTTATTGTTGTTGGAATGGTCTTGAGTTGGAGCCTGGGTTGGTGCTGGTACGGGCGCTACAATCTTTTGTTCATCCGGCACAACTGCCTTTATGTCTAAGGCTCGTCCTAGTATGTCTATATAGCTCAGTCCTTCATGGCTGGCTAATGCCACTCCTAGTTCGTGTCTAAGTCCCCCACGGAACTTCTTTGCTATTTTCTCGTCGGTATCTACCTGCTCGGGTGCATACCTTGACAATTCACAAAAGGTTGCATCGTATTCAGTCACTGTCATCTTCCCTTGTTTCAGACTGTAGAACTCTGCTTCCTTCTTTGCTCTATAGGTTTTAGGGATGTACTTGTCGTAAAATGCTTCCTTAAACTCATCCCAAGTAAATTGAGCCAGATGCTCTATCGGAATAACCTTCTGCCTAGCTTCCCACCAGAAATCAGCTGGTCCGGTGAGTTGAAACGCAACACACGAAAGACGCTCCTCATCAGTACATCTGAGAAGTTTCAAAATTCTTTCTGTAGCTCTTACCCAAAGCTCAGCATCGCTCGGGTTTCCTGATCCATTAAAGACAGGTGGATTTCTTTTGAGGAACAGATCCTCTATGTCACGACGTAGTGGTGGTGGAGGTGGAGGGGTTTCCTGACGTCCTTGATCTTCCTCCCTCTCATGTTGTCTATGACCTCTTCCTGGTCCTCTAGGCCTACCGAGTCCTCTTCTTCTGTTATTCGCTACTCTTGGCGGCATTTTGAAACTAAAGAATCAAGAATTCTCATCAACTCCATGTTTTAAGCACTCATCCATTTAATAAGGAATTAACTTAACTTAATCATCTAGCAATTTCTCAAATTGCAACCAAACTCTTAATGGTTCTTAGCTTACCTTAACCATCTCATCTTACCTTAATCATCTTAACTTTAGACTTCTTAGTTTTTTCTTCTTGAAGAAAACTTTTAATCAGTTTTTTTTTTTAATCATTAAAACAAAGTAACGACTCTACTTTGTTCATGTTACTTATACGAAAGTAACATTCGTCTCTTATTCGCTTTGATTCCCTTTATTTTGTCCTTCCCATTCCGATTGTGTCTCGAATAATTTGAGACTAACGCTTCTTAAAACATCTATGTTCTCAGTGAATCGGGAAGAATCTTAGAGCAAATAGTCTAGGTTCTCAACCCAACCCAACGTACTTCTCAATGAAAATATCCCCGTTATTTCACTTTATTCCCTCAAACAATTTAAATCACTTCTCGTCTCTTTCTCGTCATCTAAATTCTCTCTAATTCATTTTATATCTCCCAAAATAAATTAAGGAATCCAATGATATCATTTTTATCTCGAGATTCCTTCTAACGAATTATTTCATAAAAATGGCTCGACTAAACGAGTCGTTAAACAATTTATTTTTAAAGCTTCTTCAAATGATCTCGGAAAATTCTCCGACTTATCTCAAAAGTCTTAGAATAAATTCTAGATTCAAATGAAACTAATTAGACTAAATTTGGATTCGGTTGATGAATAGGGATTTCTCGGTTTACATTACTATTCATCTAAAAATATAAGTTCTCAGAAAATTCCGAAATTCATACTCAAGCTTACACTCATATAAATAAGCTCAAACAATTCATCACATACTCGATTCGAATAATCGAAATGAGAAAAATCATTAGAGCACATAAAGGCATTTTCGTCATTTCACAGAAAAATTTATTTTCGCGAAAATTTTTAGCACTCAAAACTCATCATATAAGCATATCAATTTAATTAATACGCATTTAGGAACATAGAAAAGTTTGGGGTATTCGGTAATGACAAGAAACTTAGGAAGATGATTTTTATTAAATTCTAACCATGGGAATCCATTTCTATGCATCTAATAACATGTATTATCCATAGATTCATCATCCTACATCTCATCAAAAATTTCGGTCAATACAAGTTTGAAGAAAAGATGAATTTGTTCGGTTCATTCCATAGAGGAAGCTCTTACCTTGTCGATTATGGACTCAGAAATAAGATTGATCGGAAGACGAACTAGTTGTGGAGATTGAGAGCTTGAAGAAAATGAAGAACACAACAATGGTGTGAGATAGGGGGGGGGGGGGGCATTTAGAGGGAGAAGAAGAAAGGAATGAGGTGTTATGTTTTTGATAATATCTTATAAAGTAGGATAAACTAACAAGGTGATGAGTCACAAGGGTGTAGGTGGCGGTTTAGTGCTTGATATTTTAGCTAAATATCGCGTTTTACGGGTCTAATACGACGTTACAAAATCGAGAAATTAAAACTCTAGATGGTTACATTTTCGACGAAATCTAATTCGACTGTTAGATTAGAAATAAATCTCTTACTCGGAAAGCATAATTCGTTTTCCGAAATCCGATAAAAAGTCGGGACTTCACAGTCCAAATTTCGCCCGGAAAAATAATAAAAACTGACTTTCTCCAGTGAACTCGTATCGAAGAAAAAGTGAATGTAAAGTCTGACGGTTTTTTGATCTGAGTTTTCAGACGAAATTTCTATCGGACGCGAAAACCCTAATACAATAGTCGTTCAACCGACTTCTGGAATTTATTTTCAGAAACGAATTTCACCGTTAGTCTTAGAATTGAAAATCCTTAACTTAGGCTTGTCAAGCCAACACTGATAATTGCTTTAACTGCAAGCAGGGGCAACAGACAAACAATACCCCAGGAAGGATCACTAATCCTACTTGCCCTAAGTGTGGCAAGATGCATTTCGGTGTTTGTCAAGCCAACACTGATAATTGCTTTAACTGCAGGCAGAAGGGACATAGGAAAAGAGATTGCCCGAAACCGTTGCCAGCAAGTGGAACTAACCAGTATGGTCAGCCCTAACCTATGAGAACTATTCAAGCGCAGCCGTTACAACAACAGTCGCAGTCGCAGTACCAGCAATAGTCACAACAGCAACAAGAGCAGAATGCATGGGCATTTATGATTGGGTCAGAAGCACAGGATAAGGGCAAGGGTCACTTGGCAGGTATGGGTAAATTTCTCCATCACCCTGTCATAAATTAGTTGATACCAGGGCTTCACATTCTTTTTATTATTAGAACATGTATTGACACTATAGAAATAAAAACCAAAGCGCGCTAATCGTGAAAAGAGAGTAACTACGTCGTCAGGAGATATCACCACTACTTCTTTTGTTTGCTCAAACCTAGAATTAAACTTAGGTTCTTCTAAGGTTGTAGCGAACAAATCTGAATACGATGAAAATGTTAAACATGGACATAATCCTTGGGATGGATTGGATATACGATTAACTACGCAACGATTCTCTGCCACAAGAGAAAGATTTTTTTCGATCAGCCGGGGAGAAACCTACAGATTTTCATGGAATATCGATGGGTGAAAGGATATCTATAATATCTGCACTACAAGCAAAGTTTACCTTGTTTACCTGAATGGAGAATTGGAACTGAAGGGACCATATGAGATGTAGAAATCATACGAGAATTTGAGATGATGGATTTAGAGGTGATCGATACATCTGAGACAATAACTAACCGAATAGCAGCACTAGTAGCTACACCAGACTTACGAGAGAGAGAATTATAAGTGAATCCGAGAGAACGATTCAAGTACTAAAAGATATGTTAAGAACGATAGTGTTAGATCAAAGTGACAACGGGGAGAATATTTACCGTTGATCAAATTTACTTATAATAATAGTTATCAGGCTACAATAAGTATTGTGCCTTACGAGGCCTTGTATGGAAGGAAGTTTAAATAACCGTTGTATCATAAGGAAGTAGATGAAAAGAAGAATCTAGAACTAGATTCATTCAGTGAAATGATAGATATATTCTTTCGATAGATTCGAGTCAGAATGAAAGAAGTCTAGAAGTGACGAAAGTCTTATGTAATTTATGCCGATCTGACTTAAAATTAAAGAAGGGGGACAAGTTTTCCTCATGATTTTCCTTCTAAGGATATGGTAATTATTTTCATGTCAAGTATAAGCTTAGACAAAGATTTATATGATTAGTAGTTTTTTTAAAAAAATATATTTTAATGTGTATAGATTGGCCGTGTCGCCAAGTCTATGGAATGTTTATTATGTTTGTGTATCTCATTTGAGAAAGTACGTGTTCGATCCTACACACGTGATTCATCAGCAAGACGTAGTTCTTGATTCCGATTTAAGTTATAAGTTATGAAGAAAGACCGCAATCGATCTTGGATCGAAAAGTGCGAGAGTTAAGAAGCAAGTCACTGCAGTTAGTAAAAGTGTTATAGAATCACCACGGGCAAGAAGAAGCCACGTGAGAACTCGAAGAAAAGATGAGGAAGAAGTACCCCGAACAGTTTGAAGAAGATATGCAAATTTCGGGACAAAATTTTTCGTTAGAGGGGTAGAATGTAATACCCGGACCTTTCTAAGGGTATTATTTCCGACTAGAAATAAAAATTTTCTAAGTAATTAAGGCTTTGCACGCCTAAGTTAAGGAATTTCAGTTTTAAGACTAACGGTGAAATCCATTTCTGAAAATAAAATCCAGAAGTCGTTCAACCGACTACTGTATTAGGGTTTTCGCGCCCAATAAAATTTTCGTTCGAGAACTCAGATCGAAAAAGCGTCTGACTTTACATTCACTTATTTTGCGATACGAGTCTAATGGTAAAAGTCAGTTTTATTTATTTTTCCGGGCGAAATTTGGACTGTCACGTCTCGACTTTTTGAAGTTCTTCGGGAAATGAATCGTCCTTTCCGACTAAGTAAAATATTTTGGAACTAATGGTCATATCCATGTTTGTCAAAAATGTGTCCGTCTAATAACGTAATTGTTCGTTTCTAGTTTACAGTATTAGAGTCGGAAAATTAGATTTTTGTAGAGGAAAAAGTGTACAACTTGATTTTCTCTTCTTCTTTATAAATATCAAGTGTCTTTCATTTCTTCTCTTCTTTTCTTCTCCAAACCGCCAGCCACCATCCTTTCACCATTGTTGAAGTTTCTTCAAGCTTTCAAGCTTCATATCTTGTTCATTTCTCAACCGATTTCTATTTCGAGTTCATATTTGTCAAGGTACGAGCTTTAGCTTCATTTCTATCCGAACAAAAATCATCCTCCTTATCTTCTCGAAACTGGTGAAATTTTTGAGGTGTTGAAGATGATGTTCTAAGTTTTATTTCATGTTATTTTGATGTTAGAAGTAGGAATCCATGGTTGAAATCAAGTTAGAAACATGCTAGGTATTTGTTTTGAAATTTTCGAACTATATAAAGCATACCCTCGAATTTTCTGCATGTATATAATATTTTGATTGAGCTTAAATCCTCATAAATGGTTTGTAGATTATGATTCTATGCATTGAGATATGCTAGTATGAATTGTTTGAGATTTTTCTAAAAATATTTCAATATTTGTTGGAGATGAAGAAGTATGAATATGATTGATCAAATGATGTGTTTTGGATGATGTTTTGATGTATTTGAGATATAGGAAGCATGTAGTTGATCATATAATTTAGTTAGAATTTTCCGATCACTTTTTATTTTTCGTTGGATACGAAGAATCGAGATTATGTTGAGTATAAATAATGATATGAGTATGTGGAGTATGTATTAATGATTCTATGAGTATGTTGAGCATATGTTTAGTTGGAAATGTTATGGTTTGATGAATGATATAGAAGAGATAAGAAATGAGATTTTTAATTGTGAAATTCGAAAATTTAAAGTAAGAACACCTAGTGTGTGTTCTAAGTGTTCTTGGTGAAAAAGATGAATTTTTGAAGATTTGAAGAAATGCCTAGTGTGTGTTTTAGGTGTTCTTGGTGTAAATTTGAAGATTTGAATATCATTAAAATTAATTCAAAAAGAAATTAATTAATTAATGAATAAAATATTCAAGATATTTTCAAGAATAAAATTAATTAATTAATTATTAAATTAATTAATAATTTCAAATTTAAAAAAATATAAAATAAAATAGAAAATAAAAGGAAAATTTATAATTTATTCATGAAAATATAGAATTAGATTTGATTATGATATAAGCTTTTGGATTGCATATTAGTTAATTTAAGTACTTAAGGATGATGATTTGAAAGTTTCAACGAATTCTAAGAATGTCAAATATATTGTAAGAGATGAAGAATCGAACATAATTATCGATCGAAAAACAGAACGAGAAAACTAAACAAATTTTAGTGATTGTGCATGTGTTAGGTATGTTGAGAAATTAATTAAGAATTTACTAACAACCTTGAAAAAGTAAGTTTATAAATCGTCGAACATGTCAATGATTGATTAAGTGTTGGATTTTGATAATGTAATTATGTTAATATGATCATTGTTAAATGATAAGTAGATAGAAATTAATTTGGAATAAATTGGTTTAGTAGAAATCCAAAAATTGAATAAAGTAAGTAAGTACGTAAAAGAAGAAACGAGAAAACGAGACTTTATATGTTATCAATTGATGTTATGGTTTACATGTTATGGATAAGCATGATGATATGTACTTAGTATGATTTTGTTAGATTTTATAAAAATGTTTGGAAAAATCGACAACAATGTTCGTTGCTCGATAAAAACGACGTGTTAAATAATTATGAGTATATGTTGATTGATTTGAGTTGGTTGATGATTAATAAGCATGAGTGTAGTTGATGATGATTTCATATAAGTTATGAAATAGAAGTTAGAAGTTAGTTGTGATTTGAAATTGAAACGAAATTTGCTAAGTGTTTTCGTTAATTGAAAAGACGAGAATTGCTCGTCGTATTTTTAATCGAGGAACGTGAAAGTATTCACGTTAAATGATTGTGTGACTTGACTGTAAATTGATAGAAATTTCGTGCACATAAAGGTTGTATAGCATTGATCGAACCTAGGGAAACGTGCGTCAAGTTTTTAAACGTCTAGGGTTTCTCGGCCAGTTTTGCCACCCTTCACGGAAACGGCCATAACTCTTTGCTCCTTTAACAAAATCAAGATTCGTAAATTGGACAGTAAAGTAGACTTCCGTGTCTTTCTTTTGACATAAGGCACATCCCCTCTTTTGAAATGATTTGTTCTGTATAGGCCTCAAACCTACTGACATGTGCAGGAAAAAAATTCTAAACTCATTTTCTTAAGTTGAATTCTTTTCAACTTAATTCTTTAAGAACTTTTAAGTCGTTAAGAGTTATCGACTTCCGTTTTAACTAATCTAAATGTAGAGTAAGGAACCGAGTTAGTTCTAACCGAGATGTGTCCGAGTCTCGTTTCTTTTAAACCAAAAGGGGTTAGTTAAAGTGCAAACGCCTAAAAGACTTAATCGAATTCGATTTTTCTTTTTCTTTAATCATTTCGACCAATTTACTAAAGTTTGAATGTTTGCGATCAAAGGGGAAAGTCAAAATTAGAAGACAGGATGGAAGACCGAAGGTAGAAGGTTAAAGTAGTTCTGTAATTCGTATAAGGTGGGCTTTTCTATATAACAAAATAAAGTGAGCGTTGCTCAAAATGTTTACTTATTGCTTTATAAGTGTGATTTCTAAATGATTATCAGTGCATAAAAGAATTTGTTTTTGTGAGTTCTCTTGTACCATTCTGAGTTAGCCAAAAGGGTGTTGACTAATCGATCGGACTCTGAGTTAGCCAAAAGGGTGCTTTCCAGAGTTAGTGTACACGGTAGCCGATGTATGTGGTGCCCTGTTGAGGGGTAGCCAGCTTCGGTGAGGAGCGTTCGTGGAAGAAGAAAAGGCTTCTTCCCCGGCGTTGAAACAGATTTGGGCAAAATGAACCAAACAACAGAAAAAAATACTCGCGCGAGTGATTTATGAAAAGGGAAAAATGTTTAGTAAGCATGAGAATGTTTTAAAAGGGAAAACCCCCATTGTGTTACTGTTTAGATGCCTGATGAATCTATATAAAATCTACGTTATGATTTCGGCAAAATGCCCACTGAGTGCTTTTTGTACTTAGCCCTGCATGTATTTATAAATGTGTAGGTTGAGTGACGGAGACGACGGAAGTTGAGTACAGGTCGTACTTAAGGAAAGAAGTTTAGTTGAGCCTCGATTTCACATCTGAAAATGTGTTATCACTCTACGTTTTATTCCGCTGCAAAATACTTCTTTTTGATATATAATCTTTTTGGTTGAAGTTTTCATACTTGAAACCTGGTCAACTCTGAATACAACTTTGTCGAGCGATCCTTCAACATTGACTCTCTTTTGTTTAATGGAAGTAGTTCTTAGTTATTATCTTGTTTATTAATGTCAGTTTATTCATTTATTCAGTAAATTCCCCTTTCTTCCCCGCCTCTTTAATCCAATCCCTAGTCGCACCCCGGCTTGGCTGTCCCTCGGGATTCATAATAAATGAACTCAAGTACGAGTAACTCATCTCTTTAGCTCTTATACTCGACTTCTAACACATTTCCTCATAGAAAAATTCATTCTCTTTCATTCTAGTCTTCTTTTTATTTCTCAAATATTAATATTAATATTTTATTTTCTTTTTAAACATCTACATCATACTTATGCATTTTCTTCACTTATATCCTCAAAATCTTTACATTCTCAACAAAGAAATGTCAATCTTTATTTTATTTAACTCATAACTTTATTTATAGCTATTTATTCTTCTTTTATTTTATTTTATTTTATTCATTATATATATATATATATATATCGATTTCTCTCTAAGAAAAATTTATAGAATTTTATACTTTTCTCATTTCAACTCAAAATATGCTCAATATCTTATTTACTCTTTAATTTCATCTTTATTTAATGGAATCCATATTTTAATATATATATATATATATATATATATATATTGATTTTTTAATATAAAAATAATAAATTTATAATTATTTTATATCATCTTCAAATCTTCATGTTTTCATCAAGAACATGAAGAACACATCTTGATATCTTCATGTTGGACTCAAGAACATCAAGAACACTCATATATACATTTATACTCATTTCTATTGATTTTTCTCAAAAATTCATTAAAATTTATAAAAATTAATAATACTTAACTTCTTGATTTCATGCATCCTAACTCACTCAAAAATTCATCAAGATCATCTTAACATCATCATCATCATCATCAATATCATCATACTTCATTAAACATCATTTAAATCATCAAGAACTCATTTTCTTCAAATATATATATATATATATATATATATATATATATATATATATCGATTTTTTCATAAAAATTCACAAAATTCATATAATGACTTAAAATCATAATTTTCATGTTTCATCATACTCATATTCATCAAAAATATCATCAAATTCATAAATAAGCATTTAAACATATTTTCTTCATTTTATAGCATATATATATATATATATATATATATATATATATATATATATATATATATGCATATAAATTCTCAAAAATCCTTAACTTCACATCCATGCATATAAATCACTCAAATCATCATCATAAACATATATCATCAAATAATCATCAAATACTCATCAAAGAAATATTTTCCTATTTTTTTCCTCTTGTTCGATTTTTAGGTATTTTTCATAAGAAAAATTATGTTCTTCATCTTTTAATTCCTAGATCAATTTCTTAATCTCATGTTTATCATCTTATCATCCATCATCATCACCATCCTAAAGTTTGCCTAAACATAAAGTAAATATGCATGTTTTTCTTTATTTTCTTCTCCACAAACATATACATATATACAAAAATTTAAAGAATAGCATACTTAAAAATAAAAACTTAAACTCCTCCTTTGCTTGAAGAACTCGATGGATTTGAGGGTGACAAGGAGATAAATTTTCACTTCTTTCCTTGCATGAAAAGATATACAAGGGTATAAGGATCAAAGCTTGAATAAATAAGGATTAAATTCCTTACTTATTTTTCTATAAAAATCGATGGACTCAAGAAGTAGAAGAAAAAATTTCTTAGCTTGAATGGAAGTGATATAGATATAACTTACTTCTTTTGATGATCTTTGAAGATGGAAATGAAGAATTACATCAAGGATCCTCAAACTTCAAGCATGCTTCATGGAGGAATTTTTGTATATATATATGTGTGTGTGTGTTCTTCGCTAGTTTGAAGGAGAAAAGGAAGGGAGCTGCTGCTCCTTTTTTGTTTCGGCAGAGAGAGAGAATGAATGTGTTGAATGTTGAATATGGAAGAAAGGAATTAGGAGATGTATTTGTGTGTAATTAGACTAAATTCGGAGTCGGTCGATGAATAGTAATTTCTCGGTTAACGTTACTATTAATTAAAAGCAAAAGTTCTCAGAATTTTCCGAAATTCAAACTCATGCTTATATGTTGGGAAATTTATTAGTATGAGTTTTGATGAATTCCAAAACCGACTTACCCTAACCGAGTAGATGTTGCCAAAATCTAATGTTAGAAATTAGGCTCGCTGTTTGAGCAAAGTTAAGATTTTATCTTTACAGGTCTCCAGCTGAAGATGGCAACAAGGCATCACTCAGACAGAACATCAGTTGTCATGAAATACAACTGAGAGCTCATTGTTCAGATGCAGAGAGGGGGAAGTCTTCAGAACATCAGTTGTGAAGGAAACCAACTGAGGGTTCATCAGATGAGAAGCAGTAGAGAGGAAGAGAATATCAGATGAAAAAGAAGTCATCTGAAGGTTCAAACCCAACTAACTAAATACAAAGAAGACAACTGAGTGTTCAGTTTCAGAACCTCAAGTGTAGAACTCAACCAAGAAGATCAACAGCTTGAAGTTCAAAGTCAACTGAGAGTTCAACAGTTCAGAACATCAGCTGAAGACCACTCAGATGAAGATCAAGATTTTCAACCGACTAACCGAGGTTGACTGTCAGAAGATTTGAATTTCAAAAAGAAGTCACATGAGGGTTTGACCGTTCAGTCATTACCCCATCTGGCCCAACACAAGGCTGTCTCAGATGGAAAGCAGAAGAGCACAGATGCCATATCGGGGAAGTCTGCAGAGATGAGATACAAGCCATCGCTTTCAACGATCAGAGATCAACAGCTCCTCCAACAGCTAGTTGATACTCTCCACCTATAACTAGAGGCATTCTCTCATTCGAGAGGTTGACGAGATAAGAGACAGAGAAGTGCAATCGCAAGAGAAACAAGCGCAAGAAAAATCTGCAAAAATCATATTCTAAGAGCATCAGCAGCTGAGAGTTCAAGAGTGATAGAACATTAGTAGTTGAGGGTTCATAGAGTTATAATCTGTCTTAGATCTTAGTTTGAGTGTTCATTCGTTCAAGCCATAGATCCAACTCTCATTCGTGATCGAGCTGTAGTTGGAAAACCCACCCACATACACACCCTAAAAAGTGTTTGTTAGGATCATACTCTTCCTGTAATTGAGTAGTTAGGTTGTCAAGTACCCGCAAACTTGACAAAGGTTGTTAAGTACCCGTAAACTTAACTGTAAAGGTTGATAAGTACCCGTAAACTTATTGCAACGGTTGCACAGCCCGGGTAAGCTATGTGGAACTGTCCAGAAGAACTTGGATTGAGGTATGAGGATTACATCTCCCCGTGGACGTAGGAGTTATCTCCGAACCACGTTAAATCCTGTGTGTCTGTGTTTATTTTTATTCAGTTACTTATTGCATTTTTGACTGACCAAACTAACCGGCATACAAACTGCATATTTGCATATTCAACTGTTTTGGTTTTTGTACAACCCTGCACTAAAAGCGTGAGTTGTTTAAACGAGTTTAATTTCCACCACTTTCCGCACATCACCACTATCACAGCTGAGTTCTCTTACTCAGTTGTGATTTCAGCTGAGTCTTTCTTTACTCAGTTGAAGTTTTTGGGGGTTAAGTTTTCAAAAGTTGAAAAATCCTAACTGGTGTATTCCCCCCCCCCCCCATACACTAGTAACTCGTTTCGGGACCATCAAGTGGTATCGGAGCAGTGGTTCAAAAGACTGCTGACTCTGTTTCACAAGGTGTGAATTCGAGAAAGTTTCTTCAATGGTCAACTGAACAGATCTATTTTTCACGCTAGTGCATATCTGTTGCATATTTGTTCTGATTGCTGTGTGCAGATGGACGTCAAGGATAAGATCGTCGTCATGTTCTCTGTAGTCAATTATACTTCATGGAGAACACGGATGAAGAAGATCCTTATGTCAAAGCATCACAGGATGCAACAAATTCTCTCTTCCGGACCGATCGTCATTAAAGAAAGAATAGCTCGCACTCCCACAAATCCCAATGATGGGGATACAGTGGTAGAGTATGTGGAGAAACAGCCGGAAGACTACACTCCAGATGAGGCCAAGGTGAGGCAGTTGGATATCTGGGCTCAGAGCACAATAATGTCCACAGTTCGACAAGATTATCTGCCTTGGATAGAGGAGTGTGAGACCGCAAAAGAGATGTGGGACATCCTGGTATCGCTAAGTGAAGGAAGCGATGAGACGAAAGAAAACAAGTTCTCACATGCATGTCAAGATTTCGACAACTTCAGTATGCAACCTGAAGAGACCATCGATCAGCTAGAGCTCCAGTTTATGGACATCATTAGAAGAATACAGTCCATCCGAAGAGGAAAATACACACTAAGAGAAATCAATCTCAAAGTGTTGCAAGTTCTACCGGCTGAGTGGGATACCTTCACCAATATCCACGAAAGCCGAGCTGACCTTGGCGAAATGGGGACTGAAAGATTGTTCTCAATCTTAAAAGGAAATGAGTATAAGGTCAACATGAGGAGATCTCAGTCCTCAGGTCAGACGAGTAGAATTGAGGATGTTGGCTCAGCCTCAAAGTCAGTTGCTCTCCGAGCTGACTACTCGAAATCGAGATCATCAAGGCCAACCAGATCAGCTGACACGACTGCAAAGGAGCCAAGCAGAGAGGAACTGTAACAGAACATTGTAGCTCTGTTAAAGAAGCTAGCCGACATGGACACTCGGTTCGGGAAATACAAACGATTCTACAAATCAAACCGAACTCGAGACAGCTCAAAGCCTGTCACCAACGGTTGCTTCAAATGCGGCAAGGAAGGACACTTCCAAGCTGACTGTCCAGACCTCTCAAAGAAAGAAAGAGAAGCGTTGAGGGCCAAGCAAACTGCAAAGAACAAGGCCATGGTAGCAGAAGAAGCAGGTGACGACATGGACATCTTCACAGACACTGAAGATGAGGATGAACTGACCTCTACCAACAACGTCATCAGTCAGGATCAATGCCTCATGGCACTTGGAACCGACCAAGATGATATTGAGGTACAATCTAATCCTGCTCAGTTAAACTCTTCCAATACTTCTAACATGCAGGAATCTCTGAACGATGAGTTGGAACCCTCCTGGAGTGATTTTCAAGAACTCAGTGAGGAGCTGCATCATCAATCTGTTGAGTTTAAGAGTCTTCAAGCTCAGTTCGCCAAACTTGAAGATTCCTTAACTGAAAAGGACGATCTGATCAAGAGCCAAACCGAGGAGATTGAGAATCTCAAGAGTCAACTGAACAAGGCTAAGGCTCCAGCTGATGAGGAGTTGACAAAGCAGAACAATGAACAGCAAGATCAGTTGAAAAATCAAGAGGCACAGATCGAACAACTGATAAAGAAGTCAGATGGACAAACCGAGCAGATAACTGTCCTCGTCAAGGAGTTGCAGACTGAGAAGGACAATCTAATCAAGCTGTATCAGTCATCCAAGATCATAGAGAATCTTATCAGTTATAGTAGACAGATGGATGACGTGTCAGGACTCGGCTATGATGTTATCAAAGATACTGGAATTCCACCAGCAACCTTCATCAAAGCTATAGAAGTCACAGCTGTCGAGCCAGATACAGCTGAGTCTCCAGAAACTAATTCAACCTCCACCTCTCAACAAGTTCAACCGACCAATAGGATTACAACTGAGAAGGGAAAAGGAGTAGCAGATGTAGGGCAAAATGTTCCATCGGTAGGGATATCAACCAAGGGGGAATGTTCCAAAGGTCAGAAGAGGAATCAGAGGCGTCGAAGGCACAACCGCAACCGAACTCAGAATCAGAACCGACCTCTGCATCAACCTCAAAGTCAACATCAGAAGGAATGGAACCGACCTCAGAACAGACATGAGCTCAATCATCTGAATCAACAGCGATTCCAACATCAGTTCGACCAAAGGTTCCAACCGAGTCAACCAATGAGGAACTGGTCGAACAATTGGAGATATTCATGCCATAATATGAATCATCAACAGGGCATGAACAGCTACAGACAACCCTCAGAAAGTTGGAATCAGAATCAGCCACAAAGATTCCAACATGGCGTCCGACCTCACAGACAAATTCAACAGGATAAAAATCGCCATCAAAACAGGGGGAAAGCCTCACCTCCTAAAGCCCAACATGGGAGAAATCCAACTCCTCCCAAGAAACAGAACATCTCTATTAACAACAAGCCTAAGGATAACCGAGGTGTTGTTATAGTTGATGATGAAGGAAAAGTGATCTGGAATGATAAATCCATCCGAGTATACAGGGAAAAGCGATGCACAGTTTCAGCGGGAACTGGTTCTAACCCTCCAGGACCCAACTGAAATTGGGGACCTAAGCGAGTTTCTCTTTGCAGGTACAGGAGAAACAGCTGAGGAAGAAGAAGGCGTCTGCTACAATGTGGGTGATGGATAGTGGTTGCTCGAAACACATGACAAATCTGAAGGATTTGCTTGGAAGTTTCGTGGAGAAAGAAGGTCCATCAGTTACTTTTGGTGATAACTCAAAAGGTTACACCAGAGGTTACGGTACCCTTGAAACCAATCATGTTTCAATTTCTAATGTCTCTTATGTTGATGGATTGAAGCATAACTTGCTCTCCATCAGCCAATTCTGTGATAATGTTTTCTCTGTCAAGTTTGATGCACAGGGTTGCAAGGTTAAAGATGTCGGATCAAAGCAGGTGATATTGTTGGGAAATCGATCACCAACAGGGAATGTCTACTACGTTGACTGGAACAGCAGTCTCCCCAACACCTGTCTGTTATCAAAGAGCAGTTCTGATGTGAGCTGGCTGTGGCATAGAAGGCTCAACCATCTGAACTTCAAGACGATGAACCGACTCGCTAGACAAGAACATGCAAGAGGCATACCAAACAGAGTGTTTTCAACAACAAATATCTGCAGTGCATGCCAGCTGGGAAAGCTCGCTAGATCCTCCTTCCGGTTGAAGTTAACTCCCTCAACCGACCGAGTGTTACAGCTGATTCATATGGATCTCTTCGGGCCAGTTACACTAAAAAACATGAACGGGAACGAATATACCCTGGTTGTAACTGATGATTACTCAAGATATACATGGACCATTTTCATGCGTCACAAGAGTGAAACCCGAGATGAGCTGCCCAAGCTGATGGATCAGATATCGAACCAACAAGAGATGAAGATCATTTCTATCCGATCAGATCGTGGAACTGAGTTTCTAAATGAAACCATCATCGAGTATTGCGAGAAAAATGGAATTACCCATCAGACATAAGCCGCGCGTACTCCGCAACAAAATGGAGTAGCTGAGCGAAGGAACAGAACGCTGAAGGATGCAGCCACATCCATGTTAGCCAGCTCAGCTCTACCAAAGAGATTTTGGGCTGAAGCGATCAACACTGCATGCTACACTCAAAACCGGTCTCTTCTAACCAAGCGGTTGGGAAAGACACCATATGAGCTATGGAGACGCAGGAAGCCAGATATTTCTTATTTTCGCGTCTTTGGTTCTAAGTGTTATATTCACAACTATGGGAAGACTCAGTTGAAAACTTTTGATGCCAAAGCTTCGAAGGGCATATTTCTTGGATATGCTGCTCGAATAAAGGCATACAGAGTTTTCAACAACAGCTCTCGTGTTGTGGAAATAACACCTCATGTTAGTTTTGATGAATCTACCTTTGAGTGCAGGGAACAGGTTAAAGGACAACAAGCAGATCCAGCTGTTCCACCAGTTCTCACCAGATCGCAAGTTCTAAGGGAAAAGAACCTAGCTGAACCACTGGTTTGGGCAACTGAGGATGAGGATTCATACTTCTCTAAAGATGAATGCGAAGACCCCAGCACATCCCAAGGGGGAACTTCAGCTGATGCTCCTCCAACTGCTTCAGCATCTGAAGCCCAACCGAGTCCGGTTCAACCTAATACTAATGTTGAGAATCCAGACTCAACAGCTGATCAATCACCAGCTCTGAAAACTCCAACTCAGATTTCGGAACAGCCACAGTTGGAAGAAGAAGGAAGACGCAACCGAAGATGGTATGAAGTCCATTCCACTGACAACATCATCGGCGATCCAACCGAGGGTGTGCGTACAAGGAGCCGAGTTGCAAATCTAGAATCAACTGAAGAAAACTCCAACACTTACGCCCAATATGCTGAGGAGTTGGCAGTTCTAGAGGAGTTCGAGCAAGCTGGAGATGTTGCCATGATTTCTTGCTTTGTAGCTGATGTACCAGAACCGAAGAATGTTGGGGAAGCTCTCAACTGTGTTGACTGGACAACAGCCATGCAAGAAGAACTGAATGAGTTTCTACGCAACTGTGTATGGGAGTTGGTAGAAAGACCAAATGGTGTCAAGGTGATTGGATTGAAGTGGATTTTCAAAAACAAGAGAGACGCCATTGGATTCATAGTGAGGAATAAGGCAAGGTTGGTAGCTCAAGGATACTGCCAACAAGAAGGAATCGACTTTGAAGAATCTTTCGCGCCTGTTGCAAGGCTGGAAGCCATCCGAATCTTTCTAGCTTATGCCGCACATCACAAGTTCAAAGTGTATCAGATGGATGTGAAGTGTGCATTCCTCAACGGAGATATCAAGGAAGATGTATATGTTGAACAGCCTCCAGGTTTGAGACTGGAGATGGAAGAGTGTACAAGCTGAAGAAAGCTATTTATGGTCTAAAGCAAGCACCAAGGGCCTGGTATGACACTCTTTGTGGTTTTCTACTGAACTCGGGATTCAGACGAGGATCAGTTGACAAAACCCTGTTCACTATCAAAGTTGAAGAAGATATACTGGTTGTGCAAATCTACGTGGATGATATCATTTTCGGTTCCAAGTCAGAGGAGCTGTGCAAGAAATTCTCAGATCTCATGAAGGAGAAGTTCGAGATGTCGATGATGGGCGAGATGAATTATTTCCTTGGGTTACAAGTGAAGCAGTCACCAGAAGGGATTTTCATCAATCAATCTAAGTATACAAAGGAGCTCATCACCAAGTTCGGATTGCAAACAAGTAAGAGAACAAGGATCCCGATGAATACTAACTGGAAGATCGAACTCGGAGCTGAGGGAAAGCTCGTGGATGCCAGCAAGTATAGAGGGATCATCGGTTCTTTGCTATATCTAACTGCAAGCCGGCCAGACATATCATACGCAGTTGGAGTATGTGCTCGATTCCAAGTTCAACCAAGAGAAGCACACATGTTGGCAGCGAAGAACATCATCAAGTATCTGAAGGGAACTGTTAATGTTGGATTGTGGTATCCAACTGACGACAATATCCAGCTGACCGGATACTCAGATGCGGACCTAGCAGGAGATCGGTTGGACAGAAAGTCTACCTCTGGACACTGTCAATTCATGGGAAGCAAGCTGGTTTCATGGTTCTCCAAGAAACAAGCATGTGTTGCTACATCTACAACCGAGTCAGAGTATATGGCTGCCGGAAGCTGTTGCATGCAAGTGTTGAGGCTGAAACAACAGCTGAGAGACTATGAAGTCACAACTGGACAGGTTCCAATTCATTTTGATAGCTCGAGTGCCATAGCTATCTCACTGAATCCTGTTCACCACTCTTGGACAAAGCATATCGACATTCATCATCATTTCATCCGAGATCATATTGAGAAGAAGGATGTGTCCATGGAGAAGATTTCAACTGAAATTCAGAGAGCTGACATCTTCACCAAACCTCTTCCTGAAGCCCGGTTCAAGATGTTATATGATCTTCTTGGACTATTGGATCCATCCGAGCTGAAAGGTCATCCGAGCTGATGAGGATCCATCCGAGCTGAAGAGTCTGATATTCATCTGAGGGGGAAACTCAGATGAAGGGGGAATTTCAGATGCGGATTGCCAACCAAAGACATCAAACGTCAGCTGAACAGACAAACTCGAGTCAGCTGATGGTATGCGGCAACTGAGGAACTCAACTGATGAACACAGCTGATTCAGACATCAGCTGGCAGGTATCATTTATGACTGAAGGTGTTATGATATTAAATGAGAATGTTTGAAATAAATTCAAACATTCCTGAACATGTCAGCTAAACTAAACAAGCCATCATATCGCATTTAATGTAAAGTCTGGTTGAGCTCCTATAGCCTTACTTTATAGTGCGACTGGGCTGACACCTTAAACTATTCACCTTCTCACTCGCGCGCGTGGAGCGTCAGTCAAAATACCCAACAGTCGCGTAATCCCAGCCGTTGATGGATTCGCGCTATTTAACCCCAGCCATTGATCTCATCCGAGTCAAAGCTTATATAATACGGAAAATCAGGAAGTGATCCTTACCTTCTTTGCATATCTTTACTATTTGGTGCATATCTTTACAATCTATTCATCATCTTCTCCAAATTTGTCTCACCATTTTCAGTAACGAATTTCTTTCTTCCTTGCATATATACATTTCTCTGAGATGGCACCGAAGTCAAAAGCGCCCAAGAAAATGGTCTCTGCAGAACCCGCTACATTCCAGGAATCTTTCGACATGATGATGTCGAAGATTCATTTCGAACAGATTCTTTCCAGGGATGCTCTGACCTCGCCGGAACTCGCTCCAGTCGCCGCCATCCTTTCCGACCACAGTCTGCTAAAATGGGCAACTCTCTCTCCATCTAAGCTGCTCAGGAAGCAGGTCGCACATTTCTACAGGAATCTGCAACGAGTTGCAGAACACGGCCTTGTCACGACCATACCGTGCAAGCAACGGAACAGCGCTTCCCGCTCGATAGAAGACACCGCCGTAGAAATCAGAGTGTGTCAAGAATTGGAGAAGATCATTCCCAGAAATCATGAAGCCATAGACGTGATGGGGAACTTCACCGATAAGGAAGCTGATGCATTCCTTCAATCAATCCTTCTTGTTCCCGAACAATTGAAGGGGAGCATGCAAAGGACAAAACTAAAGCCGGAGCACCGACTTCTTTTCGACGTGATTTCCAAATGCGCCTTCGCGTATGGAGGAGCGTTCAATGACATTAGCAGGCCGAAGCTCAAGTAGCAGAAGGCCCTCGAGGAACAATACAAAATTGATTGGCTGGGCTACATTGAAAGCCAGCTGTGGGCGGAGAAGCTGAAAATTTCCGAGACGACAGCAGAGTCCGGAGAGCAGCTGTTGAGTGTCAAGGGGACACTCAACTTCGGCACAAAAATTTCTGCCCTAATCCTCCAAGCTACAAATGGACAGAAGCTGACCTGGGAAGGGAGTGAGGACCCTCCGTTCAGCAAGCTGATGCTGTTCCCCACAGCCAAAAAGGCTAAGGACGTTGTGAACGCAGTCTACACACCCAAGGGAGCCTCCAAGCCAGCTGTGGAGTCGGCCTCAGCAGCTCGCCGCCCTTCAAGGTCCAAGCCTGCAAAGCGCCAGCTGGAGGAGGTGACTGAGGAAGAGGAAGATGAAGAAGAAGAAGAGGAGGAACCCCTCCAGAAGAGGCCTAGAATTCGAATCATCCAGCCAGCAGCTCAACCGGCTGCATCTGGCCCCGTGATGGACACACCAGCTGAGAAGTCAACCGAGTCTAGCCAGTTGGTTGATGCAGCTGCGTTCGTGCTTCAACCCCGCCATAAGAGGCACTGGCTGAAGAAAAGGAGATCAACGTGGAGGAATCCAGCTCCTCTTCAGATGACTCTTCTTCATCTGAGGAGTCCCACGACAGTCCA
The DNA here is from genome assembly GCA_029490685.1 of Schizonepeta tenuifolia. NCBI lineage: Eukaryota > Viridiplantae > Streptophyta > Magnoliopsida > Lamiales > Lamiaceae > Schizonepeta > Schizonepeta tenuifolia. Next base: position 61,419,644 of record CM055955.1, read on the forward strand.
CCAACTGGAGCTGATGCCAGCCAGGTAATCCCACCTGTGTCTGAGGAAACACTTGAGCCAGCCCACTCACCACCCAAAGAGGATCCAGTTCTCTCAACTGGTCCTCAGTCAGATATACCGAGCCTATCGCTCGATGCCAACGTTGTGACCATTCCTTTGGCCAACGTTGATGAAACCATCGAACTCGTTGCCTTCGAAATAGACCCAACTCCAATTGATGAAGAAGCCAACCGCCAGGCGATCTTGGCTGAGTATGAAGGCCGGTTGGACTACTGCTTCCGCAAGCTGATCGGCATGTTCCCCGAGGCAAGCTCAATGCCCATCTTTGCCGTGTTCGGGACGGAACTGCTCTATCAGTTTAGCGTGATTTTCAGCTACTGGTACGTCAAGGAGGAAACTCTCAGGATCCATGGTTGGGACAGGTTGAAAGTTGAAGAGTCCAACCTGAGGGTATACTTCGACTACCAGAACCTGGAGGTAGCATACAACCAGAAGGTGGCTGTGCTCCGTCGTCGCCTGGACAAGAGCCAACAAGAAGGGACAGACACCAGGGAGCTGTGTGACAATCCTGGAGCTGTTCAATTTCTTGACCAGATGTTGGCCAAGAATGCCAACTATATGGAGGATGTCGACGCAGCTGAGGAGGCGGCCAAAAGGGAAGAAGAAAAGTTGAAACAATACCTGGCCAGCTGAACTGCCCTGGCTGTCGTGGACCCAACTGCCCAGCCACAACAACAACAACTGCCTGGACCCTCTGATCAGCCAGCACACTCAACCGATGCCATCTGCGAGCTGATCTCTGAGAGGGTCAACCAGCTGAGGCAGGAGCTGTTGTCCAAGATCAAGCTCGCCAAGGAGGAGGACGCTGACAGAATGAATCAGCTGATGGCAGAGAATGCTAGTTTGAACAATCGGCTGGAACAACTTTCCTCCTGCCTACAGCAAAAGCTCGAAGACCTCTCCACTTCTACCAGCTCGGAGGTCAAGGATCTGAAGAAGGTGGTTCAGGGACTCAGCTCGGACTTCAACGTCTTCAAGTCCGTTGCTGAATCTGACCTGGCAAAGTCCCAGTAGACTCAAGACCAAGAGTGGATGTCTCAGTTTGCAAATTTCCGAGCTGAGTTCATCACCCTCCATAAAGATGTCTCTGCGACCTTTGTTGCCCTGAAAAAGGCTGAACAGGAACGCCAGGCCCTGGAGTTGGCCAAGCAGGTGGAAGAGAAGGATGCTGTCGACGAACTCTTTTCCCGAGTTCAACAGGCTGAAGCCAAGCTGACCTCCCTGGATGGCACTGTTGCCACCCTTTTGGATGATGCCAAAAAGGGGGAAGACAAGGAGCCAGCAGCTGTTGCTAGAAAGGGGAAAGATGTTCTTCAGCAAGAAGAAGGATTGCCAGCTGGAGGTGAAGGAGCAGCTGAAGGATCGCAGCAGGAACTGGAAATCTCCTACGACCTCGTAGCCGAGCTTACAGCCGAGCTCGATGCCGATCTTGACGGAATCTTTGTTGAAGATTGCATCGAAGCTGCCAAAGCTATGGGGGAGTCCAAGGAGAAGTACTTGGATCCCTCTTGGATCAAGAAGTTCGCTGCTGATCAAGCCAAGAAGGTGGCTAAGTTCGAGAAGGAACTGGCCAAGGTTGAGAAGAATGTTGACAGGAATAAAGCCAGCCGAAGCGTCCGAAGAATAAATAAACATCAGATGAAGGCTGAGGCTAGGAAGAAGACTCAACAGCTGCAGAAGAACGCCCCGCTCCCGTCTCGGTTCCCACACGTTGACAAGTGGATGAATGCTGAGTGGAACGACGATTGGGAGCAGTTCAAGCATGAATTTATTAATGACTTTTACTACAGGAAGGTCTACTCGACTGAAGACCCAAGGCAAGCCTTCAAGGAAGCCCTGTGGGAGCTAAGATCTGGAGACCCTGGAATGTTTAGTCAGTTCAAGCGAGCCATGCTGAAGGCGCAGCTCGATCCCAACACCGTTCCAGTTCTGCAGATGCTCAGGTATCGCCCTCAGATGATCAAAGACACAAGTACGCCAAACAGAAATGCGATCATGGCTGAGACGAGACAAGTCTGCAAGGAACATGGTGTCAATACTGGGATTGAGTCGGCTGCGAAGAAGGAGATCTTTGACCGTATCTTCAGCAAGTACGGTCAACAGTATTTTTGAGCTGATGTAGTTTTTGGAGCAACTGTTATATCTTTAACAGTTTTGTGCTTAATCTTGTAATCATCAGTTGTAACAAAAACTTCAAGTATATATAAGATTCACCTTGATGAACAATCCCTCATTGTCCAAGCTCTGAATCACAAAAGTCTTTTAAATACCATGTTATAACTGTGCTAACCCGTTGATGTTTTGTCTTATAAACTGCTAGAATTTCAGCTGATATTTTAGGTCAGTTAGTGAGATCAATAGTGGTTTAAAGTTGTAAGTGGTTTTGGCATCACCAAAAAGGGGGAAATTGTTGGGAAATTTATTAGTATGAGTTTTGATGAATTCCAAAACCGACTGACCCCAACCGAGTAGATGTTGCCAGAACCTAATGTTAGAAATTAGGCTCGCTGTTTGAGCAAAGTTAAGATTTTATCTTTACAGGTCTCCAGCTGAAGATGGCAACAATGCATCACTCAGACAGAACATCAGTTGTCATGAAATACAACTGAGTGCTCATTGTTCAGATGCAGAGAGGGGGAAGTCTTCAGAACATCAGTTGTGAAGGAAACCAACTGAGGGTTCATCAGATGAGAAGCAGTAGAGAGGAAGAGAACATCAGATGAAAAGGAAGTCATTTGAAGGTTCAAACCCAACTGACTAAATACAAGGAAGACAACTGAGTGTTCAGTTTCAGAACCTCAGGTGTAGAACTCAACCAAGAAGATCAACAGCTTGAAGTTCAAAGTCAGCTGAGAGTTCAACAGTTTAGAACATCAGCTGAAGACCACTCAGATGAAGATCAAGATTTTCAACCGACTAACTGAGGTTGACTGTCAGAAGATTTGAATTTAAAAAAGAAGTCACATGAGGGTTTGACCGTTTAGTCATTACCCCATCTGGCCCAACACAAGGCTGTCTCAGATGGAAAGCAGAAGAGCACAGATGCCATATCGGGAAAGTCTGCAGAGATAAGAGACAAGCCATCGCTTTCAACGATCAGAGATCAACAGCTCCTCCAACGGCTAGTTGATACTCTCCGCCTATAAATAGAGGCATTCTCTCATTCGAGAGGTTGACGAGATAAGAGACAGAGAAGTGCAATCGCAAGAGAAACAAGCGCAAGAAAAATCTGCAAAAATCATATTCTAAGAGCATCAGCAGCTGAGAGTTCAAGAGTGATAGAACATTAGTAGCTGAGGGTTCATAAAGTTATAATCTGTCTTAGATCTTAGTTTGAGTGTTCATTCGTTCAAGCCATAGATCCAGCTCTCATTCGTGATCGAGCTGTAGTTGGAAAACCCACCCACATACACACCCTAAAAAGTGTTTGTTAGGATCATACTCTTCCTGTAATTGAGTAGTTAGGTTGTCAAGTACCCGCAAACTTGACAAAGGTTGTTAAGTACCCGTAAACTTAACTGTACAGGTTGATAAGTACCCGTAAACTTATTGCAACGGTTGCACAGCCCGGGTAAGCTGTGTGGAACTGTCCAGAAGAACTTGGACTGAGGTGTGAGGATTCACATCTCCCCGTGGACGTAGGAGTTATCTCCGAACCACGTTAAATCCTGTGTGTCTGTGTTTATTTTTATTCAGTTACTTATTTCATTTTTGACTGACCAAACTAACCGGCATACAAACTGCATATTTGCATATTCAACTGTTTTGGTTTTTGACCAACCCTGCACTAAAAGCGTGAGTTGTTTAAATGAGTTTAATTTCCACCACTTTCCGCACATCACCACTATCACAGCTGAGTTCTCTTACTCAGTTGTGATTTCAGCTGAGTCTTTCTTTACTCAGTTGAAGTTTTTGGGGGTTAAGTTTTCAAAAGTTGAAAAATCCTAACTGGTGTATTCCCCCCCCCCCCATACACCAGTAACTCGTTTCGGGACCATCATTATACTCATATATTAATGCTCAAATAATGCATCACATTCTCGATTCAAATAATCGAAACGAGATAAATCACATCAAAGCACGTAAGGGCATTTTCATCATTTCACAAGAAAATTTATTTTCTTGGAAATTTTTAGCACTCAAAACACATCATATAGGCATAATAACTTATTTAATACGCACTTAAAGACTTAGAAAAGTTCGGGGTATTACATCCTCACCCCCTTAAAAAAAATTTTGTCCCGAAATTTTACTAATCTTAAGAAAATAGCTCAAGATACTTCGCTTTCATCTTTTCTTCGAGTTCCCACGTAGCTTCTTCAAGATCGTGGTGTAGCCACTTGATCTTAACGAGGGGAATCGTTTTCGTTCTAAGCTGTTGAATCTTACGATCCAGAATTCGCTCGGGTTTCTCCCGTAACTTAGATCTGGCTTTCAAGCTATGTCTTCTTGTCAAATCACGTGTTTCAGATCAAAAACGTACTTACGCAATTATGATACGTGAAACACATTATGCGAATTCCCAAAACTAGGAGGCAAAGCTAATCTATACGAGACGGCTCCAATCCTTTCTAAGATTGCGAACAGTCCTATAAATCGCGGCTTTAGCTTTCCTCGAACACCAAAGCGGTGTATTCCTCTCAAAGGGGACACTTTTAAAAAGACTTTACTTCCCACTTCAAATTCTAACTCGATTCTTCGATTATCGACATACAACTTTTGCCGACTCTGAGCTTCTTTAATTCTCTCGCAAATCTGACGAACAGATTCTATCATCTCCTCGATTGCTTCTTGCCCTATAACTTTTCTCTCGCCCTACTTCCTTCCATAAAGAGCTTCGTAAGGGACCATTCCTATCGTATTCTGATAACTGTTGTTGTAGGCAAATTCGACAAGAGGTAAGATTTTCTCCCAATTGTCTCCTTTATCTAACAACACGACTCTCAACATATCCTCAAGAATTTGAATCGTTCTTTCTGATTGACCATCGGTCTGAGGATGATAGGCGGTACTAAACTAAAGCTGCGTTCCCAACTCTTACTGAAAACTTTCCTAAAAACGGGCAGTGAACTTCGAATCTCGGTCGGAAGTGATCGTACTTGGCACGCCATGCAATCGCACAATTTCTTTGACATAAATCTGTGCTAACTTGTCTGATCCATGTGTGGAATAGATATAAAATGAGCAGACTTCGTCAATCTATCTGTAATACCCCAATTTTTTATAAGTTTTGAGTGCGTTCTAAATATGTTTATATGTTTAAATAACAAGTCTTGAGTGATAAATTTTTTTTTCAAGAAAAAAGAGATTTTTCTTGAAAATGACCAAAATGCCCTTATGTGCTTAAATGTAATTTTTCTCGTTTTGATTATTTGAAATTAGTATGTGATGCATTGATTGAGTTTTATTATATGAGTTTGAGTATGAGTATGAATTTCGGAGAATTATGAGAACTTTCACTTTTGACGATTAGTGTCGATAAGCCGAGAAATCACTAATCACTAATCACTAACGAACTCCGAATTTAACCTAATTAGTATCTTTTGAACTTAGATTTCATTCTAAGACCCCTGAGATATGTTAGAAATTTTTCCGAGATCATATGAGAGAGTTTTAAAATTTATTCCTAAACGATTTAATTAACCGATCGATTTTTAGGTTTTTCTTCGTTACTTGGAATTTCGACTTAAACATTAGATATTTGGATTCCTTGATTTATTTCGTGAGACATGAGATAGAGTTGAGGTTTTTTCGATGTCGGGAACGAGTCGAGGAGAGTTTTTAGTCGTTTTCAGTGTTAACGGAATAATACAGATATATTCTACTGGAAAACTTTTTCATCCGGAGAAAATTATACCCGTTAAAAATGAGAAATTTTCACTCATCTCTCTCCCTCTCTCTCTGCCGACATGCACCATCTCTCTCTCCCTAATTTTATTCTTTCCATAATTATATTCTTTACCTAAGTACCCTATTTTTAAAACCTATATGGAATATCATCATTCCATTCATTTAATTTAGCTAATACTTCATTTCTTCTTAGCTAAGAGATAAAACAAATTCACTCATCTCTCTCTACACTCTCTCATTGCCGTAAGGAGCAAGAAGAAAAAAAAACAACACTCTCTCATCTCTCTCTTCACCGCACACACACACACACACATAGATGTAGGAGAAAAACTCCATTGAAGTCCAAGAATTCAAGCTTCCAAGCTTCAAGAAGTTCATCATTTTCATTCCTCAAACCCTAATCAAGAAGGTAATCCATTCTTCAAGCTTTGAGATCATTTCAAGAATCAAAATCATCTCTCTCATTTTTTTAATTTGAGAAAGTCTTAGAATAATGACAATAGAAATAAATGAGTTAATAAAGTAATTTCTTAATGAAATAAGAAATAGTAAAGTATGAGATTGAGAATTAAATTAATACTTGAATGATCAAATAATGCTAAGAAGACATAGCTAACACTACAAAAAAACAGGTAATTACCGAGGGTAAATACCGTCGGTATTTCACTCATTCTCGTCGGTAATTAAATTACCGACGACATTACCGACGGCAAGAGACCGCCGTTGATCTGCTCGTCGGTGAGCACATTACCGACGACAAGATGACTGTCGGCAATTACCGACGGCACCGTCGTCGGTAAACGCGATCGGTAAAACAACGGCACATGGCTAGTTTTTTTTCCGGCGGGACTACTGACGGCACTGCCCTCGGTAATTACCGAGGGGAAATTCTGCCGTCAGTGATTTCACTGGTTGCGGGAAAGAGATCACCGACGGCAGTACCGTCGGTAATTACCGAGGGTAATTGTGCCGTCGGTAAATTTATTTTATTTTTTATTTTTATTTTTAATTTTTTTCATACTTGCTTCACGATTCAATTACACAACACACACTATAACAAAGCAAATATCAAAACAGGGCATCACAATATCCAAAATCATATAAACAAATGTAATATACGAGTATAAATGTAAAATACGAGTGTAATAATGTACGAAGTGTATAAGTAACTGGAGGATAAAACGAACGACCTAATCAACTAGGGGGAGGACGAGGAGGTAGCTGAGCCGTCTGCATAAATTGCTCGAACTGGGCAAAGCGCGCCTCCAACGCTATACGTGCTGCTCGTTCCTCCTCCATGGCTGCACGTTCCTGCTCAAACTGCTGCAGTCGCTCCTCCAACGTGGAGATCCGAGTCTCGTACATCTCCTGCGTCATGGCTGAAGTGCCAGTGCTACTAGTAGACCCCCTACTGATCTGGCTCACACCGGCACTTCCAGTGCCGTACCGCCGTAACCTATCAGGATGTACGAGCTCCAAGTAGATCTCGTTCAGGTCTGTTCGTTGTGACTCACGAGCAATGCGATGAATTTCCGCCTAATGAATACATAACATTGCATATTTGTTAGAAATTAAATATATTTCAATATATTTAACTAATATTTAAATAAATTTAAATACTTACATCAAGATGTTCATCCCTCGGTGTCGCATAAGTGCCATCTTCTTTTGTGTGGATTCTCAGGAATGTTTCATATTTCAAGGCATTCACCGGCAGTCCATTGTGCAAGCTTTGTTAATACGTGTATATAAGATAAATAAATTATTAACAAAGATATAATATATATATATATATATACTTAAGAAATGAATTGATAATTACTAACCAAAATCTGCTGCAGGATACGAGTGGACTGAGACCCTCCAACGTGCTTTGCTATCCCTGTACCTGGTCCGTCGGGCTCAGACAGGCGGTTTCAGCTGTTTCGCTGGAAAACCGCCTCAACATCCTCCTGCACCCAATACGACCGGATCCCTGTCCAGTACTCGTCAGTGAAGCCGTCGGGTCTGGCCATCGTCTGGCCAGCACCAGTCTTCTTCTTCCACTTCCGCTTCACGTCGCTCAAATTGTCAATGAACCAGGTACGTGCCTTGGCCTCCCACATCTTCTTCACATCGGCCTCATCATCAGGCTCCCAACAATATTATTTCTGTTGAACAAAAATGATTAAATCAGTAGATAACATTTAAACAATAATAATTATAAATTTTATTTGTAATAAAAATTCAATTACCCCAAATTCGGCCCAGTATGCATCCTTCACCTCGTTGGAAGTCAACTTCCGATTGTACCAGGGTTAGGAATCCTCTTAAAAGCTTGAAAGGCATTGCTTGCGATGCACGGTGTCTCCATCAACTCTCTATAAACAATAATAATAACATTGATAATAATAATAACAATAACAATAATAATAATAATAATAATAATAATAATAATAATAACAAATAACGTACCCATTAGGTATTCTCCGAAAGAGAAGCTTCCCATTGTTGCCCTTAGGCCAAGTCCGCTTCAGCTCGACAACTGATAAGCCTCTGGGCCTTTTTCGGCCGTGCAGCAGAAGACTCCGGAGGAGTCTCAGAAACGTACGGTGAAGAGGGAGGAGTCGTACCTAGCCGAGTCGATTTCTACTGTGACGAGTGAGGAGTCTGCTGTGAAGACCCAGGAGGAGTGTGCTGTGAAGACCCAGCAGAAGTCTGCTGTGAAGACGAAGGACGAAAACCTCTATGAAAAGACATTGTACCCGTTTCAAATAAAAAATCAGATAATTAAGCTTAGACGATATAAAAATATATAAAAAAACCTATAAAAACATAAAAAAAAAAAAAAAACATATGCAAAAACATATAAAAAAACAAAAACAAACATATAAAAAAACATGTTCAAAATAGATTAACACCTACATTATCAAGTCTCACAAATCTGTGTCGTAACTGTCACAGCCCCAAATCCCGAGGGACGGCAGAATCCGGGGTGCGACTGGGATTGGATTAAAGAAGCGGGGAAGAAGGGGACTGACTAACTAAACATACATAAAAGACATCATACATTCAATGAACAAGACTTTACTGTTAAAAAGGAAGAGTTAATCACGAAGGATTACTCAACAGAAAGTATTCGAAAGCATCTAAGTTAAAGATTACAGTCTTAAACTACAGTGATTTAATAATGTACATAACATAAAAAAGGTCTAGAGTTTTGCAGCGGAAAGTAGGTCATAAGCTAAAGCCTTCCTAACAACTCAACTTAACTTCAACCACCGCCGCTCTTGTCGCTTCAACCTGCACATTTAGAAAACATATGCAGGGCTAAGTACAAAAGTACTTAGTGGGCACGTTGCCGAAAACATAAACATAAGTATAGATAATCTGGCATTTCATAATTTGTAGCACATCGGGGTTTTGTTAAAAATAGTCCGTGTCTACTAAAATATTTTCTGACTCATTTTCATAATTTGGCTTAATCAAGCACTTTTCATAGATGTTACGTTCAAATCTTGACCAATTCTCATTCACCGTGGCTGGTTACCCCTCAACAGGATACCACATACACCACAGGCTACAAAGTGAACAAACCTTGGAAAGTATATAGCTAACTCAAAGCCGATCGATAGTTAACATCTTAGCGGTTAACTCATAAATTCTTGAAAACACGAATGTTAACTCAGATAGGTACAAGAGAACTCACATAAAACATAAAACAGTTCATGCTATAATTATCACTTTGGAAACACGGATATCAAAGTTATAAAGAAAGGTTTTCGAGCATTGCTCGTTTTGTTTTATATATAAAAGCCCACCTCGATGATACAGAACTACTAAACAGGTTCCCGTTCTTCTGTTCTTCCGTCCTTTCCTTAGTGCTGGCTTCCTCTTTCATCGTAAAATAATCACACTTTAAATTCGGTCGTAAAAGATAATCGAACATGGAAATTCGAATTAGGTTTTAGTCGTTTTGTTTCTTTAGGCATTTGCACGCTACTAGTTTCTTTTTAATTTAAACGGGAACGAGATTTGAACAAATCTCATTTAGAACTCGAAAGGTTTCATACTCGACTCTTAGGTCAGTAGAGAGGATAGTCATTAACTTGTTACAACTTAAAAGATCGAAGAAACTAAGTTGTGAAGAAAACAACTTAGGAAATCAAATTCTGAAAATTCACTGCGCAATGCATTAGTTCTGGGGACTGCCCAGAACAGAGCAATTGGAAAAAGGGGACGTGCCCTGTACCGTTAGAAATCTTGGAAAGTCTAGATTACTCTCCAATTTACGGATCTCAAATCCGATAAACGAGCTAAGAGATATTACAGTTTCTGGGAAGGGTCGCGAAACTGCCGCGGCTAACCCTAGTTGCTCGATAGAATTCGTCGTATAACTTCCTAAGTTCGTTCTATGTTATTGAACCTACGTTTTCACGATTTAACACTTCAAGGCATTCAACACATACTCCCGTACGTGAATGACTCCTTTCCGCCGTTCGTCCAATAGCACGACGTTCTAAACATCGGCTTTCCAAACTACCAAGTACTATACCAAAACAAGTTAACATTCCTCGATTCTAGTTCTCGATTATAACTACAACTCGTTATTTAACAATCCGAATGCTCATGTCGTCAACTACAAAGTCGTGCCTTAGTCCATTATAATCATTATTATCTAGTTAGAATCCTTACTCGACTTCTCGATTATTACTTATGTTCACTTGTTCGTCTCTTACAAATTTTCCAAACTTATCGGATTTCAATCAAATTCTACGTCATTAATCCTCATCTATCGAGATTCATTATTACGTATATCATTACCTTATATCATCAACCAATCTCGATTCATTCCTAAATTATTGTCTCTTACGATTTCATTAACATTTTTAGATTAATTCCAAATAATTCCTATTATCAACTAATACCATTAGAAACCATAATCCAACATCATTTCATCAATTAAAACAAATCTCCTAAAACCCCTATTTCTCCATCCAAACTCGGTATTAACATAAATTAAGGGGGGGGGGGGTTGGTTTTCTTCATCAATTAACATCATTAATCCATTTATCCAACTACTACAACATCAATCTAACCAATTACTATACCATTTCATCATTAATTTGAAAATCAAAAGTGAAACCCTAACCTAAATAATTCGATCATCATCATTTTCATAGGGCTTTCCATTCCTTTTTGTTTAATTCACCAATTAAACTACTCTTAAGTCTAATTACACCATCAATTTGAAGAATCAAAACATCCTATATCTATGCCCAAATTTTCGGTATTACCTAGTCTTTAGGGTTATTGAATTTCTTCAACTTTTAACCCATAGAAATCACTTACTAACACCTTCTATGTCATGAATTAAAGATCAAAACATCACTACATCATCATCTATAATTCGATCCTCAAGAAAAATTAGAAGAAAGGAAAACTAATTGGATAGAATAAGAGAGGAGGTAATTACCTTGAACTTTAATGAAAGAAGAAATAGGATTCGATGGTTGGATGATGAAATTGTGAAACTTCTCTTGTCCAAAGCTTGAACTTCAACAATGGTGGAGAGAAAATGGAAGAGAATATATGTATGTGTGTAGCCGTGTGTGTTGAGAGAGAGAAGTGAGGAAGATGACTAACTTAATGTAGGAAATATCTAACAAGAAGACTTAGGTGTAAAGTTAAATTAAATATCTATTGGTGAGTCATAAGTTTATACTTTATAAGAAATGAAATATCAAGCTTGTGAGGGAGAGGGAAGTCGGCAATGAGGGGAGGAAAAAGGAGAAAATACGCGCTTTTCCGGCGCGATACGACGTTACGGAAATCGAAAGACGAAAAACGTATCTTGGCACATTATCGTGAAATTCCGATTCTACCATAAATTCCGACATATTTAACTTATTCGGAAAATAATATTTAAAAACTTAATTCCGACAAAAACTCGGGACGTCACAGTCCGAGTTTCGTCCGGAAAATTAAAAAAACGAACTTTCTCGGGCGAGTTCGTATCGTGATTTCGTGAATGTAAAAATCAGACGGTTTTCCATTCTGAGTTCTAGAACTAAAAAGTTTTCGTACACGATAACCCTAAATACGGTAGTCATCTAACTGACTTCCGTAATTTATTTTCGGAAACGGATTTCACCGTTAGTTTTAGATTAATTTTATGAACTTAGGCGTGCAAAGCCATTTTTATTATTAACTTTAAATTTTTAAGACAGTACGAAATTCTGGGGTATTACAGTAACCATCACTACTTTCATCATTAGATGATGTATTTATGTCTTCATCGTTGCCTGATTCATCCTCATTGTCTTCAATTTCAACCATTCCACCATGAGGATGAACAAAATTTCGACAGCATAACCCCACTATCCTAACTACCAAGTGCTCGACTCTACCGGCTATGTTAACCATAATAGTTCTAATTTACTAAGTCTACCCGACCCGGTCCCCAATTTTTCAACCAATACAATATAAAACAAGCAATAAAAAATACAATAATTAATCAAATTACAAATAGTCATTCATTTGTTAGGAGAAGATCCTTAAGAAATAATCAAAATCTATCCCAAAAGGAGAAGATCCTTAAGAAATTGATTAAAATCTATCCTACAATGTAATAACATATATGTAATCATATTTCTTATCACATAAATTAATATGTAATATGCGTGTATTAAGTGAAAAGATGTATCAAATACGAACATATTTATCAAACATAAATATACTTATCAACATAAATCAACATATTTATCAAACACGTATGCAACATACTTATCAAACCTACATCAACATACTTATCACATAATTTAATTTGTAATACTAACATACAAGTCAACATACAAATTCTATATTGATTCGTAATTTCTACACTAGCAAACAAATATGCATACATATATATATATATATATATACACATATATATATATATATATCACAAAAAATCGAGAGGGAAGAAATGTAATTACCGGCAGCGGTAGCAGAGGCAGCGGGCAGTGGGCGGCGGGGACGGCGACAACGGTGGTGGCGGGCGGATGACATAGAGAGAGAGAGATGAGAGAGAGAGAGAGAGAGAGAGAGAGAGAGAGAGAGACATAGAGACAGAGAGAGAGAGAGACAGAGAAAGAGAACTTACCGGTGACTCGGTGGCGATGGCAACTCGGCAGTGGGGACGGCGGCAACGGCGGTGGCGTGTGGCTGACATAGAGAGAGGGAGAGGAGTTAAAGAGAGAGAGAGAGAGAGAGAGAGAACTTACTGGTGACTCGGCGGCGATGGCGGAACGGCGGCGGGGACGGCGGCAATGGCGGTGGCGTGCGGCTGACATAGAGAGAGAGAGACAGAGAGAGAGAGAACTTACCGGGGACTCGGTGGCGATGGCGTAGGGAGGACGACGGGAGGGCGGATTTGCAGAAATGGGGAATTAGGGCTGGAAGCCCCAATTTGATTCGAACTATTACCGACGGCAACCGCCCTCGGTAAATCGCCGACCCGTAAAAATCACCGACGGTGGCATGAGCTCTCGGTAATCACCGACGGCGGAGTGTGCCCTCGGTAATCACCGACAACAATCACGCCCTCGGTAATTACCGAGGGACAATGCCATCGGTAATTATATTTAGAATTATTCAATTTTTTATTTAATTTATTACCGAGGGCAAATTCCTTCGGTAATTTAACGAGGGCAAATTCCTTCGGTAATACCGTCGGTGATTTCAGCGGGAACCATCCCGCCAAATTGCCGTCGGTAAATGGTCGGTAACTTCGCCGAAAGCGATCTGTGTTTTTTGCCGTCGATAAATGGTCGGTAATTACCGAGGGTAAGCTTGCCCTCGGTAATTTTCTCGGTGATTAGCTGTTTTTTTGTAGTGTAAAATGAAAATAGAGTTATGAGTTGAGGTCGAATAAGTGATTAAGATTTAATAAATTCGAATATAAGTCCCAAGTATTTGAATGTTCGTTTCTTGTTAGCATGATTGAGTATTGATTAGTAAATTGATGATGTCTGAATTAGAGTAATCAAGTTGCTTAGCAAATGTTTTAAATTTGAGTTGTGATAACAAGGTTGTCGAACGTTAAGTTTTGAAAACAAGAGTCGAGTTTATATTGAATAAAGAAAACGAGAATTTTATTAAGAAAATAATAATAAGATTCTATTATTGAAGGATAATTATTAAGATAAGAGTATGTATACGAGTAAGTGTACGTAATTGAGAAAAGACAACGCATTTTGAAAATAGCATTGTATTTTAAATCGAGAAATAGTAAATAAATATTTGAGTTTTAAATTCAAAATTTTTATTATTTGAATTCTTGTTTAATATTGACGAGATCATTTTTAATGTTCACTCAAAGATAATATTTTCCAAGAATAAGTCGAGCAGTGTCGAGTTAACTGTTGATTGTATTTGAAATATAAATCATCTTTGAGTTTATTATGCTTGATTGAATTTATATGTTGAGTGAAATGTTTATGTTTCATTTATTCGTGAAAGGACTTGTTCATTTGTTGTACATACTTGTCTATGAAGTGATTGATTTGAGATGATGATAGTTGAATCGAGAACTCGAGTAGCATAATCAAGATGAATGGTATTTTCTCACTAGCGAGAAATGCTAAAGTAATATTATTTCTAGAAACAAGAATGTGAGACAAATTTTATTTAGTAACCAAGTAAAGATAAATAATCGAGAGCAAGAAAGTCGAGAAAAGATATTGACTTAAAAAAGTTAAAATATAGAAAAGACTCGAGTCAAGTAGAAGTCGTTCAGTCGAAACCAAAACCTACTTTACATCTTACACATCGAGAGTCTTGTCCTTATTCGATGTTAAACTGTGAAGGACCAAGCGGGACGGAAAAGTAGCGAGGATTCGAAAGAGTAAGCCGCCTAGCTAGAATCTTCGGAAGTCAAGTGGGCTTTTCTAAAACCAAAACTTGATGAATGATATTTATTATTGAGTATGCCTTTGTGAGTTTTTAAATCGATTGACTTGCCATTTATTTGAGTTGATATGTTTTGTCATCTGCTTGAGTTATTATTGTCCTGTGTGAGATAGGAACCCACGTGTGGTTATTTGAGTTATTTGAGGTGACTGTGTTCTTTACTTCTATTTAGCCGGTCACAGTGTTTGAGAAGGAGGCCTACTTCTCGACACAGAGATAATGTGGTAGATGAATCATACCTGTATGTTTATAATATGTTTGACAACGTTGTTGTTTCAAGGAAAATAAAATGATTTTGCATTCACAAGTATAACTTTTTAAAATCTTATTAGTGCTTGTGATGCTGTAGTAAGGCAACTTCAATTGTATAGCTCTAAGAGCAAGTTTTTAAAATGTTTTTGGCATATGTTCACTGAGTACGAAGTACTCAGCCCTGCATGTATTTCTAAACATGCAGGTTAGCGGGATGAGGATGGCGTGGACAGCTTGGTGGTGTGTTTCTTTTTGGTTGAGTCGAAAGTTGGCTAGCAATTGCATGTCTCCATACATGTAGTTGTTGGGAATTGAGTCGAAGTCTTCGCTGCAATATAACACTATCTTTTGATATGTCTTAATGTTTCTCTGATACTTGTTTGAATTCACGAGCGATGTGCTCGATACAATTTACTGCTTTTCTTTAGTTTCCATATGATGTGAACTCGACATACTTATGCTTTTTTGGGTCTTTTGATGTAAATTAAATATGCTCGTTGGTTGTTTTATCGTGATTTGAAAGAATGCCTTCATTTGTTATCGCTTTCAATCATTATTCCCTTGATTCCTCGAGCATGAACCCTTATGTGAGTTGTATATGAGTTGAGTTAGTGTATGGTTTGATATTGTCTGTCGCACCTCGGGAGTCGGGGTGTGACACTATCCACAACTACCCATATAGCTTTATTTCCTTTCCTCGTCCTTGGTAAACCCGTCACAAAATCCATGGTGACATCGTCCCATTTCCACTTAGGAACTGGTAACAGCTGCAAAGATCTAAATGGTCTTTGATGCAAGGGCTTTACTTGCTGACAAGCTAAGCACCTCTCAACGAACATGGCCACATCTTTCTTCATTCCTTCCCACCAGAATTGCTGCTTTAAATCCTGGTACATCTTTGTACTACCAGGGTGAGCGGTATAAGAGGTCTCATGAGCTTCACTCATTATCTCCTTTCTTAGCTTCTCGTCATTGGGCACACAAATTCTTCCTCTAAACAACAAGCGTTGTCACTTGACTCCTTAAAATTCTCGACTTCTCATTTTCTGACCTTTAATCTCATTTCTTCCAATTTCTCATCTTTCTTTTAGCCTTCTATGATACGAGATCTTAGATCTGGCATCACTACCAATGAAGCAATTACTTGTTCTACCGTCTTCGGAGGTAAAACTACTTCAATTCTCATTCTTCCAAACTCTTCAATTAACTTTTCTTCATCGAATTAGAGAAATCCTAACTCAATTTTCTTAGAATCCCTCGATTTTTCTTTCCTAACTCAATTTTCTTAGGAAATTTTGCAATCGTAGTCTTTCACTAGCTCAAGCCATCGTCTTTGTCTCATATTGAGCTCTTTCTGCTCGAAGAAATATTTCAGACTCTTATGATCTGAAAAGATTTCACACTTAGCTCCATAGAGATAGTGTCTCCAAATTTTCAAAGCATGTACAACGGCTGCTAACTCCAGATCATGCATTCGGTACTTTTCTTCATGAGGTTTAAGTTGTCTCGAAGCATATGCAATCACTCTTCCATCTTGCATTACCACACATCCTAAACCTTTGGATGATGCATCAGTGTAGATTGTATAGTCATTCCCCGCTTCAGGGAGGGCTAACACTGGAGCTGTAGTCAATCTCGACTTAAGCTCTTGAAAACTTTTCTCACATTCTTTCGTCCACTTGAACTTCGATTTTTTCTTCAATAAAGTTGTCATTGGCTTCACGATCTTGGAAAATCCTTCTATAAATCTCCGATAGTAACCTGCTAAACCGAGGAAACTACAGATTTCATGTACTGATGTCGGTGATTTCCATTCTTGAACAACTTTCACTTTCTCTGTATCAACTTTGATTCCTTCGGACGAAACAACATGTCCTAGGAAATTCACTTCTTTTAGCCAGAATTCACATTTGCAGAATTTGACATACAACTTCTCCGACCTTAACTTCTCTAACACGATTCGCAGATGCTTCTCGTGTTCTTCTTCATTCTTTGAATATACCAAGATATCGTCTATGAAAACAATCACAAACTTATCCAGGTATTCATGAAAAATTCTGTTCATCAGGTCCATGAAAATAGCTGGAGCATTAGTCAATCCAAATGGCATTACTACGAATTCGTAATGTCCATATCTCGTTCTGAATGCAGTCTTTAGGACATCTTCTTGTCTGATCTTCAATTGATGATATCGAGACCTTAAGTCGATTTTGGAGAAAATACCTGCTCCTTTCAATTGATCGAATAGATAATCTATCCTTGGCAAATGATACTTGTTCTTGAGCGTGATCTTGTTAAGCTCTCGATAGTCTATGCACATTCTCAGGCTACTGTCCTTCTTCTTTACAAATAGAATTAGAGCTCCCCAAGGGAAAACACTTGGTTGAATAAAACCTACATCCAACAACTCTTGCAGCTGGATTTTTAACTCTTGGAGTTCCTTCGGAGCCATTATGTACGGAGCTTTCAAAATCGGGGCTGATCCAGGCTCCAGATCAATCGTAAACTCTAATTGTCTATTCGGAGGCAAACCGGGTAAGATTTCTGGAAAAACGTCTTTGAATTCTCTCACGACTGCTACGTCATCGATATTCGGCTCATCCCATCATCTTCATTCAAATAAACTAGATACACTTTCGTATCTTTCCTCCTCATCAACTTCTTTACTCTCATGGCTGAGATAATCGACACGCTCTTCTTTACTCTTCTCTCCACTCTGAAAACTACGGTTGGCTCTTTTCCGGGAGGTTGAAACGAAATTTGTCTCTGATCACATGAATCATCGCGAAATTCTCGGTTAACCAATTCATTCCCAATGTTATATCCACATTCCACATCTGGATTAGATTTAGGGATTTTGTGGATAACTTACGGCTCCCAAATTCGAATTCTAGGTTCGAGCAAACACGTAAAACTAACGTTGTTCTACCTAAAAGGGTTGATACTTTAAGCACTTGGTTCAAGTCTTCTACATCTAAATCAAGATTTTCTACGCAAGCACTATATATAAACGAATGAGGCACTGGTATCAAACAAAATAATAATAGGCATGTCTTTCAGCTTTGCCATACCTGCGAGATTTCCTTGGTCTTTAGCTCTAGGCTTTTGTTCAATTGCAAAGACTCGCTGGTAGTGCGACTACTCCTGCTGAGGAGGTTTTGGCTTTTGCGGTTGCGGTTTACCCTGAGGCTAGGGATACTTCTGTTGTGGAGCTGCTTTCACTGCTCTCATCGGAAAGGACTGATACTGATTCAGCCTTCCACCGATTATTCCTTGCTATTTACTTGGGCACCGGTTTGAGAAATGACCAGGCTGACCACAAGTAAAACAAACATTACTCCCAACTTTGCAGATGCCTTGATGCATCTTGTCACACTTTGAACACGGAGGTAGTCCTTGGGGTCCTGTGGGCACATTGCTGCGATTAGCATGTTGGACTTTCACTCTCTGAAATTGCTGAGATTGTTGTTGTTGTCCTTGCTTTTTCCATGGATTTTTGTTTGGGTGGGTATCACCAGTCCATTTTCCTTTTCTCTTTACAAGCTGGCCTTGTTGAAATGGATATGAGACAGCAGCTGTCGTCGACTGCTTTCAAATTGAGGATTCGCTGAGGATTGCGATCTTTTCTCTGGCTGCATTGCCAATTCCATATCCAAGGCTCGATTAAGGGCTTCTGCATAAGTCAGACCACTCTGACTTGCAAGAACAACTCGAATATCTTGCCTTAATCCTGCTCGAAAGAGCTCACACATTTTCTCATCGGTATCCACCTTATCAGGTGCAAAACGAGCAAGCTCACAAAACTCATGATCGTATTCAGCTACCGATCTCTTTTCTTGTTTAAGATTCGCAAATTCATTCGCTTTTTGCTTGCGATAACTCCTTGGCACATACTTCTCATAAAGGGCTTCCTTAAACAGTTCCCATGTCAAATTCTCACGCTCCTCAGGTGTATACGTCCTTTGTCGAGCTTCCCACCAACAATCAGCAGTTCTTTTAAGTTGATATGTCATGCACTCGAGACGTTCATGATCATTGCATCGAAGGAATCGAAAAATTCGCTCTAGTGAACGAATCCAGTCCTCGGCTTCTGCCGGACTGCCTTTGCCATCAAAAGTTGGGGGATTTTGGCGAAGAAAGAGTTGTTCTACTCGTCTTTCATTCTGAAAAAGGTGGGGTAGGGTCTCGATGCCCTTCTTCCCCATTTCTTTCAACTCTTACGTTTCTTCGTCTTGGCGGCATTATAAAGAAATGCTGAAAAATTAGGTAACTCAGAAAATCTTCCGCAAAACGGATTAGCTCACTCGGAATTTTTCTCGACTTCTGAAAATATTTCCTTCTTAAAAGAAATATGATTCTCAATCGGTACTTATCATCATATAAAGAAAAATTCAGATAAAACAATCATCTCAAATAAAATAATCATCTCAGATATATCATTTCTCAATTCAAACATTCAATCATTTATTGGCATGTACTCAGCAATTTCACATATTCTCAAATCAAATCGTTCTCATCATGCAAGACAATCACATACTCATATATTGTCATACATGACACATGCTCATCTTTCAAATTTATACTCAATTATTTGTCATATAAACATGACACATCCTCATTGCTCAAATGTTATACTCCATAAAATTATTCTCAAAAGAATAACTCGTTTAATTAACTCAACTCTTACTTCTTCTCTTGCTCTCAACTCAAAATAATTGGGATCTCGAATACTCAAAATATTATCGGCACTTAAGAGACTCGGAGTTGATTTTAACAGCCTAACGGCTTCATTTTCTTATCATCTGAAATGATGGCCTCTTGTGAGGACTTTATATCGAAGCAAAGGGATTAATACTTACATCAGAAAATTTTCCTAAACTTTGTCACACATACTACTCGTACTAGTGATGAGGTACTACTTTTACGATTGATCTACTAGATAGTTATGCATCGAGTTTCATAATTTACATCACTGCATAAAGGTAAAAAAGTTTGTTTTTAGACATAAAATAAAGATTGTTCATAACATTCCACTAGCTTCCTTGAACTGCCCTCTAGGCTTGCGAACCTCCGTCGCTGACATCATTTTCTCCATTCTGTCCTTCCTCAGGGTCTTTCTATCACAGCCCCAAATCCCGAGGGACGGTAAAGTCGGGGTGCGACTAGGGGTTGGATTAAAGAAGCGGGGAAGAAGGTGGTTAAAATAAATAAACACATTAATTAAATAAACAACTGATATATATGAACAAACTTTATTAAAAAGAAAGAGAGTCGACCTCGAAGGATCGCTCTACAGAGGTGTTCTTAAAAGAAACAAAGTTCAAAGAATGGGACTTAGACCAAAAGATATACATTGACACAAAAAGAGTTTGGCAGCGGAAAACGTAGAACTAGAACACTACTGTACTTCTCTATTCACAACCTTCTACTCAACTTCCGCCGCTCTCGAAACTCAACCTGCACATTTTATAAAACATATGCAGGGCTAAGTATAAACATACTTAGTGGGCACATTGCCGAAAACATATCATAAGTATAGATTAAATCAGGCATCTCGATAAATAGCGCATCGGGGTTTTTCATCAAATGCCCGTGCCTACTAAACATTTTCTTTCTCTTTTCACAATATAGCTTGGCCAAGCCTTTACTGATGTTACGTTCAAACTTGCCCAACTTCTGTTTCAACTCCGGAAAAGAGTTAACTTCTTCTGCACACGTTCTATTCATCGTGGCTGGCTACCCCTCAACAGAGTACCACACACACCGGCTACCGTGTACACTAAACCCTAGAAAACCCTTACGGTTAACTCAGCGGTCCGATCGATTAGTTAGACCCCATTTGGCTAACTCAAAAATGCACAAGAGAACTCACATAAAACAAAGTATTTTCATGCCATGATAATCACTTTAAAACACAGTTATAAAGCGATAAGTAAACATTTTCGAGCATCGCTCATTTGATTTGATATATAGAAAAGCCCACCTTAGGTGATTACAGAACTAAACAAGAGCTTCCGTCTTTTGATCTTCCGTCCTGTCTTCTAAACTCGACTTCCTCCTTTGAACGTAAATAATCAAACTTTAATAAACGGTCGAGATGATAAAAGAAATAGAAAATCGAATTCGGTTTAAGACTTTTAGGCCTTTGCACTTTAACTAGTCTTTTTCGATTAACAAGTAAACGAGACTCGAACATATCTCGTTTAGAACTAACTTGGTTCCTTACTCGACACTTAGGTCAGTTAATAACGGAAGTTGATAACTTATAACGACTTAGAAGTTCTCAAAGAACTAAGTTAAAAAGAATTCAACTTGAGAAAATAGGTTTTTGAACTTTTCTGCACAAGACAATAGTTCTGGAGTTCATACAGAACAGAATTCTGCGAAAAAGGGGATGAATTTGATACGAAACGAAAGCTACGGATGTCTAGTTTATTGTCCAATTTACGGATCTCGATTTCGTTAAGCAAGCAGAAAGTTATGACAGTTTCCGTAAAGGGTCGCAAAACAGTCCAAGTTAACCCTAATGCTCGATAAAACTCGACGCACAATTTCCTAGGTTCGATCAATGCTATACAACCTTTTTGCTCACGTAATTACTATTATTTTACATTCATGACACACATTCCTTTATCGTGAATACCTTCACGTCTCTTGATTAACAATACGACGAGCACTTCCTCGTCCTTTTCAACTATTCTATTACTAAACAATTTTCATTTCAATTCCATTTCAATCTTCTAACTTTTATTTCATATCTCGAATGGAAATATCACCAACTACATTCTTGTTTATTTATCAACATTAAAAACTAATATCAAATTAGTTTCCTCATTCGACTTCCCTATCGACAATTATACTCGTTTCTTCGCCTCTTACTAAAAACTTAACTTTCTTAGAATTCGTGTAAATTTTCCAATTACGTTCATTAACTACTAAGATTAGAAAATATTCAAACCATCAACCTATATCATTATCCATACTAAACTTATCGACGATTCTTTATCTTTTACTAAAAATTCAATATTCTCCGAATTCGCTCAAACTTTCCAATTATCAACAATAACTATTAAGATTACTCAATATGAAAACCATATACTTATATCATTATCGAAACCTAACTTATCATCGATTCTTCGTCTCTTACGATTTCCATTTTATTTTTTAGAAAATTCTAATTAAATTATATGATGAACTACATACTTACTACATCTCATAAATCATATTACATCATCTAAATCATTATAAATTCTCATCCAACTACTCACTTCTTTCTCACTTACAACTTGGTTTCTATTTTTAGAAAATTCTCAATTAATTCCCACATCAATCTACTAATACATAGAGTATAAATCTTCATACCAATCATCTAAAAATCAACTTAATCTTCAACTATAATTTTTCATAAATTTTCGGTCATAGCAAGGTTATTAAGGAGGATGATTTCCACTTAATTTATACCATAGAAATCCATTCTTAAGCATGAAAAAGCATGAATTAAACTTAGAACATCCTTCCTACATCTTCCAAATTTCGGTCAAGACATAACTTAAGAAAATTAAATTTTGTTCGGTTCAAACTATAGAGGAAACTCTTACCTTAACGATTATGAACTCGGAATTAAGATTGATCGGAAGATGATTGAGTTATGTAACTTGAATGCTTGAAGAACTTGAGATCTTCTATGGAGAAAATGAAGAACAAGAGAGAGAAGGAAGAGAGAGAGGTGAATGGTGGCAATGAGGGGAGAGAGAAGAGAGAAAATGGTGAGATGTTAAGATAATTATACCATAAAGTAGAAAAAGATCTAACAAGGTGACTCACACCCTATAGGTGGCGGTTTAGGGGGGATATTTAGTCGAAAATATCGCATTTTATGGGACTAACACGACATATATAAATCGAGAATTTAATTCCTAGACGGTTACATTTTTTACGAAATCTAATTCGACCATTAGATTGGAAATAATTTACTTAGTCGGAAAGCATATTTCGATTTCCGAAATTCAAAGAAAAGTCGGGACATGACAGTCCAAATTTCGCCCGAAAAAATAATAAAAACTGACTTTCTCCGGTAGACTCGTATCGCAGAAAAAGTGAATGTAAAATCATACGGTTTTTCGATCTGAGTTTTCGAATGAAAATTCTATCTGACGCGAAAACCCTAATACAGTAGTCGTTCATCCGACTTCTGAAATTTATTTTCAGAAAAGGATTTCACCGTTAGTCTTAGAATTGAAAATCCTTAACTTAGGCGTGCAAAGCCTTAATTAATAATTAAATTTTTATTTTAGCGACCGAAGAAATATCTGGGGTATTACATCCTACCCCTCTAACAAGAAATCATCCCGAAATTTGCATACCTTCTTCAAATAGGTAAGGGTATTTCTCTTTCATCTTTTCTTCAAGTTCCCACGTGGCTTCTTCTTGCTCGTGGTGATTCCATAGCAATTTAACCAAAGGTATCGACTTATTTCTTAATTCTTGCTCTTTTCGATCCAAGATCGATAATGGTTTCTCTTCATAACTTAAGTCGGACTAAAAAACAACGTCTTGCTGGTTAATTACATGCTTAGGGTCAAAGACATACTTTCGTAATTTAGATACGTTAAACACGTTATGGACACTTCCTAGACTTGGCGGTAAGGCCAATCTATAAGCAACAGGTCCTACTTTCTCCAAAATCTCATAAGGTCCTATAAACCTTGGTCTGAGTTTACCTTTAACACCGAATCTAATGATTCCTTTAGACAGAGAAATCTTGAGGAAAACCTTATCCCCAATTTCAAAGCTAAGATCTGTTCGACGATCATCGGTGTAAGACTTCTGTCGGCTCTGGGCCTCTTTCATTCTAAATCGAATCTGTTGAATGATCTCGATCATTTCACTGACCGCATCGGGTCCTAGGTTCTTTCTTTCACCAACTTCATCCCAATAAAGTGGTGACCTACATTTCCTTCCATACAATGCCTCGTAAGGCGCCATTCCTATCGTTGCTTGATAACTGTTGTTGTACGCGAATTCGACTAATGACAAGATCTTTTCCCAATTCTCACTTCTATCCAATACTACCGTTCTTAACATATCAACGAGTATCTGAATCGTTCTCTCGTATTGTCCATCTGTCTGAGGGTGAAATGCGGTACTAAAATTAAGTTCGGTACCTAACTCCTTCTGCATAGTGATCCAAAATCTTGAAGTGAATTTGGCATCTCTATCAAACGTTATTGACTTTGGTATTCCGTGCAGACGTACAATCTCACGGACATACAACTGTGCCAACTTCTCTGATCCGTAGGTAATTGGGATTGGTAAAAAGTGAGCTGATTTCGTGAGCATATCGATAACTACCCAGATGGCAGTATTTCCTTTCTTAATCTTGGGCAAACCTGTCACAAAATCCATAGCTATATTTTCCCATTTCCATGTTGGAATACTTAATGGCTGTAACAACCCGTATGGTCGTCAGTGTAGAGCTTTCACTTGTTGACAAGCCAAACATCTTTCTAAAAACGAGGCAACATCTCGTTTCAAACCGTTCCACCAGAAATTCCTTCTTAAATCTTGATACATCTTCGTACTCCTTGGGTGTGCTGTATATGGCGTATCGTAAGCCTCACTCATGATGTCGTTCTTCAATTCATCGTCTTCAGGGATAAAAAGTCTGCCTTCAAACAAAATTACATTATCTGGTGCCTCGGAAAAACTGTCCGGTTTATCCATTCTTATCCTTAGTTGAAGCTTCTCAATCGACTCGTCCTTTCTCTGAGCACTTATGATTCTTTCTCGTAAGTCCGGTGTAGCTACGAGTGCTGCTATATGGTTTGTTATTGTTTCAGGTGTATCCAGCACTTCTAAATCCATTTTCTCAAATTTTTGCACAAGTGTTTCTTCTTCGATAAAGAGACACCCTAATTTGGTTGGAGTCTTGCGACTCAGCGCGTCAGCTACAACGTTTGCTTTTCCTGGATGGTAGTTGATACCACAATCATAATCCTTGACTAATTCGAGCCATCGTCTTTGTCTCATATTCAATTCCTTTTGCTCGAAAAAGTATTTCAAACTCTTGTGGTCCGTAAAAATCTCAACCCTAACACCATAGAGATGATGTCTCCAAATTTTCAACGCATGCACAACGGCTGCTAGTTCTAAATCGTGGGTTGGATACTCAACTTCATGAGGTTGAAGTTGTCGTGAAGCATAAGCTATCACCTTTCCGTCTTGCATCAATACACACCCTAATCCGTTCTTTGAAGCATCTGTATAAACCACGTATTCCTTATTCGCTTCTGGCAGAGCTAACACGGGTGTTGTGGTTAACTTTTCCTTGAGTGTCTGAAAACTTGTCTCGCATTCGTCAGTCCGTAGTACTTGTTTTCCTTTCAGAGTAGTTGCGTCATAGGTCTAGAAATTGTAGAAAATCCCTCGATGAACTTTCTATAATAGCCAGCTAAACCTAAGAAACTCCTAATTTCGTTCGGCCTTGTTGGCGATTTCCAATCGCGTACTGCCTCTACCTTGGCAGTATCTACTTTGATGCATTCTGTTGATACTATGTGTCCAAGAAACATTACTTCCTTTAGCCAAATCTCGCACTTACTGAATTTGGCATAAAGTTTCTCAGCTCTAAGCATTTCTAATACTATTCGCAAGTGTTCCTCGTGCTCCTTCTTATTCTTGGAGTAAATGAGAATGTCGTCAATGAATACTAAGACGAATTTGTCTAAGTACGGGTGAAAAACTCGATTCATGAGATCCATGAATACTGCGGGAGTGTTAGTCAAACCAAATGGCATAACTAGGAATTCGTAATGGCCATATCTGGTTCAGAATGCAGTCTTAGGTATATCCTCGGGTTTGATTTTCAATTGATGATACCCAGATCTTAAATCTATTTTCGAAAAGACACTTGCGCCCTTAAGCTGATCAAAGAGGTCTTCTATCCTTGGCAAAGGATACTTATTCTTAAGGGTAATCTTATTTAGCTCTCGATAGTCTATGCACATCCTCATAGATCCATCCTTCTTTCTGACGAACAAAACAGGTGCTCCCCAAGGTGTGTCACGCCCCGACTCTCGGGGTGCGACTTACGAACAACAACAAACCTAAACAACTAACAACTAACTCAAATAAAGGGAACATGCTCGGGGAAAAACAAAGGCGGAATATAAGGCAATCAAATCTGATTTTCAAAAGCATAAAGAAATTATAATAACCGAGCATCTTAACTTCACTTTGAATGGGAATTCAAACAAGAAAATCATGCTGATGGGAAAGGAATTCCAACAAAAAGAGGAATCATACTTATGTACATCTTCAACAACAAGTCAAGTTACGAGCCCATCGCTCGGGATTACAAGATAAAGGGGTTACGAATTCAACAAGCATTCAAAGTCTTCGAGCACAACGCTCGAAATCAAGAACATGAATATAAAAGTGTTAACTTCAATAGACATTAGCTCAAAAAGATTGCAGCGGAAATTAGCATCAACTCCCAACACTTGCACGTATGAAGACGTACAAATGCCAGTCCGAAATTCAACGAAACTTAACCAACAAAACCAAACCACACCACCAAGTATCCACGCCATCGCCATCCAGTCAACCTGCATGTTTAGAAACACACGCAGGGCTGAGTACTTCGTACTCAGTGAACACAAGCCAAAACATTTGAATAAAGATGCTTTTAAAGCTATATTAATTGAACTTGCCTTGCCAAACATCACAAGTATTTAAGCAGTTTTAAAAACGGTTTTACTTGTGCATGCCAAAACATTTTTATTTAAAACGGACTGCACAGTCAAATAACATAATATAATAGCATGTATCATCTATCACAAATAACTTCATGTGCCGAGAAGTAGGCCTCCTTCTCAGACACTGTGACCGGCCTAACCGAAGCAAGGCTCACAGTCACCTCAACATCTACCACACGTGGGTTCCTGCTTTCACAGGATAATCACATCCTCATAGATGATAACACATACTAACTTCAATAAAATGGCAAGTCAATCACATTTGAAAAACCATAACATAATATTCAATAGCATACTAATTTTCATCGATAGATTTTGGTTCAGAAAAGCCCACCTGACTTCCGAAGAACTAGCTAGGTGGTCTAGGGCTATTTGTCCTTGCTTAACGATCCGTCCGGCTCGATCCTTCATAGTTCGACATCGATAGATAAGATATATGAAAGACGGACACAAAGGCGTTGGACTTAAACTGACGGACTTCTATTTGAGACGTCGCTCTCTTCGTTCTAACTTTTCTAAAAGATTTCACGTTCTCGTCTTTATTTCATTAACTCTATTCGAAAAGGTTAACTTACTACTCAAATTCGTACACTTTTCTCGTTCTAATTAATAACTTCATTGTTACAATTTATTACTTGAGCTTTCTTTCAAAGACTTTAGTTCATCTTCAAATTAACAATCAATCATTAAGCATACAAATTCAATCATCTTTTACATTATAAAACTATCATGCATTTAAATACTCATTCAAACATATAATAAATTCAAATAAATCAAACACTTCAAGACACATTAATATGCATTCCATTTGGGCCTTAAAGTCTAACTCGATTATGCATTTCTTTTTATGAAGGCTTAAACTATTGATTCTATCTTTCTTATTTACATAGACAACGCTTCATTCTACATCCGCTATCTTATAAGGTATTTTATAACTCTTATTTATTTAACAAAAATTCTCTTAGTTTTTAATAAACTCTTTTGAAATTATAAATTCTTGTTCAATTCTAACTTGATTCTCATTTCTTAACTCGAATATTATTCCTTTAATTATTTCTTCTTTATTTGTTTTAAACCTTTAAGCTATTTCTTACTTAATGATTTCTTTATCTTTTGATAAACATTTTTATGAATTAATTCACTTTATTATAAAAGATCTTTTTATTGTATTTTTAGTAAAATTTCAAGTTTTTAAATTTTAATACAAAGTATTTAATTAAGAAATCTTTTTCATACATCTTTTATTTAATTAAAAGCTTTTCAAATTTAAATCTTTTTATCAAAACTTCTATCTTTTTTCTATATTCAAACTATCATTCATATAAACATTGAAATACTTAAACATCCAATTATTTTTATTGTTTCTATACTTAATTTCTTTCAAAAATTTCAACATGCAATCTTATTTTCTTCACTTAAACACATGTATGATAATATCAACATAACATACAATCATTTTATAGATCAAAACATCACTCAATTCATCAACAAAATCAACAAAATAATTTCTCTATTTTCTTCAAAAACACACGGCACACATGCACATATTTTGTGTGTTTTATTTCTCAATTTTTCATGCAATTAATCTCATTACTAAAATGATAAAAATAACAATTCAAGCATCAAAATAAAAATAACTCAAAGATTCACATTTTTCCTATTTTTACTATATTTTTCGGCTTTTATCATTTTTTTAGGGTTTTAGTTTCTTTTTCTTCTCTTAATTCATCGATTAACATCTAGTGCTCGATTCTCCTAATGAATTCTTCTCACTCGATTAGCACATGCATATCCTAAGTTTGCCTAAACATAAATTAAATAACATGCATGCATAGATCTTTTCTTTAGGACTTATAGACATACATTTTACAACTAATCAAATGAAATCATATTTAAATAAATGGGAATTCTTCTCTTGGCTCTTGGGATTGAAATGAATGGAAATGGTAGCTTCAAAGCTTGGATCTTGAAAAGAAGAAGAATATCTTCTTGAATCCTCAAAGAAAAAGAAAGAATATAGGATTAATCATCCATAGGTTTAGGAATCAAAATGAAGAAAAATGTTGGAAATTCTTGAATTCAACTTCAAGAACTTGGAAATTTGTACCTTTCTTTGAAAATATGGATGGAATTGATGGAGGATTAATGGCTTCTACTTCATTTCCATGGAGGATAAGCTTGAATCTATAGTTGCATGTGAAGAAAAATCAATGGAGGTGTGAGAGAGAGGGAATGCCGAGAGGGAGAGAGAGTTGGAGAGAGTTTTTCTTTTGTTTTGTGAGAGTGAGATAGATCGAATGAGAGAGAGATGGAAATGAATGAATAAGTTGCTGGTTTTCTCTCTTGTCTTAGGTGAAAAGGTTTCAAAATTCAACAAAGTGAAAAGGAATTAACTTGTTGGAAATTGTAAAAACAAGACTTGATGTTTGATTTGAAGTTAACTTGTTTACATAATTCAAGCAAGCTATGTACATGACACCACTATGTATTGTTGGTCTTGGAACTTGAGGGTTGATGGGAGAGGGTTGTGAGGTGGCGAGAGAGGGAGAGAGGTGGTTGACACGTGTCGTCGTCGTGTCGTTACGGGTATTAATTATCCGGCCGTAAAAGTTTTCTGGGTAAAATGATTCGTATTAATTTCGTTTTGTTCTATTAACGGGGCTAACCTCTTCTCGTTTCACTCTTTACACTAACTCGTCCCAATCCTATGTCACGTCTCAAATTAAAAGATTAAAGGCTTCGATCATTTTAGTCCTTTAATTCTTAAAAGAATTTAATCGGCTTATTATTTCGTTTATTAATACTTTTCAAGACTAATGCCTCATTTCTCTTCTCAATTCTCGGATAAGTTCTTATCCTATCTCAGTGATCTTAAAAGAAATTCTAAGTTCGAAGGTTCTAATTTAATTCTATTCTAAGTTTATCGGCGTAAACATATTCCTCGGCGATTAACGTTGTGTTATCTTAACTAAACAAACTTCTCGGGATTTTTCCGGAATTTGATCTCATACTCATTTTCATATAAACGACTCAACAAACATATCACATCATCATCATCTAAGATAAATAGAACAGATAAATTCACACAAGATTCACAAGGCAATTTAAACGTTTTATTCAAAACTCATCGATTAGAAAAGAAAAATTTTACTCCTAAATTCTCATCTTTGAACTACTCGGTTAATTAGACGCTCTCTTAAAGGGATAAAAATTCGGGGTATCACAAGGTGAAACACTCGGTCTAATAAAACCAAGGTCTAACAACTCTTGCAATTGGATCTTAAGCTCTTCTAACTCCCTAGGTGCCATCCTATATGGGGCTTTTGATTTGGGGGCCGATCCTGGTTCTAAGTCGATTGTGAAATCTACGTGATGGTCGGGTGGTAAACCAGGTAATATTTCTGGAAAGACGTCTTCATATTCGTTAACAACTTTTACGTCTTGAATGGTCTTCTTGGCTCCTGGTTCTCCAACTAGGTACACAAGATAAGCTGTGCAACCCTTCTTCTTTTACGTCGTGAAACACGTTATGCGAATTTCTGAAACTAGGCGGTAACGCTAAACGATACGATACGGATCCAATCCTCTCAAGGATCTCGTACGGTCCTATAAAACGAGGTCTAAGCTTTCCTTTAACTCCAAAATGATAAAATCCTTTCGAGGGGGACACTTTTAAAAATACTTTATCTCCTTCTTTAAATTCTAACTTAGATCTACGATTATCGGCATACGACTTCTGTCGACTTTGAGCTTCCTTAATCTTCTCACGGATCTGACGTACAGATTCTATCATTTCCTCAATCGCTTCTTGCCCTAACACTTTCCTTTCACCTAATTCATTCCAATATAACGGTGATCTACACTTCTTTCCGTAAAGAGCTTCATACGGGGCCATTCCTATCGTATTCTGATAGCTATTGTTGTATGCGAACTCAACAAGAGGTAAAACTTTTTCCCACTCGACTCCTTATCTAACAAGACGGCTCTTAACATATCTTCGAGAATTTGAATCGTTCGCTCGTACTGACCATCGGTTTGAGGGTGGTAAGCAGTACTGAACTGCAATTGGGTTCCTAACTCTTTATGGAAACTTTCCCAAAAACGGGCGGTAAACTTCGAATCTCTATCAGAGGTGATCGTTTTCAGAATTCCATGCAACTTCACAATTTCTTTGATGTAGATCTCGGCTAACTTGGCTGATCCATAGGTATGTGGAATAGGTATGAAATGAGCAGACTTCGTCAACCTATCCACTATTACCCATACTACTGTATTTCCTTTTCTTGATCTTGGCAATCCTGTCACAAAATCCATTGTGATTCCATCCCACTTCCACTCTGGGACGGGTAACGGTTGTAGAGGTCCATACGGTTTTTGATGTAAGGACTTCACTTGCTGGCAAGCTAAACATCTTTCAACGAACAATGCTACATCCGTCTTTATTCCGTTCCACCAAAACTGGTTCTTTAGGTCTTGGTACATTTTTGTGCTGCCAGGGTGGGCTGTATACGGGGTTTCATGAGCTTCACTCATTATCTCGTTCTTCAACTTGTCATCGTTAGGTACGCAAATTCTTCCTTGATACAACAACGCATTATCGCTTGTTTCTATAAAATCCTTAACTTCTCCACTCCTCACCTTCCTTCGTAGCTTTTCTAACTCTTCGTCTCTTCTTTGGCCTTCTACGATACGGGTTCTTAAGTTAGGTATCACTACTAAGGTAGCAATTACTTGATCTACTGTCGCTGGCGGTACGATTACTTCAATCTTCATTTTCGCAAACTCTTCAATCAACTCGACTTCATCGGTTAAAAGAAATCCTAACTCGATCCTATTCGACTTTTCCTTCCTTTTCTTTCTACTTAACACGTCGGCTACTACGTTCGCTTTACCGGGATGGTAAGATATCTTGCAATCGTAGTCTTTCACTAACTCAAGCCATCTCCTTTGTCTCATGTTCAACTCCTTCTGTTCGAAGAAGTACTTCAGGCTTTTGTGATCTGAGAATATTTCACACTTCGCTCCATAAAGGTAATGTCGCCATATTTTCAAAGCATGAACGACGGCTGCTAATTCTAGGTCGTGGGTTGGATACTTCTCTTCATGAGGTTTGAGTTGCCTAGACGCATATGCAATCACTTTTCCATTTTGCATTAACACGCATCCTAGTCCTTGAGCAGATGCATCGGTATAAACAACATAATCTTTATCTGGCTCGGGTAGGGCTAGAATTGGGGCTGTCGTTAATCTCGTCTTGAGTTCTTGAAAACTTTTCTCACACTCTTCCATCCATGTGAACTTCACTTCTTTCTTCAACAGGCTCGTCATCGGTTTCGCGATCTTAGAAAATCTTTCAATGAATCTCCGGTAGTATCTTGCTAAACCAAGAAAACTACGGATTTCATGTATTGACGTCGGGGACTTCCAATCTTGCATAGCTTTCACCTTCTCCATATCCACTTGGATGCCTTCGGACGAAACTACGTGTCCTAAGAAATTTACTGCCTTTAACCAAAATTCGCACTTACTGAATTTGACATACAGCTTTTCCGTTCTAAGCGTTTCTAACACGATTCTTAAATGCTCTTCATGCTCAGCTTCACTCCTTGAATACACCAAAATATCGTCTATAAAGACAATCACGAACTTGTCCAAATATTCGTGAAAAACTCTATTCATCATATCCATGAACACTGCCGGGGCATTTGTTAATCCAAATGGCATTACTATGAATTCGTAATGTCCATATCTCGTTCTAAAAGCAGTCTTCGGAATATCTTCTTGCTTGATCTTCAGTTGGTGGTATCCAGACCTTAAGTCAATCTTGGAGAAAACATCGGCTCCTTTTAACTGGTCAAACAAATCATCTATCCTTGGCAAAGGATATTTGTTCTTCAACGTAATCTTGTTTAACTCTCGGTAGTCTATGCACATCCTTAAACTACCATCTTTCTTCTTCACGAACAAAATCGGAGCACCCCAAGGCAATACACTCGGTCGAATGTAGCCTAAGTCCAACAATTCTTGCAGTTGGATCTTCAACTCTTGAAGTTCCTTTGGGGCCATTCGATACGGTGCCTTGGATATCGGGGCTGATCCTGGTTCTAAATCGATTGAAAACTCTAACTGACGATCAGGGGGTAAACCTGGTAACACTTCGGGAAACACATCCTTGAATTCTCTCACGATTGGAACATCATCGATACTTAACTCGGGATTTTCGTCCTTATTCAGATAGACTAGGTACGCTTGGGTTCCTTTCTTCCGCATTAAACTTTGCGCTTTCATGGCTGAAATTATCGGTACGCTCTTCTTCACTCTCCTTTCCACTCCGAAATCTATGGTTAACTCTTCTCTAGGGGGTTTAAACGATATCTGTCTCAAATCGCATCGAATCGTCGCAAAATTCTCGGTTAACCAATCCATTCCTAGGATTATATCGATGTCACACATCTGGATTACATTCAGGGATTTCGCGACTAACTTACGGTTTCCGACTTCAATTTCTAGGTTCGAGAAAACATGCGAAACTAATGCAGACTTTCCTAAAGGGGTTGCGACACTAAGCATTTGATTCGATTCTTCTACTTCTAGTTCTAGGTTCTCTACGCAAATACTAGATATAAACGAATGCGAAGCTCCGGTATCAAACAAAACAATAACAGGTATGTTGTTAAGCTTTCCCATACCTGCCAGATTTCCTTTCTCCTTTTCCTGCGGTTTCTGTTCAATCGCGTACGTTCTTTGAAAAAGTGGCGGTTCTTGCTGAGGAGGTTGCTGCCTTGGCTGCGGCGGCTTACGTTGACGTGGAACGAACTTCTGAAGAGGGGCTGCCTCGATAGCTTTCATTTGCGATGGCTGGAACTGGTTTGGCCTTCCGCTTCTAAACCCTTGTTGCTTACTTGGGCACTGGTTCGAGAAATGACCAGGCTGACCACAAGTGTAGCAAACGTTGCTTCCACTCTTACAAACGCCTTGATGCATCTTTCCGCATTTCGCACAGGGAGGGAATCCTAAAGGTCCGATGGGTAGGTTGCCTCGGTTCGTTTGCGGTGCCTTTCCCTTCTGTGGCTGCGGTTGGCTCTTTCCTTGCCATTGCTTCTTGGTTGGTTGGGTTCCACTAATCCATTTCCCTTTTCTTTTTCCGTATTGGCCGTACTGGGGTTGTTGAGCAGACGCGGTCGTGATTAGCTGGCTTTGGGGTTGGGGATTCGCTGAGGGTTGCGATCCTTTTTCCGGTTGCATTGCTAATTCCATATCTAAGGCTCGGTTTAAAGCTTCGGCGTACGTCAAACCACTTTGGCTGGCGAGAACTACTCTAATATCTTGCCTAAGACCTGCTCTAAACAACTCGCACATTTTCTCATCGGTGTCGACCATATCGGGCGCAAAACGAGCTAACTCACAAAACTCTCGGTCGTACTCGGCTACAGATCTTTTTCCTTGCTTTAGATTGGTAAACTCGTTGGATTTCTGCTTACGATAACTTCTTGGCACAAACTTTTCGTACAACGCTTCCTTAAACTAATCCCATGACAACTCTTCGCGTTCTTCGGGAGAATACATCCTTTGCTTTGCTTCCCACCAATAATCGGCTGTTCCTTTAAGCTGATACGCCATGCATTCTAAACGTTCGCGATCGGAACAACGAAGAAAACAAAAAATTCGCTCTAAAGAACGAATCCAGTCTTCGGCATCAGCCAGTCGCCTTTACCGTCGAACGTCGGGGGATTTTGTCGGAGAAACAACTCTTCGACTCGTCTTTCGTTTTGAGGGGGTGGAGTAGGATCACGCTGCCCTTCTGCATTATCTTCGGGAATCCTAACGTTTCTACGTCTTGGCGGCATACTAAAGATTAAAACGAGGGAAAAAACTTTAACCACTCTAGGTTTTTAGCTTACAGGGAACCTTTCTCGATTCTGAACATATTTCTCTTTTGGGAGGAACACGATTCTAATCGGTACTTAGGTAAATAACAACAATTTAAAACTTTCTTAAGCAATTCATTACTTCAATTTCTCATATATATATGCATCTCATTCAGTTTCTAATAATTGTCACATACTCATATCATCATATATTCATATCATCACATATTCATATCATCATATATTCATATCATCATCATATATTCTCAAATCAATCAATCATAATCACAGAGCAAATATCATCACTTCATATTCAAATACTCAATTCGATTCAATAACTCAGAAAATTTCAACTTCATTTCAAAGAACTTAATATTTTACTTCCAAACGCTTAACAGCGGCATTTCCTAGGATTTATAGCACTTAGGGAATTTACTTTGGAAAACATTTCCCTTTTTCCTAGTCAAGTTATGATAGTCTTCATCTTAGGTTACAACACAACTAAAAGAAAAATAAAAAGAGTTCAACTCTCACACTCGATTTAAAAACGATTGAATTCAACTACTTTTTTTTTTTTTGGAACATTCCTACACGTAGGAGTCATCTTCACTTGGTCCGCTATCATCATACTGTTCCGCTTCGGAATCCACTCCGTAGTGCTCTATAATTTCTTCATCTTCTTCCGGGTCTTCTTCCTCTTCTTCTTCCTCTTCACGCATTTGTCCTTCAAACAGCACGTCATCTTCCTCGACATTATCATCTTCTATGGCGAAACACTCGCATTCGGCTTCTCTCAAGGCTTCTTCACACTCTTCTAGGGTATAATTCATCGCAGCTAGTTCAGATTCGATCCGTGGTTGGGTAGGAAAAACATTGTTAGGTAGAGGCTGAAGATATCCGGTTCCTACAGTCGCTGCATCAACGGTTTCACTTCCATTTGCTTTATCGTCGCTTGAGGATTCTGCTCTAGGATGGCTTACAAAGGTTGCTTGTGGATGATTCATATAAGCAGCTATTTGGTTTTCATTTGAAGAAGAATTTTCATCACATCCATTTGGCTGCAATGTTGATAAGTCAGAAAACAAGGGAATCAAGAAAATTAAGCTAAAAAGCACACCACTTACAAATGGGTAATCTGCAAGAGGATTCTGAGGTTGAAGATTAGTTCGTGGCGGCGAATTGATGTGGAGAGAAACAGTTCCACTTGGAGGAATTGGTGAAGGATTACGAACAAAGTCATTCAACAAGCTTGGGGTATCATTTTCATAAGGTTCGGACGGAGGAGCACCATAGGACATAAAACGAGCTGAAATCATGGAGATAAAAGCATTTACGTCGCCGTAAAGGGTTCGGTCGAAGTAACGGTAGCCTAGAAATCGAGAGACAAGAGATGCTGCCCAGTCCTTCCATTCTTCTGGTAGCGCTTGAATTAGGTGCGTCATGCCTTCTAACGGTCCTACGTCCATATATTGAACTTTTACCCAAATCGTATGGTATCGTGCTAAAAATTCTGCTAAAGATTCGTTATTTTCCATTCTCGCGTGCAAATACTCTTGCATCCAATCGACGTTGTCCATCCTATACGAATTTTAAACGCGTAAGCAACTTAACAAACTATCGAACATATTACGAATTCTACTACCTACTCATTTCTGCGTTCCAAAGAGGAATTTTTGGTCAATTCCAAATTATGTAACCAATCGCACACACGCCTTATTCTTTCCGATCTTTTCACACGCACTCGCAAAGGGGTAGACATTCTAAAACAATCTAGCTATTAAACAACTTAACAAATTATCTCAAAACATCATAACTCAACGAAATAACTTTAAGAAAATTCTCAACATTTAATAACTCAAACATCATTTTAACTTGAAAAGAAAACTTTTAGAAAAAGACATACCTGGTTGCCGGATGAGATGGAGGATAACTTGGTGTGGTTTACTGACTCAATTAAGTCTAGGAATTAAATCTAGACTCGACTCATCAAAGAATAACAGACTTTAGAACAAATAAGAGCCTTGCTCTGATACCAACCTGTCACGCCCCGACTCTCGGGGTGCGACTTACGAACAACAACAAACCTAAACAACTAACAACTAACTCAAATAAAGGGAACATGCTCGGGGAAAAACAAAGGCGGAATATAAGGCAATCAAATCTGGTTTTCAAAAGTATAAAGAAATAATAATAACCGAGCATCTTAACTTCACTTTGAATGGGAATTCAAACAAGAAAATCATGCTGATGGGAAAGGAATTCCAACAAAAAGAGGAATCATACGAATATGTACATCAAGATAAGGAAACATGTTCAACAACAAGTCAAGTTACGAGCACATCGCTCGGGATTACAAGATAAAGGGGTTACGAATTCAACAAGCATTCAAAGTCTTCGAGCACAACGCTCGGAATCAAGAACATGAATATAAAAGTGTTAAATTCAACAGACATTAGCTCAAAAAGATTGCAGCGGAAATTAGCATCAACTCCCAACACTTGCACGTATGAAGACGTACAAATGCCAGTCCGAAATTCAACGAAACTTAACCAACAAAACCAAACCACACCACCAAGTATCCACGCCATCGCCATCTAGTCAACCTGCATGTTTAGAAACACACGCAGGGCTGAGTACTTCGTACTCAGTGAACACAAGCCAAAACATTTGAATAAAGATGCTTTTAAAGCTATATTAATTGAACTTGCCTTGCCAAACATCACAAGTATTTAAGCAGTTTTAAAAACGGTTTTACTTGTGCATGCCAAAACATTTTTATTTAAAACGGACTGCGCAGTCAAATAACATAATATAATAGCATGTATCATCTATCACAAATAACTTCATGTGCCGAGAAGTAGGCCTCCTTCTCAGACACTATGACCGGCCTAACCGAAGCAAGGCTCACAGTCACCTCAACATCTACCACACGTGGGTTCCTGCTTTTACAGGATAATCACATCCTCATAGATGATAACACATACTAACTTCAATAAAATGGCAAGTCAATCACATTTGAAAAACCATAACATAATATTCAATAGCATACTAATTTTCATCGATAGATTTTGGTTCAGAAAAGCCCACCTGACTTCCGAAGAACTAGCTAGGTGGTCTAGGGCTATTTGTCCTTGCTTAACGATCCGTCCGGCTCGATCCTTCATAGTTCAACATCGATAGATAAGATATATGAAAGACGGACACAAAGGCATTGGACTTAAACTGACGAACTTCTATATGAGTCGTCGCTCTCTTCGTTCTAACTTTTCTAAAAGATCTCACGTTCTCGTCTTTATTTCATTAACTCTATTCGAAAAGGTTAACTTACTACTCAAATCGTACACTTTTCTCCTTCTAATTAGTAACTTCATTGTTACAATTTATTACTTGAGCTTTCTTTCAAAGACTTTAGTTCATCTTCAAATTAACAATCAATCATTTAGCATACAAATTCAATCATCTTTTACATTATAAAACTATCATGCATTTAAATACTCATTCAAACATATAATAAATTCAAATAAATCAAACACTTCAAGACACATTAATATGCATTCCATTTGGGCCTTAAAGTCTAACTCGATTATGCATTTCTTTTTATGAAGGCTTAAACTATTGATTCTATCTTTCTTATTTACATAGACAACGCTTCATTCTACATCCGCTATCTTATAAGGTATTTTATAACTCTTATTTATTTAACAAAAATTCTCTTAGTTTTTAATAAACTCTTTTGAAATTATAAATTCTTGTTCAATTCTAACTTGATTCTCATTTCTTAACTCGAATATTATTCCTTTAATTATTTCTTCTTTATTTGTTTTAAACCTTTAAGCTATTTCTTACTTAATGATTTCTTTATCTTTTGATAAACATTTTTATGAATTAATTCACTTTATTATAAGAGATCTTTTTATTGTATTTTTAGTAAAATTTCAAGTTTTTAAATTTTAATACAAAGTATTTAATTAAGAAATCTTTTTCATACATCTTTTATTTAATTAAAAGCTTTTCAAATTTAAATCTTTTTATCAAAACTTCTATCTTTTTTCTATATTCAAACTATCATTCATATAAACATTGAAATACTTAAACATCCAATTATTTTTATTGTTTCTATACTTAATTTCTTTCAAAAATTTCAACATGCAATATTATTTTCTTTACTTAAACACATGTATGATAATATCAACATAACATACAATCATTTCATAGATCAAAACATCACTCAATTCATCAACAAAATCAACAAAATAATTTCTCTATTTTCTTCAAAAACACACGGCACACATGCACATATTTTGTGTGTTTTATTTCTCAATTTTTCATGCAATTAATCTCATTACTAACATGATAAAAATAACAATTCAAGCATCAAAATAACAATAACTCAAAGATTCACATTTTTCCTATTTTTACTATATTTTTCAGCTTTTATCATTTTTTTAGGGTTTTAGTTTCTTTTTCTTCTCTTAATTCATCGATTAACATCTAGTGCTCGATTCTCCTAACGAATTCTTCTCACTCGATTAGCACATGCATATCCTAAGTTTGCCTAAACATAAATTAAATAACATGCATGCATAGATCTTTTCTTTAGGACTTATAGACATACATTTTACAACTAATCAAATGAAATCATACTTAAATAAATGGGAATTCTTCTCTTGGCTCTTGGGATTGAAATGAATGGAAATGGTAGCTTCAAAGCTTGGATCTTGAAAAGAAGAAGAATATCTTCTTGAATCCTCAAAGAAAAAGAAAGAATATAGGATTAATCATCCATAGGTTTAGGAATCAAAATGAAGAAAAATGTTGGAAATTCTTGAATTCAACTTCAAGAACTTGGAAATTTGTACCTTTCTTTGAAAATATGGATGGAATTGATGGAGGATTAATGACTTCTACTTCATTTCCATGGAGGATAAGCTTGAATCTATAGTTGCATGTGAAGAAAAATCAATGGAGGTGTGAGAGAGAGGGAATGCCGAGAGGGAGAGAGAGTTGGAGAGAGTTTTTCTTTTGTTTTGTGAGAGTGAGATAGATCGAATGAGAGAGAGATGGAAATGAATGAATAAGTTGCTGGTTTTCTCTCTTGTCTTAGGTGAAAAGGTTTCAAAATTCAACAAAGTGAAAAGGAATTAACTTGTTGGAAATTGTAAAAACAAGACTTGATGTTTGATTTGAAGTTAACTTGTTTACATAATTCAAGCAAGCTATGTACATGACACCACTATGTATTGTTGGTCTTGGAACTTGAGGGTTGATGGGAGAGGGTTGTGAGGTGGTGAGAGAGGGAGAGAGGTGGTTGACACGTGTCGTCGTCGTGTCGTTACGGGTATTAATTATCCGGTCGTAAAGGTTTTCCGGGTAAAATAATTCGTATTAATTCCGTTTTGTTCTATTAACGGGTCTAACCTCTTCTCGTTTCACTCTTTACACTAACTCGTCCCAATCCTATGTCACGTCTCAAATTAAAAGATTAAAGGCTTCGATCATTTTAGTCCTTTAATTCTTAAAAGAATTTAATCGGCTTATTATTTCGTTTATTAATCCTTTTCAAGACTAATGCCTCATTTCTCTTCTCAATTCTCGGATAAGTTCTTATCCTATCTCAGTGATCTTAAAAGAAATTCTAAGTTCGAAGGTTCTAATTTAATTCTATTCTAAGTTTATCGGCGTAAACATATTCCTCGGCGATTAACGTTATGTTATCTTAACTAAACAAACTTCTCGGGATTTTTCCGAAATTTGATCTCATACTCATTTTCATATAAACGACTCAACAAACATATCACATCATCATCATCTAAGATAAATAGAACAGATAAATTCACACAAGATTCACAAGGCAATTTAAACGTTTTATTCAAAACTCATCGATTAGAAAAGAAAAATTTTACTCCTAAATTCTCATCTTTGAACTACTCGGTTAATTAGACGCTCTCTTAAAGGGATAAAAACTCGGGGTATCACAAGGTGAAACACTCGGTCTAATAAAACCAAGGTCTAACAACTCTTGCAATTGGATCTTAAGCTCTTCTAACTCCCTAGGTGCCATCCTATATGGGGCTTTTGATTTGGGGGCCGATCTTGGTTCTAAGTCGATTGTGAAATCTACGTGATGGTCGGGTGGTAAACTAGGTAATATTTCTGGAAAGACGTCTTCATATTCGTTAACAATTTTTACGTCTTGAATGGTCTTCTTGGCTCCTGGTTCTCCAACTAGGTACACAAGATAAGCTGTGCAACCCTTCTTCTTCATCAACTTCTTGGCTTGTAGGGCGGATATTATCGGTATCCTCTTGCCCATCGCAATCTCATGAAATTCTGTCGGCTCTTTTCCTGGTGGCTAGAAAGAGATTTTCTCTCGTTGCAGAGAATCGTGGCATAATTCTCAGACAACCAGTCCATTCCTAGGATTATGTCTACATCCCACATTATCATGACGTTCAAGTTGTTCGCTTTAACCTTAAGATTTCCAATTTCTAATTCTAGGTTAGAGCAAACATGCATGGAAGTAGTGATCTCTCCTGAAGGTGTAGTTACTCTCATAGCGTGTTCAGCTCGTACAGGTCTGATATCTAAGTTATCCGCACATGAACCAGCAATAAAAGAATACGATGCGCCAGTATCAAACAATATCTTAATAGGGGTATTATGAAGTTTACCCATACCTGCTAGGTTTCCCTTGCCCTTATTCTGAGCATTTTGTTTGATCGCACATGCCCTGGCATTCTGTTGCTGTTGAGCGTGCTGCTGGAATTGCTGCTGTGTCATCTGCTGCTACGGCTGTGCCTGAATTGCCCTCAAAGGCTGGGGCTATCCATACTGATTTTGTCGTGCCGCTTGCAACGGTTTCAGGCAATACCTCTTAATGTGCCCCTTCTGCCCGCAATTGAAGCAACTTCCAGAGTTTGCTTGACAAATCCCGAAGTGTACCCTATTACACTTAGGACAGGCAGGAATGGTAGCTCTTCCTTGGTTGTTCCTTTGTTGCCCTTGCTGGTTATTTCCTTTCCATGGTCCCACTTGATTATTTCCTTGTATATACAGTCCCTTACAGTTAACTCAGCGGTCCGATCGATTAGTTAGACCCCATTTGGCTAACTCAGAAAGGCACAAGAGAACTCACATAAAATAAAGTATTTTCATACCATGATAATCACTTTAAAACACAGTTATAAAGCGATAAGTAAACATTTTCGAGCATCGCTCATTTGATTTGATATATAGAAAAGCCCACCTTAGCTGATTACAGAACTAAACACGAGCTTCCATCTTTTGATCTTCCGTCCTGTCTTCTAAACTCGACTTTCTCCTTTGAACGTAAATAATCGAACTTTAATAAACGGTCGAGACGATAAAAGAAATAGAAAATCAAATTTGGTTTAAGACTTTTAGGCCTTTGCACTTTAACTAGTCTTTTTCGATTAACAAGGAAACGAAACTCGAACATATCTCGTTTAGAACTAACTCAGTTCCTTACTCGACACTTAGGTCAGTTAATAACGGAAGTTGATAACTTATAACGACTTAGAAGTTCTCAAAGAACTAAGTTAAAAAGAATTCAACTTGAGAAAATAGGTTTTTTAACTTTTCTGCACAAGACAATAGTTCTGGAGTTCATACAGAACAGAATTCTGCGAAACAGGAGATGATTTTGGTACCAAAAGAAAGCTACGGATGTCTAGTTTATTGTTCAATTTACGGATCTCG
This sequence comes from Schizonepeta tenuifolia, assembly GCA_029490685.1. Classification (NCBI taxonomy): domain Eukaryota; kingdom Viridiplantae; phylum Streptophyta; class Magnoliopsida; order Lamiales; family Lamiaceae; genus Schizonepeta; species Schizonepeta tenuifolia. The sequence goes on from CM055955.1 coordinate 61,462,083, forward strand.
ATTTCGTTAAGCAAGCAGAAAGTTACGATAGTTTCCGTAAAGGGTCGCAAAACAGTCCGAGTTAACCCTAATGCTCGATAAAACTCGACGCACAATTTCCTAGGTTCGATCAATACTATACAACCTTTATGCTCACGTAATTACTATCATTTTATAGTCATGACACACATTCCTTTATCGTGAATACCTTCACGTCTCTTAATTAACAATATGACGAGCACTTCCTCGTCTTTTTCAACTATTCAATTACTAAACAATTTTCATTTCAATTCCATTTCAATCTTCTAACTTTTATTTCATATCTCGAATGGAAATATCACCAACTACATTCTTGTTTATTTATCAACATTAAACACTAATATCAAATTAGTTTCCTCATTCGACTTCCCTATCGACAATTAAACTCGTTTCGTCGCCTCTTACTAAAAACTTGACTTTCTTAGAATTCGTTTAAATTTTCCAATTACGTTCATTAACTACTAAGATTAGCAAATATTCAAACCATCAACCTATATCATTATCCATACTAAACTTATCGATGATTCTTCGTCTTTTAATAAAAATTCAATATTCTCCGAATTCGCTCAAACTTTCCAATTATCAACAATAACTATTAAGATTACTCAATATGAAAACCATATACTTATATCATTATCGAAACCTAACTTATCATCGATTCTTCGTCTCTTACGATTTCCGTTTTATTTTTAAAAAATTCTAATTAAATTATATGATGAAAACTACATACTTACTACATCTCATAAATCATATTACATCATCTAAATCATTACAAATTCTCATCCAACTACTCACTTCTTTCTCTCTTACAACTTGGTTTCTATTTTTAGAAAATTCTCAATTCATTCCCACATCAATCTACTAATACATAGAGTATAAATCTTCATACCAATCATCTAAAAATCAACTTAATCTTGAACTATAATTTTTCATAAATTTTCGGTCATAGCAAGGTTATTAAGGAGGATGATTTCCGCTTAATTTCTACCATAGAAATTCATTCTTAAGCATGAAAAAGCATGAATTAAACATAGAACATCCTTCCTACATCTTCCAAATTTCGGTCAAGACATAACTTAAGGAAATGAAATTTTGTTCGGTTCAAACTATAGAGGAAACTCTTACCTTAACGATTATGAACTCGGAATTAAGATTGATCGGAAGATGATTTAGTTATGTAACTTGAATGCTTGAAGAACTTGAGAGCTTATATGGAGAAAATGAAGAACAAGAGAGAGAAGGGAGAGAGAGAGAGGTGAATGGTAGCAATAAGGGGAGAGAGAAGAGAGAAAATGGTGAGGTGTTAAGATATTTATACCATAAAGTAGAAAAAGATCTAACAAGGTGACTCACACCCTATAGGTGGCGGTTTAGGGGGGATATTTAGTCGAAAATATCGCATTTTACGGGTCTAACACGGCGTATATAAATCGAGAAATTAATTTTCTAGACGGTTACGTTTTTGACGAAATCTAATTCGACCATTAGATTGGAAATAATTTACTTAGTCGGAAAGCATATTTTGATTTCCGAAATTCGAAGAAAAGTCGGGACATGACAGTCCAAATTTTGCCCAGAAAAATAATAAAAACTGACTTTCTCCGGTAGACTCGTATCGCAGAAAAAGTGAATGTAAAATCAGACGGTTTTTCGATCTGAGTTTTCGAACGAAAATTCTATCGGACGCGAAAACCCTAATACAGTAGTCGTTCATCCGACTTCTGGAATTTATTTTCAGAAACGGATTTCACCATTAGTCTTAGAATTGAAAATCCTTAACTTAGGCGTGCAAAGCCTTAATTAATAATTAAATTTTTATTTTAGCGACGGAAGAAATATCTGGGGTATTACACTTCCTCTAGATCCTCTTCTGGATCCTCGTCATCATCATTGCCACTTCCTTGACCTTCAACAGCGGCCAATTCTTCGTAGTAACTATTGTAGGTGTGCCCTAAGACATCCCACTGGTTCGTCATATCTCCAATCTGTTCGTTAACAAAGCGAGTGTAATGTCCCGTAAAATCCTTACGTTCTAACATTTAAAGTTAATTAAATAAATGGCTTTGCACGCCTAAATTTATATTTTTTGAATTCTAAGGCTAACGGTCGAATCCGTTATTAAAAATAAATTACAGAAGTCTGCTAAACGGCTACTGTATTTAGGGTTAGAGCGTACGAAAAATTCTTAGTTTGTAAACTAAGAACGGAAAACCGTTTAATTTTACGTTTACAAAATCGCAATACGAACACGCTGAGAAAGTTTATTTTTACGTTTTTCCGGACGAAACTCGGACTTGTCGTCCCGAGTTTTTGTCAAAATAAATTTTATAAATTTATTTTCTAATTAAGTTCATACATTAGAATTTTCAAGTCAAATCGAATCGCGACGATTTTTGTACCGAACAACGTTTTTCGTCGTTCGTTTTCCCGTAACGTCGGATCGCGCCAGAAAAACCCGTAACCCTCTAATTTTTTCTGCATGCAGCCGTTTTTATTTTATTATTTATTTTGTTAAATAGTGGAAGACATGCATGGTGTTATGGTCTAAGTAGATGACACCTTAACCTTACTTTTCTTAATTTTCAATTTTATCATCATACCATGCAAGATAAACACCTAGACAAAACCAATTCCTCCCTACTCTCTCTATCTCTATCGGCAACTCTCTCTCTCCCTCAAACTTCATCTTCTTCATCCTTCCCATCCACCATTGAAGCCTTCTTCAAGAGCTTGAGAAAGAACACAAGTCCTCAATCCATCCATTCAAACACCATACATCCTTTGTTAAATCTTAAGGTAATTCTTCCCTCCACATTTCTATCCATTTAGTTTTCTTTTCTTCTCTTTTTCTTCATGATCGACTTTTTAGAGGTTTAGAATGGATGAATTGATCTTAGAATAATGAAATTGGATGTATTAGATATGATAATTAGGGATTAAAATTGATCAAAACCAAGAACCTTATCTTTTGTGTAAATGCAGAATTTTTTTGGGAAATTGTAGGATTTTTGTTTTTCTTCTTTTGATCATGGATTCATGCTTAATAGATGTTTAATTAGTGTATGGAATGAAAAGGGATTGAAAGCCCTATGTTGTTATGAAATTCAATTAGGGTTTGAATTATAAATTAGGGGTTTTTGCATGTTAGTTATTTTTGGAATTGCAAGTGATTAATAGTTGTTATAATAGTTTGATTAGTGAATAAATGATGCTAATTGGAGAAGAAAATCAACCCCTTAACATCTATATAAAACCAGAAATTTATAGAATAAATAGGAGTTTATACATGTTTGATATTAAGTGATGATTTGTTAGTTGATTATGTTGCAAATCATATTAGTTGATAATAGAAATTAAATGAGAATTTTCTAAAAATGTTAAAGGAAACATAAGAGGCAAAGATCACTTTATAAACTGAGTTATAATGATGTTAAGATATGTTTGCATGCATGAAAATGATTCAAGTTAGATATAGTTTAACGTCGTAAAGTTTGAACAAAAACCGACAACGTTGAAAAATCGCGTAAGAGACGAATATCTAGTTGTAACTGAAAATCAAGAAGTCGGATGAGAATTCTAAGTTGATATTACTGTTTATAATGAAATTTGGAATATTTTTCTAGTTGACATCATAAGCATCTGAGTTAATATAATATGGATTATAGTTGTAATCGAGAACTAGCGTTTGGATTTTCTTTGTTGGTTTAGTACTTGATAGTTGAAATCCGACGTTAGAACGTCGTGTTTTTGAACAAGTTGAGAAGGAGTTTGTCACGTACGGAGGTACGTGATGACTGCTTTAAGAGTCCAGTTTCTAAAAAAGTTGAATACGAGAATTTAAAACGAACCTCAAACGTTATACGGCGAACTTATAAATCAATTAGGGTTTCCACGGCAGTTTTGCGACCCTCGCCGGAAACTGTAATAACTTCCAGCTCGTTTATCGGATTTGTGATCCGTAAATTGGAGCGCGAACTAGACTTCCTAAGCTTTCTAATGGTACAGGGTCACCCCCTGTTTCCAAGTCCTCTGTTCTGGACAGCCTCCAGAGTTACTGGACTGTACAGTGAATTTTCAGTTTCTTGTTTTCTAAGTTGTTTAGTTCACAACTTAGTTTCTTTCAATCGTTTAAGCCGTTTTTATCTAACGAACATCTACCTACTGACCCTAGAGTCAAGTACAAGACCTCTAGTGATGGAGACCAATCGAGACCTTATATCTTATCTTTTCTTTAAAGAAGTAATAAACGAGAAATTCCTTAAATTGTTCAAAGAATTAAAGTAAATCGCCTAAGTTGATTCTTTCCAACTTAGCTTCTCTTAATCTTTAAAGTCGTATTAGGATATCGACTACCATCTCTACTGACCCGAGAGTCAAGTATGAGATCTTCCAAGTTCTAACGAGATTGATACGAGTCTCGTTTCCCGTTTAAGTAAAACGAATCTAGTAAGCATGCAAATGCCCAAAAGAATAAAATAACTAAATCTTTAATCGATTATCCTTTACAACCCGTTTTTAAAGTATGTTTATTTTACGATGAAGGAGGAAGCCAACTGTAGAGAAAGGACGGAAGATCCAAAGTTGGAAGTTTTGCTTTAAGTTCTGTAAATCAAGGTGGGCTTTTATCTATATCAAATAAAATGTGGGTTTTTCCACAACTCGAAAGTATTATTTATCGCTTTGATAATTGTGTTTTCAAAGTGATAATCTTGGCATAAATTGTTTCAACTATTTTATGTGAGTTCTCTTGTACCTATCTGAGTTAACATTCATGTTTTCCAGATTTCTGAGTTAACCTTCGGGTTTTCCAGACTTTTAGAGTTAATCTAACTAGGTTAACTAACGATCGGCTCTGAGTTAGCTGCTAAGTGCTTTCCAGAGTTAGTGCACTTTGTAACCTGTGGTGTATGTGGTATCCTGTTGAGGGGTAGCCAGCCACGGTGAATTAGCTTTGGTCAAGATTGAACATAACATACTCTAAAAAAATGCTTGCGCAAGCTGCTTTATACAAATTAGTCAGAAAATGTTTAGTAGGCTCGGGCCTTTTCAACAAACCCCGATGCGCTACGGTTATTAAATGCCAGATTATTTATACTTATGATTATGATTTCGGCATCGTGCCCACTAAGTACGTTTGTACTTAGCCCTGCATTGAAGCGATGGTGAGCGGCGACGGTTGATGTTGAGTTGAAAGATAGGATGCTTTAGTTAGAACTCTTCCGCTGCAGAACTCTAAATCTTTTCAAACACACCTTCTGAACAATACACTGTAGTTAAGTCTGTAATTTTGAACTTAGTCTCTTCTGTGTATTTTTGTCGAGTAATCACTCGTGATTAACTCTTTCTTATTTATATTCAAGTCTTATTCATGGTTTAATGATGTCTTTTCATGTATGTTTAGTCAGTTAGCCCCCTTCTTCCCTGCTTCTTTAATCCAACCCCAGTCGCACCCCGGCTTCTGCCGTCCCTCGGGATTTGGGGCTGTGACAGAGTGGTATCAGAGCAGTGTTCTTTTTCTGCTCTGCTTCTGAGTCAATCTTCTAGTGTAAGTTAGTGTGAGTCATTCTTTCAAGTACGAGTCATTCTTTGAAGTAATTTTCGTGAGAATTTAAGTACGAGAACATAAAACGAACCTAGGAAGTCACACGTCGATTTTATCAAACCTTAGGGTTAACTTCGGCAGTTTTGCGACCCTTTCCGGAAACTACCATATCTCTTAGCTCGTTTATCGGATTTGAGATCCATAAATTGGAGAGTAAAATAGACTTCCTAGGCTTTCATTCGGTACAGAGAACCTCCCCTGTTTCAGGGTACTCTGTTCTGGGCAGTCCTTAGAAGCTCTGCCTTGTGCAGTGAAGTTTCAAAACTAAATTTCTTAAGTTGATTCCTTCTCAATTTAATTTCTTTTGATCTTTTAAGTCGTTCCAAATATCGACTATCATAATTTACTGACCTTAGCGTCAAGTAAGAGTTCTAAATGAGAAATGTTTGATTCTCGTTCCCGTTTAATTAAAAGAATCTAGAGTAGCATGCAAAAGCCTAAAAGCTTAAGAACATATGAGAACTAATTCGAATTCGATTTCAATTTCCCTTTTCTTTTATCGACACGATGACTTATCGAAGTTATGATTATTTACGATGAAGGAGGAAGTCAGCACTTGGGATAAGACGAAGGATCGACGACAGAAAACTCGTTTAATAGTTCTGTAACTTATAAGGTGGGCTTTCCTATATATCAAATAAAACGAGCAATGCTCGAAAACCTTTCTTTATCGCTTTGATAACCGTGTTTTCAAAGTGATAATCATGGCATGAACTGTTTTTATGTTTTATGTGAGTTCTCTTATACCTTCTGAGTTAGCCGTCGTGCTTTCCAGATTTATGAGTTAATCAAAAGGGGTTAACTAACAATCGGCTCTGAGTTAGTCAAAAAGGGCTTTCCAGAGTTAGTGCACTTGTAGCCTGTGGTGTATGTGGTATCCTATTGAGGGGTAGCCAACCACAGTGAATTATGACTGGTCAAGATTTGAACGTAACATCTATGAAAAATGCTTCGAAGCTACTTTATGAATAAAAATGCAAATTTTTAATAGGCAAGGGCTCTTTTAAATGAAAACCCCCGATGCGCTATAAAAAGAGATGCCTGATTATCTATACCTATGATTATGTTTTCGGCAATGTGTCCACTAAGTACTTTCGTACTTAGCCCTGCATATGTTTTCTAAATGTGCAGGTTGAAGCGGCGACAGCGGTGGATGGTTGAGTTGAGGTCGAATAGAGTTAGAGAAGACTTATGTACTTAGTTCACTATTCTAATGCATAACTTTAAACTTTATTGTTTATGTTTAATCACTGTAGACTAAGTTCTGTAATTATAACTTAGTTTTTCTTTTGAGAACTTCGTCGAGTAATCCATCGTGATTAACTCTATCTTTTGGTAATAACGTCTTGTTCATAGAATTTATGATGTCTCTTATGTATGTTTATTCAGTCAGTCCCTTTTTTCCCCGCTTCTTTAATCCAATCCCAGTCGTACCCCGGCTTCTGCCGTGTCATAGCCCCAAATCCCGAGGGACGGCAGAAGCCGGGGTGCGACTGGGATTGGATTAAAGAAGCAGGGAAGAAGGGGACTGACTAATTAAACATACATAAAAGACATCATACATTCAATGAACAAGACTTTACTATTAAAAAGGAAGAGTTAATCACGAAGGATTACTCGACAGAAAGTACTAGAAAACATCTAAGTTAAAGTTTACAGACTTAAACTACAGTGATTCACCAAATGTACATAACGTCAAAAAGGTCTAGAGTTTTGCATCGGAAAGTAGGTTATAAGCTAAAGCTTCCTAACAACTCGACTCAACTTCAACCACCGCCGCTCTCGTCGCTTCAACTTGCACATTTAGAAAACATATGCAGGGCTAAGTACGAAAGTACTTAGTGGGCACGTTGCCGAAAACATATACATAAGTATAGATAATCTGGCATTTCATAAATTGTAGCACACCGGGGTTTTATTAAAATAGCCCGTGTCTACTAAAACATTTTCTGACTCATTTTCACAATTTGGCTTGATCAAGCACTTTTTATAGATGTTACGTTCAAATCTTGACCAATTCTCATTCACCATGGCTGGTTACCACTCAACAGGATACCACATACAGCACAGGCTACAAAGTGCACTAACTCTGGAAAGCACTTAATAGCTAACTCAGAGCCGATCGATAGTTAACAATCCTAGCGGTTAACTCATAAATTCTGGGAAACACGAATATTAACTCAGATAGGTACAAGAGAACTCACATAAAACATAAAACATAAAACAGTTCATGCCATAATTATCACTTTGAAAACACGGATATCAAAGCGATAAAGAAAAGTTTTCGAGCATTGCTCGTTTTGTTTTATATATATAAAAGCCAACCTCGATGATACAGAACTACTAAACAGGTTTCCGTTCTTCTGTTCTTCCGTCCTTTCCTTAGCACTGGCTTCCTCCTTCACCGTAAAATAATCACACTTTAAATTCGGTCGTAAAAGATAATCGAATATGGAAATTCGAATTAGGTTTTAGTCGTTTTGTTTCTTTAGGCATTTGCACGCTAATAGTTTCATTTTAATTAAACGGGAATGAGACTTGAACAAATCTCGTTTAGAACTTGAAAGGTTTCATACTCGACTCTTAGGTCAGTAGAAAAGGTAGTCGTTAACTTATTACGGCTTAAACGATCGAAAGAAACCAAGTTGCGAAGAAAACAACTTAGGAAAACAAGTTCTGAAATTTTCACTGCGCAATGCAGTAGTTCTGGAGGCTGCCCAGAACTGAAGAATTGGAAACAGGGGATGAGCCCTGTACCGTTAGAAAACTTGGAAAGTCTAGTTTACGCTCCAATTTACGGATCTCAAATCCGATAAACGATGTAAAAGATATTACAGTTTCCGGGAAGGGTCGCAAAACTGCCGCGGCTAACCCTAGTTGTTCGATAGAATCGACGTATAACTTCCTAAGTTCGCTCGTACTCGATTTCTCACGAAACTTCATTTATCGAGATTCATTATTATAAATATCATCACCTCATATCATCAACCAATTTCAACTTAATTGTGATTCTTTGTCTCTTATATTAACACAATAATTTTAGAATAATTCCAATTAATTCCCATAATCTACTATTATCATTAGAAACATTAATCCATCATTATATTATCAACTAAATCAAGCTATATGAAAACCCCCAATTTCCTAAAAAAAAATCGGTATTAACAATAAATTAGGGGAATTGGTTTTCTTCTTTAATTAACTCCATTTATCCATATATCAAACTTATACAACACCAATTAATCAATGATCGTACTATTTCAACATCAATTGAGAAATCAAGTGAAACCCTAGCCTAAGAATTCGGTCTTCATTAGAATCTTAGGGCTTTTCATTTCTACTTGTTTAATTCACAAATTAAACTACTCCTAAGTCTAATTAAACCATCAATTGAAGAATCAAATCATCCTAATGAGAAGCCCTAATTTTTGGTATTAGTTAGGTTTTAGGGTTCTTGATTTTCTTTCAATTTTGTCCATAGATATCATATCCAACACATCTAATTACACTAATTAAAGATCAAAACATCTAATCTACCTCATCAACAAAATCGATCCAACTTGAGAAAATAGAAGAAAAGAAATCCAATTGGATAGGATAAGAGAGGAGGAGATTACCTTGAAGTTTAATGAAGGAAGTTAGAAGATTCGATGGTTGGATGATGAACTTGTGGAATTTCTTGCTCCAAGAACTTGAGGTTTCTTAAATGGTGAAAAGAAGAATGGAAGTATAGTATGAGTGTGTGTGTGTTTTGGTCATGGGGGGAGAGAGGGTGAGGAAGATGACTACTTAATTTAACAAAATATCTAACAAAGTTAATAGGTGTAAAGTGTTAGAAATATAAGGACATTAGTCATAAGGTTAAAACATTATAAAAATGAAATATCAAGCTAGAGAGAGAGGGTGAGGTCGGCTAAGAAGGAAGAAAAAGGGAAAAATACGCATTTTTCCGACGCGATACGATATTACGGAAATCGAAAGATGAAAAACGTAGCTCGGCACAATATCGTCAGATTTCGATTCTACCAATAATTTTGATATATTTAATTTAATCTGTAATACCCCAGATTTTCCGTACAGTCTTAAAATTTTAAAGTTAATAATAAAAATGGCTTTGCACGCTTAAGTTTACGATTCCGAATTCTAAAACCAACGGTGAAAACCGTTTCCGAAAATAAATTACGAAAGTCAGTTAGATGACTACTGTATTTAGGGTTATCGCGTACAAAAACTTTTTGGTTCTGGAACTCAGAACGGAAAACCGTCTGATTTTTACATTCACGAAATCGCGATACGAACTCGCTCGAGAAAGTTCGTTTTTTTTATTTTCCGGACGAAACTCGGATTGTGTCGTCCCGAGTTTTTGTCAGAAATTAGTTTTTAAATATTACTTTCCGAATAAGTTAAATACGTTAGAATTTTTGGTCGAATCGGAATTTGACGATTTTGTGCCGAGCTACGTTTTTCGTCGTTCGATTTCCGTAACGTCGTATCGCACCGGAAAAGCGCGTAATTTCTTCTTTTTCTCTCCCTCTAGCCGACTTCACTCCTCTCACAACCATGATATTTTGATTCTTTATAGTATTTAACAACATGACTCACTACTATAGATATTTATCCAACTTTACACCTATTAAGTTAATACATATCATGATATAACAATTTAGTCATCCTCACTCATCTCCCTCCCTCCCAATTCGAAACACACACACACTCTATCTCTCTCCATTTTCTTCATTTCACCATTGAAGAGTTCAAGTTCTTGGAGCAAGTTTTTCACACAAGTCATCATCCAACCATCGAATTCTAATTCTTCCTTTACTAATTGTCAAGGTATTCATCTCCTCTCTAATCCTATCCAATTGGATTCCATTTCTTTTCTTTTTTTCATGTGGATCGAAATTTATGGGTAGATGGATTAGATGTCTTGATCTCTAATTAGTATAACTAGATGGATTAGATATGGATCTATGTTTAAAATTGAAGGGAAATCAAGAACCCTATTTTTCTAATCATTACCGAAAATTAGGGGTTGTTGTAGGATAATTTGGATTCTTCAATTGATGGTATAATATTGCTTAGGAGGTGTTCGATTGAGGATTAAAACAAAAGAAATCAAAACCCCTAAGTATTTGATGAGGACCGATTTTGAGCTAGGGTTTGAATTGGGGGTTTTCAAATTAATGGTGTAATAAGACTTGAATTGATCAATTGATAATATAGTAGTATGATTAAGGGATTAATGATGATGTTTGATGAAGAAAATCACCCCCTTTAATTATATGATAATACCGAAATTTTGTAGAAATTGGGGGTTTTCTTGTAGTTGATTTAGTTGTTGATTTGTTGATGAATTTATGTCTCTAATGATATTAGTTGATGTTATGAATTTAAATGGAATTTTCTAAAATTATTGTGAAATCGTAAGAGACAAGAACTTAGGAATAAATCGAGATTGGTTGATGATATGGAGTGATGATATGTATAAAAATGATCTATGTCAGATGATGATTGACGTCATAGAATTTGAACGAATTCTGATAACTTATGAAATCTCGTAAGAGACGAACAAGTGGACGTAATTAATAATCGAGAAGTCGAGTAAGGAATATAATTAGATAATAATGATTATAATGGACTAAGGCACGACTCTGTAGTTGACGACGTGAGCTTTCGAGTTATTATAATATGAGTTGTAGTTATAGTCGAGAACTAGAAATGAGATTTTGGTAACTTGATTTTGGTATAGTAAATGGTAGTTGAAACAACGAGGTTTGATCGTCGTAGTTCTGAGCGAGTTTTGAAAAGGAGTCTTTCACGTACGGGAGTACGTGTTGACTGCCTTGAGAGTGAAATTTCGTGAGAAATCGAGTACGAGAACTTAGAACGAACTTAGGAAGTTATACGTCGTTTTTATCGAGCAATTAGGGTTAGCCGCGGCAGTTTTGCGACCCTTCCCGGAAACTGTAATAACTTTTAGCTCGTTTATCGGATTTGAGATCCGTAAATTGAAGCGTAAACTAGACTTTCCAAGCTTTCAAACGGTATAGGGCTCATCCCCTGTTTCTAAATTCTCTGTTCTGGGAAGTCCCCAGAACTACTGCATTGCGCAGTGAAATTTCAGGACTTGTTTGCCTAAGTTGTTTTCTTCGCAACTTAGTTTCTTTCGATCGTTTAAGCCGTAATAAGTTAACGACTATCTTCTCTACTGACTTAAGAGTCGAGTATGAGACCTTTTGAGTTCTATATGAGATTTTTTGAAGTCTCGTTCCCGTTTAATTAAAATAAAACTAGCAGCGTGCAAATGCCTAAAGAAATGAAACGACTAAAACCTAATTCGAATTTCTATGATCGATTATCTTTTATGACCGATTTTAAGTGTGATTATTTTACGATGAAGGAGGAAGCCAGCAGTAAGGAAAGGACGGAAGATCAGGAGAACGAAAGCTCGTACTTAGTTCTGTAAACGCTAAGGTGGGCTTTTATATATAAAACAAAACGAGCAATGCTCGAAAACCTTTCTTTATCGCTTTGATATCTGTGTTTTCAAAGTGATAATTATGGCATGAACTGTTTTATGTTTTATGTGAGTTCTCTTGTACCTATCTGAGTTAACATTCGTGTTTTCCAGATTTATGAGTTAATCAAATAGGTTAACTAACGATCGGCTCTGAGTTAGCTATTAAGTGCTTTCCAGAGTTAGTGCACTTTGTAACCTGTGGTGTATGTGGTATCCTGTTGAGGGGTAACCAGCCACGGTGAATGAGAATTGGTCAAGATTTGAACGTAACATACTAGAAAAATGCTTGCAAGCTAAATTGAGAAAATAAGTCAGTAAATGTTTTAGTAGACACGGGACCCTTTCAATAAAACCCCGATGTGCTACAATTATGAAATGCCAGATTATCTATACTTATGATTATGTTTTCGGCATCGTGCCCACTAAGTACTTTCGTACTTAGCCCTGCATGTGTTTATAAATGTGCAGGTTGAAGCGACGAGAGCGGCAGTGGTTGAAGTTGAGTCGAGTTGAGAAGTTAGGATTGCTTTAGCTATGACCTACTTTCCGCTGCAAAACTCTAAGTCTTTTGAGAATATGTACATTAAACAAATCACTGTAGTTTAAGTCTGTAAACTTTAACTTAGATACTTTCCAGTACCTTCTGTTGAGTAATCCTTCGTGATTAACTCTTTCTTTATAATAGTAAAGTCTTGTTCATTGAATGTATGATGTCTTTATGTATGTTTAGTTAGTTAGCCCCCTTCTTCCCCGCTTCTTTAATCCAATCCCAGTCGCACCCCGACTTCTGCCGTCCCTCGGGATTTGGGACTGTGACAGAGTGGTATCAGAGCTAGGCTTGTTTCCTGCTCTGATTATGAGTCAATTTTCTAGTATGATTCCTTCCTTTTAGTGATACCACAAAGTGGTATCTGAGCAGAGGTTCGTTTTCTGCTCTGGTTGCGAGTCAGTCTTCTAGTCTGAGTCATTCTTTCAGTAATGCCACAAAGTGGTATCGGAGTAGTAGTTTGTTTCCTGCTCCGGTTATGAGTCATTCTTTCTTAGTATGAGTCATTCATTCTAGTAATATCATAGAGTGGTATTTATATACGAATCTTCCTTCGATTCGTACTCTATATCGAGTCTTCTTTCGAGTCATAGGATAGAGTATTTGTATATACTCTAGATCAGGGTCTTCTTTTAAGTAGAAGATAAGAGTTAGGTTATGACACTAAGATTGAGAGTGTAGATGTCAACTCAACCTCCCGCTACGCCGACTCAACGAGGAAAAAGGAAAGAATTTTAATTATGTGATTTCTTTTAAATAAGAAATTTATGAACAAGAATTCAATGAGATTGAGAATGAGAATGAGTTTTGTGCCAAAAATAAGAATTTTATGGAAGTATAATTTTTATACTTTATGTGATTATGTGATAGTACGAGTACTATCTTATGTGAAATTATTTGCGCGATAATTTCTTTCTTTTGAAAAATTGTTTGGACACAAGAATATAGTCGGATTTTAGGGATTTTTCCCGGTTTAATGAGAACGTAGACTCGAAACCTAAGATCTTTCCGGTTCTTCGAGAATTTAGACGTTTTTAAGAAATGTTATTATGAAATGATTTCGAAAGGAGATCCCCGACACGAGAAGGACTTCTACTGATAAATGTCACGTGCGTTAAGTGACATAAATGAAGATTCGGCAAAGTCGAACTTTGTTTTAAAAATTCAAACAAGAATTTCCTGCGAGGAAAACGAAATAAAAAAAATGGTACGGTAAATCATATTAGTAAACGGAGTAAACGATTAGACGTTTGAGAAGCTTTCGGCTTCGAATTAAGAAAGATATGAACGAGACGACGAAGACAGAATAAAGGGAATCAAAGCCAAATGAAATAAGTGAACGTTACTTACGTGTAAGTAACTTTAATGACGTCATTCGTGTCACGTCATTCCGTTTTCTTTTTCGTTTCGTGTTTCAGTAGGGTTCGCCCTGATCGAACTCTACGAAGAAAAATTGTTTTATTATTGGAAGTCGAGCATGAAGCTTGATTAAATTTTTCCATCGATCGCCCGATTCTAGCGACGACAACTGGAACTTAGTTTCCAGAAAATTATTCTCTAAGATATATTCCATTTCTTTTAAAATTTATTCCATATTTCGTCTTTGAACGAAGAATACAACTAGTACGAGTATCAAGAGTCGTTAACGGCAAAATTCTTTTGTGAATGGATGTTACTTTTGAATAAGTAACATGAACAAAGTAGACGTACTTTGTTTTAATAAGTAAGAATCATTAAGAAATGTTGTCGAGAAAGTATTAAAGAATTAAGTAAGTAAGAACATAGTAAGATAAGAATGGAAATAAAAGTCTTGAAATTTTAATTTTATATATATATATTGTTGAGTGCAATTTCTTGAATTGCTAGAAGTTATGATAAGTGGTTGTCTTAAGTGGTGATGTTACAATTGAATAAGGAATGTTCATTTTGTAATTTAAGTATTTCGTTGAGATAAGTTATTTTCCTACCTGTTACTGATCCGTGTTTCCTTAAAACTTTTGTAGGATGGCTAGAACTCGTGTTACTTCTCGGAAGAGCCAGCCCTTGGCCGCGTGCGAGCGTACCATACTAGATATTTTTCAAGACGAGTATTATGAGTTCGAGGCAGATTACGGTGAGGAGGATGTGGGACAGATAGTGAGCAACTTTTCGTCAGTTTATTTTTCAGTTCGGCACTTGATTCCGGAGAGTCAGGCAATATCAGACCTGATTGTACACCTACCGGACGAGTGGCGCGGTTGGGCACACTGCATGGCGTGGTACTTTCTAGGGATCTTCGGCGACGACACCGAGCCGACCAGCAACTACACGGGATTCGCCCTGTTTGTACACATGCGATTCTTTGACAGTAGACACATGCTTCCAGTTCCCTTTGAGTCGCATCTCCCCTACAGTCAGTTTCCCGCAGAGACCGAGCTAGAGCACCTCGACTTAGACCCAGAGTTTTCCGCCTTGTTGGAGTTACCACCAGACTTTGTGCCGAGTGAGGAGTCCGACGCGGAGTCAGAGCAGTTAAAGGAGGACGCAGAGCCCGCTGTTACACCAGAGTTACCGCCAGTGAGTACACTGATCGAGGAGTTGATCCCAGGATCGGGCTTCATAGAGATCGACGCCAAGACAGCCGCGTTGTTAGGACTATCTTCACTGTTCTTACCTGACGTCTGTGTTAGAGTCAGGAGACCTTTAGAGACAGGACTGTTTCGGGAGGAGTCTGAGTACCGAGGGATCGACGCGGAGCTTGCCGCCATGTTAGAGTTACCATCCCCACTTACACCGCTTGAGGAGATCTGTGAGAAGTGGGGCGTAGTCAGAGGTCAGATGGAGGCAGGACCATCCAGAGTCCGTTCTAGGAAGGAGTTCGAGTCAGGTTCAGGTTCCGGTTCCGTTCCAGAGCACCTTCTTCCCCTGAAGAAGCGTGTAGTAGAGATCAGTGAGGACTACCTTGTTTCCGACCTGGAGGAGACAGTTTCAGAGGCACCGTCACCCACTCTGCTTACACTTTCTGACGGCTCTACTCTAAGGAAGGACAAGGCACTCCAGCTCGTCTTTGGTTTAGAGTCTAAGGAGGAGGACCCGGACGAGGATCCTGAGGAGGACCCGGACGAGGATCCTGAGGAGGACCCGGACGAGGATCCGGAGGAGGACCCAGAGGAGGACTCTTAGGGTTTTTAGGCCATAGAGGGCAGTTCCGACTCGATTATAGTTGTCGAGTAGAGTGTCGTAGACGCATGTTAGTAATAGTAGTAGCTCTTTTGTCTTGTACAGAGTCGGATCAGTAACTAGTTTTTGTAGTACTCTAACGGATACGAAATTTTATGAATCGTTTCCGTTCTAGTACTTTTAGTAGGTACGGAGTTGCAGCTTGTTAGTGCACCCGGGAAATAGTAGGCAGTCAGCCTAGTTTAGACTAGTAGTAGTCTAACTTTTTGTATAAGTCCTCGTTGGAGGCAGAATTAATATTCTTTTTTATGTATATATATATACATGACCCATAAGAGGGTTTTTAATCACAAGAAAAATTTCCTATGAATCGTGTAATTAAATCAGAATGTCAATGAACTCGTGTGACGAGAAATTAAAGTTTAACTTGAAAGTTAAAAGATTACGAAGTTAATATCGAAACTATGTTCGATATGTCAACCCATGAACTTGATTAAGTTGAGAACGAGCTAGTAAGTACTAAGAGCGAGTAACAGAAAAGACTAATAAGAATTTCAAATTTCTTTAGATCAAAGAAAATGCCGCCAAGAAATGTTAACAATAGGAGAGGTCGAGGACCTGGGAGGCCTCGAGGACGTGGGAGACGTCAACCGGAGAATGACAGAGAACAAGAGCAAGAACAGAATGCTACCCCATCACCATCCCCATCACCACCCCCATCACCACCACCTCCACCACCACCCCGTAGGGATATTGAGGACCTTTTCCTCAAGAGAAACCTCCCGATGTTTAATGGAATGGGCAGCCCTAGTGATGCTGAGCTATGGGTAAGATCTACTGAGAAGATATTCAAACTCCTCAGATGCACTGATGAGGAGAGAATGCTATGTGTCGCGTTCCAACTGACTGGATCGGCAGATTATTGGTGGGAAGCAAAGCAGAAGGTGATACCCGCAGAGCAGCTGGCTCGTTTCACGTGGGATGAATTCAAGGAAATACTGTTTGATAAGTACGTACCCAAGACGTATAGAGTGCAGAAGAAAGCCGAGTTCTATAACTTGAAGCAAGAAAAGCTGACCATAACTGAGTATGATGCCAAGTTTTGCGAGCTGTCTAGGTATGCACCGACTTTGGTTGATACTGAGGAGAAATTATCCAAGAAATTCCAAGGGGGACTACGACATGAACTGGGAATCGCGTTAGCTAGTCATGGGGGACTAGGCTACACTGATATTTTGGGAAGAGCATTGGAAATGGAGGTCGTCGTGCCTGATGAGAAGAAGGTTGTACCAACTGCATCAGCTCCAGCACAGAACCAGAACCGAGGCTATTATAACAACAATAATAGCAACTATCAGGGAAAGAGGAAGTGGAATGGAGGAGGTAGCGGAGGCTACAATCAGAATTTTAACAACCAGGGTAATCCGAAGAGAGGCTTCCAGCAGGGCTATCAGCAGCCTGGACAGAACAACAACAACAACAACAACAACAACAACAACAACAACAGCAACAAAAGGCCGTGGCAGGAAAACAACCAATCGGGGTTGTTTATTCAAGGGAATAAGCAGAACGCACCATGGAAGGGCAACGGTCAACAGAACCAGCCGCAAGGGCAGCAGCGAAACTTCAACCAGGGA
Organism: Schizonepeta tenuifolia; assembly: GCA_029490685.1. Taxonomy (NCBI): domain Eukaryota; kingdom Viridiplantae; phylum Streptophyta; class Magnoliopsida; order Lamiales; family Lamiaceae; genus Schizonepeta; species Schizonepeta tenuifolia. Next base: position 61,479,566 of record CM055955.1, read on the forward strand.
GGAATTAACCCAGGGAGGGTTACCATTCCTGTCTGTCCTAAGTGCAACAGAGCCCATTCCGGAGTCTGTCAGATAGGCACCCCCAACTGTTTCAATTGTGGACAGAAGGGGCACATGAAGAAGGATTGCCCGAAACCGCTCCAAGCCATACCTCTCCGAGCCATACAAGCACAGCCGCAGCAGCCAATGAACCAACAGCAGTTCCAGCAGCATGCACAGCAGCAACAGAATGCGAGGGCATGCGCTATCAAACAGGGTGGCCAGCACAAAGGAAAAGGCAATCTAGCAGGTATGGAAAAACTACACAACATCCCTATTAAGATATTGTTTGATACTGGCGCATCGCATTCTTTCATTGCTGGCTCGTGTGCCAATAACTTAGACATCAGACCTGTAAGAGCTGCACATTCTATGAGAGTAGCTACACCTTCAGGAGAGATCACTACTTCCACGCATATTTGCTCTAACCTAGAACTAGAAATCAGAACTCTTAAGGTTAAGGCGAACAACTTAAATGTTATGATAATGTGGGACGTAGATATAATCCTAGGAGTGGATTGGTTGTCAGAGAATTATGCCACAATTCTTTGCAACGAGAGAAAAATCTCTTTTCAACCCCCGGGTAAAGAACCAATCGAATTCCACGGAATTTCCATGGGTAGAGGCGTACCAATTATATCAGCCCTTCAAGCCACGAAACTCATGAAGAAAAAAGGTACCACAGCTTATCTTGTGTACCTAGTTGGAGAACCAGGAGCCGAGAAGACCGTCCAAGACGTAAAAGTTGTGAATGAATATGAAGACGTCTTTCCAGAAATGTTACCAGGATTGCCACCAGATCGTCATGTGGACTTCACGATCGACTTAGAACCAGGAGCCGCACCTAAATCTAAAGCCCCATATAGGATGGCACCGAAAGAACTAGAAGAGCTCAAAATCCAATTACAAGAATTGCTAGACCTTGGTTTCATCAGGCCAAGCGTCTCACCTTGGGGAGCACCAGTGTTATTTGTTAGGAAAAAGGACGGATCGATGAGAATGTGTATAGATTATCGAGAACTGAACAAGATCACACTCAAGAACAAATATCCTTTGCCAAGGATCGAGGATCTGTTCGATCAGCTCAAGGGTGCAGGAGTCTTCTCCAAAATAGATTTAAGGTCAGGGTACCATCAGCTGAAAATCAAACCTGAAGACGTACCGAAGACCGCCTTTAGAACCCGATATGGCCATTACGAATTTCTAGTAATGACATTTGGTTTGACCAACGCTCCAACTGTATTCATGGATCTTATGAATAGAGTTTTCCACCCTTACTTGGACAAATTCGTTTTAGTATTCATCGACGACATCCTCGTTTACTCTAGGAATGAAAAAGAGCACGAGGAACATTTACGAATAGTGTTGGAAACACTAAGAACCGAGAAACTCTACGCCAAATTCAGTAAATGCGAATTTTGGCTGAAGGAAGTAATGTTCCTTGGAAATATAGTATCGGCAGAAGGAATCAAAGTGGACCCAGCCAAGGTAGAGACAGTGCACAACTGGAAGTCACCAACAAGTCAGAATGAGATCAGAAGTTTCTTAGGTTTGGCAGGCTACTACAGAAGATTCATCGAAGGATTCTCCACGATTGCTAGGCCGATGACATAGCTACTCAGGAAGGAGACCAAATTTAAATAGACGGACGAGTGCGAGAAGAGTTTCCAAACGCTCAAGGAGAAATTAACCACAACGCCAGTATTAGCACTTCCAGACACAAACAAGGAGTATGTAGTTTACACCGACGCATCGAAAAATGGATTAGGTTGTGTCTTAATGCAAGATGGACAAGTAATAGCTTATGCTTCACGACAACTTCGACCTCACGAAGTTGAGTACCCAACCCACGACTTAGAACTCGCAGCCGTGGTACATGCGTTAAAGATTTGGAGACACCATCTCTATGGTGTAAGGGTTGAGATATTCACTGATCACAAGAGCCTGAAGTACTTTTTCGAGCAAAAGGAACTGAATATGAGACAAAGGAGATGGCTCGAATTAGTTAAGGATTACGACTGCAGAATCAACTATCATCCAGGAAAGGCTAATGTGGTAGCAGACGCATTGAGTCGCAAGGCTCCAACGAAGTTAGGATGCCTTTTTGTAGAGAAAGAAACTTTAGTACGAGCATTCGAGAAGATGGATATCAAAGTACTCGACACGCCAGCTACGATAACAAGTCAGATAGCAGCATTAGAAGCTACACCAGATTTAAGAGAAAGAATCATCAGTGCTCAGAGGAATGACGAGTCAATGGAAAAGTTGCGATTAAAGATAAGAACAGAGAAACCAAATGGATATTCCGAAGCACCAAACAATGCGATCCTTTTTGAAGGTAGAATTTGTATTCCTGATGATGACAGCGAACTGAAGAACGAAATCTTGAGTGAGGCTCACGATACACCTTATACAGCACACCCAGGAAGTACGAAAATGTATCAAGATTTAAGAAGAAACTTCTGGTGGAATGGAATGAAACGAGACGTTGCCTCGTTTGTAGAAAGGTGTTTGGCATGTCAGCAAGTTAAGGCTTTACACAGACGACCGTATGGATTGCTACAACCATTGGATGTCCCAGAATGGAAATGGGAAGGCATAGCCATGGACTTTGTCACATGCTTGCCTAAGTCAAGAAGAGGAAACACAGCTATTTGGGTAATTATCGATAGACTTACGAAGTCAGCACATTTCTTGCCAATTAAGATTACCTACGGATCAGAGAAACTAGCTCAGTTATACGTTAGAGAGATTGTACGTCTGCATGGAGTACCGAATGTCATAATATCAGATAGAGATGCCATATTTACCTCGAGATTTTGGATTACAATGCAGAAAGAATTAGGAACAGAGCTAAACTTCAGTACAACATTTCACCCACAGACAGATGGACAGTCGGAGAGGACGATTCAGATTTTAGTTGATATGTTAAGGACAGTGGTTTTGGACCGAGGCGCGAATTGGGAAGAAATCCTACACTTAGTCGAATTCGCTTACAACAACAGCTATCAGGCCACGATAGGAATGGCGTCGTACGAGGCTTTGTATGGAAGGAAATGTAGATCACCGCTCTATTGGGACGAAGTAGGTGAGAGAAAGAACCTAGGCCCAGATGCAATTAATGAGATGATTGAGATAGTTCGGCAGATACGAGATAGAATGAAAGAAGCCCAGAGCCGACAGAAGTCTTATGCCGATGATCGTCGAACCAATCTTGAGTTTGAAATAGGAGATAAAGTTTTCCTTAAGATATCACCGACAAGAGGAATCCTTAGATTCGGAGTTAAGGGTAAACTAAGACCCAGGTTCATAGGACCTTACGAAATCCTCAAGAAGATAGGACCCGTCGCTTATAGATTGGCCTTACCGCCAAGTCTAGGAAGTGTTCACAACGTATTTCACATTTCTCAATTGAGAAAATATGTCTATGATCCCAAGCACGTCATTAGTCAGCAAGACGTAGTTCTTGAATCTGACCTAAGCTATGAATAGAAACCGATATCGATTTTGGATAGAAAAATCCAAGAATTAAGAACCAAATCGATACCAATCGTTAAAGTGCTATGGAACCACCACGGGCAAGAGAAAGCCACATGGGAGCTCGAGGAGAAGATGAAGGAGAGATATCCTCATCTTTTTGCAGAAGGTATGCAAATTTCGGGACGAAATTTTTCGCAAGGGGGGTAGGATATAATACCCCAGATTTTCCGTAAAGTCTTAAAATTTTAAAGTTAATAATAAAAATGGCTTTGCACGCCTAAGTTTACGATTCCGAATTCTAAAACCAACGGTGAAAACCGTTTTCGAAAATAAATTACGGAAGTCAGTTAGATGACTATTGTATTTAGGGTTATCGCGTACAAAAACTTTTTGGTTCTGGAACTTAGAACGGAAAACCGTCTGATTTTTACATTAACGAAATCGCGATACGAACTCGCCCGAGAAAGTTCGTTTTTTTTATTTTCCGGACGAAACTCGGACTGTGTCGTCCCGAGTTTTTGTCAGAAATTAGTTTTTAAATATTACTTTCCGAATAAGTTAAATACGTTAGAATTTTTGGTCGAATCGGAATTTGACGATTTTGTGCCGAGCTACGTTTTTCGTCGTTCAATTTCCGTAATGTCATATCGTGCCGGAAAAGCGCGTAATTTCTTCTTTTTCTCTCCCTCTAGCCGACTTCACTCCTCTCACAACCATGATATTTTGATTCTTTATAGTATTTAACAACATGACTCACTACTATAGATATTTATCCAACTTTACACCTATTAAGTTAATACATATCATGATATAACAATTTAGTCATCCTCACTCATCTCCCTCCCTCCCAATTCGAAACACACACACACTCTATCTCTCTCCATTTTCTTCATTTCACCATTGAAGAGTTCAAGTTCTTGGAGCAAGTTTTTCACACAAGTCATCATCCAACCATCGAATTCTAATTCTTCCTTTACTAATTGTCAAGGTATTCATCTCCTCTCTAATCCTATCCAATTGGATTCCATTTCTTTTCTTTTTTTCATGTGGATCGAAATTTATGGGTAGATGGATTAGATGTCTTGATCTCTAATTAGTATAACTAGATGGATTAGATATGGATCTATGTTTAAAATTGAAGGGAAATCAAGAACCCTATTTTTCTAATCATTACCGAAAATTAGGGGTTGTTGTAGGATAATTTGGATTCTTCAATTGATGGTATAATATTGCTTAGGAGGTGTTCGATTGAGGATTAAAACAAAAAGAAATCAAAACCCCTAAGTATTTGATGAGGACCGATTTTGAGCTAGGGTTTGAATTGGGGGTTTTCAAATTAATGGTGTAATAAGACTTGAATTGATCAATTGATAATATAGTAGTATGATTAAGGGATTAATGATGATGTTTGATGAAGAAAATCACCCCCTTTAATTATATGATAATACCTAAATTTTGTATAAATTGGGGGTTTTCTTGTAGTTGATTTAGTTGTTGATTTGTTGATGAATTTATGTATCTAATGATATTAGTTGATGTTATGAATTTCATTGGAATTTTCTAAAATTATTGTGAAATCGCAAGAGACAAGAACTTAGGAATAAATCGAGATTGGTTGATGATATGGAGTGATGATATGTATAAAAATGATTTATGTTAGATGATGATTGACGTCGTAGAATTTGAACGAATTTCGATAACTTATAAAATCTCGTAAGAGACGAACAAGTGGACATAATTAATAATCGAGAAGTCGAGTAAGGAATCTAATTAGATAATAATGATTATAATGGACTAAGGCATGACTTTATAGTTGACGACGTGAGCTTTCGAGTTATTATAATATGAGTTGTAGTTATAGTCGAGAACTAGAAATGAGATTTTGTTAACTTGATTTTGGTATAGTAAATGGTAGTTGAAACGACGAGGTTTGATCGTCGTAGCTCTGAGCGAGTTTTGAAAAGGAGTCCTTCACGTACGGGTGTACGTGTTGACTGCCTTGAGAGTGAAATTTCGTGAGAAATCGAGTACGAGAACTTAGAACGAACTTAGGAAGTTATACATCGTTTTTATCGAGCAATTAGGGTTAGCCGCGGCAGTTTTGCGACCGACCCTTCCCGGAAACTGTAATAACGTTTAGCTCGTTTATCGGATTTAAGATCCGTAAATTTGAGCATAAACTAGACTTTCCAAGCTTTCAAACGGTACAGGGCTCATCCCCTGTTTCCAATTTCTCAGTTCTGGGCAGTCCCCAGAACTACTGCATTGCGCAGTGAAATTTCAGGACTTGTTTGCCTAAGTTGTTTTCTTCGCAACTTAGTTTCTTTCGATCGTTTAAGCCGTAATAAGTTAACGACAATCTTCTCTACTGACTTAAGAGTCGAGTATGAGACCTTTCGAGTTCTAAATGAGATTTTTTGAAGTCTCGTTCCCGTTTAATTAAAATAAAACTAGTAGCGTGCAAATGCCTAAAGAAATGAAACGACTAAAACCTAATTCGAATTTCTATGATCGATTATCTTTTATGACCGATTTTAAGTGTGATTATTTTACGATGAAGGAGGAAGCCAGCAGTAAGGAAAGGACGGAAGATCAGGAGAACGAAAGCTCGTACTTAGTTCTGTAAACGCTAAGGTGGGCTTTTATATATAAAACAAAACGAGCAATGCTCGAAAACCTTTCTTTATCGCTTTGATATCTGTGTTTTCAAAGTGATAATTATGGCATGAACTGTTTTATGTTTTATGTGAGTTCTCTTGTACTTATCTGAGTTAACATTCGTGTTTTCCAGATTTATGAGTTAATCAAATAGGTTAACTAACGATCGTCTCTGAGTTAGCTATTAAGTGCTTTCCAGAGTTAGTGCACTTTGTAACCTGTGGTGTATGTGGTATCCTGTTGAGGGGTAACCAGCCACGGTGAATGAGAATTGGTCAAGATTTGAACGTAACATACCAGAAAAATGCTTGCAAGCTAAATTGAGAAAATAAGTCAGAAAATGTTTTAGTAGACACGGGCCCCTTTCAATAAAACCCCGATGTGCTACAATTATGAAATGCCAGATTATCTATACTTATGATTATGTTTTCGGCATCGTGCCCACTAAGTACTTTCGTACTTAGCCCTGCATGTGTTTATAAATGTGCAGGTTGAAGCGACGAGAGCGGCGGTGGTTGAAGTTGAGTCGAGTTGAGAAGTTAGGATTGCTTTAGCTATGACCTACTTTCCGCTGCAAAACTCTAAGTCTTTTGAGAATATGTACATTAAACAAATCACTGTAGTTTAACTCTGTAAACTTTAACTTAGATACTTTCGAGTACCTTTTGTTGAGTAATCCTTCGTGATTAACTCTTTCTTAATAATAGTAAAGTCTTGTTCATTGAATGTATGATGTCTTTATGTATGTTTAGTTAGTCAGCTCCCTTCTTCCCCGCTTCTTTAATCCAATCCCAATCGCACCCCGGCTTCTGCCGTCCCTCGGGATTTGGGGCTTGACATAATCGGAAAGTAATATTTAAAATCTAATTTCCGACAAAAACTCGGAACGTCACAGTCCGAGTTTTGTCTGGAAAATCAAAAAATCGAACTTTCTCGGGCGAGTTCGTATCGCGATTTCGTGAATGTAAAAATCATACGGTTTTCCGTTCTGAGTTCTAGAACTAAAAATTTTTCGTACGCGATAATCCTAAATACAGTAGTCATCTAACTAACTTCCGTAATTTATTTTCGGAAACGGATTTCACCGTTGGTTTTAGAATTCAGAATCGTAAACTTAGGCGTGCAAAGCCATTTTTTTTATTAATAACTTTAAATTTTTAAGACTGTACGGAAATTCTGGGGTATTACATGCCGTCCCTCGGGATTTGGGGCTGTGACACAAAAGGATCATAAGGATGAATAGGGGGCACATCTCCCAAGTAAGGATTGTATTGGTAGGATGCTCTTAGCTCATTGCGAGGCGGAGAGGGGACTCGAGGTGCAGGTGGCTCATTTTGAAGCTGAGGTTGAAGATCAAAAGCAAATCATTTGGTATGGCTGACAAATCAATCCCAAAGGGTCCAGGAGGCGGAGCACCAAATTCGATAATCAGACCGGATATCTTAGCGATAAAAGCGTTGCAGTTACCATACAGTTAATCGCCCATATATTGGGTTCCAACGTGGCTTGGCATCAGTGACGCTGCCCAGTCAATTATTTAATCTTTTTTCAATTAATAATCCTCAAATTTCGTTTTTATTTAATAAAAACTCGACTTTTATCTTAAAACTTCAACGCTCGATAACTTCTACGTTTTAACTCCGATTTAAGTGATTCAAAAAGCAAACTTGCTTATTTTTATTCAAACATTATCATCAAATCACTTAATACATCATATATCATCATTGATTTAACATCCAAGTATTTAAAACTTATTAAACTCATTTTTCTCACATAACATGTATACTTGTTCGTTTTTCAAACTTTATAGCTTCTCTTCACTCAAGTAATACTTCATAACATCACTTAAACATATAAGAATGCTCAAGAGTATAAACATCAACTTACAACTCATATCATTCAAACTTTTAAGTTCTTAATGGAAATATTTCATTTATTATTCTAGTTTTATTCTTATTATTTTTCCAATAATATTTCTTGATTAATTTCTCATTCAGAATAAATGAACTCAAGTACGAGTAACTCATCTCTTTAGCTCTTATAATTGACTTCTAACACATTTCCTCATAGAAAAATTCATTCTCTTTCATTCTAGTCTTCTTTTTATTTATCAAATATTAATATTAATATTTTATTTTCTTTTTAAACATCTACATTATACTTATGCATTTTCTTCACTTATATCCTCAAAATCTTTACATTCTCAACAAAGAAATGTCTTTCTTTGTTTTATTTAACTCATAACTTTATTTATAATTATTTATTCTTTTTTATTTTATTTTATTTTATTCATTCTATATATATATATATATATATCGATTTCTCTCTAAGAAAAATTTATAGAATTTTATACTTTTCTCATTTCAACTCAAAACATGCTCAATATCTCATTTACTCTTTAACTTCATCTTTATTTAATAGAATCCATCATTTTCATATATATATATATATCTATATATATCGATTTTTTAATATAAAAATAATCAATTTATAATTATTTTATATCATCTTCAAATCTTCATGTTTTCATCAAGAACATGAAGAACACATCTTCATATCATCATGTTGGACTCAAGAACATCAAGAACACTCATATATATATATATATATATATATATATATATATATATATATATATATATATATATATTTATTTATTTATTTATTTATTTATACTCATTTCTATTGATTTTTCTCAAAAATTGATTAAAATTTATAAAAATTAATATTACTTAACTTCTTGATTTAATACATCTGAACTCACTCAAAAATTCATCAAGATCATCTTAACATCATCATCATCATCAATATCATCATAATTCATTAAACATCATTTAAATCATCTAGAACTCATTTTCTTCAAATATATATATATATATATATATATATATATATATATATATATATATATCGAAATTTTAATAAAAATTCACAAAAGTATAGTAACTTAAAATCATAACTAAACCATATTTTCATGCTTCATCATACTCATATTCATAAAAAATATCATCAAATCTATAAATAAGTATTTAAACATATTTTCTTAATTTATAGCAAATAAATTGATATATATATATATATATATATATATATATATATATATATATAGACAAGTTGAACAATTGATATATCATCTTCTCCAACCCGTTTTTACCACAATCATTGATTACGCCTTACAATTGTCGTTTTTCCCCATCTACTTTTGTTGCTCCAACATCCACCATGTTGAACCAAATTAACTCAGTAACATTTCTCCTCCCATCACCGTTCATAAATTCATACAAATATATAGTTAAATAAAAATGTTTTTTATTTTGTTTATTTTTTCTATGTAAAATTTGAATTTAATTTATGTGGATAAAAATAGGTAACATGTTTGTTTAATCTTATAGTAATATATTGTTGGGAAGAAAGTTTAAGTATGTTTTGATTAATTTCAAATTAAATCTCAACTGAACCCCAACCAAATAGATGATTGTCTAAGTGAGTTAGATAGATTAATCTGTTTGAGCAAGATAAAGTTTTAACTTTACAGGTCTCAAACTTCAGGGGAACTTGAAGACTCAGCCGAAGGTGTTCACTTAGAAGAACAAGTCAGGTTGATTGATCAACTGACTCATCCTGACTGAGAAAGAAGATAAAAGATGTAGTTGTTCTGAAATATATTCAAGACAAAGTCTTTAACCAAATTCAAATTCAGAAGACATCAAGATACGTGGACCAGTGAGATGCATGCAGAAGACATTTCCTCATTTGCCAGATAGAGACTGATGCAATCCAAAATTGAAGAACTAAAGATTTTATTTATTTTATTTTAATTTTCATTTTTTATTATTGTAGGCCAAAAATAAGGCTTTATTTTAGTTATTTTGGTAGTTTTATATTTTATTAAGTTAAGGATTTGTTTCCTTATTAGTTTAGGATTTGTTTTCTTATTATTCAAGGATTTGTTTCCTTATTAGTTTAGTATTTGTTTCCTTATTAGATTAGGACTCTATTGTATTCCACCACTATAAATAGGTCTAGTAGGGCATGAATTAAATAACGATTTGATGAAAAATATTTTGTAAGTTTATCTATCCTTCAGTTCGTTCACCGAACTAGCGGATTGGCATCATGCCACCGTGATGTTCATATCGATGTATCGACGAGTTAACCATCCCTCTTTCGTGTGTCATTCATCGTCCCTGAGTTGCTGCGTCAACATCACGTTGGGTTATAGGGAATTCCTTTCGCCTATTTCATTTCATGGGTTAGATTCAGAGGTTTTGGGATATTCCATCTTATCGACTCATCAAACGGATCACCATCACCGTTTGTATGTCATTCATCATCCCCGAGTTGTTGTTTCATCATCAAGTTGGGTTTTAGCGAATTTCTATTAGCCTAATTCACTCCGCAAATAGAACCAGAGGTTTTGGGATAATCTATCTTATCCGGTTCGGTTCAGATTTGGTCTTGAGTGTATACTATTCACGTTGGCGTCTGCAACTCCGGCGAGGATCGTATCATTTGGTATTAGAGCCTGATCTAAACCTCTATCTTTTATTTGTTTTTGTCTTAGAAAAAAAAAGGAAAAAAAAAAGAAAGAAAAAAGAAAGAAAAAGATATTGTTCTTTTGATGCAGGTTTGAAGCTTTGGATTTGAGGACAAATCCCTTTCAAGAGGAGGGGAATGATGCAATCCAAAATTGAAGATATGAAGATTTTATTTATTTTATTTTAATTTTCGTTTTTATTATTGTAGGCCAAAAATAAGGCTTTATTTTAATTATTTTGGTAGTTTTATATTTTATTAGGTTAAGGATTTGTTTCCTTATTAGTTTAGGAAATGTTTCCTTATTAGTTTAGGATTTGTTTCCTTATTATTCAAGAATTTGTTTCCTTATTAGTTTAGTATTTGTTTCCTTATTGTTTAAGGATTTGTTTCCTTATTAGATTAGGACTCTATTGTATTCTACCCCTATAAATAGGTCTAGTAGGGCATGGATTAAATAATAATTTGATGAATAATATTTTGTGAGTTTATCTCTCCTTCAGTTCGTTCACCGAACTAGCGGATTGGTAGCATGCCACCGTGATGTTCATATCGACGTATCGGCGAGTCAACCATCCCTCGTTCGTGTGTCATTCATCGTCCCTAAGTTGCTGCGTCAACATCACGTTGGGTTATAGGGAATTCCATTCGCCTATTTCATTTCGTGGGTTAGATTGAGAGGTTTTGGGATATTCCATCTTATCGACTTATCAAACGGATCACCATCACCGTTTGTGTGTCATTCATCATCCCCGAGTTGATGTTTCATCATCAAGTTGGGTTTTTGGGAATTTCTATTCACCTAATTCACTCCGCGAGATAGAACCAGAGGTTTTGGAATATTCCATCTTATCCGGTTCGGTTCAGATTTGGTATTGGGTGTATACTATTCAACTCAGCATCTGTAACTCCAGCGAGGATCGTATCAAAGACTTCATCCTTGACTGAAGCATCGTGCATCACTTGCCCAAAAGAGCTTCACAACAAATTCAACAGATGAAGCTGGACTTTTAGCACAAGATTCAAATAGCTTTATCCAACGGCTAATTTGATCTATCAGCCTATAAATAGAGGCATTTAACACCAAGACAAACACAGATTTTCACGCGCTCAAACGAAGAACAAGAATACTCTTTACAGAAGCTTTTTCCACTTCTAGTGTTCATATAAAAATATGTTTTTCATTTTCTAGACTAGTTATCTCCCCTCTGTACTAGCCTAGAACAGTGAATAGAGACTTAGTGCAAGTCTATTTGCTGAAAGATCTCGAGACTTTGTACAAGTCAAGATTCATAGTTGGAAAAATTCACGAACTATAGAGTTTGTGATCAGGACCGACCGACCCCGTAACTCAGTCACTCACGTTGTCTAGAACCCGCAATCTAGACGTTTGGTTTGATTGGAGCTCGCAATCCAATCACTATGTCCTTATTGGAACCCGTATTCCAATTGTAGGTTGTTTGGAACCCGCAATCCAAGTGTATTTTTCTCAACACTCGTAAGCTGGGAGGTTTGAATCCTAAGATAAACAGGATTCTTTGGGTAGACTCTCAACCGAGGACGTAGGAGTTGATCTCAAAACCTCGTTAAATTGCTTAAGTCTTTACATTCTGTTTAATTATTAAATTGACCAAAAATTGGTCTTATAAGCACTTGCATCAAAAATTGCATAACAACTTGACCTTGTCCATGCACTAGTTGAGTTTTCACAAAAACGAGTAAAGTAAAATCCACCAACTTCCGCACTGCACTAAAACTTCAGTCATCAAGTCTCAATTGACTTACAGTCAAAATAGTCAGTTGAGTAGACGACTGAGTTGATACCTATAACTGACTTTCCAATTGAGAGAACGATTTTTAAAGAATATAGATGTATTCCGCCATATACTTAAAACTCGTTTTGGGACACATTACATATGAATTTTGATTAAAAAAATTATTGATAAAAACTTACGAAGTATTAACAATCATATTAAAAAAATCGAATGTTCTTTAAAATTCCTTGATTGTTTTGGTTTAACCAACACAGTAATTGATTCCGAATATATGTCCTTATACATAATTTCAAATGTCAATGAAATCTCTATTTATGAAAATAAAAATAAAAATTCAATGAACAATAAAATTTATGTCTATTAATATATTCACTCACCCATATATTCGAGAGACAATTTGATGGTCAATCAAATAATAAAAGATTTCGACTATTGTCATTTGTATTAAAACTAAGGAAATAAAACACTACAATATTAAAATTTAAAACTAACAAAACGATAATCTATACAACCCAAAAGAAATTAAAGCAGACTTCAAAATCCTAGCGTAGCTTCATGGTGGCGCCAATGCAATCGATCTGTGCAAATCTAGATTTGTGGTTTACATTTGCAGCTTCTGTTTTAGATCTTGAAATTTAGCAATACGAGACTATATTAAAATGATGCATTTTGATGTTATCAAATGAGACGGGAAACAAAATACATAATACTAGTAACTAAAACATGTGCATTATTTCTACTTCTCTACGTGATTTAAACAAAACATGAACACATAAAAAGTCATTGAAACACAAGATGTGCATGCTGGACCTCATCTATTCATTATAAGAGACTCTATTTCTAAGCCCACAACTATCCTCATGCTGATGTGGATAATATTCAATTAATAAAGAAAATGCACGCCACATACATCAATCATGTAAAATAACGCAATAGTGTTATTAAATTGCATATGTAATTACGGTAATCATTTAATTAGTTAAAGAATGTATATGGAAATGTATTTAGCCGAAGTAGTATATAATCAGAATTACCAATCATTTTTTTAATTTTTTGCTCCCAAAATCAATATTGAGCTCAAGTGCCATATTGAGATCTTGATGGGATAGTGCAGCAATTTGATCCTATACTATCATACAAGATGGAAATAAACATGGTGATTCTTGAATGGAAAATGAATATGTCTCGGCAGAGAGAGTGTGAAAGGATTCACAAGTCATGTAGGAAAACTATTGTATTGTGTAGATTGTTGTGAATTAATTGACAAATTATATGTTTGTTCTAAATTTTTCGAATATGCATATTACAAGTAATATTAGTTTATTTTGATATCTATCACCAATTTTATTCACAACGTTCACATCGTGTGAAGGACAAATTGCGACAATTTTTATTTTATTTTTAAATTGAACATTTTCTAGACAATATTATCTTTTTTCTATTATAAAGAATTTTTAAAAATTATACTCTCAATATATATTACAGTAAACTGAAATAATTATGTTTTGCAGTTTTCTTTAAATTAATACTACAAAAATACTTATACTCTGTTGAAAGATAAATGTTATGACTTTTAATCGGTACAAATTTTATTTGTCATTGTACTCATTATGAAAATTAATTATTAATAGATCTAATTAGTAAATTAAGAATATAAATTTATAATAATTTTTTTACAAGAAATGAATCAAACCTGAATTAGTGCATCATGAATGGGGGCAATTTTTTCCGATCGGGGTCGGGTTTGGATGCAATTCTGAGCCGGATTCAGTCTAAAGAATTCTACACGAGATGATCTTTCGTAGCACTTATTCGCAACGAGACTATCATTTCATATAACACTCATTTACAATGAGGACATCTTTTATGTTGTAATGATTTGACAAAAATAGCGGATATCCGGCGGGTATGGGGAAAATTTTTTTGGTCGGGGTCGGGTTTGGATGCAAAATTCCGAGTTGGATTCAGTCTAAAGGATTCTACACGAGACGATCCTTCGTAGCATTTATTCGCAACGAGACTATCATTTCATATAACACTTATTTACAATGAGGACATCTTTTATGTTGTAATTATTTGACAAATATATCACTTTGAAAAAGTATTTTCTAAAAAATAAATAGTAGAACTATTTTTTAAAAAAAAAAAACTATACATATAAGTTACAAAGTAAAGTGCCCCCTTCAATAAATTCTGCACGAGACAATCCTTCATGTTGTAATTGATGGTCCCGGTAACGAGTATCTAGTGTATGGGAAGGGGGGAATACACCAGTAACAAACTTTGCTTTTAAAATCTTTTCACTGAGTAAACTGCTCAGGTCAGTCAGTTTGCTCAACAACTGAGAAAGTCAGTTGGAGCTGCTCTACAACTGAGATGGTCAGTTGGAGCTAATCGTACAGTTGGGTGCACAGCTGACTTCTTGGACTGAGGGTCAGCTATGTATTCCAACTGATTTTTCAAAGAGTTAAGCGTTGCAGAAGTTGGTGGAAATTAAAGCTCGTTACTTAAACTGGAACCTTAATGAAAACGAGGAAGGTCAAGTTCCCAAAACTTAGTGCAGTTTGTATGCTGGTCACTTGGTTAGGTAACTGAATTTAAAATACTGAATGTAAATACAAAAATGTAAAGGACACAGTATTTTAACATGGTTTAGAGATTGACCTCCTACATCCACGGCTTCCTTTTCGGGGAAGTAATCCACTAGATAAGCTTACGTGTGCTTATCAAACGTTCCACTTGGTTTGCGGGAACCAAGCAACCTAACCTATTTGATTACGGGTTCGAACAAAACTTTACAACACTTTTACGGGCAAGTGTACAGCCTGGGCTTAGATTACGAGTTCTAAGGGGACCTAGTCTTAGATTGCGGGTTCTAAGGGATCTAGTCTTTGATTACGGGTTTATAGAGACATGGTCTTTGATTGTGGTCTTTGATTGTGGGTTCAAAGGGACCTAGTGACTTTGATTGCTGGTTCAAAGTCAGACCTAAGGTTTGGGGGTTGGGGGGTTTTTCCATCTATGAAGCCTTCTACACAGAGAGAAGTGGAGGCTTCGTCCTAAGGTTTAGAGACTCGATCTTTTGGGAGAGAGTCTGCTCAGAAACTAAATTAAGTAAAAACCTATATTCTAAACTCGATCAAAGAAGGGACTTTCTGATAGGCTAGATGAAAGAATAGGAGGAGGTGTGGACACTCTACTTCTACTGGTCTACGACTGAGGTCTTCTTGCTGGAGAGTGGGATACTCTACTGCTTCTTTGGCATTGATAATTTTCTCTCTTTTATCTCTCCATGCTCGCCCAAAACTCTCTCTCGAGCTTTGGTGTGGAAACCTCTATTTATAGAGGGAGATCTAATTAGCCATTGGAAAGAGCCATTTGATCTCTGCCAATAGCATGACACTGCACCTGCTTTAGTGGAAACTTTCCTAAAATGGCAATTGTGACCTTCGCTTTTTGCACGTCTCTGTTGCTGTTCCATTTATAGTAAGTTTTCCAGCTGACTTGTGCTTCCAAGTAGATTTGAATTTGGACTTTAACTCTTTTGCCTTCAATGTCTTCAAAGTCTTCTCTTCTCAGTTTTGTGACGTCTGACATCGACACAACTTGTTTTGACGCTTGAGCTACATGGGTTAGTTGAAGAGTCAAATGAGTTGCTGTCCAACTGAGCCCGTGGTCTAGCTAAGCTTGTGGTTTAACTGAGCTTGAGGGTCAGCTGAGTTCTTCACGAACTTCCTTCTTTAGTCCAACTGTCTTCTTCTGCTTGAAACCTATAAAGATAAAATTCCTATGCTCAAACAGTGAGCTCTAGCTAAGTTCAGATTGATGGCTTTCATCTACTCAGTTGGGGTCGGTTGGGTTTTGGAATAAATCAAAACCTTTACTAATTTTTCCAACAATATTCCTCTTTTTGATGCTGCCAAAACTCTAAACTGACACCACCTAACTTTCTTAACCGATACCACATAACTGATACTAAAAGAGTAAAAGAAAAACTCAATTCTAGTCTATAAGAGGAAAGGGATTAGCACAAGATAAAATATAAAAATTAACCTCAAACTTGGACAACGAGATAGTTGTCATCAAGTGAAATTAATAAGTGAAGACCTTTAATAACCAACAACTTGTTATTATAGATAACAAATTGGGGAGTGATTACTGTTAAAACTGAGTTCTTCCTAACTACAATCCTAACATTCTAACCTACTCTTAGGTCTTCGCCTTCTTCTCCTTCTCCTTTAGAGAAGGTCTTCATCTTCATCTACCAAGGTTGAGCTAACGTTAGTTTTGATTACTTCATCAGCAATCTCCTCTTCAGCCTTGGTCTTCTTCTTCAAGGCTTTTTTGAAGGCTGGTGGCTGAGGTCAGTTTTGATTGAATGCCTCGAGCAACTTTCCGAGGCAACGGATCACGTATTAGCACTCTTCTTCAACCTTCACGATCTCCATTCCTGCCAGCCTTCCTGTTAAAGTACTTACACGACAGTACTCTTAACAAGAGTTAGCCCACTTCTTTACCTTTTTTGGCATCAGCAAAGAGAAAATGAGAGAGAAGGTTTGCAGGTGGCATTCAGGTGTCGACTTACCAGATGGCAGAAGTCACACATTCCTGTCACTCCCCGCACTCAGGGGTGCGACGAACACTAGACTCCATTGGACTGTGAGGGTTAAACCATCAAATAAAACTCGACTCAACAAGGAATCATGTTCGGGAACAACGGAATATCGATCGAAAGCAATAACAATTATCAACTTATTTTCAAAGAACAACTAAACAATAAGTGAGCATAGATAATTTATATTGATCCAACAAAATATAATAAGTGTATCTAATTCAAGTCATGCGGAAATTAAAGAAAATAGGAAATTATTTCGAGCACGAAGCTCATTGTATCATCACACCATCAGAGTATTGAAATCAAAAGACAGATTAAACATAGTTGTTTTGCAGCGGAGACTCAACTCAATTTCCACAACTACATATATGAAGATATGTAATTGCAAACTTAACCAAACGACTCGACTCAAAACACACAACCAAGTCCTCCTTGCCATCTTCATCCATGCTAACCTGCACGTTTAGAAATACATGCAGAGCTGAGTACTTCGTACTCAGTGAACACATGCCAAAATAATTTGAAAAAACTTTGCTTATTAGATGTAATACCCCGATAATTTCTACTGTCTTTAAAAATGGAAGTTATTAATAATTATGGCTTTGCACGCCTAAGATCATGAAATTAAATTCTAAGATTTACGGTGAAATCCGTTTCAAAAAATAATTTCCAGAAGTCGGACGAACGACTACTATATTAGGGTTTTCGCGTCCGGTAGATTTTTCGTCCGAAAACTCGGAATTAAAATCCGTCAGAATTTACATTCACTTTTTCTTCGATACGAGTTCACCGGAGAAAGTTAGTTGTTATGATTTTCCGGGCGAAATTTGGACTATAATGTCCCGACTTTTTCTCGGATTTTGAAAAACGAATTAGGTTTTCCGAGTACGTGATTTATTTCCAATCTAACGGACGAATTAGATTTCGTCGAATTCGAAACTATCTAAGAAAATATTTCTCGACTTTTTAATCGTCGTTAAAGAGCCGGAAACGAGATATTCCGTCTATTAATTTCGCACCAAACATGCCTTAGCGAGTCACTATACCTTTGTTAGATTTTTCTTACCTTTATGTATCTAATAACATGACTCACCATCTCTCCCTCCCATCCCGTCATTTCCGCCATCATACACACACATACTCTCTCTCTCTTTTCTTCTTTCTCCTCCATTAAAGCTTCAACTCCAAGCTTTCCTCAAGCTCTTAAGATCTTCATCTACCGATCGATTCCATATCCGAGTCCATATTACGCAAGGTGAGAACTTCGTCTCTAATATGAACCGAACAAAAGCTTGTTTCCATCTTTTTATTTTTTTTCGAAAACTTAAGGGATGAAATAGGAGGTTGATCCTTGATCGATTCATGTTATAGTATGCTTAGGAATAGATTCTACGGATTGAATCATGAAGAAAAATCACTCTCCTTCATTCTAGGTCATTACCGATTTTTACAGAATTTTGGGGGTTTGATCGTAGCTCGTTTTCTTTGATGTTTGATCGATAGATTAGTTTTTTACATGTTGCTAATTGACTCTATGAATTAATTTAGACTTTTCAAAAATAAAATTTGAAACCTAAGAGACGAAGAATGCATGATTCGATATAGTAAATGTTATGATATGCTCGATTGATTAATAGAAATGAGATATGCAATGAATGAGGATGATTATATATTTAATTGAGATTTTTCTAAAAATAAAATGAAAAACGTAAGAGACGAAGACATGTTGATAAGTTAGAGCTCCTTAATGTTTTGATAATATGATTTGCATGTTAGTAATGCTCGTTAGACGATAATCGTTGTTGTAAAATTTGAACGAAAACGGAGAACGTAAAATTTATAGTAAGAGACGAACGATCGACGATAAGTCGAGATTAGATAATGATATAGGTCTATGATGTGAAAATAAGTTAATCTCATTAGTAAATGATCATAATCGGAAAGTTAGAATAAATTCTAATAATGTCGGAAATTTCATAAGAAGCGAAGAATCAAACCTAAGTAATGATAGAAAAGTCGAACGGGGTTTCTAATTAGATATTAATGATTGATAATGATAAGTGATCAAGTTTGTAGTTGACGACATGTTCATGCGAGATATGAAGTGATAAGTTATAGTTGTAAATGAGAAGTTGAATTGTTGTTGGTATAGTAATTGTATAGTTGAAGAGACGAGGTTTTAATCGTCGTGCTTATAGACGAGGAATGGAAAGGAGTTCTTCACGTATGATAGTGCGTGTTGACTGCCTTGAGTCAGTATTTTCGTGAAAAATAAGGTGGAATGACATAAGTCGAACCTAGAAAACCGTGCGTCGATTTTATCGATCATTAGGGTTTCACTCGGCAATTTTGGCGACCCTTCACGGAAACTGCCATATCTTTTAGCTCGTTTATCGGAATTGAGATCCGTAAATTGGAGAGTAAACTAGACACCCGTACCTTTCTTTTGGTATAAGATTCGTCCCCTATTTCGAAATCCCCTGTTCTGTACAAACTTACTGATCTGTGCAGAATTGTTCAAAAGCTAGATTCTTAAGTTGAAATTCTTCTCAACTTGAACTCTTTCGATCTTTTAAGTCGTTTCAAGTCATCGAATACTTTCATTCCACTGACCTAAGTGTCAAGTACAGAACCGAATGAGTGTCAAACGAGATGCGTTCGTATCTCGTTTCTTGATTAATTAAAAGAGTTTAGTTTAGCGTGCAAATGCCTAAAAAGTCTAAAGGACTAAAACTCAACTCGATTTTTCCGTATTCGTTTATCGTTTGCGACCGAGTTTTAAAGTATGATTATTTACGATGAAGGAGGAAGTCGACACCAAGGATAGGACAGAAGATCAGAAGACGGAAGCACGTGTCTTAGTTCTGTATTCTATCGAGGTGGGCTTTCTTTTATATATGTAACAAAATGAGCAATGCTCGAAAACCTTTTCTTTATCGCTTTGATAATCGTGTTTTCAAAGTGATAATCATGGCATGAACTATTTGTTTTATGTGAGTTCTCTTGTACCTTATGAGTTAGCCAAAAGGGGATAACTAAACGATCGGGTTTGAGTTAGTCAAAAGGGACTTTCCAAAGTTTAGTGTACACTGTAGCCTGTGGTGTATGTGGTATCCTATTGAGGGGTAGCCACGGTAAATTATGAACGGTCAAGATTGAACGTAACATTTATGAAAAATGCTTGATCAAGCTAAATTATGAAAATGAAAAAGAAAATGTTTAGTAGACACGGGAATTTAATGAAAAACCCCGATGTGCTACAGAAATGAAATGCCTGATTATCTATACTTATGATTATGTTTTCGGCAACGTGCCCACTAAGTACTATTGTACTTAGCCCTGCATATGTTTCTAAATGTGTAGGTTGAAGCGACGGAAGCGGCGAGGGTTGAGTTAAGAGTTGTCGATAGGGAAGACTGTAGTATGTAGTTTACAATTCCGCTGCCAAACTCTAGACTCACTTATGTAATTATGAATATCACTTTTGGGTTTAAGTTCTGTACTTATAACTTAGAATCTTTTGAGATCTTGTTCGAGTGATCCTTCGACATCAACTCTGTCTTTTGTTAATGAAGTCTCGTTCATAGAATTTCTGTCTTTAATGTTATGTTTATTCATTCATCCCCTTTCTTCCCCGCTTCTTTAATCCAATCCCAGTCGCACCCCGGCTTCTGCCGTCCCTCGGGATTTAGGGCTGTGACAGAAGAGCTATATAATTGAACTTGTCTTACCACTGCATCACAAGTGTTAGTATAATTTAAAACATTTTACTTCTGAATGCAAAAACATTTTATTTTCTAAATGGACTACGCAGTCAAGATATAATATTTAACATAGGCACGAATCGTCTAACACATCCTCTTTGGTCGAGAAGTAGGCCTCCTTCTCAAACACTGTGACTGGCTAAACCGAAGTAAAGCATTACAGTCACTTTAAACAATTCAAATACCACACATGGGCTCATGCCTCACACATGATAATAATAACTCAAGCAGATGATAAAGCATACCAAACTCAGATAAATGGCAAGTCAATTAACTTTAAAAACTCACGTAATAATATTCAATAATAATAGCATTCATCAGATTTTCGGTTTTTGAAAAGCCCACCTGACTACAGGAAACTTAGTCGAGGTAGCTTACTCTTTTTGTCTCCTCTTTTACTTTTCAGTTCCGCTTGGCCCTTCAAGAATAACATCGAATAAGGACGAGATTACTATCTCGCAAAACGTAAAAAGTAAAATAGATTTTGGGCTCAGGTGGAGGACTTCTACTTGACTCGGATTTTTCTTATCTTAACTTATCTAAATCGATTTCTTCTTCGATCTCTCGTCTATATTTGGTTACTAAATTAATCCTCGAACTCGAACTCTCGACTCTACAAAAATATTTAAATATTTCACGCAAAATGAGAATTCACTATTTATCCCGTCGTACTTCTCGATTTCTCGAGTTATTCGAACTCAGAAAAATTTTTGAATTAATTCTCGACTATTAATACCACAAATCATTCATATCAAAACTTTCACATCAATAATCGGGCATTCACAAATAGGTAAACGACTGACTTCATAAATAGGCGGAAAAAGAGAAATTTCACTTAATCACATAAATTCAATCAAACATAAAAATGAACTTAGAATTTAATTCACATCTCAAATGCAGTCTCATGCTCACTTATTACTACTCGACTTTCAACTTTAGAAAGTTATAACTTCAAATTTCAACGAAAATAATTTTGTTATACTTGAATTAAATTAAAATTTTAAACATAATTTTGGATTTTAAAAATCCAAAACTTTTACTAAAATTTTCTCGGTTTCAGACTACGTTATTATTTCTCAAAATACGAGCTCAAACTCAAATAATTTCTCAACTTGATATCTCAACTCCAAATAATATTATTTAATCTTTTTTCTCAATTAAAATTTCTTTAATTTTCATTTTTATTAAATAAAAACTCGGTTTTTCATTTTTAAACTTCAATACTCGATAATTTTAACTCCGATTAAAATGATTATAAAATCAAACTTGATTATTTTTACTCAAACATCATCATCTAATCACTCAATATTCCATATAACATCAAGAACTCAATTTTCAACTATTAAAGCTCATCAAACTAAATTTTCTCATATTAAAAGCAATCTTGTTTGTTTTTCAAACTTTAGAACTCTAATTTATGCACAAAACACTTCATCTCATAAAATCATCATTCAAACATTTAAACATACTCAAGTATGCAAACATCCAACTTATATATCATACCATTCAAAAATTTTAGTTTTTAGGGAAATATTCCACTTAAATTGAAAATTCTAATTATATTGCTATTCTTCTAAAAATTTCCTTTGATCGATTTCTCAATCAAAATAAATGAACGAACTCAACTACGTGAAATTCATCTCTTAGATCATATACTTGATTTTTAGGACATTTCTTCATAGAGAATTCAATTTCCTTTATTTTAATTTCTAGTATTCGTCAATTTAATTTTAATATTTATATTTTATTTTTTTATCTCTTAAAATACTTAAACATAAGAACTTATGAATTCTACTCCTCTTATGCATCAAAATTTTCACATTCTTAATAAAGAAATTTCTTTCTTCGTTTTATTCAACATTTAAGCTCATAACTCAAAATTATCATTTTCTTCTTTCTTATATGGATTAAATTTTTCTAAAAAAATTCATAGAATTTAATACTTTTATCGAATTTAAATTTTATTAAAAGGAGAATAAACAAAAAATACAAGAAAAGGAATGGAAAGAAAAAATCTAGCCGTCCTTGCCAAGAGACGATAAGATAACTATCTAAATAGTGGCCTAAAAATGAAACTTACAAGAACCGCCACTGTAAAAACTTCACAACTAAGGGAATAAGCTATCCATAGCTGCATCCATTGCCTTGAAAGTATCTGGAGCCGAAGCATCCACAATTTCAATGTTTGCAGAGGCCCCAACCTTGCCTCTAGTGTTATAAGTCTTGGAGGGCACGGGAGGCTTTCTATTCCTTATCTTCTTAATATGTTGCACTGGAGAGGCTTCCACATGATCAGACCCAGCCATCTTTTCTCCTTGCCACTGCAACTCATCATTTGCAGCAAAAAAATCAGTAGGCTGTAAATTTTTATCAGAATCAAAAGAATCAGCCACAAATTGTTGTTGCATTGGTTGAGCAACCAACACATTCCTTCCATCATCTCCAGTAGGCTGCTCTTTCTGCTGTGAAGGGGTTCCTCGTTATCTATATTGTGTAGTGGAAGAGGCAACCTTGCTCCCTACCTGTTGCTGCTGTTGTCCTGAAAGGGCCTCGTCCAAATTTTTATCCTGCTGATCAGAAACAGATTGAGCAACTAAGGAAATTTTATACTTTTATCAATTAACTCTAAACATGCTGAAAATCTCATTTAATCTATATTTTTTTCATTATATCAAAGAAATCCATCAACATAATAAATATATTTTTATTTCGATTTTTATTCTTAAAAATAATAATTAATAATTAATTTATTCTTTCTTCAAATCTTCAAAAGTTCATAAAGAACACTATAAACTCATATTCATATCTTCATGTTCTTCAAAAACATCAAGAACACACACACACACACACACACACACACACACACACACACACACACACACACATATTTATACTCATCGAAATATTCACCAAATTTATAAGAAATTCATATCACTTAGTTTTCTTATTTCTTATGCAATATAACTCACTTAAAATTATTATCAAGATCATCATAGATCATTCAAAATCATTATCATTATCATGCATCACTTAAAATCATCTATATCATCACAAATTCATCATCTTCATACACATATATATATATCGAAATTTTCATAAAATTTCATAAGATGATTCAATCTCTTAACTTAATCATATTTTCATGCTTCTATATATTTATATCCATTAAAAACATCATCAAATCCATAAATAAAAATCTAAGCACAAAATCCTCATTTTTCTTCAATAATTTCGGCACACATGGATATAAATCAACTAAAAATTTTCTAACTTCATGCTTATTCATATAAATCACTCAAAATATCATAAACATATATCATCAAACATTTCATCCAAGAAATCATCAAAAAATCATCAAGAAATATCATCACAAATTCTTCTCTTTCTCTCTTACTCTTCTTCGAATTTTTTGTAGAAAAATTAGAGAAAATTCATTCTCTTTTACCTCTCATCTTATATCTCCTAACTTATTTCTTAAAACTCATCTCACCATCATATAATCATCATCGATCATCACCATCAAATTAAACCCTAAGGTTTGCCTAAACATAAAGTAAACATGCATGGTTTCCTTTATCTTTTCCACATACATATACATATATACAAGGATACTAACATACTTATTAAACAAGATCAAAGCTCAAACTTCCTCCTCTTGGCTGAAAATCTTGGCAGTTTTGAGGGATGGAGGGAGTTGGATTTTCTACTTCTTTCCTTGCATGAAAAATATACGAGTTAAGAACTCAAAGCTTGGATGAAAAAGCTTCAACTCTAGCTCAAAAGACCATGGAGGTCGATCAAAATAAGGAGAAAAAAAGCGGAATTTCTTAGCTTATTCAAGCTTGAATGAAAGAGATGAACTAGTACTTACTTCTTGATGATTTTAGTGGATAGAAATGAAGAACTCTTCAAGACCTTCAAAGCTTCAAGCTTTCATCCATGGAGAATTTTTAGTGTGTGTGTGTTTGTGTCGGCAAAGGGAGAGAGATGAGAGAAATGAATGTTGATTGTGAATGAAATGAGTGAAGGGAATATAATTGATGTTGGAGGGGAAATAATCGAGATAGAGAGTGTAGTTGTCGACTACAATTAAAAGAGGGAGAGAGAGTGCGTCTCACATGCTAGGGGTGAGAGTGGGGGAGAGATTTGGGTAGATTTAGGATAGATATGCAGATTTTATCTGCTAAAATTCCCCGAAAGAAAAAGTTTTCGGTAGAAAATATCCCTATTTTTCAGTTTATCTCTCAAACGATGTAATGCCCCGTAAATTCCTTATGTTCTAAAAATTTTAAAGTTAACCAAATAAATGGCTTTGCACGCCTAAGTTTACAATTTTTTTTTTTAATTCTAAGGCTAACGGTCGAATCCGTTATTAAAAATAAATTACAGAAGTCAGCTAGACGACTACTGTATTTAGGGTTAGCGCGTACGAAAAGTTTTTAGTTCGTAAACTCGGAACGGAAAACCGTCTAATTTTTACAATCACGAAATTGCGATACGAACACGCCCGAGAAAGTTCGTATTTATGTTTTTCCGGACGAAACTCGTACTGTGTCGTCCCGAGTTTTTGTCAAAATAATTTTTGTAAATTTATCTTCCAATTAAGTTCATACGTTAGAATTTAAGGTCAAATCAAATCGCGACGTTTTTTGTACCGAGTAACATTTTTTTTTTCGTCGTTCGTTTTTCCGTAACGTCGGATCGCGCCGGAAAAACCCGTAACCCTCTAAAATTTTCTCCATGCAGCCGACACATCACCTAAATAGGTGGAAGACATGCATGTTTGACCATGTCTAGTTTAATGACACCTTAACCTACACTTTGTACACTTTCAACAATATCATCATGTCTTCAACAATTAAACAAAATCTTTTTCTTCCATCTCTCTCACTCTCTCGGCTGCACACACACACTCTCTCTCAATCTTCATCTTCTTCATCTTCTTTTCTTCACCTCCATTGAAGACACTTCAAGTTCTTGAAGAAGAAACCACACAAGTCCTCATTCATCCAACAAAACCTATTACATCCTTTGTTAAATCTTAAGGTATTCAACTCCTCTTTAATTCTATCCATCCAAAACCCTTTTCTTTTTATTTTCCATTTGATCGAAATTTTAGAAGTGGTGATATAGATGTTGTGATCTTGAAATAATGAAATTAGATGTATTAGATAGGATAATTAGGGATTAAAG
Source organism: Schizonepeta tenuifolia (assembly GCA_029490685.1). NCBI lineage: Eukaryota > Viridiplantae > Streptophyta > Magnoliopsida > Lamiales > Lamiaceae > Schizonepeta > Schizonepeta tenuifolia. The sequence goes on from CM055955.1 coordinate 61,505,626, forward strand.
TGGAACAAAAACAAGAACCCTAAATCCTATGTTAATGCCGAGATTTTTAGGGAAATTGTAGGATTTTTAATTTTCTTCATTTGATGATTGATTCATGCTTAGTAGATGTTTAATTAGTAATTAGAATGAAGAGGAATGGGAAGCCCTATGTTTTTGTGGAAGTCAATTAGGGTTTGAATTATGAATTTAGGGGTTTTTGTATGTTAATTGATAATTGATTTGCAATTGATTAATTGATAATAAAAGAGGTTGATTAGTAAATAAATGTAGTTAATTGGGGAAGAAAATCACCCCCTTAACATATGTATGAAAACCGAAAGATATAGGATAATTAGAGGTTTCCACATGTTTGATATAAGTGATGATTTGTTGGTTGATTTAGGTTGCAAATAATGTTAGTTAATTATGGAATTTAATGGAGAATTTTCTAAAAATGTTTAATGAAACATAAGAGATAAAGATCACCTTATAAGTTGAGTTATAATGATGTTATGATATGTTTGCATGCATGAAAGTGTTTCACGTTAGACGTAGTTTAACGTCGTAAAATTTGAACGGAATCCGACAACTTTGAAAAATCGCGTAAGAGACGAACCTTTAGTCGTAACTAATAATCGAGAAGTCGGATGAAAATTCTAATTTGATATTATTGTTTATGATGGAATTTAGAACAATTTTCTAGTTGACGTCATAAGCTTTCGAGTTGATATAATATGGGCTATAGTTATAGTCAAAAACTAGAACGCGTTTGAAATTTTTGTTGGTTTAGTACTTGTTAGTTGAAATCCGACGTTTAGAACGTCGTGCTTTTGAGCGAGTTTTGAGAAGGAGTTTGTCACGTACATAAGTACGTGATGACTGCCTTGAGAGTCCAGTTTCTAAAAATTTGAATACGAGAGCTTAAAACGAACCTAAAACGTTATACGTCGAACCTATCAAGCAATTAGGGTTTTCACGGCTGTTTTGCGACTCTCGCCGGAAACTGTAATAATTTCCAGCTCGTTTATCGGATTTATGATCCGTAAATTGGAGCGGGAACTAGACTTCCTAAGCTTTCTAATGGTACAGGGCTCATCCCCAGTTTCCAAACCCTCTGTTCTGGACAGCCTCCAGAGTTACTGGACTGTGCAGTGAAAATTCAGTTTCTTGTTTTCTAAGTTGTTTAGTTCACAACTTAGTTTCTTTCGTTTGTTTAAGCCGTTTTATCTAACGAACATCTCCCTATTGACCCTAGAGTGAAGTACAGGACCTTTAATGATGAAAACCAGTCGAGATCTTATTCTTTTATCTTTTTATTAAAGAAGTAATAAACAAGAATTTTCGTAAATCGTTCAATGAACAAAAACGTAAATCGCCTAAGTTGATTCTTTCCAACTTAGTTTCTTTTAATCTTTAAAGTCATATTAAGATATCGACTACCTTCTCTACTGACCCGAGAGTCGAGTATGAGATCTTCCGAGTTCTAAACGAGATTGGTACGAGTCTCATTTCCCGTTTAAGTAAAACAAATCTAGTAAGCGTGCAAATGCCTAAAGAATGAAACAACTAAAACCTTCTTCGATTCTCTTTCTTCGATTATCTTTTACGATCCGTTTTTAAGTATGTTTATTTTTACGATGAAGGAGGAAGCCAACTGTAGAGAAAGGACAGAAGATCTGAAGTTGGAAGTTTTGCTTTAAGTTCTGTAAATCAAAGTGGGCTTTTATATACAAATAAAACGAGCAATGCTCGGAAAATCTTTCTTTATCGCTTTGATATCTGTGTTTTCAAAGTGATATTATGGCATGAACTGTTTTATGTTTTATGTGAGTTCTCTTGTACCTATCTGAGTTAACATTCATGTTTTCCAGATTTAGAGTTAGTCTATTTAGATTAACTAACGATCGGCTCTGAGTTAGCTGCTAAGTGCTTTCCAGAGTTAGTGCACGTTGTAACCTGTGGTGTATGTGATATCCTGTTGAGGGGTACCAGCCACGGTGAATTAGAATTGGTCAAGATTGAACGTAACATTAGTCAGAAAATGCTCGCGCGAGTGATTTATGAGAAAAAGTCAGAAAATGTTTAGTAGACACGGATTCTTTCAATAAAACTCCGATGTGCTACGCTTATGAAATGCCATATTTATCTATATTTATGATTATGTTTTCGGCATCGTGCCTACTAAGTACGTTTGTACTTAGCCCTGCATTGTTTTCTAAATATGCAGGTTGAAGCGACGGTGAGCGGCGACGGTTGATGTTGAGTTAAAATATAGAATGCATAGTTAGAACCCTTCCGCTGCCAATCTCTGAATTTTCTTTTGAGATGTACTTTTGAACAATACTCTATAGTCTAAGTCTGTAAATATGAACTTAGTTTCTTTTTGTACTTTTGTCGAGTAATCCTTAGGGATTAACTCTTTCTTATTTATATTCAAGTCTTATTCATGGTTTATCGATGTTTTTCATGTATGTTTAGTCAATTAGCCCCCTTCTTCCCCGCTTCTTTAATCCAACCCCAGTCGCACCCCGGCTTCTGCTGTCCCTCGGGATTTGGGGCTGTGACAGAGTGTTATCAGAGCAGTGCTCGTTTTCTGCTTTGCTTCTGAGTCAATCTTCTAGTATAAGTTAGTGTGAGTCATTCTTTCAAGTACGAGTCATTCTTTGAAGTAATATCATAAAGTGGTATTCGTATACAAGTCTTTCTCCGAGAAATAATATAGAGTATTCGTTTGTACTCTATATCGAGTCTTCTTTCAAGTCATGAGACATGGTATTTATGTATACTCTGGATCAGAGTCGTCTTTCCAAGTATGAGATAAGAGTTAGACTATGATGCTAAGATTGAGAACGTAGAAGTCAACTCAACCGCCCGCTACGTCGACTCAACGAGGAAAAGTGAAAGAATTTTATAAAGAAATTTCTTTTAAATAAGGAATTTATGAGCAAGTATTCAATAAAAATTTGAAGACGAGAATGAGTTGTGTTTTAAAAATGAGAATTTTACAGAAGTATAATTTTTATACTTACATGATTATGCGATAGTACAAGTACTATCTTATGTGAAAATATTTGCGCAATGATTTCTTTTTTTTTATGAAAAAAAATTATGCGGATACGAGAATATAGTCAAATTTTAAGGAATTTTCCCGGTTCAATGAGAACGTAGACGTGGAACTTAAGAACTTTCCGGTTCTTCGAGAACTTAGACGTTTTTAAGAAACGTTGTTTTGAAATGATTTCGAAAGGAGATCCCTAACGCGAGAAGGACTTCCTCTGATGAATGTCACGTGCGCTTAATGACATGAATAAAGATTCGGCAAAGTCGAACTTGTCGTCTAAGAATTTCCTGCGAGAAAAAAAAGATAAAATGAATAAAATAATTTAACAAATTGTATTAGTAAAAGAAGGGAGCAATTAGATGTTTGAGAAGCTTCCGACTTCGAGTTAAGAAAGATATGAACGAGACGACAACTGGAACTTAGTTTTCCAGGAAATTATTTCTTAAGTTATATTTCATTTTCTTTTTATGAAATTAAATTCCATATTTTCGTCTTGAGCGACGACTACAATTAGTACGAATATCAAGAGTCATAAACGACAAATTCTTTTGAAAATGGATGTTACTTTTGAATAAGTAGCATGAAGGAAGTAAAAATACTTTGTTTTAATAAGTAAAAATCGTTAAGAGTTAGTGAGTTAAGAAATAAAAGAAATAGAAGAATTAAAATGAGTAATAATATGGTGAAACAAAAAGAATAAAAATAAAATCTTTTATGAATGTAAATATAAATATATATATATATATATATATGTTGTTGAGTGTAATTTCTTGAATTGCTAGAAGTCTTAATAAGTGGTTGACTTAAGTGATGATGTTACAATTGAATAAGGAATATTCATTTTGTAATTTATGTTTTCGTTAAGATAAGTTATTTTCTTTTCCTACCTGTTACTGATCCATGTTACCTTAAAACTTTTGTAGGATGGCTAGGACTCGTGTTACGGCTCGGAAGAGCCGACCGTTGGTAGAGTGCGAGCGCACTAAGTTGATATGTTGCAGGATGAGTACTATGAGTTCGAGGTAGACTATGGAGAAGAGGATGTGGGACAGATTGTTAGTAATTTTTCTTCGGTCTACTACCCAGTGCGACACCTGATCAGAGAGAGTCAGGCGATACTAGACTTGATCGTGCACTTACCGGACGAGTGGCGCGGTTGGGCGCACCGTGCGGCTTAGTACTTTTTGGGGATTTTCGGCGATGACACGGAGCCGACCGGCAACTACGCTGGATTTGCCCTGTGTGTGCACAGACGTTTCTTTGAGAGCAGGTTTATGCTTCCCTTTCCTTTAGAGCCACACATCCCCTACAGTCACTTTCCAGCCGAGACGGAGCTTGAGGAGCTTGACTTAGACCCGGAGTTCTTAGATTTGTTAGAGTTGCCACCAGACGGTGTACTGGAGGAGGAGTCTGAGGCTGAGTTAGAGCAGCCAGAGGAGGACGAGGAGACGGTAGTTCCACCAGAGTCACCACCGGCTGCACAGTAGATTGAGGAGTTGATCCCAGGCCCGGGTTTTGTAGAGGTTGACGCTGAGACAGCCGCGCTGTTGGGGTTGTCTTCACCGTTTGTGCCAGACGTTTGTGTTAGGGTCAGGGGACCGTTGGAGACGAGACTGTACAGAGAGGGACCAGACCACCGAGAGATCGACGCGGAGCTTGCCGCCATGTTAGAGTTGCCTTCTCCACTCACGCCACTCGAGGAGATCTGCGCGAAGTGAGGAGTAGTCCGACAGCAGATGGAGGCAGGACCGTCCAGGGTCCGTTCTAGGGAGGAGTTCGAGTCGGGTTCAGGTTCAGTTCCCGAGCACCTTCTTCCTCTAAAGAAGCGTGCGAGAAGGATCAGTGAGGACTACTTGGTCTCCGACTTGGAGGAGACTGTTTCTGAGGCACCCTCACCCACCCTACTTACACTTGACGACGGTTCTACTCTGAGGGTGGACCAGGCACTCGAGCTGGTTTTTGGTTCGGAGTCCGAGGAGGAGGACCCGGAGGAGGACCCGGAGGAGAACCCGAAGGAGGATCCGGAGGAGGACCCGGAGGAGGACCCGGTGGAGGGTTGTTAGGATTTTGCAGACTTCAGAGTAGTTTTTGGTTTTCTTCTGCAGTTTAGTTAGGCAATGCTTTATAGATATGGGTAAATATCAGTAGTAGTAGTAGCTCTTTATCCTGTATAGAGTCGGATCAGTAACTAGTTAGTTTTGAAGTACTCTGGCGGATACGAAATTTTATGAATCGTTTCCGTTCTAGTACTCTGGTAGATACGGAGTGCAGCTTGTTAGTGCACCCGGTAATAGTAGGCAGTCAGCCTAGTTTAGACTAATAGTAGTCTAACCCTTTTGTATAAGTCCTCGTTAGAGGCAAAAGTAATATTCTTTTTGGATGTATATATATATATGACCCGTAAAGAGGTTTTTAATCAAGTAAAATTTCTTATGAATCGAGTAATAAAAAAATTAGAATGTTAAATGAACTCGTGTAACGAGGAAATAAGTTTAACTCGAAAGTTAAAAGATTAATAAAATGATATTGAAGCTATGTTCGATATGTTGTTCCATAAATTTGATTAAGTTGAGAACGAGCTAGTAAGTGCTAAGTGTAATTAACAAAAGGAAACTAATGAGAATTTTCAATTTTTTTTCCCTAGACTAAAGAAAATGCCGCCGAGAAATGTTAACAACAGGAGAGGTCGAAGACCTGGAAGGCCGAGAGGACGTGGTGGACGTCAGCCAGAAAATAACCAAGAACATGAATATGAGCGGAATATCACTCCATCCCCATCTCCACCCCCGTCACCATCACCACCACCTTCACCACCGCCCCGTAGAGATATTGAGGATCTTTTCCTCAAAAGGAACCCTCCAATGTTCAATGGAACTGGAAGCCCTAGCGATGCTGAGCTATGGGTGAGGTCGACCGAGAAAATTTTTAAACTCCTCAGATGCACTGATGAGGAGAGAATGCTGTGTGTCGCTTTCCAACTGACGGGATCGGCAGACTATTGGTGGGAAGCAAGACAAAAGGTGATACCTGCTGAACATCTGGCTCGTTTTTTGTGGGAAGAGTTTAAGGAGATTTTCTTTGACAAGTACGTCCCCAAGACGTATAGGGCACAGAAAGAGGCCGAATTTTATAATCTGAAGCAGGGAAAGCTAACTGTGACGGAATATGACGTCAAGTTTTGCGAGTTGATGAGGTATGCGCCGACATTGGTCGACACTGAGGAGAAATTATCAAAGAAATTTCAGGGAGGTTTACGTCATGAATTGGGAATCGCTTTGGCTAGTCATGGAGGACTAGGTTACTTAGACATACTAGGAAGAGCACTGGAAATGGAGGCTGTCGTGCCTGATGAGAAAAAGATTGTGCCAACTGCGTCAGCACCAGCGCAGAATCAGAATCGAGGCTACTACAACAACAACAGCAGCAACTACCAAGGGAAGAGAAAATGGAACGGAGGAGGTAGCGGAGGATACAGTCAGGGTTACAACAATCAGGGAGGACAGAAAAGAGGTTATCAGCAGCCTGCCAACAACAACAACAACAATGGCAAGAGGCCGTGGCAGGGAAACAACCAATCGGGGTTGTTCATTCAAGGGAACAGGCAGAACTTGCAGTGGAAGGGCAATAATCAACTGAACCAGCCGCAAGGGCAACAAAGGAATTTTAACCAGGGAGCGAATAACCCAGGGAGGGTTACCATCCCTGTCTGCCCGAAGTGCAACCGAGCCCATCCTGGAGTCTGCCAAATAGGTACCCCCAACTGTTTCAACTGTGCACAGAAGGGGCACATGAAAAAGGACTGCCCTAAACTGCTTGAAGCAGTACCCCTCCGAGCCATCCAAGCACAGCCGCAGCAGCCGCCTATGAACCAGCAGCAGTTTCAGCAGCATGCACAGCAGCAACAGAATGCGAGGGCATGTGCTATCAAACAAAGCGGTCAGCGCAAAGGAAAAGGCAATCTAGCAGGTATGGAAAAACTCCACAACACCCCCATTAAGATACTGTTTGATACTGGTGCATCGCATTCTTTCATTGCTGGCTCATGTGCCGATAACTTAGACATCAGACCTGTAAGAGCTGCACAATCTATGAGAGTAGCCACACCTTCAGGAGAGATCACTACTTCCACGCATGTTTGCTCTAACCTAGAACTAGAAATCGGAACTCATTAGGTTATAGCGAACAACCTAAATGTTATGATAATTTGGGACGTAGATATAATCCTAGGAATGGAATGGTTGTCAGAGAATTATGCCACGATTCTCTACAACGAGAGAAAAATTTCTTTTCAGCCGCCGGGTAAAGAACCAACCGAATTCCACGGAATTTCAATGGGTAGAGGCGTACCAATCATATCGGCCCTTCAAGCCACGAAACTCATGAAAAAGAAAGGTACCACAGCCTATCTTGTGTACCTAGTTGGAGAACCAGAAGCCGAGAAGACCATTCAGGACGTAAAAGTCGTGAACGAATATAAAGATGTTTTTCCAGAAGTACTACCAGGATTGCCACCAGATCGTCATGTAGACTTCACGATCGATTTAGAACCAGGAGCAGCTCCTAAGTCTAAAGCCCCTTACAGAATGGCACCGAAGGAACTGGAAGAGCTCAAAATCCAAATACAGGAATTACTAGACCTTGGTTTTATCAGGCCAAGCGTCTCACCTTGGGGAGCACCCGTGCTTTTTGTTAGGAAAAAGGACGGATCGATGAGAATGTGCATCGATTACCGAGAACTGAACAAGATTACTCTCAAGAACAAATATCATTTGCCAAGGATCGAGGATCTGTTCGATCAGTTTAAGGATGCAGGAGTCTTCTCCAAGATAGATTTGAGGTCAGGGTATCATCAGCTCAAGATCAAACCTGAGGATGTACCTAAGACCGCTTTTAGAACCCGATATGGCCATTACGAATTTTTAGTGATGCCATTTGGTTTGACCAACGCTCCAGCCGTATTCATGGACCTTATGAACAGAGTCTTCCACCCCTACTTGGACAAATTTGTTCTGGTATTCATCGACGACATCCTCATTTACTCTAAGAATGAGACGGAGCACGAGGAACATCTATGGATAGTGTTGGAAACACTAAGAGCTGAGAAACTCTACGCCAAATTCAGTAAATGCGAATTTTGGCTGAAGGAAGTAATGTTCCTTGGACACATAGTATCGACAGAAGGAATTAAGGTGGATCCAGCCAAAGTAGAAGCAATGTACAACTGGAAGGCACCAACAAGTCAGAATGAGATTAGAAGTTTCTTGGGATTAGCTGGTTATTACAGAAGATTTATCGAGGGATTTTCTACAATCGCTCGCCCGATGACGCAGCTACTCAGGAAGGATACCAAGTTTAAGTGGACGGATGAGTGCGAAAAAAGTTTCCAAACTCTTAAGGAAAAGTTAACTACAGCGCCAGTACTAGCACTTCCAGACACGAACAAGGAATATGTGGTTTACACTGACGCATCGAAAAATGGATTAGGTTGTGTCTTGATGCAAGACGGACGAGTGATAGCTTATGCGTCACAACAACTTCGACCCCACGAAGTTGAGTACCCAACCCACGATTTAGAACTTGCAGCCGTAGTTCATGCGCTAAAGATTTGGAGACACCATCTCTATGGTGTAAGAGTTGAGATATTCACCGATCACAAGAGCCTGAAGTACTTTTTCGAGCAAAAAGAACTGAACATGAGACAAAGACGATGGCTCGAATTAGTCAAAGATTATGACTGTGGAATTAACTACCATCCAGGAAAGGCTAATGTGGTAGCAGACGCATTGAGTCGCAAGGCTCCAACGAAGTTAGGATGTCTTTTCGTAGAAGAAGAAACCTTAATATGAGAATTCGAGAAGATGGATATCAGAGTGCTTGACACGCCAGCAACAATAACAAGTCAGGTAGCAGCATTAGAAGCTACACCAGATTTGAGAGAAAGGATCATTAGTGCTCAAAGAAAAGACGAGTCAATGGAAAAGTTACGAGTAAGGATAAGAACAGATAAGCCGGAAGGATATTCTGAAGCTCCAGACAATGCAATACTTTATGAAGGCAGGATTTGTATTCCCGACAACGACAACGAATTGAAGAACGAAATCTTGAGTGAAGCTCACGATACGCCTTACACAGCACATCCAGGAAGTATAAAAATGTACCAGGAGTTGCGAAGAAACTTTTGGTGGAATGGAATGAAACGAGACGTTGCCTCGTTTATAGAAAGATGCCTAGCATGTCAACAAGTTAAGGCTTTACACCGACGACCGTATGGATTGCTACAACCGTTGGATGTCCCAGATTGGAAATGGGAAGGCATAGCTATGGACTTTGTCACAGGCTTGCCTAAGTCGAGAAGAGGAAACACTGCGATTTGGGTAATAATAGATAGACTTACAAAGTCAGCTCACTTCTTACCGATTAAGACTACATATGGATCAGAGAGACTAGCTCAGTTGTATGTCAGAGAGATTGTACGTCTGCATGGAATACCGAAGGTTATAATATCAGACAGAGATGCTAAGTTTACCTCGAGATTTTGGATTATGATGCAGAAAGAGTTGGGAACAGAGCTTAATTTCAGTACAGCTTTTCACCCACAGACAGATGGACAATCAGAAAGAACGATTCAGATTTTGGTCGATATGTTAAGAACAGTGGTTTTGGACCGAGGCACGAATTGGGAAGAAATTCTACACTTAGTCGAATTCACCTACAACAACAGCTATCAGGCCACGATAGGAATGGCGCCATTTGAGGCTTTGTATGGGAGAAAATATAGATCACCGCTTTATTGGGATGACGTAGGTGAGAGAAAGAACCTAGGCCCAGATGCGATCAATGAGATGATTGAGATAGTTCGACAGATTCGAGATAGAATGAAGGAGGCTCAGAGCCGACAGAAGTCGTATGCCGACGATCGTCGAACCAACCTTGAGTTTGATACAGGAGATAAAGTTTTTCTTAAGATATCCCCGACCAAAGGAATCCTTAGGTTCGGAGTTAAGGGTAAGCTAAGACCCAGGTTTATAGGACCTTATGAAATCCTCGAGAGAATAGGATCAGTCGCGTATAGATTAGCCTTACCGCCAAGTCTAGGAAGCGTTCATAACGTTTTTCACATTTCTCAGTTGAGAAAATATGTTTACGATCCTAAGCACGTTATTAGTCAGCAAGACGTAGTTCTTGAATCTGACCTAAGCTATGAAGAAAAGCCGATATCGATCTTGGATAGAAAAGTTCAAGAATTAAGAACCAAATCGATACCAATAGTTAAAGTGCTATGGAACCATCACGGGCAGGAAGAAGCCACGTGGGAACTCGAGGAGAAGATGAAGGAGCGATATCCTCATCTTTTTGCGGAAGGTAAGCAAATTTCGGGACGAAATTTTTCGTAAGGGGGGTAGGATGTAATGCCCCGTAAATTCCTTATGTTCTAAAAATTTTAAAGTTAACCAAATAAATGGCTTTGCACGCCTAAGTTTACAATTTTTTTTTTAATTCTAAGGCTAACGGTCGAATCCGTTATTAAAAATAAATTACAGAAGTCAGTTAGACGACTACTGTATTTAGGGTTTGTAATGCCCCGTAAAAAAATAAAAAAAAAATATATAAAAAAAATCCTTACGTTCTAAGAAGTTTAAAGATAATTAAATAAATGGCTTTGCACGCTTAAGTTTATAATTTCTTAATTCTAAAGCTAACGGTCGAATCCGTTATTAAAAATAATTACAGAAGTCGGTTAGACGACTACCTATATTAGGGGTTAGCGCATACGAAAAGTTTTAGTTCGTAAGCTTAGAACAAAAAAAAACCGTTTAATTTTACGTTTACAAAATCACAAATGCGAACACGCCGAGAAAGTTTGTGTTTACGTTTTTCCGGACGAAACTCGAACTCGTCATCCCGAGTTTTTGTCAAAATAAATTTTATAAATTTATTTTCTAATTAAGTTCATACGTTAGAATTTTTAAGTCAAATCGAATCGCGACGATTTTTGTACCGAACGACGTTTTCGTCGTTCGTTTTCCCGTAACGTCGGATCACGCCGGAAAAACCCGTAAAACCTTCAAAATTTCTGCATGCAGCCGTGCCACCTCACCTTATTTAGGTGTAAGATTGCATGTTAACCATGTTTAATTAGTTGACACCTAAACCTACCTTTATGCATGGTCAACTTTTCATCATTTCAACTCTAAGACCAAAACCATTTTTCCATCTCTCTCTCCACTCTCTCTCTCGACCACACACTCTCTCTCTCCCTCAAACTTCATCTTCTCCATCATCCATACTCCATTGAAGAACCTTCAAAGCTTGGAGAAAGAACACAAGTCCTCAATCATCCATCAAACACCATACTTCTTTCTTTATTTTTCAAGGTATGATGATGATCTTTAATCCTATCCAATTCTTTTTCTTTTTCCCTTCTTTCCTTCATGTTCGAATTCTTTAAGGTATGGGATAGATGAATTGATATTGAAATAATGTAATTAGATATGTTAGATAGGATAATCATGGATTAAAAATGAAGAAAAACAAGAACCTTATCTTTTGTGTGAATGCAGAAATTTTTTGGAAAATAGTAGGATTTTTGTTTTTCTTCTTTTGATCATAGATTCATGTTTAATAGATGCTTAATTAGTTTTTGGAATGAAAAGGGATTGAAAGCCCTATGTTATTATGAAATTTAGTTAGGGTTTGAAGTATGAAATTAGGGGTTTTTGCATGTTAATTGTTTTTTGGAAATTGCAAGTAAATAATTGGTGATATAAGAGCATGTTTAGTATATAAATGTTATTAATTCAAGAAGAAAATCATCCCATAAACATATGTTCAAAACCAGAAATTTATAAGTAGTAAGGGGTTTTCCACGTGGTTGTTTAAAGTGATGATTTGTTAGTTGATTATATTGCAAATCATATTAGTTGATAATAGAAGTTAATTGGAGTTTTTTTAAAAATATTTAATGGAATGTAAGAGACTAAAATCACCTTATAAACTGAGTTATAAAGATGTTAAGACATGTTAGCATGCATGAAAATGATTCCTATTAGACGTAGATTAACGTCGTAAAATTTGAACGAAAACCGACGACTTTTGGAAATCGCGTAAGAGACGAATATCTAGTTGTAACTAATAATCGGGAAGTCGGATGAAAATTCTAACTTGATATTATTGTTTAAAATGAAATTTGGAACATCTTTATAGTTGACATCTTAAGCATCCGAGTTGATATAATATGGGTTATAACGATAATCGGGAACTAGAACACGTTTGGAATTTCTTTGTTGGTATAGTACTTGATAGTTGAAATCCGACGTTAGAACGTCGTGTCTTTGAGCAAGTTGAGAAGAAGGTTGTCACGTACAGAGGTACGTGATGACTGCCTTGAGAGTTAAGTTTCTAAAAAAGTTGAATACGAGAATTTAAAACGAACCTAAAACGTTATACGGCGAACTTATCAATAAACTAGGGTTTCACGGCAGTTTTGCGACCCCTGCCGGAAACTGTAATAACTTCCAGCTCGTTTATCGGATTTGTGATCCGTAAATTGGAGCAGAAACTAGACTTCCTAAGCTTTCTAGTGGTACAGGGCTCACCCCCTGTTTCCAAGTCCTCTGTTCTGGACAGCCTCCAGAGTTACTGGACTGTGCAGTAGAAATTTCAGTTTCTTGTTTTCTAAGTTGTTTAGTTCACAACTTAGTTTCTTTTGATCATTTAAGCCGTTTTATCTAACGGATACCTTCTATCTGACCCTAGAGTCAAGGACCAGACCTTTAATGATGAAAACCAGTCGAGATCGTATTTTATATCATATCTTTTCTTTAAAAAAAGTAATAAACGAGAAATATTCATAAGTCGTGAAATGATCTAAAATAAAAATCGCCTAAGTTGGTTCTTTCCAACTTAGTTTCTTATAATCATTAAAGTCATTTTAAGATATCGACAACCTTCTCTACTGACCCGAGAGTCGAGTACGAGATCTTTCCAGTTCTAAACAAGATTGGTACGAGTCTCGTTTCCCGTTTAAGTAAAACGAATCTAGTAAGCGTGCAAATGCCAAAAGAATAAAATGACTAGAACTTTCTTCGATTCTCTTTCTTCGAGTATCTTCTACGAACCATTTTTAAGTATATTTTATTTTACGATGAAGGAGGAAGCCAACTGTAGAGAAAGGACAGAAGATCTCAAGTTGGAAGCATTTGTTTTAAGTTCTGTAAAATAAGGTGGGCTTTCTATATAAAAACAAAACGAGCAATGCTCGAAAAATCTTTCCTTATTGCTTTGATATCTGTGTTTTCAAAGTGATAATATGGCATGAACTGTTTTATGTTTTTATGTGAGTTCTCTTGTACCTATCTGAGTCAACATACGTGTTTTCCAGATTTAGAGTTAGTCTATTTTTAGATTAACTAATGATCGGCTCTGAGTTAGCTGCTAAGTGCTTTCCAGAGTTAGTGCACTTTGTAACCTGTGGTGTATGTGATATCCTGTTGAGGGGTACCAGCCACGGTGAATTAGTAGTGGTCAAGATTGAACGTAACATTAGTCAGAAAATGCTCGCGCGAGCGATTTATGAGAAAAAGTCAGAAAATGTTTAGTAGACGCGGATTCTTTCAATAAAACCCCGTGTGCTACGCTTATGATATGCCATTTTATCTATATTTATAAGTATGTTTTCGGTATCGTGCCCACTAAGTACCTTTGTACTTAGCCCTACATTACTTTCTAAATGTGCAGGTTGAAGCGACAGTGAGCGGCGACGGTTGTTATTGAGTTTAAGGATAAGATGCTTAGTAGAACTCTTCCGCTGTCAATCTCTGTATTTCTTTTTGAGATGTTTTTTTTTAACAACTCAGTAGTTTATGTCCGTACATTTGAACTTAGTTTCGTCTTTTGTACTTTTGTCGAGTAATCCTTAGGGATTAACTCTAACTCAGTTATGTTAAAGTCTTATTCGTAGTTTATCGATGTTTATCATGCATGTTTAGTCAGTTAGCCCCCTTCTTTCCCACTTCTTTAATCCAACCTCAGTCGCACCCCGGCTTTTGCCGTTCCTCGGGATTTGGGGCCGTGACAGGGTTAGCGCGTACGAAAAGTTTTTAGTTCGTAAACTCGGAACGGAAAACCGTCTAATTTTTTACAATCACGAAATTGCGATACGAACACGCCCGAGAAAGTTCGTATTTATGTTTTTCCGGACGAAACTCGGACTGTGTCGTCCCGAGTTTTTGTCAAAATAATTTTTGTAAATTTATCTTCCAATTAAGTTCATACGTTAGAATTTAAGGTCAAATCAAATCGCGACGTTTTTTGTACCGAGTAACATTTTTTTTTTCGTCGTTCGTTTTTCCGTAACGTCGGATCGCGCCGGAAAAACCCGTAACCCTCTAAAATTTTCTCCATGCAGCCGACACATCACCTAAATAGGTGGAAGACATGCATGTTTGACCATGTCTAGTTTAATGACACCTTAACCTACACTTTGTACACTTTCAACAATATCATCATGTCTTCAACAATTAAACAAAATCTTTTTCTTCCATCTCTCTCACTCTCTCGGCTGCACACACACACTCTCTCTCAATCTTCATCTTCTTCATCTTCTTTTCTTCACCTCCATTGAAGACACTTCAAGTTCTTGAAGAAGAAACCACACAAGTCCTCATTCATCCAACAAAACCTATTACATCCTTTGTTAAATCTTAAGGTATTCAACTCCTCTTTAATTCTATCCATCCAAAACCCTTTTCTTTTTATTTTCCATTTGATCGAAATTTTAGAAGTGGTGATATAGATGTTGTGATCTTGAAATAATGAAATTAGATGTATTAGATAGGATAATTAGGGATTAAAGTGGAACAAAAACAAGAACCCTAAATCCTATGTTAATGCCGAGATTTTTAGGGAAATTGTAGGATTTTTAATTTTCTTCATTTGATGATTGATTCATGCTTAGTAGATGTTTAATTAGTAATTAGAATGAAGAGGAATGGGAAGCCCTATGTTTTTGTGGAAGTCAATTAGGGTTTGAATTATGAATTTAGGGGTTTTTGTATGTTAATTGATAATTGATTTGCAATTGATTAATTGATAATAAAAGAGGTTGATTAGTAAATAAATGTAGTTAATTGGGGAAGAAAATCACCCCCTTAACATATGTATGAAAACCGAAAGATATAGGATAATTAGAGGTTTCCACATGTTTGATATAAGTGATGATTTGTTGGTTGATTTAGGTTGCAAATAATGTTAGTTAATTATGGAATTTAATGGAGAATTTTCTAAAAATGTTTAATGAAACATAAGAGATAAAGATCACCTTATAAGTTGAGTTATAATGATGTTATGATATGTTTGCATGCATGAAAGTGTTTCACGTTAGACGTAGTTTAACGTCGTAAAATTTGAACGGAATCCGACAACTTTGAAAAATCGCGTAAGAGACGAACCTTTAGTCGTAACTAATAATCGAGAAGTCGGATGAAAATTCTAATTTGATATTATTGTTTATGATGGAATTTAGAACAATTTTCTAGTTGACGTCATAAGCTTTCGAGTTGATATAATATGGGCTATAGTTATAGTCAAAAACTAGAACGCGTTTGAAATTTTTGTTGGTTTAGTACTTGTTAGTTGAAATCCGACGTTTAGAACGTCGTGCTTTTGAGCGAGTTTTGAGAAGGAGTTTGTCACGTACATAAGTACGTGATGACTGCCTTGAGAGTCCAGTTTCTAAAAATTTGAATACGAGAGCTTAAAACGAACCTAAAACGTTATACGTCGAACCTATCAAGCAATTAGGGTTTTCACGGCTGTTTTGCGACTCTCGCCGGAAACTGTAATAATTTCCAGCTCGTTTATCGGATTTATGATCCGTAAATTGGAGCGGGAACTAGACTTCCTAAGCTTTCTAATGGTACAGGGCTCATCCCCAGTTTCCAAACCCTCTGTTCTGGACAGCCTCCAGAGTTACTGGACTGTGCAGTGAAAATTCAGTTTCTTGTTTTCTAAGTTGTTTAGTTCACAACTTAGTTTCTTTCGTTTGTTTAAGCCGTTTTATCTAACGAACATCTCCCTATTGACCCTAGAGTCAAGTACAGGACCTTTAATGATGAAAACCAGTCGAGATCTTATTCTTTTATCTTTTTATTAAAGAAGTAATAAACAAGAATTTTCGTAAATCGTTCAATGAACAAAAACGTAAATCGCCTAAGTTGATTCTTTCCAACTTAGTTTCTTTTAATCTTTAAAGTCATATTAAGATATCGACTACCTTCTCTACTGACCCGAGAGTCGAGTATGAGATCTTCCGAGTTCTAAACGAGATTGGTACGAGTCTCGTTTCCCGTTTAAGTAAAACAAATCTAGTAAGCGTGCAAATGCCTAAAGAATGAAACAACTAAAACCTTCTTCGATTCTCTTTCTTCGATTATCTTTTACGAACCGTTTTTAAGTATGTTTATTTTTACGATGAAGGAGGAAGCCAACTGTAGAGAAAGGACAGAAGATCCGAAGTTGGAAGTTTTGCTTTAAGTTCTGTAAATCAAGGTGGGCTTTTATATACAAATAAAACGAGCAATGCTCGGAAAATCTTTCTTTATCGCTTTGATATCTGTGTTTTCAAAGTTATATTATGGCATGAACTGTTTTATGTTTTATGTGAGTTCTCTTGTACCTATCTGAGTTAACATTCATGTTTTCCAGATTTAGAGTTAGTCTATTTAGATTAACTAACGATCGGCTCTGAGTTAGCTGCTAAGTGCTTTCCAGAGTTAGTGCACGTTGTAACCTGTGGTGTATGTGATATTCTGTTGAGGGGTACCAGCCACGGTGAATTAGAATTGGTCAAGATTGAACGTAACATTAGTCAGAAAATGCTCGCGCGAGTGATTTATGAGAAAAAATCAGAAAATGTTTAGTAGACACGGATTCTTTCAATAAAACTCCGATGTGCTACGCTTATGAAATGCCATATTTATCTATATTTATGATTATGTTTTCGGCATCGTGCGTACTAAGTACGTTTGTACTTAGCCCTGCATTGTTTTCTAAATGTGCAGGTTGAAGCGACGGTGAGCGGTGACGATTGATGTTGAGTTAAAATATAGAATGCATAGTTAGAACCCTTCCGCTGCCAATCTCTAAATTTTCTTTTGAGATGTACTTTTGAACAATACTCTGTAGTCTAAGTCTGTAAATATGAACTTAGTTTCTTTTTGTACTTTTGTCGAGTAATCCTTAGGGATTAACTCTTTCTTATTTATATTCAAGTCTTATTCATGGTTTATCGATGTTTTTCATGTATGTTTAGTCAATTAGCCCCCTTCTTCCCCGCTTCTTTAATCCAACCCCAGTCGCACCCCGGCTTCTGCCGTCCCTCGGGATTTGGGGCTGTGATAAACGACTTAAAACTCTCATCGACTCTTTCTCGACGTCGAAAACCTCTCTACTTCGTCTTATATCACACCAAATAAATCAAGGAATCCAAATATCAAATTTTAAATAAAAATTCCGACTAACAAAGAAAAACTTAAAAATTGCTCCGTTAATTAAAGCGTTAAACAAGAATTTTTAAAACTCTCTCATATGATCTCAGAAAATTCTCCGACATATCTCAAAAGTTTTAAAATAATTTCTAGACTCAAAAGACACTAATTAGATAAATTCGGAATTAGTCGATGAATAGCGAAATCTCGATTATTGTTACTATTCATCAAAAAGTAAAAATTCTCAAAACTTTCCGAAATTCAAACTAAAGCTCATACTTATATAATTATGCCCAAACAATGCATCACATACTCGATTCGAATAATCGAAACGAGAAAAATCACATAAGAGCATATTGGGGCATTTTAGTCATTTCACAAGAAAATTTATTTTCTTGGAAATTTTTATCACTCAAGGCACATCATATATGCATATAAACTTATTTAAAAAGCATTCAAAAACTTAGAAAAATTCAGGGTATTACAATTCCTTCGATAGACACTCAAGTTATGAGATAGTTTGAGTGGAATGAAGCTCGACTGAGACTAATTTGCAGACAATGATGGCCTTGTACTATGCAGTCTCAGGAGTGAATGCCTAGGTCCTATCGGGACCTTGATACATAGGTTACTATCAACATGTCCTCGTGACGTAGGGTTGCAGATCTTCATTCCTCAATACTCGAAGAGGTTGAAGCAGGGGTAACCTCCACGCAAATACGTCTGAATAGAATGCCTGATATGCAATTGGAAGAATACCTCAAGGATCTGCATTAGCTGGTTGACAAAACGAATCACCCACATCATCAGTAGTACTTTGAAGCATCTGCGTCTCATGTAGCCACAAACATAGCGTTCTTGCTAAACCGATTGTTTCACAGATTCAGGGCTGGCGGGAGACGATGACCGCTTTGCAAAGTGGGAAGGCATATTCTCGATCTGGGTGGATTTTCAGAAGAGGAAGATAAACCTTAGCAAGAAAGAAAACCACAAAGAAAAAATTTCATGAGATAAGGCAGAAAATCTTGGAGTTGGATAGATATCAAAATCTGGGTTGATATCTAGTTGGATGTCTGGTTAAATTGTGCAAAATAAATTGCAAGTCCCCCTATTTATAGGAGGGAGGAGATCCTTATCGACGGATCAGGTTAAACCGTGCAGTTTTCTTCGGAATAAACGGCAGTTTTCAATGCGCCATTTCAGAAAAAACTGCTTCCAGGGATGACGGTGATGGAACGAGTCAAAGACGGTGAATGACACTCGCGCGCGTGAGGAGAGTAGGTAATTCTATGTCAGCCCAATCGCGATCTAAAAGTATGGTCTATAGATTTAGATCATCTTTTCATTGACTGTAACCGCTAGGCTAATTCATTTTGAATAGCTTGTAAACAGATGCTTGAATTGATTTCAAAGCACCCGCCTTAAACATAAGGAACAAGTTAACATAGATTACCACTCAGTCGACGTGGATCTCGACTGTCTCCTTAACTCAGCATACACTCCACTGACTCAAGTCATCAGTTTAGTCAAGATTTGACTCGTCGTTCAGCTGGACTGAATGGGGTAGCAAACTTGTTCAGTTCCCTCTCAAGTTGAGATTCCCCCTCAACTTGTGATCTCCATCTTCATGGCTTCTTCTTCGGTTAGGTTAAGCAATCCAAGGAGTGGACACAACATCTTGAATCGAGCTTTCACCAAAGGCTCAGTGAAAATATTAGCTCTCTGAATGTCAGTGTGAATTTTCTCAACAATGACGTCCTTCTTTTCGACATGATTACGGATGAAGTGATGTCTAATATCGATGTGCTTCGTTCTGGAATGGTTAACTGGATTCATCGTGATTGCTATAGCACTTGAGCTATCACAGAAGATGGGTACTTGCCTTGTCTCAACTTCATAATCTCTCAGTTGTTGCTTCAGCCAGAGAACTGCATGTAGCAGCTTCCAGATGCCATGTACTTCGATTCAGTTGTGGAAGTGGCGACACATACCTGCTTCTTGGAGTATCAGAAAACTAATTTGCTTCCCATGAACTGACAATATCCTGAAGTTGATTTTCTATCAACTCGATCTCCAGCTAGGTCTGCATCTGAGTAGCCGGTCAGTTTAATGTTATCATCAGTTGGATACTACAGTCCCATATGAACTATTTCTTTGAGATACTTGATGATATTCTTCGTTGCTTGCAAGTGAGCTTCCCTATGCTCAACTTGAAATCTGGCACAAACTCCTACTACGTAGGAAATGTCTGGTCGACTAGCAGTTAGATATAGCAGCGAGCTGATGATCCTTCTATACTTCTTTGCATCGACAAGCTTTCCTTCCTGGACGAGGTCGATCTTCAAGTTGGTGTTCATTGGGATCTTCGTTGTTCGGCTTGAGTTCAGTCCAAACTTTGAGATTAGCTCTTTTGTGTATTTGGATTGATTCATGAAAGTTCCTTCTGGTGACTGCTTGACTTGCAGCCCAAGGAAATAGTTAATCTCTCCCATCATGGACATCTCGAATTTTTCCTTCATGAGTTGGGAGAATTTCTCACACAGAGCTTCAGATTTAGATCCAAAGATGATATCGTCGACATATATTTGCACCGCTAGGATATCTTCTCCAACTTTGATGGTGAAGAGTGTTTTGTCGACTGAGCAGAGAAATCCAGACTCTAGTAGAAAGCCACATAATGTGTCATACCATGCACGCAGAGCCTGTTTCAGTCCATAAATGACTTTCTTTATTTTGTAGACTCTATCGTCACCAGTCTCAAAACCGAGAGGTTGTTCCATATAAACATCTTCTTTAATTTCGCCATTTAGAAATGCACACTTCACGTCCATTTGATATACCTTGAACTTGTGGTAAGAGACGTAGGCTAAAAAATTCCTAATTGCTTCCAGACGAGCAACTGGAGCGAAGGAGTCTTCAAAATCTATTCCTTCTTGCTGGCAATAACCTTGACCTACAAGTCTAGCCTTGTTTCTCACTACGTATCCAATGTCATCTCGCTTATTCTTGAATATCCACTTCAAGCCAATCACCTTGACTCCTTCAGGTCTCTCGACAAGTTCCCAAACACAGTTTCGGAGGAACTCATTTAACTCTTCCTACATGGCTTGAGTCCAGTAGATGCATCCTAAAGCTTCCAAGATGTTTTTAGGTTCAGGCACGTCAGCTACGTAACATGCTATCCTGCCTACATCTCCTGCTTGTTCAAACTTCCCTAGTATCCTGATCTCATCAGCATACTGTGCTACCAAAGTTGATTCATCATCAGCTAAAGTTCTTAACTGAGTTGACTGAGTCGGAACATATACTGTGTGATCTACAACTTGAACTGATCTTTTTGTTCGATCACATGCTTCCATATTTCCTATAACTGCATCTTTGACGTGGATTTCATACCATCGTTTGTTCTTTCATGCTTGTTTCACAGCTTCAAGCATGGTAATGCAGTAATCTGGTCTAGGAGATACTGGAGGTGCCAAGCTTGGTGTTCTGGCTTATGGTGCAGTTCGATCCTCAGCTTGAGATGGAGGATGAACTGAGGAGGTGGTGGGTCTTGGACTTGAAGGTCCTGGACTGGAATGCTGGTTAGTTATTGATGCTGGCTGAGTGTCAGCTGGAGTTGGCACTTGATCTGTTGACTCTAAAGTTCTCCCTTGATCTGTGATGGGATCTTCAGTCTCATCTTCAGAAGAATATACTTCTTCTTCCTCAGTTGACCAGATGAGCGGCTCTGCTAAATTCTTTAGTCCTTGAGCTTGAGATCTGGTCTCAGCTGGCTGTGCCGGTGTGCTTCCTTCAACTGCCTGCAGTTTAGCCTGTTCCATGTACTCAAAAGTAAACATGAGGTGTTATATCTACAATTTTGGTGTTGGTGTTGAAAACTCTATAAGCTTTAATCTTTTCAGCATATCCTAAGAATATGCCTTTGACAGCTTTTGGCTCGAAAGTTTTCAACTTAGCTTTCCAATTATTATGGATATAGCACTTAGAACTGAAAACACAAAAGTTTTGGTGTTGGTGTATGGAGTCTTTCCATGTCTCTTCGTTAGCAGGGATTGGTTCTGTGTGTAGCACGCTGTATTGATTGCTTCAGCCCAGAAACATTTTGGCAGGGTTGAGCTCGTCAGCATGGAGGTTGCTGCATCTTTCAGTGTTCGATTTCTTCTCTCAACTACTCCATCTGCTGTGGAATTCTTGCAACTTAGGTCTGATGATTTATTGTCTTTCTTCTCACAATACTCAATGATGGATTCATTGAGGAACTTAGTTCCACAATCAAATATGATGGAGACAATGGATTTTCCTTATTGGTTCGCAAGTCTATCCATCAGCGTAGGCAATTCTTCTCTCATCTCATTTTTGTGCGCCATGAAGATCACCCAGGTGTATCTCGAATAGTCATCAGTGACTACGAGAGTGTATTCATTTTCTCTCAGACTCTTCGGGGTGACCGGACCGAAAATATCTATGTGGATCAATTGCATAACACAATTCGTGGATGGCATTGCATTAAGACATAATGATGTTATAGCCAATTTTCCAAGTTGACATGCGCTGCAGTGATGCGTCGGACTATGCTTCAAGTCTGGTATTCCAACTACATGCTGTTGGCGAGCTAAATTGTTCATGGTTTTGAAGTTGAGATGATTGAGTCTCTTGTGCCATAGCTAACTTATCTCTGAGCTGCTCTTGGATACGAGACATGTTTCTGGTGAGCTACTCAACCAGTCTGTGTAGTAAACTCCACTGATGAAAATTGTCGACCAAATAAGAGAATATGTTTGGTCTTGACATCTTACACCCTGCAAACCTATGCATCAAACTTCATAGAAAAACCATTATCGCAGAGTTAGCCTATGGAGAGTAGATTATGCTTCAATCCATTGACCAAGGAAATGTTTTTGATAGTCACTAGATCAGTTTCGAATGTACCCGATCCTTTGGTTTTACCCTGAGAGTCCTCACCAAAGGTAATAATACCTCCCTTTCGAAACTTGAGGTTGGTGAGGAGATTTCTCTGGTGTGTCATGTGCCTGGAGCATCCGTTGTCCAGCACCTAGACTGACTTTGCAGCTCTTTTCTTCCTCAGTTCATCCTGGTCCTGCAAAACACAAGAAGAACTTTAGGTACCCACACTCAGTTGGGTCCTGAAAGGTTAGTGACTTGAGTTTTCTTGATGACTCGAACTGAGGGATCAATTCGAATCACTCTTCCTTCTTTATCCACATAGACTGCTGACTGAGTTGGTCTTGAAGCGTGAGCAGTCCAATTTCTTCGTGGATATCTCTGTCTTTATGGAACACGGTATCGACTCTGCTGAGATGGTCGATTCTGCCATGATGAGAACTGTCTGGAAGATGACCCAAACTGTCTAGCTCCTTGAGCATACCCAAACTGAGGATAACTAAGACCATTGAACTGATCACCGTAGTTTCCATGTCCTTGATATGCTTACTGGTAGTGATGAAGCGCTGGGAATCTCTGATGGTAGAAATGAAGATTATCCTAGTTCGGATGTCTTTGATGATGATGCTGAGCTGAGTTGTTCGGCCTGTGCCTGGGCTGATTCTGCCTTGGCTGCAAAGGTCTACTTCGTCTGTTCCCCTTCGCTCTGCGACCTCGGGGTCTTGACTTTCTTGTTGATCTTTCAGCATCTCTTGATATACCAGCTTCATGCTCCTTAGGTTCTTCAGTTTGAACCTTCTTTCCTTTATCCTTCACATGAGTCACAACAGTCTGTGGTATTACTGGAGTCTCTTTGACTGTGACTTTGACTGAGTTCAGTTGAACTTGAGGAGCCTCAGTCGGTGATAGAATTGCCCTGACGAACTGTGTTGGCTGAGCTCTAGTGTCCGTTGTTGGGTTGTATCCAAAACACATTTGGGAGGTCTTTGGTGGCTTAACATGCTCTTTAGAGCTATGCTCGAGGCATGAAGGGATACTATCTTCTCTTGTGCAAACTTCAGCTCCATTTGCAACTAAGAGATGTATTCTTCCTGAGTCTTGGTCATGTTGATTAAGTTGATGACCTGACTGTTGGTTGACTGAGGAACTTCTTCATGGAGTCTTTGGTTCTCCTCCACGAGCTTCTCTATATCTTGATCCTTCATTATCAATTCGTTGCTCATGTTGTCAAACTCAGCTTGGAGTTCTTTGCACTGTGCAACTTGAGCAGTGCACAATCTACTCAGGAGTTCGACCTCATCCCAAGACAGTTGGACATCTTCATCTAATTCTCCTGTAAATTAATTAACAGAAGAAACCATATGAGCAGGATAGAAAGAAGAGTTTACCTCGTCAGTTGACTCTTCCGGCAGTACCATGAAGCATTGGTCCTTTGCTTCTCAACTAGATGGTGAGTCAGCTTCCTCTCCTTCTAACTTTGTAAACACATCGGTGTCATCAATGTCATCCTCAACGATCATGTACTTGGTCTTCTCCTTGGCCTTTTCTTAGAGGGCATCTTTCTTCTTATTGGAGAGATCAGGGCATTCGGCTTTGAAGTGTCCTGGCTTCCCACATTCAAAGCATCCATCACTTTAATTCCTTGAGGAGGTTTCAGTTGAGCTCTGCCTGCTCCTGATGATCCTCCTATATTTTTCGATCTTGGAGTTCATCTCCTCGAGTTGTTTGGTCATTTCTTTTACCTTTTTCTGAAGTTCGGAATCGCTTTATCGATCTCTAGTTGAGGAGTCAGCGAACCATGAGGGTCTAGCGAACTTGGATTTTCCTAAGTCAGCTCGAAGCGCCACTGGCTTGGCAGCTGAGCTGTGCTTGGTCTGTTCTGGTTTCTGAAGCTTGGTTTGCTTCAGTCGGAGGATGTCATACTCATTCGCCTTGAGCATGAAGAATAACTTCTCAGTTGGGGCATCGAACTGAGGTCACTCTGATTTTGATGGACGACTCTGTAGATCGCCCAGTCTTCGCCTAAAGCGGAGAGAACTTTCAAGTTCATTTCACACTGAGAGTAGTTGCCCTTTTTGAATCCTCTCAATGTCCATTAGGACCTCTGTGAATCTCAACTCCATCTTGTCGATGGACTCCCTGTTGAGCTGAGAGAAGTTCTCATACAACCGATAAGCTAAGGTGAACTTATTCTCCTTTATCTTGTCAGAGCCTTCACAGAGTGCAGCTAAGGCTTCTCACATATCCTTTGTTGTGGAGCAATTGATAATCTTTGGCAGGTAGGCATTGCCGATGGTGGAAGAGATAACACTCTTTGCTATGTCATCTAGCTGCGCGATGTCTCTTTCTTCCTTATTGTATGCCTCTGGACCTTTTGGTTCTTCCTTCATGATCATCTCTCCTTCTCGTGGAGTAGTGCAAGTGACCAGTACTGACTGAGTCAAACGGATGGGACCATTTTCGGTAGTCTCCCACATCCTGTGATGTGCAGTCAATGCCATCTTTAGGCAAAACTTCCACGCGGGATAGTCATCCACGGAGAAATCCGATAAGCTTCCAAGAAATGTCGGGTTCATGTTTCTAGCACACCAACAGAGATAAACAAGAAAATATGCAGCAGAATGCACTACGGTTTTCAAAAAAGATCTGTTCAGTTGACCACTGAAAAATCTACTCGACTTACACCTTGTGAACCAGAGGCAACAGTCTTTTGAACCACTGCTCTGATTATATGCAGCAGAATGCACTAAGGCCATCTTTTATGTTGTAATGATTTGATGATTATATCACTTTTCAAAAGTATTTTCTAAAAAATAAATAATAGAACTATTTTTTTTAACTATACGTATAAGTTACAGAGTAAAGTGACCCCCTTCAATAAATTCTACACGAGACGATCCTTCATGTTGTACTAATTTGATGAATATATCAATTTGAAAAAGCATTTCTAAAAAAAAAGAATAGAACTAATTTTAAAAAAAAAAACAATAAATTCTACACTTATAAGTTTATTCTCTATTAGTCATACATTTTATAATTAATGTTTACTTTGTTGTATTTAAAATTTTACAAGTTTAGTGTAGGTATGGCTTTTTTTTTTTTTTTTTAAATTTGGAACGAGTATGCATAGAGAAACGATTTGAGTTCAAAATACAGATTCGGTGATTTTAGATAGAAATTAGATACAAGGGCATGAGAAAAGTTATCCTTTCTTAATTGATTTACTATTATAATTTAATAGTTGTGCACTTCTTCAAATGCATTGTTATTTAATGTAAAATATAAATGATTTGATAAACAATATTAATTAATATATTATAATGTTAAGTGATACTGTCGAACACACGAGCTACACTCTAGTAATTTAATAAAGCAATTGAGGAAAGTTATACTTAATTTAACCATGTATTCTTAAAATCATATTACTTCTCATCCAATATAAGACCAATTCACAAATGAATAATAGTAATGTAATTAGTAAAATCATAAATCACATCTATATACATAGTTTGTTATCGATTTCTAATGATCAAATCTAACCACAATTTTAAAAGGCAACGATTAATCCAATATCGTTCTTCATTGGCACAATCACTACTCTTTCCAATTCGGAAGATCGTGATGCCAATGCTCTCGGAGCCTATTTCATATCATTTGTACTTCATTTGATCTCGAAAGAAAACATGAAAGAGTTCGAGGAAAAATGTTAACCTCTTTCATATCGTCTCCTTGTCGGAAAGTGAGAATAAAAGTTAAGAATGTGAAATATGGATGAAATTGGTTGCAAAATTCTAGAATTTATTGGTCGGAAAATAGTATAAAAACAGAATTTTTTTTATAAAATTAAAATTTTTGCCACAAATTAAGTTTTTGTAACGTTCGGTATTAATGGTTGATTGATAAATATTAATGAACAATTAGAACTATACCAAAAATATTTCCAGAAATAAAATATTGAATAAAAAAACTAAAAAAGATAAACGTTTCTATAAATGACAAACCGTCCTTGCTATTATAATTTATTAAGATATTAAAATATTAAGATAAAATACAAATTATGTATAAGAATACTCCGTAATATAGAAGTTCTATTCAGAACGATGAACCATAGTTAATACTCATAAAATTGTTCAAAAACATTATAGACCTAACTTGAAAACAAAAATAATAAAAATTAATAAATTATAGATTGTGAGACACAATTTTAGAGGCAAGGATCTCATGTCCTAAAATAGTTATTATATACCTAAATTGAAAACAAAAATAGTAAAAATGGTGATAGTGAACTAGTGAATAATGAGGTTTTAAAATTAAATTAAATTGTAAAATAAAAACGGAGTATTTAATTTCGAGTAAGGAAAAATATGAACACAAAAAAGCCTTCCAAAATAATTCCCTACTTTTTTTTTCAAATGAGGTTTTAAGAATTATTTCTTGTGAAGTCATGTAAGCAGTTTCAGCGTCTAATTCAACTTCAATCTGGGGGAAATATTGAACGCGAGAGAAGATTAAGAAAAGGTAAAAGGTGGAGATTTTTTTTCTTTTTTTGAAAAAATTAAAAGTTTTAGTTTATAATGAGAACTAGCTTGCCACCCGAGCTATGCTCGGAGAGCACTTTATAATTTGAAGGCTAGTACTTTGTAATATATTGGTGGGGATGAAGTATCAAAGACTATCATTTGAAAGGTTTAGAGTTCAAGCCTTGGGTCTTAGACTATCATTTTTTTAGTTTTTAATAAAAAGAAATTTATGAGATAAATTACTTTGACATATTACTTCAACTTCAGAATCAAAATGTCAAGTAGGAAATTGAGAATTTATACATTTAATTGCTATTATTTCAAAATTATTAAATTTAAATTTACCATAATTCTCATACTAAGCATTTTAAAGGCCATTGTAAGTCATGTAACAATAAAATATATTTTCAATATTTAAACAATACACATACATATATACATAAGTATGAATCAATAGAGCATTTATTTTTATTTTTATTTTTGCAAATATATACTACCTCCAGTCCTCAAGTCTATTCCTAGGAGGAAGTGGCACGAGTATTAAGGAAAAGGTTGTTGAGTTAGTTATGAGTAGAGAAAAAGTGATTGAATTTGTTGTGAGTGGAGAAAGGGTCCCACATTGAGGGTAGTGATATATTAACTAATTGAGATAGTGGTGGGCCATATGTGGTATTTTAGGTAAATAAGTTGATAAAGTAAGGATAAAAGATAATAATTTGTTGTGAGGTAGTGTTCAAAAGTAGCTAGGAAGAAACTTGGGGATCATCCCAAAAAGGAAAGATAGGAAAAGACTTAGGGACCGGAGGTAGTAAAATAGTAACGAATAATCAATATAAAAATTAATAATAAAAGGTGTTATTTTGAGGGAATAATGTTAAGAAGTTAAACAAAGAACATGTTTAAGCAAAATAATTAAGAATATTACGTATTTAAATGAAGACTAAACAAAACAATTAAGTGAAATAAATACAAAAAAAAAAAAAAAAAAAAAAAACCTACATTAGACGCCTGCAAAGAAAATTTGAGTTGATATTAGAATTGCATGCCCATACATATTATTCAAAACAATGCAAACCAATGAAATTAGATAGCAAAACCAATAATTTTAGCCCAAATTAAGGGGACAGATTAATATGAAAGCAAGAGAAGAAAACCTACACCTTGATGCAGCCATCTTTAAACGCGACAAAATACAATTTGTATTTCACTCCTATGCCTACCCCTAGGAACATCTAGTTGGCAAGTACAGGGTCGATCTCACAGGGAGTTGTTCGCGATAATCTCTGATTGGGACACAAAAAGGTTGTGTTGAGTATCTATCTACTATAGCCTTGGGCAACTGTCACTATCACCTTTGGCAAACTGTTGAAAGTAAATAACTGTAACTTGACAAGCAAAAAGATCAGTAATAAAAACAATCCAGATTTAGGTTTTGAATCAATGTGTATAACTTTAACTCGATCATTGGTTCAAAGATATTTGTTGCGTAAGTGTGTTAGTGGTTATAAGCTAAAACTATGCAGGGTCCTCATTGTCACGTCGCCACGTACGCTACATAGCCCGCCCAACTCCATCCTTATGTTTAGGTCTTGACTGGGACACCCTGGCCAATCCTCTTGCTTGCCCAAAAGTCCCGGGCATAACACCTTATCGAGCGCATGTTGGTCAAGCAGCATTTGGTTCTAGATGGGCCCACTCCGGCGCAGGTGAGATAACGAGGATCTATGTCTGACATTCACCAGCATTGACACATCTTTGCAGGTCTAGGCCAAGACTAACAACCCATTCTTGCCGCTCTCGAGGAACGTAAGGCAAGCACGAGTAGCACTTGATAGCCCTCCTGCGATGTAGGAATCCGTATGTGCCCAGGGCTCGTTGGCCTTCCGAGTTACCTGTGACTACCGAACTTCTTTGGAATCGTTGCCCAATGCCTCGGGAACACACTTATATACAACTATCAAGAACACTTAGACCTCACGAGATTTACAAGTTATACATCATATCATCTATCCTAAACTTGGATTAAAAGGTTTAGCTAGACATAAAGTAAATAACGAAAGCAAAAGAGATAAAGAAAAACATACTTGAATTAATAACGATAAGCAAAAGATGTTCGCCCTAGATGAGACTTAACAATAAGCGTAAATTGTATCTAAGAACATAAATTGCAGAAAATAAAAGTGTATCGAATTGCAGAAGTAAAAAAGTGCGGAAAAGTAAAAGTGTCATTCGTGTATCTTGCGCCTTCCATGCATGAGTATATATAGAGTACAAAAACTAGGACAAACCCACAAACGGACCTTCTAGAGAATGGGCCGGCTGCTTCCATGTAAGGATCCACGGATAAGGTTGGAAAGGTCTCTTTCCTTATCGCTAAAAACGTGTTGTTGTTGTAGTAGGAAACTCCAATCCAAATCTTGTGCTGCAAGGAATTTGTTTCCTTGTAGGACTCTAACAGCTGCATCTTCACGCGCCAGCGCCGTTGCCCAAGCTCTGCACTCTGCTTCCCCAATCTCTCTGCCATCTCTTGCCCACGTCAAGCCTGCACCGTGCCTTCTGGAGCGACACACACAACATCTAGATTGACCATACCACTGAAACTGGAGCAGCTTCTTCTTGATTTGGACTTATGCCCTCAGTAGCTTGAGCCAAGAACATGGCTACTATGGTCATTGCATCGTATCATCAGTTTTCACTCTTTTTGCATGTTTTAGCTCCAGACTAGCCCAATTCCTGCCTTTCCTTGTCCTGCCAACTCAAGTGTCCTCCCAGACACAAAACAAACACAAAAGACTCTAAAATAGACTCGATCTAGACCTAAAACACACATGACAAGAGCACAAAATATGGGCTCGTCACACCTCTAGCCGCCCTCTTAACATTGTTTCTGTCGTTCCTCTTTGTTGTCATTCATGCTATAATTATTGATCCGTGCGGAATTGAGATCTAGGGATTATGGATCAATAGATATATTTTTTCTTTCTGCCAACATACTCTACGCCTCAAAGCCATACTTTTAATTTCCCTAACTCAATTTGTTTAAGAAATGATGCAGCATCGCATGCAGGAGTAGCGATTTTCTTGCAAAAATTTATCCACTTGTAACCGTCATAGTTGTCGACTTTACTATCAATGTCGTCGATGTCGTGAGTCAGAATCTTTCTTGTTCTTTGACTGCTGGAAAAGGCCAGCGGATTGGTCAATTTAAGGTGGAAATCTAAAGCATGAGAAAATGAATTACGTTGGGTTAATTTCACATGCGGCCATGTGTTTTCGCAATTTCAATGGAATATCGAATGTACAAAATTTACCTAATCTATAGTCTGCACAAAAGCCAAATCTTTCGGCTCAACAGTTCTATGTAAGTTATTACGGCTTTGTAGGCATAGTCGTCAGTCTTCTTCATCTCTTTATAGGTGTACTTTTCAATCTTTTTGATCCTCTTTCTAAATCAAAATATTTAGAGAAATTGATATTCTCAAACTTCAATATACTATTTGTTCAATTGTATGTGATTTTGATGGTTTTAAAACTGATACTACATAAACGACATGCTTTTTGTCTTTTGTAGCATTAGAACGTGGTCAATGGCATATCTAGGATTTGGGGGTGCGAAATGAGTAAGAAACATAGAGCGTTGGTCGGAGGTGAAGCCCTTGAAGAATTTTTTGGATCTATCATAGGGTCCGTTTTTAGGTTCTGTGCATTTTTCATTATATCCAAAAAAATATGTAGTAAAAATTATGACTTGACACATCGTAGTTAGTAGTTACACATCACAACAAACTAGATAAACGATTTTAGAGTGTTCCTCGTGATTTTTTTGTTTTACTATTTCCTAGTACAAAAAAATACATACTAAAGTAGTAAAATTAATTACATATTTATATTTTTAGTATAAATATATATATCCTTCAAAAAAAGTATATATATATATATATAACTACTAATTTCTTTTTATTTATTTTTTGGGGTACATTTGTACCCCCTTGTTCCTAAGTGGATATGCCAACGTGGTTGACTCAAGAAAACTGACAATCGCTACAAATTGTACGTGCTCATACTTTTGATATAACTGTTGTGCGAAAATTCAGGCTTTGCAAAAAAAAATAGAAAGAAAAATGTTCTTTTAAAATTTGGTGCTAAAATATTACCGTTAGAACTGTGTTTTTATATATTACTCCCTCCATTCACCAATTAATGTCCCATTTGAGGATCGGCACAGAGATTAAGAAAGCTGATAAAGTTGTTTTTAGTGGGGTAAAAGTTAGGATGTATGGGTAGTTTTAATAAAGGTGATTAGTTTCTTAATCCTTTTCACCTTTTTTGCCTACATCCATTACTGGTTTGAAAGGAAGTGTTTTCGATTTTTTTTGTTGCTAAGTCATGATTTTTTTTTTCATATTTACTAATTTTAATCTGATTTTTTTATGGACAACTTTTTTCTGTAATTTTTTTATGATTTCTTTATGTAAATCAGATTCACAAACTGTAATGAATTGAAATGTATTGAAATGAGAAATAAACCTGTATGTATTTCAAAAAGAGAGAGACAATGATTTGATAAAAAAAAAAAAGGGAATTCATTTCCATTAATTTAATCAACATTTGAGCTTTTACATAAACTTAAAATTTCCCACACTAACTGTTCAGCTTCTTACTTTTCCGATGTAGGGAAATTCGAACTAGGCTACCTAGACAAACATATAAATACAGTCACAACATTCATTTATAAACATTCACTTCCATCAACTCTCCAAGAGACATAAATACAAATACAGTTGAGATGAAGAAGGGAGTGGCTCGAAAGAATCTGACAGATGCAGAGAAGAATGTTGTTGCACAATGGCTGCTCCAAAAAAGCCATGACAACAAACTTCATCATAGTGCGAAAAATGAAGCTTCCCTCCTCTTCCATATTGATGTTAGAACGGTATTTAGAATCTGGAAGGCTGCTCTGCTCCAAAGAAGCTTGGGAAAACCTGTCAGTTTAGTATCAAAGAAAAAAGGCTGCATTCATCAAGATAGAACACTGTTGGATGAAGAAACAATGAGAGGACTGTCAGTCCTAGAGAGAACAAGTATACGTAAGCTTGCAACAAACCTTGGAGTATCAGTAGGGCTTGTTCATAAGTAGGTTAAAAGCAAGAAAGTCAGAGCACATACAAATGCTATCAAGCCTTTTCTGACAGATGCAAACAAGCTTGCTAGACTGAAATGGAGTCTATCTATGCTTACTTGCATTAGTGCAAATGGGAAAATATTTTTTCAGCCGATGTACAACATCATACACATTGATGAGAAGTGGTTCAATCTCAGTAGGATATCACAAAGATACTACTTGCTTCCAAATGAGGATGAGTCAAACAGAACATGCAAATCAAAGAACTTTATTGAAAAAATCATGTTCATTTCAGTTGTGGGAAGGCCACAGATTGACTGCAATTCAAATATGATATTTGATGGGAAGTTTTAGATATTTCCCTCATATTTATAGAACCAGCAGCAAGAAATTCCAAGAACAGATAGAAGGGCACCATCATCACAAAAGCAATTCAGTCAATCACTAAACCTGTTATGAAGGAATGCTTTATTCAGCAAGTTATCTTACTTTCTTTTACTATCAGAATCATGCCACAATCATCATTTAGTCATTTAGTCCTTTATAATAGGTTCATCACATCATGACATTCATCATTTTATCATTCATTTATGGCAGATTGTATCCATAATTAAACAGAAGTGGCCAAAAGGTATAAACAGAAACATCTTTATTCAGCAAGACTATGCAAAGCTACACATCTCTAACACAGGTCCAGAATTTCAAGCAGCAGCATAAAGTGATGGATTCAATATCCAACTGATTTGTCAACCATTAAACTTCCCTGAGACTAATGTCAATGACTTAGGATTTTCAGATCTATTCAATCAATTAAGGATCAGAAGAATGCAAGAACAGTTGAAGACTTGGTAAAAAATATGACAGATGCATTTGAGAAGTATGAGAGCTACAAACTGAATGATGTTTTTTTAACCTTGCAAGGGTGTTACAGTGAAATCATCAAAGTGAAGGGTTGTAACAACTATAAAATCCCACACATTGGCAAAGACAAATTAAGAAGAGAGGGTGCACTTTCAGAATGCATTGAAATGGAGGAGGAGATAGTACAAGAGGCAATAGAGTATTTGAACATGCAAATCAATGAAGAAGAGCAGACTGCACCCTACAAACTTGAAGACTTAGTGAATGGAATGCATTAGGTAAACATAGGAGAGTAGGAGGAGTAGACAATGTTTTTTGGCAACAAGTTTACAGGGAGAAACATCACAAGTTAGTTATTTTGTTGTTTGGAATGTAAATATCTGTTGGCTGTTTTTTGGCACATATGTAGTCTCATTTTGAATCAATGAAAATGATATCATCATTGACTTATTATGCACATAATTGAGCCTCCTAAAATTAGGTTTCTAAGAACCTAATGGTGGCATCAATTGTCATAACTCGAATTCCAGTGTATAAAAATGATTAGAATCCATTGGATAGTGAGGGTGAAACCTCAGAATAAAATATAACTCAACAAGGGATCATGCTCGGGAACAAGGGAATATATATATTGAAAGCGATAACAAATAAGAACATTCTTTCAACTCTTAACTCAAGTAAACAAGCATTGATAAGTAATTCAAGTGTCGGAGGTAAATAAACTATCTCAGATCCAAGTCAAGTAGAATAATAAGGAAACTTGAAATAGTTCGAGCATCAAGTTCATTGTATCGACACAAATATCAGAGTAATAACTTAAGAAGTCAAATAAAACATAGTTGTTTATGCAGCGGAATATTAACTCAAGTCCCACAATTACATATATGAAGATATGCAATTGCAAGCTTAAACAAAAGACTCGACTTTACTTGAACACACTGCCGAACACCCTCCGCCATCATCATCCAGCTAACATGCACGTTTTGTAATACCCCGATAATTTCTAATGTCTTTAAAAATGAAAGTTAATAATAATTATGGCTTTGCACGCCTAAGTTAAGGATTTTCGATTCTAAGACTAACGGTGAAATCCGTTTTAGGGAATAAATTCCAGAAGTCGGTCGAACGACTACTGTATTTAGGGTTTTCGCCTCCGGTATATTTTTCGTTCGAAAACTCAGAATTAAAATCCATCAGAATTTATATTCACTTTTTCTTCGATACGAGTTCACCGGAGAAAGTTAGTTTTTATGATTTTCCGGGTGAATTTTAGACTGTCTAATCCCGACTTTTTCTCAGATTTTGAAAAACGAATTAGGTTTTCCGAGTACGTGATTTATTTCCAATCTAACGGACGAATTAGATTTCGTCGAATTCGTAACCAACTAAGAAATCATTCCTCGACTTTTTATAACGACGTTTAAAGCCGGAAACGAGATATTTCCGTCTAACAAATCCACGCCAAACGTCCCTTAGCGAGTCACTACACTTTAATTAGATATTTTAGCACCTTTTTGTAATAGTAACAAGCTTAGTCATCCTTTCTTTCTTTCTTCTTCCATCCGCCACCCTCCCATTCTCTCTCTCTCTCATTTTCTTCTCCAATCCTCCATTAAAGCTCCAACCTTCAAGCTTTCTCAAGCACTCAAGTCTTCCACCTACCGATCAATTCCATTTCCGAGTCCATATTACGCAAGGTAAGAACATCTCCTACGTTTTGAACCGAACAAGTCTTGATTTCCATCTTTTTCTATTTTTTTTTCGAAACCTAAGAGATTAAGAAGCATGTTGATTCTTGTTCGATACATGTTCTAGTATGTTTAGAATCGAGTTCTACGGATTGAATTATGAAGAAAATCACTCCCCATTCAATTAGGTCATTACCGAAATTTTAGGGAATTTTAGGGGTTTTTCGTAGTTCGATTTCTTTGATGTTTGATCAATAGATTAGTGTTCTACATGTTGTTAATTGACTATATGAATTGATTTAGATTTTTCTAAAAATAAAATTCGAAACATAAGAGATGAAGAATGCATGATTTAGTATAGTAAATGTTATGATATGCATGTTATGTTTATGAAAATGAGATATAAGTTGTATGAGGATGATTATATATTTAATTGGGATTTTTCTAAAAATAAATTGAAAAATGTAAGAGACGAAAATGTGTCGATAAGTTGGAGCTCGATAATGTTTTGATAATATGATTTGCGTATTAGTGATGCTCGTTAGATGATGATCGTTGTTGTAAAATTTGAACGAAAACGGAGAACGTAAGATTTATAGTAAGAGACGAACCATCGACGATAAGTCGAGCATAGATAATGTTTTAGGTTTATGATTCGAACCTTTGATAATCTTGTTAGTTAATGATCATAATCGGAAAGTAAGAACGAATTCTAATAACGTTGGATTTTTCATAAGAGACGAATGAATGAACCTAAGTATCGTTAGAAAAGACGAATAAAGAAAGTAATTGAATATTAATGATCGTTATTGTTAAATGAACGAGTTTGTAGTTGACGGCTTTTACATCCGAGATATGAAATGATGAGTTATAATTGTAAACGAGAAGTAGAAACGAGAAGTTGAATTGTTATTGGTATAGTAAATGATTAGTTTGAAAAGACGAGGTTTTAAACGTCATGCTTATAATCGAGAAATGAAAAGGAGTTTATCACGTATAACGATACATGTTGACTGCCATGAGTCAGTAGTTGCATGAAAATAAAAGTGATTAAGCTTTAGTCGAACCTAGAAAACCGTGCGTCGATTTTATTGAGCATTAGGGTTTCACTCGGCAGTTTTGCGACCCTTCACGGAAACTGCCATATCTCCTAGCTCGTTTATCGGAATTGAGATCCGTAAATTGGAGAGTAAACTAAACATCCGAGGCTTTCTTTTGATACAGGGCATGTCCCCTGTTTCGAAATCCCCTGTTCTGTACAAGCTTACTGATCTATGCAGGATTGTTCAAAAACTTAGATTCTTAAGTTGAATTCTTCTCAACTTGAACCCTTTCGATCTTTTAAGTCGTTTCAAGTTATCGACTACTTTCCTTCTACTGACCTAAGTGTCAAGTACAGAACCGAATGAGTGTCAAACGAGATACATCCGTATCTCGTTTCTGTTTAATTAACAGAGTTTAGTTTAGCGTGCAAATGCCTAAAAAGTCTAAAGGACTAAAACTTAATTCGATTTTCCATATTCGTTTATCGTTTGCGACCGAGTTTTAAAGTATGATTATTTACGATGAAGGAGGAAGTCAGCACAAGGACAGGACGTAAGATTGAAGAACGGAAGCTCGTATAGAAGTTCTGTAATTTCAAGGTGGCCTTTTATATATGAAACAAAATTAGCATTGCTCGAAAACCTTTCTTTATCGCTTTGATAATCGTGTTTTCAAAGTGATAATCTTGGCATGAAATATTTGTTTTATGTGAGTTCTCTTGTACCTTATGAGTTAGCCAAAAGGGGTTAACTAAACGATCGGCTTTGAGTTAGTCAAAAGGGACTTTCCAAAGTTTAGTGTACACTGTAACCTGTGGTGTATGTGGTATCCTGTTGAGGGGTAGCCAGCCACGGTGATAATGAATGGTCAAGATTGAACGTAACATCTATGAAAAATGCTTGTACAAGCTAAGTTATGAAAATGAGAAAGAAAATGTTTAGTAGACACGGGAATTTGTTGAAAAACCCCGATGTGCTACAGAAATGAAATGCCTGATTATCTATATTTATGATTATGTTTTCGGCAACGTGCCCACTAAGTGCTTTTGTACTTAGCCCTGCATATGTTTTCTAAATGTGCAGGTTGAGTGACGGAGTGGCGATGATTGAGTTAAGAGTTGTCGATAGGGAAGACTTTAGTATGTAGTTTACAATTCCGCTGCCAAACTCTAGACGCTCTTATGTTATATGTAAATCATTTTTGGGTTCAGTTTTGTATTATAACTTAGATGCTTATGAGAACTTTGTACGAGTGATCTTTTAAGATCAACTCTTTCTTTAAGTAATGAGGTTTGTTCATAGAAATAATTCAGTCTTTTATGTCTGCTTAATCATTCATCCCCTTTCTTCCCCGCTTCTTTAATCCAATCCCAGTTGCACCCCGGCTTCTGCCGTCCCTCGGGATTTGGGGCTGTGACATGTTTAGAAATACATGCAGGGCTGAGTACTTCGTACTCAGTGGACACGTGCCAAAATAATTTAAGACTTTGCTTGATAAAGCTAAATAATTGAACTTGCCTTGCACTGTATCACAAGTGTTAGTAAAATTTAAAACATTTTACTTGTGCATGCAAAAATCATTTTCTTTTTCCTGAAACGACTGTGTAGTCAACATATATAATATAAGCAGCATGTATGAATCAATCTACCACATAATTCCTTGTGTCGAGAAGTAGGCCTCATTCTCAAACACTGTGACTAGCCTAACCGAAGCAAGGCTCACAGTCACTTCAAACAATTAACAACACGTGTATTCCTGTCTCACACAGGATAGTAATAACTCAAATGGATGATTAAACATACCAAAAACTCAGATAAAATGGCAAGTCAATTAATTAAAAAACTCACATAATATGATAATAGTAATCACATTCATCCATTTGTTTCGGTCAAAAAGCCCACCTGACTACAAAGGGTTTGGGTCGAGGTAGCTTCCTTTTTCTTCTCTTCGTCTACTTCTCAGATCCACTCGTTCCTTTAAGAATAAAATCTCATAAGGACGAGTCAACTTTCTAAAAACGAAAACGGGTTCTAACACTTAGCTGAAGGACTTATACTTGACTCAGATTTCTTAACTTAACTCGACTTGTCTAACTCGATCTTTCTCGATTTCTCGATTCTATCCAAGTACTAAACTAATAGACTCTCGGACTTGGAAAATATAACTTTATATCATCAGACAAATTAATCTTAAATAATTCACAAATATCAATAAATCACTATTCACATCACACATCCCATTTTTCTCGATTTCTCGAGTCAAACGAATTCAGAAAATTAAGAGATTATTTCTTGAGTTCTAATATCACAAATCATTCACATACAGACTTTCACATCAAGAATCGGACATTCACAAATAGGTAAACGATCGACTTCAATAAATAGATGGAAAAAAGAAAAATTATCCAAATATAATTAAATATTCTAGAAAATTTCTAGAAAATCATGTAAATTCATTCAATCACAATTATCAACTCGGATACTCAATCAAGGTCGGTTATTAACTCATGCTGACTCGACTCTGCTCGATTATAACTTTGAAAAATAAAAGTTATTAGATTTAAATGAAAATAGTCTCATTCTTCTTAAAATAAATCAAGACTTCAAATATGAAATTGGATTTAAAATTCAAACTCTTAATAAAAATTTCTCGAAATAAAGTCTACGTCGCTTTTCTCGTAGATCGTGCACATGCTCGGAAAATTATCAAACTTAGCAAAATGACTCAAAATAATTCTAATTAACTAATTACTTGATTAATTTTACTTAATCTCATTTTTAACTTAAGAAAACTCAATTTTTCATTCTTAATCTTTAATACTTGATAACTTCCACATACTAACTCAGATTCAAACATTTTAAAAGGCTAACTTAGCTATTTTTGCTCAAATTTCATCATCTTATCATCAAACACTTCAAACAACATCAAGAACTCAAAATTTCATGCTCAAATTCTTCATAATCATCGACTTTTTCATATATATAGCAATACTTACTCGATTTCCAAAATTCAAAGCTCTAACATACTTAGAATAATTTCAATTTCATGAATATAACATCAAATCACTCAAATAAACTCAAGATCAAAAATTCCAACTTAACATTTTCATTTTGATCGACATTTTTGGCATTTAGTGCAAAATTTATCCGAATTCAAAAATTCGAGATTCTATAATACTTAGAAAAATTCCATTTGATCGATTTTTCAATTAATTCACTCAAACGAACTCAAACACAAAAAATCTTCTTCTTAAGCTCATGTAGACCGAATTTTTATCTTTTTGGACAAACGATTTTCTTTTTTCGATTCCTTCTATACTTAAGCTTAATTTATACTAGAAATCATTTATCAATCCTTGACGTAAGCAATACTAACATACAACATCGAAAATCATCTATTTCATACACATATATAGTTTGAAATTTTAAGAAAAATTTGCATAAAAATTCATACTTCTCATTTTTCTTATTTAATCATACCCATATCATCAAATAACTCATAATCTCAACAAATATCATCAAAATCAACACGAAATCATCAAATCCTCATACATGTATATAAATCGGTATTTACACATAAATTAGGGGAAATTCATACTCTTTCATTTCTTCATTTTCATGCATTCATATCATTCGAAATCATCAATAACATTATAAATCCATCTTCAAGAACAACACATCAAAATCTCTAAATTTTATACTCAATTCCATCGATTTTTCTTTATCAAAATAGAGATGAATTTTTCTTCTCATTAGATCGATTTCTTAAGAGGTCTTAGATTAATTTAGAGCACAAATTCATCATCAAATTCAAGCTAAGAACATCAACATGAAAATCCCTAAATTTTCACTAAATTTTCGGTACATACATACATATATATATATATATATATATATATATATCACCATTTTTCTCATTCAATCAATCACATAGAAACTCTTAAATAAATCCCTAGAACACAAATCCATCATCTAAATCATGATCAAAACAAGATCATAGAAATCCCTATTTGTGGCCATAAAAATCGGTACTTATAGGGCTTAGATGATCAAGATTTTAGACTCAATATTCATGCAAGGATTCATGCCAGAACCGATTTCTATCCCTCAAAATCAAGCTAAGATGAACACTCCTCCAAGGCTTTAGAATGCCGAAAATTAAGGGGAGGAAAAAGGGGATGATCTTAGTCTTGAAATAATCACAAGAACTTGAAGATCAAGAATACCTCGTTGGATTGCTCGTTGGATGATCGGTAGTGAAAGTCCTCGTAACTCTAGACCTTGAGAGTGTGTTCTTCAATGGAGGATTTCATCTTGTGTGTGTGTGTGTAGTCGACGAGAGAGAGAGAGAGATGAGAGAGAGAGAGGTCGGCTAAAGAGAGGAGAGAAAGAAGAGAGAGAATTGGAGAGAGGATGGAGAGAGAGAGAGAGTTGATCGAGAGAGAGGGAGAGCGTGAGAGAGAGTGAGTTGAGAGTGAGAGTAAGATAGTTTTAATTAGGAATTAGTTGCACCCGGTGGTCAAAAATGCGATATAAATTTCGCCGAAAGAAAAAGTTATCCGGTGCAATTTAACCCTACTTTTTCATTAAACTCTCAAACGACTTAAAACTCACCACGACTCTTTCTCGAAGTCGAAAAACTCTCTACTTCATCTCAAACTTCACCAAATAAATCAATGAATCCAAAAATCCAGTTTTCAAACTAAAATTTCGAGCAATGAATAAAAGGTCGAAATTCACTATTCATATTAGGGTTTTCTGGACCTTCAACTTGAATTTTTCTCAGACGATCTCTGATGACTCTCAAACATATCTCAAAGCTTCTAAAATAATTTTTAGACTCAAAAGACACTAATTAGACGATATTCAGAAAAACTTGATGAATAGTGAAAACTCGAGAAAAGTTACTATTCATCTAAAAATGAAACTCCTCAGAATTTTCCAAAATTCGAACTCAAACTCAAACTCATATAATCATGCTCAATCAATTCATCACACAATCGATTCGGATAAAACCGAAACAAGAAAAATCACGTAAAGGCACTCAAGGGCATTTTAGTAACGAGAAAAATTATTTTCTCGGAAATTTTATTACACAAAGGTACACATTTAAGACACACAAATTCAATCAAGACGAACTTAAAGATTTATAAAAGATCGGGGTATTACATCAATTAACAACCAACATTCACATTAAGAAGACCAAACCAGAGGGCTACAACTCCTTAGACAAAGCATAGATGTAGTATCATGTTCTATCAGTTCATGGCAAGTCAAATTCACAGTTTCAACACAAAATTCACAAGAACCAAGTCGAACCAGAAGGCAACAATCTCCTCAGACAAAGATCAAGTGAGCATCATGTATGTAAATAGGCAACTTTGTCATCATAAGAAGCATGGATGTAGTTTCATGTTCTATCAGTTCATGGCTGACCATAATTAACAAGAACCAACCAAGAGAATCACAATTCAAAAGCCCACAAGTCAGATTCAAGAACCAAGCATCACAATGCTACTAACAAGTTTACAAGAACCAGCCCACAATTCACAAGAACCAAGCAATAGAAATCAATAAATCATCACAATTCAAGCATCACAAGAACCAGCATTACAATAATGGCATCACCAGCCCCCAACACCAAAAAGTTGAGTTATTTAGAACGCAATAACCTGATCAGACCCCGTGAGGGTTTTTTTTGGATCGATTGAGCAATTTCCAGCAGCACAGGCTTCGACTGCCTTTTTTTCTTTCGAAATTTAGCACACTCTGACATAGAAAAGTAATAAGGATTCGTAGGCACCATCCTCTCCAAGAAAGCATCCACACTAAGAGATGGATCTGGTGAATCCGGAGTATCTGGGGCCGTTAATGGAGTTTTCGGCACGAACATTACTTCGTCGGATGTAGCCAGAGTCGCACGGGAGAGATCAACTCCCTTCCATCCAAAGGGCGGCAGAAACGAATCCACTACCATCGATGGAAGTTGAGAGAGTGGCAGAAGTGAATCATCTCGATTCTGGTTTGAATGGAAGATGAAAGGGAGAGAACGATTTTGAAGATGAGAGGATGGCGGTAGATCGCCTGTTTCAGGCACCACCTCCACCGCCGATTCCATCTCTTGTTCATAAGTGCGAGGAGAGTTTGGAAGATCGATGATGGAGTTCATCAGCGCCGCAGAGTAGATTAGGGTTGAGAGACAAATCGAAAGAGTGAGTGATATAAGGGGTAAGCAGATGGATTAGGTCGGGTATTGGGTTTAATTAGTAGGTTTAAATTGTAGGCTAATATAAATAGTGGGTCCATCAGTGACAAATGATAGTAAAAAGAGTAGTATTGTATGAAAAGGTAAACATGACATTATTTGGTGAAGATTTTTTGAGAGGTAAATATGATATTATTTGGTGAATGGAGGGAGTAATAAATTTGAAAAAAGGTGGAAGTAATATTAACAGCGCCGTCTGTGGGAATCGAACCCACGACCACATGGTTAAAAGCCATGCGCTCTACCAGCTGAGCTAAGACGGCTTCTCACATAAGCCGCCCTTAATAATTTATCTAACGACATATTTTCATTAAGCGGCGTCCAGAGTTTCCATTTTCTTCCTCGCTTAATTCGGCAACTCCTCTGCCACAGACGAGATAACCCTAAGGTGCAAGCTCCCAAATCCATCATAATTTCCGAATCGATATACTTGAAAACGCGTGAATATATTCGATTGATCGAAGATGCTAAGGGTAGCAGGGAGGAGGCTGTCTTCTCTATCATGGCGGCCTGGACAGCCTTCGTCCGCCGCGTTCGCGTCCAGAAATCCGTTCACGGTCGCTGATTCATCCTCCAACGGTCGCACCACATCCGTTTCTTCACCGACCCATTCGTTTTCCTCTATCGACTCCATTCCCAGCCTCATCCGAGGTTCGGCGTTTTATTCATTCTTTAATTGTTTTGCGCTTTTTACTGTTCTTATTGATCCCCTCATTTTGTGTGCAAGATCAGACTTTTGGCAGTATTTGATGTTTAAAACTTCGAAATTTTTTGGTTCCCCTTCCCTTCATGTGGAAGTGGGTATTTGATTTAGTACCTTTAGATCAGTTGGCCTTAGTTTTTCTTCAATTTGAAATCTTAAATGACCTAGATTGGATACCCTTTTTAATTGTTTGATTGCTCTCCAACTGTTTCAAGAATAGATATAGTTTTTAATCTGTTGAAGCATATAAGTGTTAATTTCGTTTCGTTTGAGAACAACTGTCCAT
Organism: Schizonepeta tenuifolia; assembly: GCA_029490685.1. NCBI lineage: Eukaryota > Viridiplantae > Streptophyta > Magnoliopsida > Lamiales > Lamiaceae > Schizonepeta > Schizonepeta tenuifolia. Next base: position 61,548,545 of record CM055955.1, read on the forward strand.
TTCTCACATTTGTGCTATTTTCTTTCACTGGGATGATCAATCTTCTTATGGGTCTTCTTGGGGCTGGTGAGTGGTGGAAGAAGTTTTAACCCAACTTTCTTGAAGAATCCAGGATAAATATGATTCTGAGCAATTTCAGAGTGAAAATTGGAATTTAGTGATGTAGTCTTATATATTATTGCATTATAGCTTCACGAGTTGTATGCTCTATGAAGAATATACTTATTTAGTCAGTTTGACTTATGAAGGTTAACATTGTTCTAGAGATATAGCATAGCAGCGTGAACACAGTCTTTTTTTAACTTTTACTTCCTTGATGTATAGCATTGCATATTTATAATTTTGCAATTTTTACTCTTTTCTGTTTGAGATTCTGAAGCTTGATATATGCAATCAGCTGTCATCTGGTCTTTGTCTTGAGAGTTGTTTATTGGGCCTTTTCCTTTTTGTCCATCCCCCTTCTTGCTCTGTTTAGAGTGTACGCATAATGGCTCAGTCAGAGAATAATAACCACAAAAGATATTAATGTATAGTTTGTCTCCGTTAGCACTAACAAGGTCGATAATGTGAGGCATGAACTAGACTTTCATGGTCCTATTGATTGTGACAACTTTTTGTGAGCTTCCCTTTTTATTCAGCTGGGACACTCTGTACATCGATGACATTTTTTTTAACAATAATCAACATGCATTTTACTGAATTGAAAGCATTGATATGTCGTTTGTCTTGTCATTATTCTTACCGCTATTGATTTGTCAATTCCTTTTGTCTTTACATTATTCCATATGTTCTCTTCTCATTAGATACTAAATATCTCAATTTACTTTTTTGATGTCATTGCAACTCCTTGGGTAGCTTAGTTATAGGGATGACTCGTGACTCAACTAAATGCATCAGCTGCTTTAGATGTGAGTATGTTTTGGTTCCAAATTGTTGGTAGATTGTTAATATCCTTCATAAATCAGTCAACTATATTTGTTCAGTTGTATTCGGTGCACATCTAATTGTCATCCTTATCTCCTCCTTCTTGTGCTGTGGATGAAAGGGTTATGTGTTGAGAGCTATTTTCCCATTGTTTCTTTTTGCTTGTCTTCTTAAATCGATAGTGATATGTTACTTATGCTCACAGTATATCGACCTTTTGGTAAAACTTTTGCAGGGTTTTCTTCTGCTGTTGTTCCGGGACATGATTTTGGTAGGATGTCAGATTTACCACCAACAGTGGAAGCAATTAAAAACCCTAGTTCGAAGATTGTCTATGATGAGCACAATCATGAGAGATACCCACCGGGTGATCCTAGCAAACGTGCATTTGCTTACTTTGTTTTAACAGGAGGGAGGTTTGTGTATGCATCTCTGGCCCGTCTCCTGGTACTGAAATTTGTTTTGAGCATGTCTGCCAGTAAAGATGTCCTAGCTCTTGCTTCTCTGGAAGTTGATCTATCAAGCATTGAACCTGGGACGACTGTTACTGTGAAGTGGAGAGGGAAGCCAGTTTTCATTAGGCGTCGTACTGAAGATGATATTAATTTGGCCAACAGTGTTGACCTCAGCTCCCTTCGTGATCCACAGGAGGATGCTGTTAGGGTTAAGAATCCTGAATGGCTTATTGTTATTGGGGTGTGCACCCATCTGGGTTGCATTCCCTTGCCAAATGCTGGTGACTTTGGAGGTTGGTTCTGCCCGTGCCATGGCTCTCATTACGATATCTCTGGTAGGATCCGTAAAGGACCTGCACCATACAACCTGGAGGTTCCCACATATTCCTTCTTGGAGGAGAACAAGTTGCTGATTGGGTGAGAAGTTTACTTTTGTTTTTGATTTCCTGCACCAAGAGCCAGAACCCTGGGGGTATTTATCTTTCCATGTTCGTTTGTAATTTGTAATTTTTGTCTTTGTGGCTGTCTCGTCATGCTTCGTTCGACTTGAACTGGGGCTCAGCTTTTTATTTAAATAATGCTGGCAACTCTCTCTTTCGTCCGCCTAAAGGAGGGTTTTAAGATTGTGATATTCAGAAATAAATAGTGTTGAGGTGAATGTAAACTGTATTATGCATTAGAAAACTCTTTCTTGATTCTTGACAGTGTTATTCATGAGCTGCCGTTGATTCAACCGATTTAGGGGGGTGTATTGGATGGAGGAGTTTGACAGATTTTTAAGGAATTGTAATTCTCGCGGTATTCAATTCCTAGATTTTGATAGATAAAATCTGTTAAAATCTAGAGGTATTGGATGCAACTTTTTCACACAGTTAAATTCTTGCAGTATTCAAATTACACATGATTTTGAAGGATTTTCCATAAGTTGTGGAGTTAGACGGAATTCGTGAAGAAAAATACACAGCAAGAACTCTGAAGCAAGAAGTCCGACGTCTGTACCTCGGAGTTCCATGGAGTTGGAACGAGCGGCCATTGGCCACACGTGACCGCGGGAAATGCTGTCCACCTGCGATCGTGGACAATCCATGGGCGCAGGATAGGAATTATTCTAGCTTTCCCATCAACTGTGGTGGATTTGAAGAAGACGCAAGAAAAGGTTTAGGCAAAATTGGAGAGATGGAGAGTTAGGCGAGTGAGGAAGCAATAAAGGAGACGAAGCAGCAGCTGGAATCCCGCGCTGACATCCTCCACACCGCGCAGCTCGATCTCATTGCCTCCCTGCAAAGCAGCAACCTTGTCCTCGACCTCGTTTCGTCTCTTGACATCTCTCTCAAAGCCATCTCCGTTTTCAATTCCAAACCCTTCACTCCCCTCTCTCAGATTCTCCCCTCCCAACCCATTCTGCCCAAACCCCTCGCCATCTCCAAAATCCTATCAGAAAACAATCCCAAGTTGCCTTCTTCCGCCCTCTCTTCCCGCCCTTCTCCGAGGGCTCTCATTGAGGAGAGCAACGGCCCGCTTTCCGTCGTAAGGTCCATAGTCGCCGTTTGTTTGTTGGAGAGGGTGCCCTTCAATCCCATTGATTCCTCCACCGTTTTGAGGAAACTAGAGAACGACTCGTCAGTTACGGTGGCCGAGAGGGCCGCGCTGAGGGAGTTGGGGGGCGAGTCGGGGCGATTCTTGCGGTTGAGATGGCGTTGAGGTCCATGGCCGAGGATAATGGCAGTGGAAAGGGGAGGTCATCCGCGCCTATGAACCACCCACGATCGCGAGTATTTGAGGTCATGCGCGACCGTGTGTTGTCCACGATCGTGAGGTTGTGGAGTTGAACTCGGCCAAACTCCTTAAAAATCATCGCCGAACTCCTCCCAACTCAACACTCAACTCTCATAAACTCCCTCTAACTCTGTGGAATTCAACTCCTTAAAAATCTTTCAAACTCCACATCCAATACACCCCCCTTAGTGTGTGAGGCATCATTATGCTGTCAAGAAAGGAATATCATATATTCATAATATTCGTGTACATGATAATTGTATTTGTAGGTAAAAGAGCAATAAGATGCAGCAATTATTGTCAACGTGCAATAAATTGATATAACAAATGTGAAATGAGCAGCCTCTTCTACTCCGTTTCAGCACTCTTGAATTGGTACCAACTTAAGCGGCCCTCCAACGCAGTTGGGAAGCTGACTCTCATCGATATCTTTGAGCAGGGTGGCTCGTAGTTTATTGTCCTCTACGAATACAATCTGCATCACGATAACCACAAATTACATTGATAGATGGATGAGTCATCGAAAAGATATTTCTCAAAGTGAAATGATAGTGGAATATGCAGAAACATAGCACGGGACCTTTTTCTTTGTGTTCTTGTCAATAAATGGGTAAACCATCTTCCATGCAGTCATAAATATGTAGGGCGCGTTGATGATTAACAACTTGCCAAGCCTCTCGGGGTAGCAATCCTGTCACAAATTCAAGCACACGACGATATAATAACTATTTGTTTTCTACTACTAGCATTAGCATGAGAGAGAGAGAGAGAGAGAGAGAGAGAGAGAGAGAGAGATCATACTTGCAGAATAGATAGAGCAGCAAGATATCCTCTAATGTCACTGTTAGAGTAACCCCATCCTTGTAGATCAGCAATGGAAGTGAACTTCTCATGTCCGCTTGGCATTCTGAAATAACAGCGCGTAGCAACGAACGTCAATCCAATCAATATCTTATTACTCTGTTTGAATGCAACACGGGATAACTACATAAATTTTGCTCCTAAGATAAACGAGCTCTGAAATTGAGAATAAAGATTTGAGTAATATATAAACCAACAATTTTTTTTTTTTTTTTGAACATAAACCAACAAAATTTATTACCTGGCACATATTTTATCAAGAGTGAAAGTAACATATCCTGCCAAATATAAGGAACCAATAATTAGCTCAAGATTGGGTCATTTCATTACTCAGAAAGAAGAGGCAACGACTTATCATCATATAAACTAATCTCACATTTGAGTTTCATTTTTTCCACGACACTTTCAGTACGAACTCAAGACATGCTGTTCTTACTTCATGCTTCTTTTTCTCCATAAATGGCCAAGGCCAAAATTGATAACTTAAGAATATACAATGCCTTAGAGAATCTTATACTCCAAACCACTTAAGAATATTCAATGCCTTAAGAGTACTAATTAAAAACAAAACTATATTCAGAACGCTCTTTTACTAATAAAGATCGAGATTTAGAAAGCCAATCCCAAACCATTAAAACTCTAGGAGAACTTATTCAGGTTAATAATTAAGGTTATCACTTACGCTTAAACTCTTCCACGGTAGTGGATGCAGGCTTATGCCGAGCAGCAAAAACAAGGACAATCGGGCGTCCAGCCCTGTCATATCCTTGCATAAATAACTTATTATGGGCCAGATCATTTGGAATTTCTGACGGAGATATGAAGCCATTTGGAACAAACTCTCTCCTCCATTTCAGATACTTCAAAAACATAGCTGATGCCTTGTCAACATCTAGATCACGAGCTCGAAGAAATCTCCGGATCATCAAGTCATCCACATCCTGCAAACCCCCCAAAACACCATCATTTCAATATTTTGCAAAATTGTGACAAGCAACTTCAGACCTAACCAATTCAATAAGAAAGTATACTCCAGATGCACACGGTTTAGTCACAACTAGTTGAATAATTCTATATTAATCACCATCTATATGCTACTTCCATCTTCTCTCTTCTTAAGGATCTCTTAACAGAAAAGTTACAAGTCTAAACTAGCCAAGTGTGAAACATTAATAAAATAGAAAAGCATAAATCTCATTCCTTTTCTACAGCTGCTAAATTCTCATCGAGGCAAAATGAAAGTTTAGATCTCCACTGACTATAATTAAATCCTTACATTCATAGATTACTTTGAGTCTTCAATATTAAAAGTTTTCTGAACAGGGACACAATAATGTCTAGTTAACCAGTTTCTAAGGTAAACCAATCTGCCAAATTATAGGGCTGCACTACTCAAATTAACTAGCTTTTTCTACAAATATCACCGATCAAGAAGTAACATTCAAAATTAATCTCAATGCAGAACCAGAAAAATCCACGAAACTATGCGTATAAATGAATCTATACAATGAAATAATAGCTTAATTTTGCGTTCAATAAATAGTAAAAACAAAGATGAAATGTTTGAGGCGACCTTAGCAGAGGGATCTTGTTTTAGGACAAGGGCTTTCATAGTTTCAATCTTAGTCCGCTCTATTTCATCTCTGTTGGTAGAGTTGACTTCCTTTTCTTCTTCTGCATCTTCAGAGGCCGAGGAGAATGTAAGAGACTGAAACTTCTGCCGCATATACGAGGCCATCCCTTTCCTTCTCCTTGTTTTCTCTCACTACCAACCAATCAAGAGAGAGAGAGAGAAACTGGGGATGACACAGAAGTTATAAATGGAACTCCACGATGCGCATAGTTAATTTTTGAGAAGAATAAATGTGTAATAAAAGCCTAAAAAGGTCGTAGTTGGCGGAAGATGTGCCATATTTTGGACTCCATCATATATTCTTACTATTGGGGATTTCCACATGATTTTAGTTTTCTCATTGTTTCTTGAATGATTGAATCTCCATCTTTGAGTACTCATTATTATGGTACGTAATTGACAGATCGAGGGATGTGTACCTCTCTCTCTCTCTCTCTCTCTCTGGCAAACTTTGAAAATGTGTGTCTAATTTTTATAAAGGGAAAGCGATATAAAGCTACAACTTAGGGGCATCTGGTAAGCTACAACCACATAATATGGCCGCTATTAACAGGCTCCGACAAGACAACTCGTAATATATGTAGCAACAAAAAAATGCACCCAATAATCAGTGAATGGGAGTAGGTTTATTACATATAATAAAATAAAAATATATTGATTGAAATCAAAACAAATAATTTTTGAGCTCCCTCGGTGCACGAATCAAATACCTACTTACTCATATTTTTTTTATCCACAGATTAAATATTTACTTAATTTTTTGTACAACCATACCCTCCTATTTTTCCTTTATTTACTACCCTTTGTCATTGATGGCCCCATATTCCAACAATTTTATTCCTACTTTTTTATTATCATAACAACTTTATTCCTATTTTTTGGTCAATACCATCATTTTTTTGTCAATACCACTGTTTTTTTGTCATTATCCTACTACCCCTACATTCTAACTTTTACCCCACTCAAAATAACTTTATCAGTTTTCTTAATCTCCGTGTTGGAACCCAAATGGGTATTTGATTTGTGGACAGAGGGAGTAAAAGTTATTAGCCGCCTTAAGAATATCCGCAACAGCTATCGCAAGTAGGCTAATTGATGTTGTTGCGATCACAAATCCGCGATCGCTCACTATTGTCGGTCACAGAGTCACAAGACAAAGATCGGAGTAGTGAGCGCCGAGGTAGTGAAGATTGGTGTACATGCAAAATGGCCACGTGACAACCGCTGTTGGCCACCCGCATAGCCGTTGTGGGCAATAGTCACCAAATTTTTAATTTTTTTTATACGTTAATTTTCTCCAATAATACACACATTCACCATACCATTTCACCATTCTCTCTCAATTCTCTACAATTTCTTTTCAATTTCTACTCAATTTTTGTTCAAGAAATGGATAACAATTCCAATTGACCTTGCGCCGACGATTTCGATTCGAATATTCCAAATTCTCGGATTCCTCCACAAAATCGGCCCTCGCACATTCCCACCTGCCATGTATTCTCTTCACCAAGCTTGTTTGTGCCCCAATTTTCAACACAAGGAGCATATGTTCCTTAATTTTCGCCGGGGGCATTCTCGTTGTATAAAACATAATCTCCGAGTGCCTTTGGCATGTCTCCCGGTGCCTATCCCACATCATTGACTGTCTCCCAAGGACTTCAACTCGGCGGTCATCTAGGGCGACTCTGATGATGAGGTTGAGGCCACGGTGGTTACTTCTCCGATCAAAAGAAAGGGCAAGTCCCATGGTGGTGGCGGCGGCAGCAGTGGCTCCCGAGGCAGACGTGGTGGCGGCAAAGCGGCGAAAGGCAACGGTCCGTCTAGATACCTAGAGGCCGAGATGGAGATCTTGTCTCATTATTAGGTTGACATTAGTCAAGACGTCGTTGTTGCCAACTGTCAAAAGAGGGGAAGCATATTGGCAACAAATCCCCGATCGTTACAACGTGCTCGGCCGCACCTGTAGAAAAGAGAGAAATCCAACGATGTTGCATCTACATTGGGACTGAACCAATGATTTATTGTTCGCTTTCCAACAACAAGGAATTGACAATGTATTGTAGCAGCGAGAATGATGTTGACGTTCTTATGAGGGCCTTAGCCGAGTGGCAAACTAGTTACAACAGCGCTATAGTCAAGCACTTGGAAACGTAGAATATAGTCACGGATATTAAGAAGTCACCAATGTCACCAGCTCTAGAAATGTCGAAGCTGGTGCACAAAAGCGAATGAAGAAGGGCGAAGACGGTAGCTACACCACATCACATTACAAAAAAAGGCCAAAATACTGAGAAAATTACCGACGACAATCTAGCACTCGGTAATTACCAACCATTTACCGACAGCGAAAAACACGGGTCGATTTTGATAAAATACGGTTTACCGATGACAATTTGGCCGGATGATTCCCACTAGAATCACCGACGGTATTATCGAGGGAAATTGCCCTCGGTAATATAATAAATAAATAATTGTATAATATTAAATATAATTACCGACGGTGGTGTCCCTCGGTAATAACCGAGGGCGTGTCTGTCGTCGGTGATTACCGAGGGCACTCGTCGCCGTCGGTAATTTATGCAGGTCGGCGAATTACCGTGGGCGGGTTCCGTCGGTAATCGTTTAAATCAAATTGGGGCTTCCAGCCCTAATTCGCCATTTCTGCTCCTAGCAATAGCCATCGCCGTCGTCCTCCCTGCTACCGCCGTTCCCATTGTTGCGCCGCTCAGTCGCCGTCGTCCTCGCTCTGCCGCCGGTAAGTCATCTCTTTCTCTCTCCCTCTCTCTCTAAATCTTATCTCTCTCTCTGTCAGCCGTCCGCCGCTGCCTCCGTCGCCCCCGCTGCCGCGCCACTCGTTGTCGTCCGCCGCCGATAAGTTCCCTCCCTCTTTCTCTCACGTGGTCAGTTCACTCTCTCTCTCTCTCTCACTCTCTCTCTTTCTCTAACTCTTATCTCTCTCTATGTCAGCCATCCGCCACCACCGTCGTCGCTGCCCCCGCTGCCGCGCCGCTCGTTGCCGTCCGCCGCCGGTAGGTTCCCTCCCTATCTCTCTCATGTGGTCAGCTCTCTCTCTCTCTCTCTCTCTCTCTCTCTCTAACCCCTTATCTCTCTCTCTGTCAGTCATCCTCCGCCGCCGCCGCCGCCCCTGCTGCCGCTGTTGGTAATTACATTTCTTCCCTCTCTTAATAGTTTAATTAATTGGAGTTAATTAGATATGTATGTGTGTGTGACGTAAATTTAGATTTCATTAATTTTGATTAGTAATAGTTAGTTAATGTGTGCGTGTCGCCAGATTATATATAGGAATGACGAGAGATGGGTTTGTTTCCAATGTTATTTTAAATAATGTATGTTAGATATGTATGTATTTTTGCAGTATGAAATTTACATATGTATCTCAATAATTGTTATTGGCATCGATTTTTTGTTATATATATATATATGTACGCATATTTGTTTGGTAGTGTAGAAACTACGAATCAATATAGAATATGGACTTTTGTATGAACTAGAATGCATAATGATGATTGAGTAATTAAGTTGGGAGTTAGTGAACTAGAATGGATGATTATGACCGGTCTTTATTACTTAGGTTCAAAAATTGAATCTGAATTACCATAAACTCCAATACTTATGAATTTGGATCGAAAGATGTAGTTGTGAATATGAATTAAGATGAATATGCATAAGTTGTCAATTTGATATGTTTGTGTTGGTTAACATAGCTGGTAGAGTCGAGCAGTTGGTAGTTAGGATTGTGGGTTATGCTGTCGAAATTTCGTCAGATTTATGACTGATGTTCTTTCTTTTTTTAATTAGAAATTACAACAATGAATGATAATCATCAGTGGAGGTATACAAGATATAATGATCGTTCTGCATTTGAAATTAGACTTGAGGGTTTCCTTGAGTATGCGATAAAACAAACAACTTATACAGATGGAGTAGGTAACATTAGGTGTCCGTGTAAGAAGTGCAAGCACATGGTCTTTTTATGTGTGCCTACAATTAGAGAACATGTTACTAGGCATGGGTTTGTCCATAATTACACAACATGGGTTTATCATGGGGAAACACCAGTGGATAGGCGGCTAGAACATACTAGAATGGATGAGGATGATGTGTCATACAATAACTATCAAATGATGGTGTATGATCATGTTAGTCCTAGTAATTTTGAATATCCTCCAAATGTGGAAGAACCGCTCAATCCTGCTGCTCAACAAATTTATGACATGTTGAACTCAACCGATAATCCATTATACCCTAGCTGTGATGCTTACTCCCAGTTATCCTTTATGACACAATTCATGAGCATAAAGGTTGAAAACCATATATCAGAGAGATGCTTCAATCAGTTGTCTTTGTTTATTAAATCGGCATTACCCAAGGATAACAAGTGTCCCGACGACTTCTATAGTACGAAGAGACATCTGCGCGGTTTGGGTTTGCCAGTAGAGAAGATCGATTATTGTGTTTATAATTGCATGCTGTATTGGGGAGATGATAGTGAGTTGGAGAGCTATAAATTCTGTGGTGAATCACGATATAAGGAGAACTTGCGTGCATCTGGAAGCCGCCGAAAAAAACGTGTGGCGGCCAAGCAGATGCATTACTTTCCTTTGACGCCCCGACTGCAGAGGTTGTTTGCATCTCCAGCAATAGCCGAAGACATGCGTTGGCATGCGACTTCTACAGACGATGGGGTTATGCGCCACCCGACAGACTCTCCGGCATGAAAACACTTGAATTCTGTTCATCCTGATTTCGCTTAGGAGACAAGAAATGTGAGATTGGGCCTCTGTACAGATGGTTTTGCCCCATTTGCACAATTAGGACGTCAGAATTCTTCTTGGCCAGTTATTGTCACACCGTATAACTTGCCTCCGTGGTTGTGCTTGAAAGAACAATTCATGTTCCTCACAGTTCTCGTGCCTGGGCTATCTAACCCGAAGATAAAGGTGGACGTCTTCTCTACTGTCACATCGAACTCAACATTAGATCAACCATTTCAACAGGAAGTTGTTACTATTATGACTACCCACACAATCGTAGATGATGACCCGCCACGTGTTGTTCATCCCCGTGGTGAAATTGTTGAAATTGAAGACAATGATAATGAATCAGGCAACAATGAAGACATAAATACATCATCTAATGATGAAAGTAGTAATGGTTACGACACAGATTTGTGATATTTGGTAATATAGGTGTTATTTTATGTGTTGTTAGATTTTTAAATATGTTTTTTTTTTGTTAACACATTTATCAAAATATATGTTAATGTATTTGATGTATTTTACATGAATTTAAATTATTATATCTTATTGGGTCTAAGCTTATATAATTTTTTATTTGAAACACGTAAAATGTCGACTCGTAGAGATTTTCGTCCTACCTCACAGGAGACTCCTCCCTCTTCACAGCAGGAGTCCGCTTCGACTCGGCTAGGTACTACTCCACCGACTTCACCACACGTTCCTGAGACTCTTCCGGATGCTTCTTCTTCTTCACGGCCGAAAAAGTCCATAGGCCCCACACTTGCCGAGCTGAAATGGCAATGGCCCAAGGGCAGCAGAGGAAGACTTCTCTTTCGGAGAATGCCTAGTGGGTACGTTATTTATTATTATTATTATTATTGTTGTTGTTTTATAGAGAGTTGATGGAGACACCAGGCATCTCACACAATGCCCTTCAGGCTTTTAGGAAGATTCCTAAGCCTGGGGGGTACAGTTGGAAGTTGACTCCCCAAGCGGTTAAGGATGCATACTGGGAAGAAATTGGGGTAATCAAATTTTTATTACAAATAAAATTAATAATTATTATTGTTCAAATATTATCTACTGATTTAATCAATTTTTTTCCAACAGAAAGAATATTGTTGGGAGCTTGAGGATGAGGTGGAGGTCAAGAAGATGTGGGAGGCCAAGACACGTACAAGGTTCAGTAACAACTTGAGCGACCTAGAGAAGAAACTGAGGTTGAAGACTGCTGCGGGGCAGACAATGGCCAGACCCGATAGCTTCACTGAGGAGTACTAGACAGGGATCCAATTATACTGGCAGCAGGAGGATGTTCAAACGGTTCCCAGCGACACAGCCGAAACCGGTTGTCTGAGCCCGACGGACCAGGTACAAGGATCAACAAGCATGTTGGAGGGTCTCAGTCCACTCGTATTCTGCAACATAGTTTGGTTAGTAATTATCAATTCATTTCATAAGTAATATATATATATATATATATATATATATTATATCTTTGTTAATAATTTATTTATCTTATATACATGTATTAATAGAGCTTGCAGAGTGGAGTGCCGGTGAATGCCTTGAACTATGAAACTTTCCTCAGAATCCACACAAAGGAGGATGGCACTTATGTGATACAGAGGGATCAAAATTTCTATGTAAGTATTTAAGTTTATTCAAATATTAGTTAAATATATTGAAATGTATTTATTTTCTAACAATTATGCATTGTTATGTATCAATTAGGAGGAAATTTATCACATTGCTGCTGAGACAGGACGAACGTACCTGAACGAGATCTACTTGGAGCTCGTACATCCTGAAAGGTCACGGCGGTACGACACTGGAAGTGCCGGTGTGAGCCAGATCAGTAGGGGTTCTACTGGTAGCACTAGCGCTTCAGCCATGATGCAGGAGATGTACGAAACTCGGATCTCCACGTTGGAGGAGAAACTGCAGCAGGCTAAGGAGGAACGTGTTGCAGAACGAACAGTACGTGCAGCCATGGACGAGCGCATGGCCCAGTTCGAGCAGTTTATGCGTTCGGCTCAGCTACCTCCTCGTCCTCCCCCTAGTTGATTAGGTCGTTCGTCTGATCGTCCAGTTATTTATACACTTAATTCGTACATCATTGCACTCGTATTTTACATTTACACTCGTATATTACATTTGTTTATATGATTTGGGATATTGTGATTTGCGGTTTTGGTATTTGCTTTGTTATATTGTGGGTTGTATAATTGAATCGTGTAGTAGGTAATAAAAAAAAATGAAACAAAAATTAAAAAATAAAATAAAATTACCGACGGTAGAGCTACCCTCGGTAATTACCGACGACGTTACCGTTGGTGATCTCTCTTAGGAAACCGGTGAAATCACTGACGGCACGCATCCCCTCGGTAATTACCGACAGCCGTCCCGCCGGAAATAAACCGGTGATTCCACCGCGGATTACCGATCACATTTACCGACGATCGTCAATGCCGTCGGTAATGGCATCACCGACGACAAGATCAGCAGCGGTTTTGTGCCGTCGGGTAATGCTGTCGGTAATCAAATTACCGACGGCATGCAATGATATTTCTCCTCGGTAATTTGCCTGTTTTTTGTAGTGTCAGAGACATTTTCGATTTTGGTGAGTAACCCGAGCATGACGGGAGCGGGCACTCCCTTTGGCAGCGAATGAGGCTCCGAGTGCAGTCGTTTCGAGATGAGCGACGAGAGGAAAGAAGAAGTTTGGCTCGTCATCCAGTTCTCACATTGTTGTGGCTGGCCACCGGGAGGATCGTCCAAATAAGTGAGGAACTGAAGAAAAAAATCTCCGACACGAGAAACACGACAGATTTGGAACCCAAGGCGTGCCGAAACCACGAGAAATTTGTGGCGATGGTCAAGGAGAAATATGAAATTTTTAGTGATAATGATGACTAGTTTTAATTTTTATTTGTAATGTTTAAGTAATGCAATATTTTTATTTCATTCAATAAATGTGGCTAAAGGTATGGTTATAAAGGTGATAATGGTGATAATGGTGGCTAGAGGATGATGTCGATACATTTCTCATAGCAAGTTTTGCAATTTCATGAATGAAGTATTTGCTGTTCTTCGGCACCATTAAATGCAAACGAGGAAAATCTTGGAGGTTGAGCAAGAATATTCACAATCACACTCCCAAGATAGTTTCAATTTTTTCCAGAAGTTTGGATAGATGTGTTGACGTTCGGTGTATTCAATAAGAGTAGTGATGATATTGGTAGAAAATAAACTACTTTTGGTATGTCGTTTAAAAATCTTGTCGATGTTGTCGTGTCATGGACACCCACCGTCTCTCCCATTGGCAAGTTTCAATAATTGATTGTCAGTTAAATAGGATAAGAATTAAAAAAAAAAAAATAGATCTATAAAATGTAAAATATGATGACTAGTATAAGTTTAGTGTGGTCCGTTAAACTAAAAATACAATTTTTTTCTTCAAATATCTTCTAAGTTGGATGCAAAATATAAATTATCAAAAAATGTATGTAGATAACTAAATAAATAAATCTTCTAATAAACATATACTATGAGATCCATATGCACGGTAAAACAATACGATATATAACTGAGGAAATTAACTACATTAAAATAGTCAATTGCTATGTAAACCTATATAATAGCTAATGAAATAAATTAAAAATACTAGCCATTTTTTGTATTAAATATCATAATTATCTATCCTTAATGAAAATATAGGGTTTTGATTTTAGGATTTTGCTCTTCAGTACATGAGTAAAATATGCATAATTACAAGACTCTTGTTCATTACAAGAATGACATTCGTGTGAACAAAGTTAATACAAGAGTCAAGAAGATACGACACGAGTGCATTGTTCAGAGTCGCGTATTCGACTATTCGTGTACTATTCCTTAAATGTGCATTCATGATTCATCACACAAATACGTAATTGTACCCTCCACTCTTGTATTCTTGTATTCAAAATTAAAATATGGCTAAATATTTATAAATCTCTAATATATTTTAGTGTAATATTCGCTATTGTTTGGAGTTTATATACTCCCTCCAACTCATTCATATTGTCATCATTTCTTTATATAAATGTCCATTTATATTGTCATCTTTCAAATAAAGAAAGTTTAACTCTTTAAAATCCTTTAAAAGTGATGAGACCTACCCACTTTCTTTCTTTATACTTTTATTCTTAATCTTCGTGTCGAACATTAATATGATAATATCAATGGGTCGGAGGGAATATTAAAGACTATTATTTGAGTTGCTCCTATATTTTATATTTTATTGTAAAACTCGTAAGCATGGCTGGGCTAGTAGAGTAGTAAGCCTAATAGTCATGTTAGACCAGTTTGTTATAGCGTAACCCTCGTGTCTCTTTTTTTAATTCTATAATTATTTATTCAGGAATATTAAGACTCTTTCCATTGTGCTAATCATGGCTCATTATTTTTGACATGGAATTTAAGAAAAATGTGTAAAAAATAAAAAAATAATAGTCCATATATATTTTGAAGAATTATTTTTTTCTATTTTAGAGAATCTATTATTAGGGGGTCACCCGGCCCGTAAAGAAAATTAAGTCATTAGCGGGACGAGTAAGTACTTTTTATACTAGTAATCAATTTGAACAAGATTATCTATCGGAATATGACGTCGCTGTAGCATGGCTGGTAGCAACAACAAGCACAACCACTTGTAAAGTAGGCAAAAGAAACTCTGGAATGGATTGATGGCATAAGTGCACTCACAATACGGGCAAGGAGGAGCTCATTGTCCCTAACCTGCCTTGGTCGAGATCATCACCGCTCTTTTGGGGGGAGGGGGGAAGAGGCCTTTCTATCGTAAACTTTTTTTAAATAATAAAGTTTGTTTTGAAAAATTAAAATAATAATTTTAATTTGATATATAAATTAAAGATAAAATAGCATATAAATATCCGACCTTATACCAAATTCTCGTTTAATGAGAGCTTTTGTTGCAATGTCCGACCGGTGAGATTTTCCGTCCAAATCGAAGCTTAGTTGGATGCCCATAATGATGATTTGGCTAATCTTTTCGGCTAAACAAATGACGTTGTTTCTATGTGCTCAAAACGACGCCGTTTAACGGGAAAAAAAACTTAATTGGAATTGGAATACATATTAGGGCAGAACAGTCGAGCTTCTTTCACACCTTTTCTCCCCATCTTTCTCATCTCTCCTTCGGCAAAATTCAGCCAAACAAATCGAAAAAACAAAGAACAATAAATTTTGCAAAAAGATCAAAGTGACAAGAAGTGATATAACCAAAGAAATGAGAAGCTCATATCTGAGCGAAATTTATGCGAAAACAAAACCCCACTTGAAGAATAAATGTAGAGAAGATGAAATTAGTTGCTCCTAATGATGAAGAAATTGAGAGAAGGGAGGAGGGGGTGTTTGAAGCGAAATTGACGGAGTAGCAAAAATGAAGAACAAAGATATAAATAGGCTACATAATTGTGGAGAAGAAACATATAAACACGAAAAAGCACAAGTCAAAGTGTCGAGTATAGAGAGAGAGATAAGATGATATGATGATATGATTTTCTGAAGCTGAAAAAGGCCTTCTTCTTCATCTGAGCCTTCTCTTCATCAGCTGCTTGGCGGCCTCCGGGTCGACTCGCTCGGACCCGATTCGACCCGGCTGCTTCGAGGCGGCGTAGAAAGCTCTCTGCGCGATGATCTGGTTGATGTGGACGGATTTCTTGTTGAAGCGAGGGCCTCTGCAGCCGAATCCCATGAAGAGCCTCATCACCATGGCCTTCTTTTGCTTCATCTGAGAGTGGTTTTGTTGGAAATTTGGCAGCAACGTTGTTTGGTTGTTCTAGCTGGTTGAGTCGAAGCAGTAACGCAGAGTTGACGTTGGAGGAATACGCCGAACTCGTTGCCATAATTTTTGGGGATTTGGTGGAGAAGACAGATGTGGGATCTTGAATAGCTGGGTTCGATGAGAAAGAAGGCCTAGATGCCAATAAGTAAAATTATACAGCTCAACGTTAATTTGGGCCGAATCAGATAAAATAGACACATAGCCATATATATTAAGATGGAAAATCTCACGTATTTTTCTTTTTTTTTCTTTTACTATAATTAAAAGGTTTAAACCAGAATTTCGCATAAGGTCGAATATTTATATGCAATTTTCCCTCAATTAAAAATATGAATACATAAGGAGTCTCCCATTATGAGGTGAAGAGAAACTTAAAATTGGAGACTCTCATTGTAGATGCTCCAATAGATTTCTTGAACAAAACTCATTCTTCTTTGAATTTCAAGGCATGTTTCCTACTACTTAAATTAATGATATTGTTATTTGGACACACCGTGGCCAATTACACTAGCTAAAAAAAGTAATATGAGTTTTTTTAAAAAAAATATACCCTAATTGAGGAATTTAAACCCTAAGGAGAAATGTGATTATATTTGTTTATAATTAACTTTTTTTTACACGTGCGGCTGGCCACAGTGTGTCGGGACAGAATTATTGTTAAATTATATATTGTATATAGCAAAATAAGCACCTACTAACTCCATCCTTTTCTTTCATCAAATTTCTAGGGATTATAGGAATTTAATTTTTGAATTATAGCAATAAAATAGTACTGTTTTAGAATACATATTTTTCTTAAAAAAAATACTCCTATAGTAAGAAAAAATAGGAAGCTAGTACATGATTCCTTGTTCCTCTTTAGGAAGACGGATCGGATGTCTATGTATCTGACACTAGGAGCATTTTTTTAATGAATTCATTGGCATCTTTGCCAATGCTGGGCCAATGGAACCATGCTCGAGATACTTTCCGAGCAATATCTATGGAACCGGTATGAGCTCCTTCATTTTCGGGGTTAATTTTAGATAAGATGCTTTTGTTTCAACATCCGATATGTTTTTCAAAAAGGGATAGGTTGTGGCACGCTTGTACAAGTGATTGCCTATCATGCAGAAGTGAGTATAAGATGCCTGTTTTGATGTGTGGGGACTTTCTATATATTTTCCCCATGTCATAAAGTGTATGATTGTAACCCTCCAGTCATTAATTTCTTCAATTGCTCCCAAACCTTCCATGATTTACATAGATCGCACTAGTGCTTCATATTCGGCTACGTTGTTGGAAGCTTTGAATCCCAAATTGATCGAGAATCGCATTTCTTCTAAATTGGAGGGAATGATCAATATTCCTACACCATATCCTTCCTTGGTGGCAGAGCTGTCTATATAAGCTTTCCATTCAGCCCATTCTGAACTTCGAGTAGTTTCCTAGGTGAAGTCTGCCAACACTTGGGCATTTATGGTAAGTTCATTCTTTATGTATTCCACAAGTTTGCCTTCTTTTATCAAACGTTCGATTGTATCTTTAAAATGCTTGTATTGGTTCGTCTTACGACCAAATTCATTGTGGTATTCACATTAGGGACCCACTCTGGGGTTTTGAGGTCCTTTCCGATAACTTCGAGGTAAGGGGAATCATGCGGGTTGTTTTGACATGATTGCGAGAAGCTTGGCTAGGGCCATCGTGAAAGAGGTGTAAGCTTCCCTGTTGATCCTTTCTCTCCTTGGACAATTTCGAAGATCCTTTCCTTTGTCATTATTTTTCTTCTTTCCCTCTGTCTCGCGAGGCACTGCTTTATGGGTAGGCATAGATGCTTTGAGGTATGGGTGGACGGTTCGGTCCTCTTCCTTCTTCATACCTCGGGCTTCTTCCATGTTTACAAACTTATCCATTCTAGTCAAGAGATTCTTGAAAGAAATGCAAGCTCTTTTGGCTAGAGAAATGAGGGGATCTCTATCACACAAACCTTGTGTTAGGGCATGCATCTTTACTTCCGAGATGGCTGTGGGCACTTCCAGTGCAACAAAGTTGAGTCTCCGAAGATAATCTCTAACGCTTTCATGGGAACCTTGCCTAAGAGACATCAAGTATACCGAAGTGCGACTTTGCCTTAGAATACTTGCAAATTGATGTAAAAAAAGGTTGTTGAAGTCAGTGAAAGTACGTATGCATGCTGGATTTAACTTTGTAAACAATCTTTGCACCAATTAGTGAGAGTTGTGAAGAAAACTCTACACTTGACTCCGTCGGCATATTGGTGGAGGGTGGAGCCATTCTCGAAACTCATGAGGTGTTCCAAGGGATCAGTAGTGTCATCTTATTGTTCCTGTATCCGACTGAAATTTGCTGGCAAAGTTTCCTGCAGTATTGCATCACTGAAATGAGAACTTATTTTATTGATATCATTTGGATCAGGCTTCAGCAAAGCCTCTCCATCTCCTTCATGTCTTTTCTGAAGGCAGCCACTTCTGTGCCAGTGGCAGCTGCTGTTCAGAGTGAGGCTGATACATAGCCAAATAATCCTCTCCATTGACACTGGTCGCCGGGGTAGCTTCCATCCATTCTTCTCTGTTCATACGACCCTTCTCGGGGAGGTACAACAAGCTTGACCGCAGACCATATCCAGAGTGTTGCGTTCTACGAGGAGGAGGAAGCCTTCTTTCGTAGGAATGTTCCCTCTCCTCACGACTGAGACTTTCCCTAATTGTTTCTAAGTGTTCCCTCTGACTCATTTCATTATCCCGTAGCAACCTTCCTAGAAGTTGACGTATCTTAACGGGATCCAAACCAAACATATGCTCTGCGTTTGAGGATATGGCAACCATGCCAGGAGGGGCAACTCTTCTAGGTTGGGCAACCGTGCTAGGTTGTGCAACCCTACTAGGTTGGCTATTTAGCGGTGAAGATTCCTCGAACTTTTTTCTTAGATTTCAGAAATGAGTTGTCATTATCATGTATGTTCGAGGAATAACTTAGATTTTTCGTTTAGTCTTTTCGTGACAAATACATATAATATTCAATCCAATAATATCCATATGCAATCAAATATATCCATCAAAACTAAGTATTTTTCTTGACAGCAAATAATCATGCTTCGATATGCTCCTTATGCTTCGAGATGCATGTATAGAAGAAATATTACAATATTCATGCTTATTCATGGGTCTATCCATACGAAATTCATCATATATGCAAATATGGTTTGGAAAAAATAAGTTCATTGTTCATCCCCCTGGTGGAATTGTTGAAATTGAAGACAATGATAATGAATCAGGCAACGATGAAGACATAAATACATCATCTAATGATGTAAGTAGAATGATTACGACACAGATTTGTGATATTTGGTAATGTAGGTGTTATTTTATGTGTTGTTAAATTTTTAAATATGTCTTTTTTGTTAACACATTTATCAAAATATACGTTAATGTATTTGATGTATTTTACATGAATTTAAATTATTATATCTTATTGGGTCTAAGCTTATATAATTTTTTATTTGAAACAGGTAAAATGTCAACTCGTAGAGGTTTTCGTCCTACCTCACAGGAGACTCCTCCCTCTTCACAGCAGGAGTCCGCTTCGACTCGGCTAGGTACTACTCCACCGACTTCACCACACGTTCCTGAGACTCTTTCGGATGTTTCTTCTTCTTCACGGCCGAAAAAGTCCAGAGGCCCCACACTTGCCTAGCTGAAGCGGCAATGGCCCAAGGGCAGCAGAGGAAGACTTCTGTTGGGAAATTTATTAGTAAGAGTTTTGATGAATTCCAAAACTGACTGACCCCAACCGAGTAGATGTTGCCAGAACCTAATGTTAGAAGTTAGGCTCGCTGTTTGAGCAAAGTTAAGATTTTATCTTTACAGGTCTCCAGCTGAAGATGGCAACAAGGCATCACTCAGACAGAACATAAGTTGTCATGAAATACAACTGAGAGCTCATATGATCAGATGCAAAAAGGGGGAAGTCACGTTCAAGAGATAGAACATCAGTTGTAAGGAAAATAACTGAGCGTTCATCAGATGAGAAGCAGTAAAGGGGAAGAGAACATCAGATGAAAGAAAGCCATCTGAGCGTTCGAACCCAACTGACCAGATACAAGGATGACAACTGAGTGTTCAGTTTCAGAACATCAGTTGTAGAACTCAACCAAGAAGATCAACAGCTTGAAGACAAAGTCAGCTGAGAGTTCAACTGTTAGTTGTCAGATAGAACATCGGCTGAAGAACAAGCTAGCTGAAGATCGAAAGTCTTAACCGACCACTCCTTGCTGGAAGTCTGTTGTTAAGATTTAAATTTCAAAAAGGAAGTCACGTGAGGGTTTGACCGTTCAGTCATTACCACATTTGGCCCAACACAAGGCTGTCTCAGATGGAAAGCAGAAGAGCACAGATGCCATATCGGGAAAGTCTGCAGAGATGAGAGACAAGCCATCGCTTTCTACGATCAGAGATCAACAGCTCCTCCAACGGCTAGTTGATACTCTCCGCCTATAAATAGAGGCCTTCATTCATTTGAAGCTAATACAAGACACACACGCGAGAAGAAATCTGAGAGCAAAAAGTAAAGAGCAATATTCTTCCCGAACTGAACTGAATCTCTTAGAACATCACTTGTTGAGAGTTCTAGAGTTAGATAGTTTTGTGTCTTTAGATCGAACCTTGAGAACATCACTTAGTGAGAGTTCATAGAGAGTTAGATCTTTTAGTTGGAAACATTTTTTTTTTTACCTGAAAAGGTTTAGGATTCTACTCTTCCTGCAACTAAGTAGTTAGGTCGCTTAGTACCCGTAAACTAAACTGTAAGGTCGATAAGTACCCGCAAACTTATCCATAACGGTTGCTCAGCCCGCGTAAGCTGAGTGGTTTGTCCAGAAGAACTTGGACAGAGCTGTGTGGACTCACAACTCCCCGTGGACGTAGGAGGGTTATCTCCGAACCACGTTAAATCTCTGTGTGCTTGTGTTTGTCTTTATTTCTTGCATTCTTATCTGTCTGACTAACCAGCATACAAACTGCATCTACACTTTCTCAACTGTTTTGGTTCTTGACCAACCGAGCTTAAAAGCGTGAGTTGTTTTTACGAGTATAATTTCCACCACATTCCGCAAAGCACCACTCTCACAGCTGAGTTCTCTTACTTAGTTGTGATTTCAGCTGAGTCTTTCTTTACTCAGTTGAAGTTTTCGAGTGTTAAGTTTTCAAAGTTTAAAAATCCTAACTGGTGTATTCCCCCCCCCCATTCACCAGTAACTCGTATCGGGACCATCAAGTGGTATCAGAGCAGTGGTTCAAAAGACTACTGACTCTGTTGCACAAGGTGTGAATTCGAGAAAGTTTCTTCAGTGGTCAACTGAACAGATCTTTTTCATGCTAGTGCATTTTTGTTTGCATATTTGCCCTGTTGTTGTGTGCAGATGGACGTCAAGGATAAGATTGTGGTAATGTTCTCGGTTGTAAATTATACATCCTGGAGGACACGGATGAAAAAGATCCTTCTGTCAAAGCATCATAGGATGAAACAAGTTCTCTCTTCTGGACCGATCGTCATCAAAGAAAGAATAGCTCGCACTCCTACAAATCCCAACGATGGAGATACAGTTGTGGAGTTTGTGGAGAAGCAGCCGGAAGATTACACTCCGGAGGAAGCCAAGGTGAGCCAGTTAGACATCTGGGCTCAGAGCACAATAATGTCCACAGTTGGACAAGATTATTTGCCTTGGATAGAGGAGTGTGAGACTGCAAAAGAGATGTGGGACATCCTGGCATCGCTGAGTGAAGGAAGCGACGAGACGAAGGAAAACAAGTTCTCACATGCATGTCAAGATTTCGACAACTTCAGTCTGAGGCCTGATGAGACCATCGATCAGCTAGAGCTCCGGTTTATGGACATCCTCAGAAGAATACAGTCCATCCGAAGAGGAAAATACACACTAAGAGAAATCAATCTCAAAGTGTTGCAAGCTCTACCGGCTGAGTGAGATACTTTCACCAATATCCACGAGAGCCGAGCTGAACTTGGTGAAATGGGAACTGAAAGATTGTTCTCAATCTTAAAAGGAAATGAGTATAAGGTCAATAGGAGGAGATCTCAGTCCTCAGGTCAGACGAGTAGAATTGAGGATGTTGGCTCAGCCTCAAAGTCAGTTGCTCTCCGAGCTGACTACTCGAAATCGAGATCATCGAGGCCAACCAGATCGGCTGACACGACTGCAAAGGAGCCAAGTAGAGAGAAACTGCAACAGAACATTGCAGCCTTGTCAAAGAAACTAGCTGACATGGACACTCGGTTTGGGAAATACAAACGATTCTACAAATCAAACCGAACTCGAGATAGTTCAAAGCCTATTTCCAACGGTTGCTTTGAATGCGGCAAGGAAGGACACTTCAAAGCTGACTGTCCAGACATCTCGAAGAAAGAAAGAGAAGCATTGAGGGCCAAGCAAGCTGCAAAGAACAAGGCCATGGTAGCAGAAGAAGCAGCTGATGATATGGATATCTTCACTGATACTGAAGATGAAGATGAGCTGACTTCTACCAACAACGCCATCAGTCAGGATCAATGCCTCATGGCACTTGGAACCGACCAAGATGATATTGAGGTACAATCTAATCCTGCTCAGTTAAATTCTTCAAATACTTATAACATGCAGGAATCTCTGGACGAAGAGTTGGAACCCTCCTGGAGTGATTTTCAAGAACTCAGTGAGGAACTGCATCACCAATCGGTTGAGTTTAAGAGTCTTCAAGCTCAGTTCGCCAAACTTGAAGATTCCTTAACCGAAAAAGACGATCTGATCAAGAGCCAAACCGAGGAGATTGAGAATCTAAAGAGTCAACTGAACGAGGCTAAGGCTCCAACTGATGAGAAGTTGACAAAGCAGATCAAGGAACAGCAAGATCAGTTGAAAAATCAAGAGGCTCAGATCGAACAGCTGATAAAGAAGTCAGATGGACAAACCGAGCAGATAACTGTCCTCTTCAAGGAATTGCAAACTGAGAAGGAAAATCTAATCAAGCTGTATCAGTCATCCAAGATCATAGAGAATCTTATCAGTTACAGCAGACAGATGGATGACGTGTCAGGACTCAGTTATGATGTGATTAAAGACAGTGGAATTCCTCCAGCAACCTTCATCAAAGCTGTCGAGGTTGAAGCTGTTGAACCGAACACAGTGGAACCTGAGTCACCACAAAATATTTCAACCTCAGCTTCTCAGCGAGCTCAACCGACCAATACAACCACAACTGAGAAAGAAAAAGGAACAGTAGATGAAGGACAGAATGTTCCATCGGTTGGGACATCAACCGAGGGGGAATGTTCCAAAAGTCAGAAGAGGAATCAGAGGCGTCGAAGACATAATCGCAACCGAACTCAGAATCAGAACCGACCTCTGCATCAACCTCAGAATCAACAACAGAAAGAATGGAACCGACCTCAGAACCGACAAGGGTTCAATCATCTGAATCAACAGCGGTTCCATCCCCAGTTCAACTAAAGGTTCCAACCGAGTCAACCAATGAGGAATAGGTCGAACAACTGGAGTTACTCATGCCATAATATGAATCATCAACAGGGCATGAACAGCTACAGACAACCCTCAGGGAGTTGGAATCAGAATCAGCCACAAAGATTCCAACATGGCGTCCGACCTCACAGACAAATTCAACAGGATAAAAATCGCCATCAAAACAGGAGGAAAGCCTCACCTCCCAAAGCTCAACATGGGAGAAATCCAACTCCTCCCAATAAACAGAACATCTCTATTAACAACAAGCCTAAGGATAACCGAGGTGTTGTTATAGTTGATGATGAAGGAAAAGTGATCTGGAATGATAAATCCATCAGAGTGTACAGGGAAAAGCGACGCACAGTTCCAGGGGGAACTGGTTCTAACCCTCCAGGACCCAACTGAAATTGGGGACCTAAGCGAGTTTCTCCTTGCAGGTACAGGAGAAACAGCTGAGGAAGAAGAAAGCGTCTGCAACAATATGGGTAATAGACAGTGGATGCTCGAAACACATGACAAATCTAAAGAATTTGCTTGGAAGTTTCGTAGAGAAAGAAGGTCCATCAGTTACTTTTGGTGATAACTCAAAAGGTTACACCAGAGGTTACGGTACCCTTGAAACCAATAATGTTTCAATTTCTAATGTCTCTTATGTTGATGGATTGAAGCATAACTTGCTCTCCATCAGCCAATTCTGTGATAATGGTTTCTCTGTCAAGTTTGATGCACAGGGTTGCAGGGTTAAAGATGTCGGATCAAAGCAGGTGATATTTTTGGGAAATCGATCACCAACTGGGAATGTATACTACGCTAACTGGAACAGCAGCCTTCCTGACACCTGCCTGTTATCAAAGAGCAGTTCGGATGTGAGCTGGCTGTGGCACAAAAGGCTCAACCATCTGAACTTCAAGACGATGAACCGACTCGCTAGACAAGAACATGCAAGAGGCATACCAAATCGAGTGTTTTCAACAACACACATCTGTAGTGCATGCCAGCTGGGAAAGCTCGCTAGATCCTCCTTCCGGTTGAAGTCAATTCCCTCAACCGACCGAGTGTTACAGCTGATCCATATGGATCTCTTCGGGCCAGTTACACCAAAGAGCATGAACGGGAACGAGTATACCCTGGTTGTAACTGATGACTACTCAAGATATATGTAGACCATCTTCATGCGCCACAAGAGTGAAACCCGAGATGAGCTGCCCAAGCTGATGGATCGGATATCGAACCAACAAGAGATGAAGACTATGTCTATCCGATCAGATCGTGGAATGGAGTTTCTAAATGAAACCATCATCGAGTATTGCGAGAAGAATGAAATTACCCATCAGACATCAGCCGCGCGTACTCCGCAACAGAATGGAGTAGCTGAGCGAATGAACAGAACACTGAAGGATGCAGCCACATCCATGTTAGCCAGCTCAGCTCTGCCAAAGAGATTTTGGGCTGAAGCGATCAACACTGCATGCTACACTCAGAACCGGTCTCTTCTAACCAAGCGGTTGGGAAAGACACCATATGAGCTATGGAGACGCAGAAAGCCAGATATTTCTTATTTTCGCGTTTTTGGTTCTAAGTGTTATATTCACAACAATGGGAAGACTCAGTTGAAAACTTTTGATGCCAAAGCTTCGAAGGGCATATTTCTTGGATATGCTGCTCGGATCAAGGCATATAGAGTTTTCAACAACAGCTCTCGTGTTGTGGAAATAACACCTCATGTTAGTTTTGATGAATCTACCTTTGAGTGTAGGGAACAGGCTAAAGGACAACAAGCAGATCCAGTTGCTCCACCTGTTCTCACCAGATCACAAGCTCTAAGGGAAAAGAACCTAGCTGAACCACTGGTTTGGGCAACTGAGGAAGTGGATCCATACTCCTCTGAAGATGAATGCGAAGACCCCAACTCATCCCAAGGGGGAACTTTAGCTGATGCTCCTCCAACTGCATCAGCAACCGAAGCCCAACCGAGTCCAGTTCAAACTAATGTCAATGTTGAGGATCCAGACTCAACAGTTGATCAATCACCAGCTCTGAAGACTCCAACTCAGATTACAGAACAACCAGAGTTGGAAGAAGAAGGACGACACAACCGAAGATGGTATGAAGTTCATTCCACTGACGACATCATCGGCGATCCAAGCGAGGGTGTGCGTACAAGGAGCCGAGTTACAATTCCAGAATCAACTGAGGAAGATTCCAACACTTATGCCCAATATGCTGAGGAGTTGGCAGTTCTAGAGGAGTTCGAGCAAGCTGGAGATGTTGCCATGATTTCTTGCTTTGTAGCTGATGTGCCAGAACCGAAGAATGTTGGGGAAGCTTTCAACTGTGTCCACTGGACAACAGCCATGCAAGAAGAACTGAATGAGTTTCTACGCAACTGTGTATGGGAGTTGGTAGAAAGACCAAATGGTGTCAAGGTGATTGGATTGAAGTGGATCTTCAAAAATAAGAGAGACGCCATTGGATTCATTGTGAGGAATAAAGCAAGGTTGGTAGCTCAAGGATACTGCCAACAAGAAGGAATCGACTTTGAAGACTCTTTCGCGCCAGTTTCAAGGCTGGAAGCCATCCGAATCTTTCTAGCTTATGTCGCACATCACAAGTTCAAAGTATATCAGATGGATGTGAAGTGTGCATTCCTCAACGAAGATATCAAGGAAGATGTGTATGTTGAACAGCCTCTTAGTTTTGAGACTGGAGATGGAAGAGTGTACAAGTTGAAGAAAACTATCTATGGACTAAAGCAAGCGCCAAGGGCCTGGTATGACACTCTTTGTGGTTTTCTTCTGAACTCGGGATTCAAACGAGGATCAGTTGACAAAACCCTGTTCACCATCAAAGTTGGAGAAGATATACTTGTTGTACAAATCTACGTCGATGACATCATTTTCGGTTCCAAGTCAGAGGAGCTGTGCAAGAATTTCTCAGATCTCATGAAGAAGAAGTTCGAGATGTCAATGATGGGCGAGATGAATTATTTCTTTGGATTACAAGTGAAGCAGTCACCAGAAGGGATTTTCATCAATCAGTCCAAGTATACAAAGGAGCTCATCACCAAGTTTGGATTGCAGACAAGTAAGACAACAAGGATCCCAATGAATACTAACTGGAAGATCGAACCCGGAGCTGAGGGAAAGCTTGTGGATGCCAGTAAGTATAGAGGGATCATCGGTTTGCTGCTATACCTAACTGCCAGTCGGTCAGACATATCATACGCAGTTGGAGTGTGTGCTCGATTTCAAGTCCAACCAAGGGAAGCTCACATGTTGGCAGCGAAGAACATCATCAAGTATCTGAAGGGAACTGTCAATGTTGGGTTGTGGTATTCAACTGACGACAATATCCAGCTGACTGGATACTCAGATGTGGATCTAGCAGGAGATCGGTTGGACAGGAAGTCTACTTTTGGACACTGTCAGTTCATGGGAAGCAAGCTGGTTTCATGGTTCTCCAAGAAACAAGCATGTGTTGCTACTTCTACAACCGAGTCAGAATATATGGCTGCCGGAAGCTGTTGCATGCAAGTGTTGTGGCTGAAGCAACAACTGAGAGATTATGAAGTTGCAACCGGACAGGTTCCCATTCATTGTGATAGCTCGAGTGCCATAGCTATCTCTCTGAATCCTGTTCACCATTCTCGGACAAAGCATATCGACATCCGTCATCATTTCATCCGAGATCATATTGAGAAGAAGGATGTGTCCATGGAGAAGATTCCAACTGAGATTCAAAGAGCTGATATCTTCACCAAACCCCTACCTGAAGCCCGGTTCAAGATGTTATGTGATCTTCTTGGACTATTGGATCCATCAGATGAAGAGTCAACCGAGCTGAAGAGGATCCATCCGAGCTGAAGAGTCAACCGAGCTGAAGAGGATCCATCCGAGCTGAAGAGTCATCCGAGCTGACGAGGATCCATCCGAGCTGAAGAGTCATCCGAGCTGATGAGGATCCATCCAAGCTGAAGAGTCAGATATCCATCTGAGAGGGAAGCTCAGATGAAGGGGGGATTTCAGATGCGGATTGCGAACTGAAGACATCAGACATCAGACATCAGCTGAACAGACGAACTCGAGTCAGCTGATGGTATGCTGCAACAGTGGATCAGACGTCAGCTGAACAGATGAACTCGAGTCAGCTGATGATATGCGGCAGCTGAGGAACACAATTGATGAACACAGCTGATTCAGACATCAGCTGGCAGGTATCATTTATGACTGAAGGTGTTATGTTCTTAAATGAGAATGTTTGAAATAAATTCAAACATTCCTGAGCTAGTCAGTTACATTAAAATAACCATCATGTCGCATTAAATGTAAAGTATGGCTGAGCATCCATAGCCTACTTTATAGTGCGACTGGGCTGACATGAAACTGTACACCTTCCCACGCGCTGATTGGAACTCGGATCAAAACGTCAAGTCAAAGACGGTCAACAGTCGCGAAATCTCATCCGAGTCAAAGACCTGTATAAGGTGGCAAATCAGGAAGTGATCCTTACCTTCTCTATTAGTGCATATCTTTATTAACTGTTCATCATCCCCTCCGAAATTGTGTCACCATTTTTAGTAACAAATTTCTTTCTTCTTTGCATATATATTCCTCTGAGATGGCTCATAAATCAAAAACTTCAAAGAAGATGGTGTCTGCAGAACCAGCTACGTTCTAGGAATCCTTCGACATGATGCTGTCGAAGATTCATTTCGAACAAATTCTATCCAGAGAAGCTCTGACCTCGCCGGAACTCGCTCCCGTCGCCACCATTCTTTCCGACCACAGTCTGCTAAACTGGGCAACCCTCTCTCCATCCAAGCTGCTCAGAAAGTAGGTCGCCCACTTCTACAGGAATCTGCAACGTGATGCAGAACTTGGCCTTGTCACGACCATCCTGTGCAAGCACCGTATTAGCACTTCCCGTTCGATGGAAGACACCGCCGTCGAAATCAAAGTGTCTAAAGAACTGGAGAAGATCATCCCCAGAAATCGGGAGGCCATCGACGTGATGGAGAACTTCACAGACAAGGATGCAGATGCATTTCTGCAAACTATCCTCCTTGTCCTCGAACCTCTGAAGGGGAGCATGCAGAGGACCAAGCTGAAGCCGGAGCACCGACTTCTATTTGACGTAATATCAAAGTGCGCCTTCACGTACAGAGGAGCTTTCGGTGATATTAGCAGACCGAAGCTCAAACAACAGAAGGCTTTGGAAGAACAGCACAAAATCGACTGGCTGGGCTACATTGAAAGCCAGCTGTGGGCAAAGAAACTGAAGATCTCCGAGACGGTAGCTAAGTCCGGAGAACAGCTGTTGAGTGTCAAGGGCACACTCAACTTCGGCACAAAAATTTCAGCCCTGATCCTCCAAGAAACCAAGGGACAGAAGCTGACCTGGGAAGGGAGTGAGGACCCTCCGTTCAGCAATCTAATGCTGTTCCCAACAGCCAAAAAGGCTAGGGATGTCGTGGAAGCTGTGTACACTCCCAAGGGAACATCGAAGCCAGCTGTGGAGACGGCCCCAGCAGCTCGCCGCCCTTCAAAGACAAAGCCTGCCAAACACCAGCTGGAGGAAGTGGCTGAAGAAGAGGAGGAAGAAGAAGAAGAAGAAGAAGAGGTGGAACCCCTCAAGAAAAAGCCCAGAATCAGAATCATCCAGCCAGCAGCTCAACCAGCTGCAACGGGCCCCGTGGTGGAGACACCAGCTGAGAAATCAACCGAATCTAGCCAGTCGGTTGATGCAGCTGCATTCGTGATTCAACCCCGCCAACAAGAAGAGACGACTGAAGGGGTGGAGATCAACGTGGAGGATTCCAGCTCGTCCTCAGATGATTCTTCTTCATCTGAGGAGTCCCACGACAGTCCAACAACTGGAGCTGATGCCAGCCAGGAAATCCCACCTGCGTCTGAGGAAACAATTGAGCCAACCCAGTCTCTCCCCAAAGAGGATTCAGTTCTCTCAACTGATCCTCAGTTAGAAATTCTGAGCCTCTCGCTCGATGCCAACGTTGAGACCGTTCCTTTGGCCAATGTTGATGACACCCTCGAACCCATTGCCTTCGATATAGACCCCCCACAAATTGATGAGGAAGCCAACCGCCAGGCGATCTTGGCTGAATATGAAGGCATGCTGGACTACTGCTTTCGCAAGCTGATTGGCATGTTCCCAGAGGCCAGCTCGATGCCTATTTTTGCCATGTTCGGGACAGAACTGCTCTATCAGTTCAACGTCATATTCAGCTACTGGTACATCAAGGAGGAAACCCTGAGGATCCATGGATGGGACAGGTTGAAGGTGGAGAAATCCAACCTGAGGGTGTACTTCGACTACCAGAACCTTGAGATGGCCTACAACCAGAAAGTGGTTGTGCTCCGTCGTCGCTTGGACCAGAGTCAACAAGAAGGGACAGACACCAGAGAGCTGTGTGGCAATCCTGGAGTTGTACAATTTCTGGATCATATGTTGGCCAAGAATGCCGACCATATAGAAGAGGTCGATGAAGCTGATGAGGCCGCCAAGAGAGAGGCAGAAAAGCTCAAACAATACATGGCGAGCCGAACAGCCTGGTTGTCATGGATCCTACAGCCCAGGTACAACAGCAACAACTGCCTGGACCCTCTGATCAGCCAGTACACTCAACCGATGCCATCTGCGAGCTGATCACTGAGAGAGTCAACCAACTGAGGCATGAGCTGTTGTCCAAGATCAAGCTCAACAAGGAAGAGGAAGCTGACAGGATGAATCAGCTGATGGAAGAGAATGCTTCCTTGAAGAATCAGCTGGAACAACTCTCCTCCACCCTACAGCAAAAGCTTGAAGGCCTCTCCACTTCTACCAGCTCGGAGGTCAAGGATCTGAAGAAGGCGGTCCAAGGACTCAGCTCGGACTTCAACGTCTTCAAGTCCGTTGCTGAAACTGATCTGGCAAAGTCCCAGCAGACACAAGACCAGGAGTGGATGTCTCAGTTCGCAAATTTTCGAGCTGAGTTCGTCACCCTTCACAAAGATGTCTCTGCGACCTTTGCAGCCTTGAAGAAAGCCGAGCAGGAACGCCAGGATCTGGAGCTAGCGAAGAAGGTGGAAGAAAAGGATGCTGTGGACGAACTCTTCTCCCGAGTTCAACGAGCTGAGGCCAAGCTGACCTCCCTGGATGGCTCAGTTGCCACCCTTTTGGATGATGCCAAAAAGGGGGAAGGAAAGGAGCCAGCAGCTGTTGCTGGACAAGGGAAAGGAGCTCACGAGTAGGGGGAAGAAGGAGTGCCAGCTGAAACTCGAGAAGAAAGAGCTGAAGGATCGCAGCTGAAGGAGTTTGAGCAGGAACTTGAAATCTCCCACGACCTCGTAGCCGAGCTTGCAGCCGAGCTCGATGCTGATCTTGACGGGATCTCTGTTGAAGATTGCATCGAAGCTGCAAAAGCTATGGGGGAGTCGAAGGAGAAATACTTGAATCCCTCTTGGATTAAAAAGTTCGCTGCTGATCAAGCTAAGAAGGTGGCTAAGTTCGAGAAGGAACTGGCCAAAATTGAGAAGAATGTAGACAGAAATAAAGCCAGCCGGAGCGTGCGAAGAATAAACAAACTTCAGATGAAGGCTGAGGCTAGGAAGAAGACGCAGCAGCTGCAGAGGAACGCCCCGCTCCCGTCTCGGTTCCCACATATTGACAAGTGGATGAACGCTGAATGGAACGATGACTGGGAGCAGTTCAAGCACGAGTTTATCAATGATTTTTACTACAGGAAGGTCTACTCAACTGAAGACCCAAGGCAAGCCTTCAAGGAAGCCCTGTGGGAACTCAGATCTGGAGACCCTGGAATGTTCAGTCAGTTCCAGCGAGCCATGGTAAAGGCTCAGCTCGATCCCAACACCGTTCCAGTTCCATAAAAGCTCAGATATCGCCCTCAGATGATCAAAGGCACAAGCACTCCGAACAGAAATGCGATCATGGCTGAGGCGAGACAAGTATGCAAGGAACATGGTGTCAACACCAGGATCGAGTTAGCTGCGAAGAAAGAGATCTTTGACCGTATCTTCAGCAAGTACGGTCAACAGTATTTTTGAGCTGACGTAGTTTTTGAGCAACTGTTGTAAATTTTTTTTTTGGGTTTTTGAGCCTATCTTTTGTAACAATCAGTTGTAATGAAAACTATTCATTTATAACATTCACCTTGATGAACAATCCCTCATTGTCCAAGCTCTGAATCACAAGGTCTTTTAAATACCATGTTATAACTGTGCAAACCCTTTGATGTTTTATCTTATAGACTGTCTAGAATTTCAGCTGAGATTTTAGGTCAGTTAGTAAGGTTTAGATCAGTAGAGGTTTCAAGTTGTAAGTGGTTTAGGCATCATCAAAAAGGGGGAAATTGTTGGGAAATTTATTAGTAAGAGTTTTGATGAATTCCAAAACCGACTGACCCCAACCGAGTAGATGTTGCCAGAACCTAATGTTAGAAGTTAGGCTCGCTGTTTGAGCAAAGTTAAGATTTTATCTTTACAGGTCTCCAGCTGAAGATGGCAACCAGGCATCACTCAGACAGAACATCAGTTGTCAAGAAATACAACTGAGAGCTCATATGATCAGATGCAAAAAGGGGGAAGTCACATTCAAGAGATAGAACATCAGTTGTAAGGAAAACAACTGAACGTTCATCAGATGAGAAGCAGTAAAAGGGAAGAGAACATCAGATTAAAGAAAGCCATCTGACCGTTCGAACCCAACTGACCAGATACAAGGAAGACAACTGAGTGTTCAGTTTCAGAACATCAGTTGTAGAACTCAACCAAGAAGATCAACAGCTTGAAGACAAAGTCAGCTGAGAGTTCAACTGTTAGTTGTCAAATAGAACATCGGCTGAAGAACAAGCTAGCTGAAGATCGAAAGTCTTAACCGACCACTCCTTGCTGGAAGTCTGTTGTTAAGATTTAAATTTCAAAAAGGATGTCACGTGAGGGTTTGACCGTTCAGTCATTACCACATTTGGCCCAACACAAGGCTGTCTCAGATGGAAAGCAGAAGAGCACAGATGCCATATCGGGAAAGTCTGCAGAGATGAGAGACAAGCCATCGCTTTCTACGATCAGAGATCAACAGCTCCTCCAACGGCTAGTTGATACTCTCCGCCTATAAATAGAGGCCTTCATTCATTTGAAGCTAATACAAGACACACACGCGAGAAGAAATCTAAGAGCAAAAAGAAAAGAGCAATATTCTTCCCGAACTGAACTGAATCTCTTAGAACATCACTTGTTGAGAGTTCTAGAGTTAGATAGTTTTGTGTCTTTAGATCGAACCTTGAGAACATCACTTAGTGAGAGTTCATAGAGAGTTAGATCTTTTAGTTGGAAACATATTTTTTTTTACCTGAAAAGGTATAGGATTCTACTCTTTCTGCAACTGAGTAGTTAGGTCGTTTAGTACCCGTAAACTAAACTGTAAGGTCGATAAGTACCCGCAAACTTATCCATAATGGTTGCTCAGCCCGCGTAAGCTGAGTGGTTTGTCCAGAAGAACTTGGACAGAGTTGTGTGGACTCACAACTCCCCGTGGACGTAGGAGGGTTATCTCCGAACCACGTTAAATCTCTGTGTACTTGTGTTTGTCTTTATTTCTTGCATTCTTATCTGTTTGACTAACCAGCATACAAACTGCATCTGCACTTTCTCAACTGTTTTGGTTCTTGACCAACCGAGCTTAAAAGCGTGAGTTATTTTTACGAGAATAATTTCCACCACATTCTGCACAGCACCACTCTCACAGCTGAGTTCTCTTACTCAGTTGTGATTTTAGCTAAGCCTTTCTTTACTCAGTTGAAGTTTTCGAGTGTTAAGTTTTCAAAGTTTAAAAATCCTAACTGGTGTATTTCCCCCCCCATACACCAGTAACTCGTATCGGGACCATCAACTTCTCTTTCGGAGAATGCCTAGTGGGTACGTTATTTATTATTATTATTATTGTTGTTGTTCTTGTTGTTTTATAGAGAGTTGATGGAGACACCGGGCATCTCACACAATGCCCTTCAGGCTTTTAGGAAGATTCCTAACCCTGGGGGGTATAGTTGGAAGTTGACTCCCCAAGCGGTTAAGGATGCAAACTGGGAAGAAATTGGGGTAATCAAATTTATATTACAAATAAAATTAATAATTATTATTGTTCAAATATTATCTACTAATTTAATCATTTTTTTTTCAACAGAAAGAATATTGTTGGGAGCCTGAGGATGAGGTGGAGGTCAAGAAGATGTGGGAGGCCAAGACACGTACCAGGTTCAGTAACAACTTGAGCGACCTGAAGAAGAAGCTGAGGTTGAAGACTGCTGCGGGGCAGACGATGGCCAGACCCGATAGCTTCACTGAGGAGTACTGGACAGGGATCCAGTTATACTGGCAGCAGGAGGATGTTCAGACGGTTCCCAGCGACACAGCCGAAACCGGTTGTCTGAGCTCGACGGACCAGGTACAAGGATCAGCAAGCATGTTGGAGGGTCTCAGTCCACTCGTATCCTGCAACATAGTTTGGTTAGTAATTATCAATTCATTTCATAAGTAATATATATATATATATATATATATATATATATATTATATCTTTGTTAATAATTTATTTATCTTCTATACATGTATTAATAGAGCTTGCAGAGTGGAGTGCCGGTGAATGCCTTGAACTATGAAACTTTCCTCAGAATCCACACAAAGGAGGATGGCAATTATGTGATACAGAGGGATCAAAATCTCTATGTAAGTATTTAAGTTTATTCAAATATTAGTTAAATATATTGAAATGTATTTATTTTCTAACAATTATACATTGTTATGTATCAATTAGGAGGAAATTTGTCACATTGCTGCTGAGACAGGACGAACGTACCTGAACGAGATCTACTTGGAGCTCGTACATCCTGAAAGGTCACGACGGTACGACACTGGAAGTGCCGGTGTGAGCCAGATCAGTAGGGGGTCTACTGGTAGCACTAGCGCTTCAGCCATGATGCAGGAGATGTACGAAACTCGGATCTCCACGTTGGAGGAGAAACTGCAGCAGGCTGAGGAGGAACGTGTTGCAGAACGAACAACACGTGCAGCCATGGACGAGCGCATGGCCCAGTTCGAGCAGTTTATGCGTTCGGCTCAGCTACCTCCTCGTCCTCCCCCTAGTTGATTAGGTCGTTCGTCTGATCGTGCAGTTATTTATACCCTTAATTCGTACATCATTGCACTCGTATTTTACATTTACACTCGTATATTACATTTGTTTATATGATTTGGGATATTGTGATTTGCGGTTTTGGTATTTGCTTTGTTATATTGTGGGTTGTGTAATTGAATCGTGAAGCAGGTAATAAAAAAAAATGAAACAAAAATTAAAAAAATAAAATAAAATTACCGACGGTAGAGCTACCCTCGGTAATTACCGACGACGTTACCGTTGGTGATCTCTTTTAGGAAACCGGTGAAATCGCTGACGGCACGCATCCCCTCGGTAATTACCGACAACCGTCCCGTCGGAAATAAACCGGTGATTCCACCGCGGATTACCGATCACATTTACCGATGGTCGTCAATGCCATCGGTAATGGCATCACTGATGACAAGATCAACAGCGGTTTTTGTGCCGTCGGTAATGCTGTCAGTAATCAAATTACCGACGGCATGCAATGATATTTCTCCTCGGTAATTTGCCTATTTTTTGTATTGTCAGAGACTTTTTCGATCTTGGTGAGTAACCCGAGCATGACGGGAGCGGGCACTCCCTTTGGCAGCGAATGGGGCTCCGAGTGCAGTCGTTTCGAGATGAGTGAAGAGAGAAAAGAAGAAGGTTGGCTCGTCATCCAGTTCTCACATTGTTGTGGCTGGCCACCGAGAGGATCGTCCAAATAAGTGAGGAACTGAAGAAAAAAATCTCCAACACGAGAAACACGGCAGATTTGGAACCTGAGGCGCGCTGAAACCACGAGAAATTTGTGGCGATGGTCAAGAAGAAATATGAAATTTTTAGTGATAATGGTGACTAGTTTTAATTTTTATTTGTAATGTTTAAGTAATGCAATATTTTTATTTCATTCAATAAATGTGGCTAAAGGTATGGTTATAAAGGTGATAATAGTGATAATGGTGGCTAGAGGATGATATAGATACATTTCTCATAGCAAGTTTTGCAATTTCATGAATGAAGTATTTGCTGTTCTTCGGCACCATTAAATGCAAACGAGGAAAATCTTGGAGGTTGAGCAAGAATATTCACAATCACACTCCCAAGATAGTTTCAATTTTCTCCAGAAGTTTGGATAGATGTGTTGACGTTCGGTGTATTCAATAAGAGTAGTGATGATATTGGTCAGAAAATAAACTACTTTTGGTATGTCGTTTAAAAATCTTGTCGATGTTGTCGTGTCATGGACACCCACCGTTTCTCCCATTGGCAAGTTTCAATAATTGATTGTCAGTTGAATAGGATAAGAATTAACACACGGTTGAAATCACAACCGAGTAAGAAACACTCGGTTGGAAGTGATGTGCTGTGCGGAAAGTGGTGGAAATAAACTCGTAACAATTAACTCACGCTTTTATGCACGGTTGGTCAATAACCAAGACAGTTGAGAAAGCTAAGATGCAGTTTGTATGCTGGTTAGATGGTCAGTTGAATATGCAAGAAATAACTGAAAAATAAATACAAGCACACAGAGATTTACGTGGTTCGGAGAAACCTCCTACGTCCACGGGGAGTTGTGAGTCCACACAACTAAGTCCAAGTTCTTCTGGACAAACCACACAGCTTACGCGGGCTGTGCAACCGTTAAGGATAAGTTTGCGGGTACTTATCAACCTTACAGTTTAGTTTTCGGGTACTAAACAACCTATCTACTCAATTCCGGGAAGAGTAGGGTCCTAACACTCCTTTTGAGAGGAAGTGTGAAAAAGGTTGGTTCCAACTAAAAGCTCGAACACGAAGTGAGCTATGATCTAACACTCTACAAACTCTCACTAAGTGATGTTCTCAAGGTTTGATCTAAAGACACAGAAACTAACTAGAGAACTCTCAACAAGTATGTTCTAAGAGATTGAATGCAGTTCAGCTCGTGAAGAATTTTGCTCTTTCTTTCGCTCTCTGGTTTCTTCGCGCGCGTGTGTCTTGTATTCTTCTCTGTGAATGAAGGCCTCTATTTATAGGCAGAGAGAGTCAACTAGCCGTTGGAAGAGCTGTTGATCTCTGTTCTTTGAAAACGATGGCTTGTCTCTCATTTCTGCAGACTTTCTGGATTTGGCAACTGCGTGCTTTTGCTTTCCATCTGAGACAACCTTGTGTTGGGCAAAATGAGGTAATGACAGAGAGTCAAACCTTCACGTGACTTCCTTATTTGAAATTCAAATCTTAACAACAGACTTCCAACAAGGAGTGGTCGGTTAAGATTTTCGATCTTCAACTAACTTGATCTTCAGCTGATGTTCTATCTGAGAGCTGAAAGTTGAACTCTCAGCTTACTTCAACTTCATGCTGTTGATCTTCTGGGTTGAGTTTTACAACTGATGTTCTGAAACTGAACGCTCAGTTGTCTTCCTTGTATCTTCTCCCTTTTTGAATTCTCATGGAATGAACGCTCAGTTGTTTTCCTCACAACTGATGTTCTATCTCTTGAGTGTAACTTCCCCCTTTATCAATGCTTCAACTGATGAACGCTCAGTTGTCTTCCTCACAACTGATGTTCTATCCGAGTGAAGCCTTGTTGCAGTCTTCAGCTGGAGTCCTGTAAAGATAAAATCTTAACAATGCTCAAACAGCGAGCCTAACTACTAATATTAGGATCTGGCAACATCTACTCGGTTGGGGTCAGTTGGTTTTGGAATCAGTCAAAACTTTTTACTTAAATTTCCTAACAATTTCCCCCTTTTTGATGATGCCAAAACCCTTACTCTCTTACAGATCAAGACTCTAAAACTTTAAAACCCTTATACAACTCTTACATATCCAAAATCTCAGCTGAAATTCTAGACAGTCTATAAAATTGAAACATCAAAGGGTTAGCACAGTTATAACAGGGTAGTGAAATAACTTTGCGATTCAGAGCTTGGACAATGAGGGATTGTACGTCAAGTTGAATCGTATAACTGAGTAGTTTTCATTACAACTGAAGATTACAAAGATAAGCACAAAAGCCAAAAATTACAACAGTTGTTCGAAAACTAACTGAGCTAAAATTGTAGCCCATACTTACTAAAAATCCTAACAAAAATTTCCCTTTTCGCAGCTGACTCCTTGGAAATGTTCACTCCATGCTCCTTGCAAACCTGCCTTACTTCGGCTGCAATCTTCGTGCGGTTCGAGTTGCGAGAATCTGGGAGGAAGGGAGGCCAATAAGTAACCTTCTGGGGAACTGGAACTGTGTTCAAGTCCAGATTGGCTTCAATCATAGCCCGCCTGAACTGGCTGAACATGCCAGGATCCTCTGAGTGCAACTCGGTCAGCCCTTCCTTGAACGCTTTCCTCGGGTCATCAGTTGTGTAAACCTTCCTATAGTAGAAGTCGTTCACGAACTCCTACTTGAACAGCTCCCATTCTTCATTCCATTCGATCGGCATCCACTTGTCAACATGCCTAAACCGATTCTCGACCTTGGACTTTGCTGGCAACCTTTGTTGCTTCAACCGAGCTTCCACCTTTGATTGATGTTTGTTGATGCAGGGTCGGCTGCGGGAGGCAACGTTGCGGTCCAAGTTCCGGGTCACATTCTTCAGCTCTTCTTCAAACTGGTTCACCCTCCTCGCCTGGCTAGCGGCAAACTTCCTGATCCAGCTTGGGTTCATATAGTCTTTTTCTTCAACGTCCATAGCCTTAGCAGCTGCAATGCACTCTTCGGTTGTGATACCGTCGAGTTCTGAATCCAGCTCGGCTGCGATCTCGGCTATGGAGCTGTAAGAAACTCCGAACATTTCTGCCTGCTCCAAGTCTTTTGACATTTGAGCTCCACCGACTTCGGTTGACTTGGGAGCAGTAGACTTCCTCTGACCAGACCTCCTCTTCAGTTGAGATTTTGCCTGAGCTGGCGTCTCTCCTTCAGCTTCGGTCACTTCTTCTTCCTGCACCACAACATCCGCCTCCTTCTCTTCCCCCTTTTTGGCATCAGCAACAAGGCTTGCTACTGAACCATCCAGAGAGGTGAGTTATTGCTCGGCAAGTTGAAGGCGGTTGAAGAGTTCATCGACCGCGCACTCGAGCTCCACCTTCTTCGCCAAACAGAGTCCTGGCGCTCTTGTTCGGCTTTCTTCAAGGCAGAGAGGTTCTCGATGACCTCAGTTTGAAAAGCCACGAACTCAGCCCATCGCGACTCGAAGCAAGACTCCCATTCAGCATCTTAGGTTTTCTGGGACTTGGCGAGATTAGAGTCGGCCAAGGATTTGAAGACGTTCAGCTCAGACTTCAATCCCAACAGAGTGGACTTCAGCTCCGACATTTCTTGACTGGTGGAGGAGGAGAATTCTTCCAGCTTGGTCTTCATTGCAACAGTCTCCTCCACCAGTTGCTGGTTCTTCACTTCTTGTGCTACCAACACCTTCAACTGATCTTCTTTATGTTGTTGGAGGTTGGCAAGCAACTCGGTTCTCAACTGGTTGACCCTCTCAGCTACCAGCTCACATATTTCTTCAGATGTGGGAGCATGCTGATCAGCTGAAGGGGCATCTTCAATCAAAGCTGGTGGGTCAACTTGACCATGGCTTGTTGGTTTGCCAAGTACAGTTGCAGCTTTTCTTCTTCCTCTTTTGCTGCGGCGGCGGCTGCATCCAGATCCCCAAGGAAGTCAGCTGACTTGATCAGCATGCTGTCGAGAAAGTCAATGCACTCCTGTCCAGCTGCCTCCCTGGTGTCTGTCCCTTCAGCTCGGCTCTGGTCCAACTGACGAGTGAGCAGCGCAATCCTGTTGTTGTAAGCCACCTCCAGGTTGGAGTAATTGAAGTAGGCTCGGATGCAGGACTCGTCCGACTTCAGCCTGTCCCAGCTCTGCACCCTGATCGTGTCTTCCTTTACGTATCAATGACTGAAGATCAGGTGGAACTGGTACAATAGCTCGGTTCCCAGAGTGGCGAAGACTGGCATGTTGCGAGCTTCAGGGAATATGCCCAACAGCTTCTGGAAGCAGTAGGCCATCCTGCCCTCGTGCTCCAGCGCAACTGCCTGAAGATCATCTTCTTCATTTATTGGGAAAGGGGAAAGATCATATGGCAAAGGTTCAAAAGGTTTATCGATGTTGGCCAAAGAGTCGGTCGCAACATCGGCATCGAGCTGGGAGCTCGGAATATTGGATTCGGTTGGAAGGGGGGTTTCAATTATTTCATCAACATTGGCCGAAGGAGCGGTCACAATGTTGGCATCGAGCAGGGTGCTCGGAACATTTGGTTATGAAAGGGTTGAAAGAGCAAGAGGCTCTAGGGGCGGTACGGCATCAACTCCTGCCGTAGGAGAGGTGGGAACGTCTTCAACGTCCTCAGATGAGGAAGAAGCATCTGACGTCAAATCTGTCTCCATTCCGTCAGCCTTGTCAGCTCCAGTGGCTTGAGGA
This sequence comes from Schizonepeta tenuifolia, assembly GCA_029490685.1. Taxonomy (NCBI): domain Eukaryota; kingdom Viridiplantae; phylum Streptophyta; class Magnoliopsida; order Lamiales; family Lamiaceae; genus Schizonepeta; species Schizonepeta tenuifolia. The sequence goes on from CM055955.1 coordinate 61,588,861, forward strand.
ACGATCTCGAAAGTGGCAGCCTCAGCTGAGCGGCTCGACTCAGATGGCTCCTCAGCAGGTGCCGACTCAACCGGTGCCTCCTCCTCAGCTGGAGCTTGCTCCTCAGCTGGCTCCTCAGCTGGTACCTCAACTGGCTCCTCAGCTGACTCATCAGCTGGCATCTCAGTTGGCTCATCAGCTGGCACATCAGCTGGCTTCTTAACCGACTTCTTGAATCGTACCCTCAGCTTTTTCTGGGCAAGCTCCTCAGCTGTTTCCTTCTCCGACTCAGCTCGTCGGCGTGCAGCTTTGGACTTGGCGGGGCGAGCGACAGCTGGTTCCCCCTCAGCTGTAGACTCAGCAGACTTCCCAGTCTCCTTCTTCTCCTTCGGAGTGTACACACTCCTGAGCACCTCCTATGCCTTCTTAGCTGTTGGGAACAGCAGCAACTTCTTGACCGGCGTCTCCTCACAGTCATTCCAGACCATGTTGCGATCCTTGGTCACGAGCAAGATTAGGGCTGAGATCTTGCAGCCGAAGTTGAGTGTCCCTTTCACACTCAACAGCTTCTCTCCAGACTCGGTTGTTGTCTCGGAGATCTTCAACTTCTCCACCATCAACTGGTTCAGGAAGTATTGAAACCAGTTGATCTGGTGTTGGTGCTCCAAAGCCACCAACTGCTTCAACTTGGGTCGGCTGATGTCGCCGAATGCATCACTGTAATCGAACACCACCTTAGAAACAACATCGAACATCAGGCGATGTTCTGGCTTCAGCTTCGTCCTCGGTTATGTTCTCTAGAAATTCTGTGGCAGTGTGGTTGACGGGGATGATGTAGCGAAGGGCATCGGAAACATCGATTAGAAAGGTGACACGGCAAATGGTCCTAGTCGGAATGTCTCGTTGCCGACAGGAGACTTCCGTAGACACTCTTTCTGTGCTGTCAAGGGGGGCATTCAGGTTGACGTAGAACTCCCCGACTTGTCGCTTTAGCAAGTGGGAGAGCTTGGCCCATTCGAGGAGGCCATTCTCTCTGAGTATATTGGCGAGGGGAGCCAACACCGGTGACTCCAGATCTTCATTGGAAAGTATTTGCTCGAAGTGGATCTTCGACACCAACATGTCGAAAGATTCTTCATATGAGGTAGGGACAAGGGAAGATCTAGATGAAGCCATTTTCTTGCTTTTGGGTGCCATTTATGATTACTGCAAAAGGAATATATATAGGAAAGGAAGGGAAAAACTTTTGCAGAGAATAGTTAGACAATCTCTGAGAAGACGATGAACAGTTATAGAAGATAGACACGAATGAGGAAGGTAAGAAATCACTTCCTAATTTTCCGCTATATATAGGTTTTTGACTCGGTAGAGATCGACGGCTGGGGTTAAATGGTGCGAATCCATCAACGGCTGAGATCACGCGACTGTTGACTATCTTTGACTTGACGTCATGCACCGAGTTCCAACCCGCGCGTGAGAAGGTGTACAGTTTTCGTGTCAGCCTAGTCGCACTATAAAGTAGGCTATGGATGTTCAGCCGTACTTTACATTTAATGCGTCATGATGGCTATTTTAATGTAACTGACTAGCTCAGGAATGTTTGAATTTATTTCAAACATTCTCATTTAAGAACATAACACCTTCAGCCATAAATGTTACCTGCCAGCTGATGTCGGAATCAGCTGTGTTCTCTTGTTGCGGCATACCATCAGCTGACTCGAGTTCGTCTGTTCAGCTGACGTTTGATCCAATGTTGCAGCATACCATCAGCTGACTCGAGTTCGTCTGTTCAGCTGACGTCTGATGTCTTCGGTTGACGATCTGCATCCGAGATTCCCTCTCAGATGGATATTTGTCTCTTCATCTCAGCTGGTTCCTCATCAGGTGGATCTAACAATCCAAGTAGATCACATAGCATCTTGAACCGCGCTTCGGCTAGAGGTTTGGTGAAGATATCAACTCTCTGAATCTCGGTTGGAATTTTCTCCATGGAAACATCCTTCTTCTCAACATGGTCTCGGATGAAATGATGTAGGATGTCGATGTACTTCGTCCGAGAGTGATGAACATGATTCAAAGAGATAGCAATGGCACTGGAGCTATCGCAATGAATGGAAACCTGTCCAGTTGCAACTTCATAGTCTCTCAACTGTTGCTTGAGCCACAAAACTTGCATGCAACAGCTACCGGCAGCCATATACTCTGACTCGGTTGTAGAAGTGGCAACACATGCTTGTTTCTTGGAGAACCACGAAACTAGCTTGCTTCCTATGAACTGACAATGTCCAGATGTGGACTTCCTGTCCAACCGATCTCCGGCTAGATCTGCATCTGAGTATCCAGTCAGTTGGATGTTGTCGTCGTTTGGATACCACAACCCAACATTTTACAGTTCCCTTCAGATACTTGATGATGTTCTTCGCTGCCAACATGTGAGCTTCCCTCGGTTGAACTTGGAACCGAGCACACACTCCAACCGCATAAGATATATCTGGTCGACTGGCGGTTAGATAGAGCAAAGAACCGATGATCCCTCTATACTTACTGGCATCTACGAGCTTTCCCTCAGTTCCAGGTTCAATTTTCCAGTTAGTATTCATCGGGATCCTTGTTGTCTTACTTGTCTGCAATCCGAACATGGTGATGAGCTCCTTAGTATACTTGGACTGATTGATAAATATCCCTTCTGGTGACTGCTTCACTTGAAATCCAAGAAAATAGTTCATCTCGCCCATCATCGACATCTCGAACTTCTCCTTCATGAGATTTGAAAATTTTTCACACAGTTCCTCCGACTTAGAACCAAATATGATGTCGTCGACGTAGATTTACACAACAAGTATATCTTCTCCAACTTTGATGGTGAACAGGGTTTTGTCAACTGATCCTCGTTTGAACCCCGAGTTCAGAAGAAAACCACAAAGAGTGTCATACCAAGCCCTGGGTGCTTGTTTCAAACCATAGATTGCTTTCTTCAACTTGTACACTCTTCCATCTCCAGTTTCAAAACTGGGAGGCTGTTCAACATATACATCTTCCTTGATATCACCGTTGAGGAAGACACACTTCACATCCATCTGATAGACCTTGAACTTGTGAAATGCAGCATAGGCTAGAAAGATTCGTATGGCTTCCAGCCTTGCAACTGGCGCGAAGGAGTCCTCGAAATCGATTCTTTCTTGTTGACAATATCCCTGAGCTACCAACCTTGCCTTATTCCTCACGATGAATCCAATGGCGTCTCTTTTATTTTTGAAAATTCATTTTAATCCAATGACTTTGACACCATTTGGTCTTTCTACCAACTCCCATACACAGTTGCGTAGAAATTCATTCAGTTCTTCTTGCATGGCTGTTGTCCAATGAACACAGTTGAGAGCTTCCACAACATTCTTTGGTTCTGGTACAACAGCTACAAAGCAGAAATCATGGCAACATCTCCAGCTTGCTCGAACTCCTCAAGAACTGCCAACTCCTCAGCATATTGGGCATAAGTGTTGGAGTCTTCCTCGGTTGAATCTTGAGCCGCAACTCTGCTCCTTGTACGCACACCTTCGGTTGGATCTCCGATGATGTTGTCTGTGGGATGATCTTCATACCATCTTCTGTTGCGTCTTCCTTCTTCTTCCAACTGTGGCTGTTCCGTGATCTGAGCTGTGGGAGATGCTGGACTCTTCTGAGCTGTTGATTTATCATTTGTTGAGTCTGGATCCTCAACATTGATAGCATTTCGAACCGGGCTTGGTTGGGCTTCGGATGCTGATGCAGTTGGAGAGGCATCATCTGGAGTTCCCCCTTGAGATGAGCTGGGGTCCTCGCATTCATCTTCAGAGGAGTATGGATCATCATCCTCGGTTGCCCAAACCAATGGTTCAGCTAGATTCTTTTCCCTTAGCGCTTGCAATCTGGTGAGAGCAGGTGGAACTTGTGGATTAGCCTGTTGTCCTTTAGCCTGCTCCCTGCACTCAAAGGTAGATTCATCAAAACTAACATGAGGAGTTATCTCCACAACACGAGAGTTGTTGTTGAAAACTCTATAAGCCTTGATTCGAGCGGCATATCCAAGAAATATGCCTTTCGAAGCCTTGGCATCAAAAGTTTTCAACTGAGTCTTCCCATTGTTGTGAATATAACACTTAGAACCAAAAACGCGAAAATATGAAATATCTGGCTTCCTGCGTCTCCATAGCTCGTATGGTGTCTTTCCCAACCGCTTGCTTAGAAGAGACTGGTTTTGGGTGTAGCATGCTGTGTTGATGGCCTCAGCCCAAAATCTCTTTGGCAGAGCTGAGCTTGTCAACATGGATGTAGCTGCATCTTTCAGTGTTCGGTTTCTTCGCTCAGCTACTCCATTCTGTTGCGGAGTACGCGCAGCTGATGTCTGATGTGTAATTCCATGCTTCTCGCAGTATTCGATGATGGTTTTATTTAGAAACTCGGTTCCACGATCTGATCGGATGGAGATAATTTTCATCTCTTGTTGGTTCGATATCCGATCCATCAGCTTGGGTAGCTCATCTCGGGTCTCACTCTTGTGACGCATGAAAATGGTCCACGTGTATCTGGAATAATCATCAGTTATAACAAGGGTATACTCGTTGCCATTCATGCTCTTTGGTGTAACTGGCCCGAAGAGATCCATGTGGATCAGCTGTAACATTCGGTCGGTTGAGGGAGTTGTCTTCAACCGGAAGGAGGATCTAGCGAGCTTTCCCAACTGGCATGCACTGCAGATATGTGTTGTTGAAAACACTCGGTTTGGTATGCCTCTTGCATGTTCTTGTCTGGCAAGTCGGTTCATAGTCTTGAAGTTCAGATGGTTGAGCCTTTTGTGCCACAGCCAACTCACATCTGAACTGCTCTTTGATAACAAACAGGTGTCAGGAAGACTGCTGTTCCAGTCAGCATAGTAGATATTTTCGAATGGCAATCGATTTTCCAACAATATGACCTTCTTTGATCCGACATTTTTAACCCTGCAACCCTGTGCATCAAACTTGATAGAGAAACCATTATCACAGAATTGGCTGATGGAGAGCAAGTTATGCTTCAATCCATCAACATAAGAAACATTAGAAATTGAAACATGAATGGTTTCAAGGGTACCGTAACCTCTGGTGTAACCTTTTGAGTTGTCACCAAAAGTAACTGATGGACCTTCTTTTCTCCACGAAACTTCCAAGCAAATCCTTCAGATTTGTCATGTGTTTCGAGCATCCACTATCCATCACCCACATTGTTGTTGACGCTTTATTCTTCCTCAGTTGTTTCTCCTGTACCTGGAAAGAGAAATTCGCTTAGGTCCCCAATTTTAGTTGGGTCCTGGAGGGTTAGAACCAGTTCCCTCTAGAACTGTGCGATGCTTTTCCCTGTATACTCGGATGGATTTATCATTCCACATCACTTTTCCTTCATCATCAACTATAACAACACCTCGGTTATCCTTAGGCTTGTTGTTAGTAGTGATGTTCTGTTTCCTGAGAGGAGTTAAATTTCTCCCATTCTGAGCTTTCGGAGGAGAGACTTTCCCCCTGTTTTGATGGCGATTCTTATCCTGTTGAATTTGTCTGTGAGGTCGGATGCCTTGTTGGAATCTTTGTGGGTGATTCTGATTCCAACTCCCTGAGTGTTGTCTATGGCTGTTCATGCCCAGTTGGTGGTTCATATTGTGGCATGAATATCTCCAACAGTTCGACCCGTTCCTTATTGGTTGACTCAGTTGGAACCTTTGGTTGAACTGATGATGGAACCGCTGTTGATTCAGATGATTGAGCCCTTGCCGGTTCTGCGGTCGGTTCCATTCTTTCTGATGTTGACTCTGAGGTTGATGCAGAGGTCGGTTCTGTTTCTTAGTTCGGTTGCGATTATGTCTTCGACGCCTCTGATTCCTCTTCTGACTTTTGGAGCATTCCCCCTCGGTTGATGTCCCAACCGATGGAACATTTTGTCCTCCATCTACTACTCCTTTTCCCTTCTCAGTTGTGGTTCCCTTGGTCGGTTGAGCTTGCTGAGAAATGGAAGTTGGATTGCTTTGGGGTGACTCAGGTTCAACCATGTTAGGTTCGACAACCTTGACTTCCACAACTTTGATGAAGGTTGCTGGAGGGATTCCAGTATCCTTGATCACATCATAACCGAGTCCTGAAACGTCATCTATCTGTCGGCTGTAACTGATAAGATTCTCAATGATCTTGGATGACTGATATAGCTTAATTAAGTTGTCCTTCTCAGTTTGCAACTCCTTGAGGAGGACAGTTATCTGCTCAGTTTGTCCATCTGACTTCTTTATCAACTGGTCAATCTGAGTCTCTTGATTTTTCAACTGATCATGCTGCTCCTTGATCTGCTTTGTCAACTCCTCATCAGTTGGAGCATTAGTTCGGTTGACTGCATTCAGTTGACTCTTGAGATTCTCAATCTCCTCTGTTTGACTCTTGATCAGATCGTCCTTCACGGTTAAGGATTCTTCAAGTTTTGAGAACTGTTCTTGAAGACTCTTAAACTCAACCGATTGCTGATGAAGTTCCTCACTGAGTTCTTGAAAGTCACTCCACGAGGGTTCCAACTCTTCATCCAGTGATTCCTGCATGTTAGAAATATTGGAAGAATTTAACTTAGCAGGATTAGAGTGTACCTCAGTATCATCTTGATCTGTTCCAAGTGCTATGAGGCATTGATCCTGACTGATGGCGTTGTTGGTGGAAGTCAGCTCATCCTCATCTTCAGTGTCAGTGAAGATGTCCATGTCGTCAGCTGCTTCTTCTGCAACCATGGCCTTGTTCTTTCCAGCTTGCTTGGCCCTCAACGCTTCTCTCTCTTTCTTCAAGAGGTCTGGACAGTCTGCTTTGAAATGTCCTTCTTGCCGCATTCAAAGCAACCGTTGTTCACAGGCTTTGAATTATCTCGAGTTCAGTTGGACTTGTAGAATCTCTTGTATTTTCCGAACCGAGTGTCCATGTCGGCTAGTTTCTTTGACAGGGCGGCAATGTTTTGCTGCAGTTCCTCTCTGCTTGGCTCCTTAGCAGTTGTGTCCGCAGATCTTGCTGGCCTCAATGTTCTCGATTTGGAGTAGTCAGCTCAAAGTGCAACTGACTTTGAGGCTGAACCAACATCCTCAAGTCGACTCGTCTGAACCGAGGACTGAGTTTTTCGTCGGTTCACCTTGTACTCATTTCCCTTTAGTATTGAGAACAGTCTTTCAGTTCCCATCTCACCCAGGTCAGCTCGGCTCTCGTGGATATTAGTGAAGGTATCCCACTCAGCCGGTAGAGCTTGTAACACTTTGAGATTGATTTCTCTCAAGGTGTATTTTCCTCTTCGGATGGACTAAATTCTTTTGATGATGTCCATAAACCGGAGCTCTAGCTGATCAATTGTTTCATCAGTTCTCAGACAAAAGTTGTCGAAGTCTTGGCATGCATTTGAGAACTTGTTCTCCTTTGTCTCGTCGTTTCCTTCACTCAGGGATGCTAAAATATCCCACATCTCTTTGGCAGTCTCACACTCCTCTATCCAAGGCAGATAATCTTGTCCAACTGTGGACATGATCGTGCTCTGAGCCCAGATGTCCAACTGGCTCACCTTGGCTTCCTCTGGAGTGTAGTCTTCCGGCTGCTTCTCCACAAACTCCACAACTGTATCCCCATCGTTGGGATTTGTAGGAATGCGAGTGATTCTCTCTTTGATGATGATCGGTCCGAACGAGAGTACTTGTTGCATCCTATGATGCTTCGACAGTAAGATCTTCTTCATCCGTGTCCTCCAGAATGTATAATTTACTACCGAGAACATGACCACGATCTTATCCTTGACATCCATCTGCACACAACAACAGAAGAAATATGCAAGCAAATATGCACTAGCGTGATAAAAAGATCTGTTCAGTTGACCACTGAAGAAAACACCTCGAATTCACACCTTGTGAAACAGAGTCAGCAGTCTTTTGAACCACTGCTCTGATACCACTTGATGGTCCCGATACGAGTTCTGGTGTATGGAGGGGGGGGGGAATACACCAGATAAAACTTTTTAAAGCAACCCCCTAAAAATAACACAATCGAGTAATGGAACTCAGTTAAAATCACAACCGAGTAAGAAACACTCGGTTGGAAGTGATGTGCTGTGCGGAAAGTGGTGGAAATAAACTCGTAAAAATTAACTCACGCTTTTATGCACGGTTGGTCAATAACCAAGACAGTTGAGAAAGCTAAGATGCAGTTTGTATGGTGGTTAGATGGTCAGTTGAATATGCAAGAAATAACTAAAAAATAAATACAAGCACACAGAGATTTACGTGGTTCGGAGAAACCTCCTACGTCCACGGGGAGTTGTGAGTCCACACAACTAAGTCCAAGTTCTTCTGGACAAACTACACAGCTTACGCGGGCTGTGCAACCGTTAAGGATAAGTTTGTGGGTACTTATCAACCTTACAGTTTAGTTTTCGGGTACTAAACAACCTATCTACTCAATTCCGGGAAGAGTAGGGTCCTAACACTCCTTTTGAGAGGAAGTGTGAAAAAAGTTGGTTCTAACTAAAAGCTCGAACACGAAGTGAGCTATGATCTAACACTCTACAAACTCTCACTAAGTGATGTTCTCAAGGTTCGATCTAAAGACATAGAAACTAACTCTAGAACTCTCAACAAGTGATGTTCTAAGAGATTGAATGCAGTTCAGCTCGTGAAGAATTTTGCTCTTTCTTTCGCTCTCTGGTTTATTCGCGCGTGTGTGTCTTTTATTCTTCTCTGTGAATGAAGGCCTCTATTTATAGGCGGAGAGAGTCAACTAGCCGTTGGAAGAGCTGTTGATCTCTGTTCTTTGAAAGCGATGACTTGTCTCTCATTTCTACAGACTTTCCGGATTTGGCAATTGCGTGCTTCTGCTTTCCATCTGAGACAGCCTTGTGTTGGGCCAAATGAGGTAATGACAGAGAGTCAAACCTTCACGTGACTTCCTTATTTGAAATTCAAATCTTAACAACAGACTTCCAACAAGGAGTGGTCGGGTAAGATTTTCGATCTTCAACTAACTTGATCTTTAGTTGATGTTCTATCTGAGAGCTGAAAGTTGAACTCTCAGCTGACTTCAACTTCATGTTGTTGATCTTCTGGGTTGAGTTCTACAACTAATGTTCTGAAACTGAACGCTCAATTATCTTCCTTGTATCTTCTCCCTTTTTGAATTCTCATGGAATGAACGCTCAGTTGTTTTCCTCACAACTGATGTTCTATCTCTTGAGTGTAACTTCCCCCTTTATCAATGCTCCAACTGATGAACGCTCAATTGTCTTCCTCACAACTGATGTTCTATCCGAGTGAAGCCTTGTTGTCGTCTTCAGCTAGAGTCCTGTAAAGATAAAATCTTAACAATGCTCAAACAGCGAGCCTAACTACTAACATTAGGATCTGGCAACATCTACTCGGTTGGGGTCAGTTGGTTTTGGAATCAATCAAAACTTTTTACTTAAATTTCCCAACAAATAGATCTATAAAATGTAAAATATGATTGTTGGAAAATATAGGAGCGTGTGTGATGTGTGTACGGAAAAGAAAGACAGGAAAGAAAGGAACCGAGGCTAGAGTTAGACTCTATCTCTGTAAGACAAGATTGCCCCGCTCTCGTGCACGTGGTCTGTGGCAATTGCCTCCAAGATACAACGGTTCTGATGAACTTTGAGACGTTGCACGACGTGTCGTAGTTCCGGCGAACAACTCGATACTCGGGACGAATATTCGATTCTAGACTCTACTATGTATGAGATGTATGTATGCAAACTCGTTGTTGTGAGTTCAAATGGTATATTTCGTGTACTTCAATGTCGAATTCTGTGGGCCTTAAGTGCAAAGTGCACCTCAAAGCGCCCATTGCGACAAGTGCGACGTGCACGTGCTCGTCGCCGTCGCCGTCGGACTCGGACTCGGACGGTGCTTCGCACCGTCCTCGTAGGAATCATGGTTAAGCACAAAAGGTGCCAACACTTGAGCCACTAAGGTGCACCATAGGTAGCACACTTGGATATACTGCCTTATAGTGTTGCTCCTTATATATAGCACAAAACATCCTTGAATTTTCGATGTGGGACAAATAAGGTAGAATACACACAATTTCTAGTTCCAAGTAGCCATGTTTATGTATTAATTGCTCATTCATTCCTTAATGGAATTGAACAAATAAAAACATTAAATCATAGTGCTCGAAACGTAGATTTCGTTTCTACCATTAGTTTCCACATACTTCTCACGGATTTAATGCTATAAAGAACCAAAATTCCAACAATGACGACTAGTATATGTTTAGTGTGGTCCGTTAAACTAAAAATACAATTTTTTTTCTTCAAATATCAAGTTGGATGCAAAATATAAATTATCAAAAATGTATGTAGATAACTAAATAAATAAATCTTCTAATAAACATATACTATGAGATCCATATGCACGGTAAAACAATACGATATATAACTGAGGAAATTAACTACATTAAAATAGTCAATTGCTATGTAAACCTATATAATAGCTAATGAAATAAAAGAAATACTAGCCATTTTTTGTATTAAATATCATAATTATCTATCCTTAATGAAAATAAAGGGTTTTGATTTTAGGATTTTGCTCTTCAGTACATGAGTAAAATATGCATAATTACAAGACTCTTGTTCATTACAAGAATGACATTCGTGTGAACAAAGTTAATACAAGAGTCAAGAAGACACGACACGAGTGCATTGTTCAGAGTCGCGTATTCGACTATTCGTGTACTATTCCTTAAATGTGCATTCATGATTCATCACACAAATACGTAATTGTACCCTCCACTCTTGTATTCTTGTATTCAAAATTAAAATATGGCTAAATATTTATAAATCTCTAATATATTTTAGTGTAATATTCGCTATTGTTTGGAGTTTATATACTCCCTCCGACACACTCATATTGTCATCCTTTCTTTATATAAATGTCCATTTATATTGTCATCTTTCAAATAAAGAAAGTTTAACTCTTTAAAATCCTTCAAAAGTGATGAGACCTACCCACTTTCATTCTTTATACTTTTATTCTTAATATTCGTGCCGAACATTAATATGATAATATCAATGGGTCGGAGGGAATATTAAAGACTATTATTTGAGTTGCTCCTATATTTTATATTTTATTGTAAAACTCTTAAGCATGGCTGGGCTAGTAGAGTAGTAAGCCTAGTAGTCATGTTAGGCCAGTTTGTTATAGCGTAACCCTTGTGTCTCTTTTTTTAATTCTATAATTATATATTCAGGAATATTAAGCCTCTTTCCATTGTGCTAATCATGGCTCATTATTTTTAACATGGAATTTAAGAAAAATGTGTAAAAAATAAAAAAATAATAGTCCATATATATTTTGAAGAATTATTTTTTTCTATTTTAGAGAATCTATTATTAGGGGGTCACCCGACCCGTAAAGAAAATTAAGTCATTAGCGGGACGAGTAAGTACTATTTATACTAGTAATCAATTTGAACAAGATTATCTATCGGAATATGACGTCGCTGTAGCATGGCTGGTAGCAACAACAAGCACAACCACTTGTAAAGTAGGCAAAAGAAACTCTGGAATGGATTGATGGCATAAGTGCACTCACAATACGGGCAGGGAGGAGCTCATTGTCCCTAACCTGCCTTGGTCGAGATCATCACCGCTCTTTTGGGGGGAGGGGGGAAGAGGGCTTTCTATCGTAAACTTTTTTTAAATAATAAAGTTTGTTTTGAAAAATTAAAATAATAATTTTAATTTGATATATAAATTAAAGAGAAAATAGCATATAAATATCCGACCTTATACCAAATTCTCGTTTAATGAGAGCTTTTGTTGCAATGTCCGACCGGTGAGATTTTCCGTCCAAATCGAAGCTTAGTTGGATGCCCATAATGATGACTTGGCTAATCTTTCCGGCTAAACAAATGACGTTGTTTCTATGTGCTCAAAACGACGCCCTTTAACGGGAAAAAAAAACTTAATTGGAACTGGAATACATATTAGGGCAGAACAGTCGAGCTTCTTTCACACCTTTTCTCCCCATCTTTCTCATCTCTCCTTCGGCAAAATTCAGCCAAACAAATCGAAAAAACAAAGAACAATAAATTTTGAAAAAAGATCAAAGTGACAAGAAGTGATATATAACCAAAGAAATGAGAAGCTCATATCTGAGCGAAATTTATGCGAAAACAAAACCCCACTAGAATAATAAATATAGAGAAGATGAAATTAGTTGCTCCTAATGATGAAGAAATTGAGAGAAGGGGGGAGGGGGTGTTTGAAGTGAAATTGACGGAGTAGCAAAAATGAAGAACAGAGATATAAATAGACTACATAATTGTGGAGAAGAAACATATAAACACGAAAAAGCACTAGTCAAAGTGTCGAGTATAAAGAGAGAGATAAGATGATATGATTATATGATTTTCTAAAGCTGAAAAAGGCCTTCTTCTTTATCTGGGCCTTCTCTTCATCTGCTGCTTGGCGGCGGCCTCCCGGTCGACTCGCTCGGACCCAGTTCGACCCAGCTGCTTCGAGGCGGCGTAGAAAGCTCTCTGCTTGATGATCTGGTCGATGTGGACGGATTTCTTGTCGAAGCGAGGGCCTCTGCAGCCGAATCCCATGAAGAGCCTCATCACCATGGCCTTCTTCTGCTTCATCTGAGAGTGGTTTTGTTGGAAATTTGGCAGCAACGTTGTTTGGTTGTTCTAGCTGGTTGAGTCGAAGTAGTGACGCAGAGTTGACGTCGGAGGAAGACGCCGATCTCGTTGCCATAATTTTTGGGGATTTGGTGGAGAAGACAGATGTGGGATCTTGAATAGCTGGGTCCGATGAGAAAGAAGGCCTAGATGCCAGTAAGTAAAATTATAGAGCTCAACGTTAATTTGGGCCGAATCAGATAAAATAGACACATAGCCATATATATTAAGATGGAAAATCTCACGTATTTTTCTTTTTTTTCTTTTACTATAATTAAAAGGTTTAAACCAGAATTTCGCATAAGGTCGAATATTTATATGCAATTTTCCCTCAATTAAAAATATGAATACATAAGGAGTCTCCCATTATGAGGTGAAGAGAAACTTAAAATTGGAGACTCTCATTGTAGATGCTCCAATAGATTTCTCGAACAAAACTCATTCTTCTTTGAATTTCAAGGCATGTTTCCTACTACTTAAATTAATGATATTGTTATTTGGACACACCGTGGCCAATTACACTAGCTGTTGGGAAATTTATTAGTAAGAGTTTTGATGAATTCCAAAACCGACTGACCCCAACCGAGTAGATGTTGCCAGAACCTAATGTTAGAAGTTAGGCTCGCTGTTTGAGCAAAGTTAAGATTTTATCTTTACAGGTCTCCAGCTGAAGATGGCAACAAGGCATCACTCAATCAGAACATCAGTTGTCAAGAAATACAACTGAGATAGAACATTAGTTGTAAGGAAAACAACTGAGCGTTCATCAGATTAGAAGCAGTAAAGGGGAAGAGAACATCAGATGAAAGAAAGCCATCTGAGCATTCGAACCCAATTGACCAGATACAAGGAAGACAACTGAGTGTTCAGTTTCAGAACATCAGTTGTAGAACTCAACCAAGAAGATCAACAGCATGAAGACGAAGTCAGCTGAGAGTTCAACTGTTAGTTGTCAGATAGAACTTCGGCTGAAGAGCAAGCTAGCTGAAGATCGAAAATCTTAACCGAGCACTCCTTGCTGGAAGTCCGTTGTTAAGATTTAAATTTCAAAAAGGAAGTCACGTGAGGGTTTGACCGTTCAGTCATTACCCTATTTGGCCCAACACAAGGTTGTCTCAGATGGAAAGCAGAAGAGCACAGATGCCATTTCGGGAAAGTCTGCAGAGATGAGAGACAAGCCATCGCTTTCAACGATCAGAGATCAACAGCTCCTCCAACGGCTAGTTGATACTCTCCGCCTATAAATAGAGGCCTTCATTCTTTCGAAGAAGACACAAGACACACACGCGAGAAGAAATCTGAGAACGAAAAGAGCAATATTCTTCCCGAACTAAACTGAGTCTCTTAGAACATCACTTGTTGAGAGTTCTAGAGTTAGATAGTTTTGTGTCTTTAGATTGAACCTTGAGAACATCACTTAGTGAGAGTTCATAGAGAGTTAGATCTTTTAGTTGGAAACATATTTTTTTTTACCTCATTACCTCATTTGGCCCAACACAAGGCTGTCTCAGATGGAAAGCAGAAGCACGCAATTGCCAAATCCGGAAAGTCTGCAGAAATGAGAGACAAGCCATTGCTTTCAAAGAACAAAGATCAACAGCTCTTCCAACGGCTAGTTGACTCTCTCCGCCTATAAATAGAGGCCTTCATTCACAGAGAAGAATACAAGACACACACGCGCGAAGAAACCAGAGAGCGAAAGAAAGAGCAAAATTCTTCACGAGCTGAACTACATTCAATCTCTTAGAACATCACTTGTTGAGAGTTCTAGATTTAGTTTCTGTGTCTTTAGATCGAACCTTGAGAACATCACTTAGTGAGAGTTCGTAGAGAGTTAGATCTTTTAGTTGGAAACACATTTTTTACCTGAAAAGGTTTAGGATTCTACTCTTCCTGCAATTGAGTAGTTAGGCTGTTTAGTGCCCGGAAACTAAACTGTAAGGTTGATAAGTACCCGCAAACTTATCCTTAACGGTTGCTCAGCCCGCGTAAGCTGAGTGGTTTGTCCAGAAGAACTTGGACAGAGTTGTGTGGACTCACAACTCCCCGTGGACGTAGGAGGGTTATCTCCGAACCACGTTAAATCTCTGTGTGCTTGTGTTTGTCTTTATTTCTTGCATTCTTATCTGTCTGACTAACCAGCATACAAACTGCATCTGCACTTTCTCAACTGTTTTGGTTCTTGACCAACCGAGCTTAAAAGCGTGAGTTGTTTTTACGAGTATAATTTCCACCACATTCCGCACAGCACCACTCTCACAGCTGAGTTCTCTTACTCAGTTGTGATTTCAGCTGAGCCTTTCTTTACTCAGTTGAAGTTTTCGAGTGTTAAGTTTTCAAAGTTTAAAAATTGTAACTGGTGTATTCCCCCCCCCTCCATACACCAGTAACTCGTATCGGGACCATCAAGTGGTATCAGAGCAGTGGTTCAAAAGACTACTGACTCTGTTTCACAAGGTGTGAATTCGAGAAAGTTTCTTCAGTGGTCAACTGAACAAATCTTTTTCTCGCTAGTGCATTTTTGTTTGCATATTTGCTCTGTTGTTGTGTGCAGATGGACGTCAAGGTTAAGATCGTGGTAATGTTCTCGGTTGTAAATTATACATCCTGGAGGACACGGATGAAGAAGATTTTACTGTCAAAGCATGATAGGATGCAACAAGTTCTCTCTTCCGGACCGATCGTTATCAAAGAAAGAATAGCTCGCACTCCTACAAATCCCAATGATGGAGATACAGTTGTGGAGTTTGTGGAGAAGCAGCCGGAAGATTACACTCCGGAGGAAGCCAAGGTGAGCCAGTTAGACATCTGGGCTCAGAGCACAATAATGTCCACAGTTGGACAAGATTATCTGCCTTGGATAGAGGAGTGTGAGACTGCAAAAGAGATGTGGGACATCCTGGCATCGCTGAGTGAAGGAAGCGAGGAGAAGAAGGAAAACAAGTTCTCACATGCATGTCAAGATTTCGACAACTTCAGTCTGAGACCTGATGAGACCATCGATCAGCTAGAGCTCCGGTTTATGGACATCCTCAGAAGAATCCAGTCCATCCGAAGAGGAAAATACACACTAAGAGAAATCAATCTCAAAGTATTGCAAGCTCTACCGGCTGAGTGGGATACTTTCACCAATATCCACGAGAGCCGAGCTGACCTTGGTGAAATGGGAACTGAAAGATTGTTCTCAATCTTAAAAGGAAATGAGTATAAGGTCAATAGGAGGAGATCTCAGTCCTCAGGTCAGACGAGTAGAATTGAGGATGTTGGCTCAGCCTCAAAGTCAGTTGCTCTCCGAGCTGACTACTCCAAATCGAGAACATCGAGGCCAACCAGATCGGCTGACACGACTGCAAAGGAGCCAAGCAGAAAGGAACTGCAATAGAATATTGCAGCCTTGTCAACGAAACTAGCCGACATGGACACTCGGTTCGGGAAATACAAACAATTCTACAAATCAAACCGAACTCGAGACAGTTCAAAGCCTATTTCCAACGGTTGCTTTGAATGCGGAAAGGAAGGTCATTTCAAGGCTGACTGCCCAGATCTATCGAAGAAAGAGAGAGATGCGTTAAGGGCCAAACAAGCTGGAAAGAACAAGGCCATGGTTGCAGAAGAAGCAGCTGAAGATATGGATATCTTCACTGACACCGAAGATGAAGATGAGCTGACTTCTACCAACAACGTCATCAGTCAGGATCAATGCCTTATGGCACTTGGAACCGACCAAGATGATATTGAGGTACAATCTAATCCTGCTCAGTTAAATTCTTCCAATACTTGTAACATGTAGGAATCTCTGGACGAAGAGTTGGAACCTCCTGGAGTGATTTTCAAGAACTCAGTGAGGAACTGCATCACCAATCGGTTGAGTTTAAGAGTCTTCAAGCTCAGTTCGCCAAACTTGAAAATTCCTTAACCGAAAAGGACGATCTGATCAAGAGCCAAACCGAAGAGATTGAGAATCTCAAGAGTCAACTGAACGAGGCTAAGGCTCCAACTGATGAGGAGTTGACAAAGCAGATCAAGGAACAACAAGATCAGTTGAAAAATCAAGAGGCTCAATCGAACAGCTGATAAAGAAGTCAGATGGACAAACCGAGCAGATAACTGTCCTCGTCAAGGAATTGCAAACTGAGAAGGATAATCTAATCAAGCTATATCAGTCATCCATGATCATAGAGAATCTTATCAGTTACAGTAGACAAATGGATGACGTGTCAGGACTCGGTTATGATGTGATTAAAGATAGTGGAATTCCTCCAACAACCTTCATCAAAGCTGTCGAGGTTAAAGCTGTTGAACCGAATACAGTGGAACCTGAGTCACCACAAAATATTTCAACCTCAGCTTCTCAGCTAGCTCAACCGACCAATTCAACCACAACTGAGAAGGGAAAAGGAACAGTAGATGAAGGATAGAATGTTCCATCGGTTGGGACATCAACTGAGGGGGAATGTTCCAAAAGTCAGAAGAGGAATCAGAGGCGTCGAAGACATAATCGCAACCGAACTCAGAATCAGAACCGACCTCTGCATCAACCTCAGAATCAATAACAGAAAGAATGGAACCGACCTCAGAACCGACAAGGGTTCAATCATCTGAATCAACAGTGGTTCCATCCCCAGTTCAACCAAAGGTTCCAACCGAGTCAACCGATAAGGAACAAGTCGAACAGCTGGAGATACTCATGCCACAACATGAATCATCAACAGGGCATGAACAGTTACAGACAACCCTCGAGGAGTTGGAATCAGAATCAGCCACAAAGATTCCAACAAGGCGTCCGACCTCACAGACAAATTCAACAGGATAAAAATCGCCATCAAAACAGGAGAAAAGCCTCACCTCCCAAAGCTCAACATGGGAGAAATCCAACTCCTCCCAAGAAACAGAACATCTCTATTAACAACAAGCCTAAGGATAACCGAGGTGTTGTTATAGTTGATGATGAAGGAAAAGTGATCTGGAATGATAAATCCATCAGAGTATACAGGGAAAAGCGACGCACAGTTCCAGGGGGAACTGGTTCTAACCCTCTAGGACCCAACTGAAATTGGGGACCTAAGCGAGTTTCTCCTTGCAGGTACAGGAGAAACAGCTGAGGAAGAAGAAAGTGTCTGCAACAATATGGTTAATGGACAGTGGATGCTCGAAACACATGACAAATCTAAAGAATTTGCTTGGAAGTTTCGTGGAGAAAGATGGTCCATCAGTTACTTTTGGTGATAACTCAAAAGGTTACACCAGAGGTTACAGTACACTTGAAACCAATCATGTTTCAATGTCTAATGTCTCTTATGTTGATGGATTGAAGCATAACTTGCTCTCCATCAGCCAATTCTGTGATAGTGGTTTCTCTGTCAAGTTTGATGCACAGGGTTGCAGGGTTAAAGATGTCGGATCAAAGCAGGTGATATTGTTGGGAAATCGATCACCAACTGGGAATGTATACTACGCTAACTGGAACAGCAGCCTTCCTGACACCTGCCTGTTATCAAAGAGCAGTTCGGATGTGAGCTGGCTGTGGCACAAAAGGCTAAACCATCTGAACTTCAAGACGATGAACCAACTCGTCAGACAAGAACATGCAAAAGGCATACCTAACCGAGTGTTTTCAACAACACACATCTGCAGTGCATGCCAGCTGGAAAAGCTCGCTAGATCCTCCTTCCAGTTGAATTCAACTCCCTTAACCAACCGAGTGTTACAGCTGATCCATATGGATCTCTTCGGGCCAGTTACACCAAAGAGCATGAACGGGAACGAGTATACCCTGGTTGTAACTGATGACTACTCAAGATATACGTGCACCATCTTCATGCGCCACAAGAGTGAAACCCGAGATGAGCTGCCCAAGCTGATGGATCGGATATCGAACCAACAAGAGATGAAGATCATTTCTATCTGATCAGATCGTGGAACCGAGTTCCTCAATGAAACCTTCATCGAGTATTGCGAGAAAAATGGAATTACCCATCAGACATCAGCCGCGCGTACTCCGCAACAGAATGGAGTAGCTGAGCGAAGGAACAGAACGCTGAAGGATGCAGCCACATCCATGTTAGCCAGCTCAGCTCTGCCAAAGAGATTTTGGACTGAAGCAATCAACACTGCATGCTACACTCATAACCGGTCTCTTCTAACCAAGCGGTTGGGAAAGACACCATATGAGCTATGGAGACGCAGAAAGCCAGATATTTCTTATTTTCGTGTTTTTGGTTCTAAGTGTTATATTCACAACAATGGGAAGACTCAGTTGAAAACTTTTGATGCCAAAGCTTCGAAGGGCATATTTCTTGGATATGCTGCTCGGATTAAGGCATATAAAGTTTTCAACAACAACTCTCGTGTTGTGGAAATAACACCTCATGTTAGTTTTGATGAATCTACCTTTGAGTACAGGGAACAGGTTAAAGGGAAACAAGCAGATCCAGCTGTCCCACCCGTTCTCACTAGATCGCAAGCTCTAAGGGAAAAGAACCTAGCTAAACCATTGGTTTGGGAAACTGAGGATGAGGATCCATACTCCTCTGAAGATGAATGCGAAGACCCCAGCTCATCCCAAGGGGGAACTTCAGCTGATGCTCCTCCAACTGTATCAGCATCCGAAGCCCAACCGAGTCCAGTTCAAACTAATGTCAATGTTGAGGATCCAGACTCAACAGCTGATCAATCACCAGCTCTGAAGACTCCTACTCAGTCTTCAGAACAGCCACAGTTGGAAGATGAAGGAAGACGCAACCGAAGATGGTATGAAGTTCATTCCACTGACAACATCATCGGCGATCCAACCGAGGGTGTGCGTACAAGGAGTCGAGTTGCAAATTCAGAATCAACCGAAGAAGATTCCAACACTTATGCCCAATATGCTGAGGAGTTGGCAGTTCTAGAGGAGTTCGAGCAAGCTGGAGATGTTGCCATGATTTCTTGCTTTGTAGCTGATGTACCAGAACCGAAGAATGTTGGGGAAGCTCTCAACTGTGTCCACTGGACAACAGCCATGCAAGAAGAACTGAATGAGTTTCTACGTAACTGTGTATGGGAGTTGGTAGAAAGACCAAATGGTGTCAAGGTGATTGGATTGAAGTGGATCTTCAAAAACCAGAGAGACGCCATTGGATTCATTGTGAGGAATAAAGCAAGGTTAGTAGCTCAAGGATACTGCCAACAAGAAGGAATCGACTTTGAAGACTCTTTCGCCCCAGTTGCAAGACTGGAAGCCATCCGAATCTTTCTATCTTATGCCGCACATCACAAGTTCAAAGTGTATCAGATGGATGTGAAGTGTGCATTCCTCAACGGAGATATCAAGGAAGATGTATATGTTGAACAGCCTCCTGGTTTTGAGACTGGAGATGGAAGAGTGTACAAGTTGAAGAAAGCCATCTATGGCTTGAAACAAGCACCAAGGGCCTGGTATGATACTCTTTGTGGTTTTCTACTGAACTCGGGATTCAAACAAGAATCAGTTGACAAAACCCTGTTCACCATCAAAGTTGGAGAAGATATACTTGTTGTACAAATCTACGTCGATGACATCATTTTCGGTTCCAAGTCGGAGGAGCTGTGCAAGAATTTCTCAGATCTCATGAAGGAGAAGTTTGAGATGTCAATGATGGGCGAGATGAATTATTTCCTTGGATTACAAGTGAAGCAGTCACCAGAAAGGATTTTCATCAATCAGTCCAAGTATACAAAGGAGCTCATCACCAAGTTCGGATTGCAGACAAGTAAGACAACAAGGATCCCAATGAATACTAACTGGAAGATTGAACCCGGAGCTGAGGGAAAGCTAGTGGATGCCAGCAAGTATAGAGGGATCATCGGTTCGCTGCTATATCTAACTGCTAGCCGGCCAGACATATCATACGCAGTTGGAGTGTGTGCTCGATTCCAAATTCAACCAAGAGAAGCACACATGTTGGCAGCAAAGAACATCATCAAGTATTTGAAGGGTACTGTCAATGTTGGGTTGTGGTATCCAACTGACGACAATATCCAGCTGACCGGATACTCAGATGCGGACCTAGCCGGAGATCGGTTGGACAGGAAGTCTACTTCTGGACACTGTCAGTTCATGGGAAGCAAGCTAGTTTCATGGTTCTCCAAGAAACAAGCATGTGTTGCTACTTCTACAACCGAGTCAGAGTATATAGCTGCTGGAAGCTGTTGCATGCAAGTGTTGTGGCTGAAGCAATAGCTGAGAGATTATAAAGTTGCAACTGGACAGGTTCCCATTCATTGAGATAGGTCGAGTGCCATAGCTATCTCTCTGAATCCTGTTCACCACTTTCGGACAAAGCATATCGACATTCGTCATCATTTCATCCAAGATCATATTGAGAAGAAGGATGTGTCCATGGAGAAGATTCCAACTGAGATTCAGAGAGCTGATATCTTCACCAAACCTCTACCTGAAGCCCGGTTCAAGATGTTATATGATCTTCTTGGACTATTGGATCCATCAGATGAAGAGTCATCCGAGCTGAAGAGTCATCCGAGCTGAAGAGGATCCATCCGAGCTGAAGAGTCATCCGAGCTGATGAGGATCCATCCTAGCTGAAGAGTCATCCGAGCTGAAGAGAATCCATCCGAGCTGAAGAGTCAGATATCCATCTGAGAGGGAAGCTCAGATGAAAGGGGAATTTCAGATGCGAATTGCGAACTGAAGACATCAGACATCAGCTGAACAGACAAACTCGAGTCAGCTAATGGTATGCGGCAACTGAGGAACTCAACGGATGAACACAGCTGATTCAGACATCAGCTAGCAGGTAACATTTATGGCTGAAGGTGTTATGATATTCAATGAGAATGTTTGAAATAAATTCAAACATTCCTGAACATGTCAGCTAAACTGAACAAGCCATCGTGTCGCATTTAATGTAAAGTCTGGCTGAACTCCTATAGCCTTACTTTATAGTGCGACTGGGCTGACACATTAAACTATTCACCTTCTCACTCGCGCGCGTGGAGCGTCAGTCAAAATTACCCAACAGTAGCGTAATCTCAGCCGTTGATGGATTCGCGCCATTTAACCCCAGCCGTTGATCTCATCCGAGTCAAATACCTATATAATGTGGCAAATCAGGAAGTGATCCTTACCTTCTCTTTTCGTGCATATCTTTATTAACTATTCATCATCTTCTCCGAATTTGTCTCACCATTTTCAGTAACACATTTCTTCCTTCTTTGCATATATATTCCTCTGAAGATGGCACCTAAATCAAAAGCCTCGAAGAAGATGGTCTCCGCAGAACCAGCTACATTCCAGGAATCCTTCGACATGATGATGTCAAAGATTCATTTTGAACAGATTCTTTCCAGAGCAGCTCTGACCTCGCTGGAACTGGCTCCCATCGCCACCATTCTTTCCGACCACAGTCTGCTAAACTGGGCAACCCTCTCTCCTTCCAAGCTGCTCAGAAAGCAGGTCGCCCACTTCTACAGGAATCTGCAACGCGATGCAGACCTGGGCCTTGTCACGACCATCCCGTGCAAGCAACGAAACAACATTTCCCATTCGATGGAAGACACCGCCGTCGAAATCAAGGTGTCCAAAGAACTGGAGAAGATCATCCCCAGAAATCGGGAGGCCATAGACGTGATGGGGAACTTCACAGACAAGGAAACTGATACATTCCTGCAAACGATCCTTCTTGTCCCCGAACCTTTGAAGGGGAGTATGCAGAGGACAAAACTGAAGCCGGAGCACCGACTTCTTTTTGATGTAATATCAAAGTGCGCCTTCGCGTACAGAGGAGCTTTCGGTGATATCAGCAGACCGAAGCTCAAGCAGCAGAAGGCCCTGGAAGAACATCACAAAATTGACTGGCTGGGCTACCTTGAAAGTCAGCTGTGGGCAGAGAAGCAGAAGATCTCCGAGACGGTAGCTGAGCCCGGAGAGCAGCTGTTGAGTGTTAAGGGCACACTCAACTTCGGCACCAAAATATCAGCCCTGATCCTCCAAGCTACCAAGGGTCAGAAGCTGACGTGGGAAGGAAGTGAGGACCCTCCGTTCAGCAAGTTGATACTGTTCCCAACAGCCAAAAAGGCTAGGGATGTTTTGGAAGCACTGTACACTCCCAAGGGAGCATCTGGCCGCCCATCAAGGTCCAAGCCTGCGAAGCGCCAGTTGGAGGAGGTGGCTGAAGAAGCTGAAGAAGAACAAGAAGAAGAAGAAGAGGTGGAACCCCTCAAGAAAAAGCCCAGGATCATGATCATATAGCCAGCAACTCAACCGGCTGCAACTGGCCTCGTGGTGGAGACACCAGCTGAGAAATCAACCGAATCTAGCCAGTCGGTTGACGCAACTGCGTCGTCATTCAACCCCGCCCACAAGAAAAGATGGCTGAAGGGGTGGAGTCCACGTGGAGGAATCCAGCTCCTCCTCAGATGACTCTTCTTCATCTGAGGAGTCCCACGACAGCCCATCAACTGGAGCTGATGCCAGCCAGGAAATCCCACCTGTGTCTGAGGAAACAATTGAGCCAGCCCACTCACCACCCAAAGAGGATCAAGTTCTTTCAACTGATCCTCAGTTAGACATTCTGAGCCTCTCGCTCGATGCCAACGTTGAGACCGTTCCTTTGGCCAACGTTGATGACACCCTTGAACTCATATCCTTCGAAATCGACCCACCCCCAATTGATGAAGAAGCCAACCGCCAGGCGATCTTGGCTGAGTATGAAGGCCGGCTGGACTACTGCTTCTGCAAACTGATCGGCATGTTCCCCGAGGCAAGCTCAATGCCCATCTTTGCCATGTTCGGGACGGAACTGCTCTATCAGTTCAGCGTCATTTTCAGCTATTGGTACGTCAAGGAAGAAACCCTCAGGATCCATGGTTGGGACAGGTTGAAGGTTGAAGAATCCAACCTGAGGGTGTACTTCGACTACCAGAACCTGGAGGTTGCCTACAACCAGAAGGTGGCTGTGCTCCGTCGACGCCTGGATAAGAGTCAACAAGAAGGGACAGACACCAGGGAGCTGTGCGACAATCCTGGAGCTGTACAATTTCTGGATCATATGTTGGCCAAGAATGGCAACCGTATGGAGGATGTCAACACATCTGAAGAGGCGGCCAAGAGGGAAGAAGATAAGCTGAAACATTACCTGGCCAGCCGAACAGCCCTAGTTGTCGTGGACCCAACAGCTCAGACACAACAACAACAACAACTGTCTGTACCCTCTGATCAGCCAGCTCACTCCACCGATGCTATCTGTGAGCTGATCACTGAGAGGGTCAACCAGCAGAGGCAGGAGCTGTTGTCCAAAATCAACCACAACAAGGAAGAAGAAGCTGTCAAGATGAACCAGCTGATGGAAGAAAATGCGAGCTTGAAGAATCAGCTGGAACAACTCTCCTCCTCCCTTCAACAAAAGCTCGAAGACCTCTCCTCTTCTACCAGCTTGGAGGTCAAGGATCTGAAGAAGGCGGTTCAAGGACTCAGCTCGGACTTCAATGTCTTCAAGTCCGTTGTTGAATCTGATCTAGCAAAGTCCCAGCAGACACAGGACCAGGAGTGGATGTCTCAGTTCGCCAATTTTCGAGCTGAGTTCGTCACCCTTCACAAAGATGTCTCTGCGACCTTTACAGTCTTTAAGAGAGCCGAGCAGGAACGCCAGGACCTGGAGCTGGCAAAGAAGGTGGAAGAGAAGGATGATGTGGACGAACTCTTCTCCCGAGTTCAACAAGCTGAGGCCAAGCTGACCTCCCTGGATGGCACTGTTTCCACCCTTTTGGATGATGCCAAAAAGGGGGAAGAAAAGGAGCCGGCAGCTGTTGGTGGACAGGGGAAAGGTGTTCTTCAACAGGGGGAAGAAGGAGTTCAGCAGGGGGAAGAAGGAGTGCCAGCTGAAACTGAAGAAGAAAGAGCTGAAGGAGTCTGAGCAGGAACTTGAAATCTCCCACGACCTCGTAGCCGAGCTTACAGCCGAGCTCGATGCCGATCTTGACGGGATCTCTGTTGAAGATTGCATCGAAGCTGCAAAAGCTATGGGGGAGTCCAAGGAGAAGTACTTGAATCCCTCTTGGATCAAGAAGTTCGCTGCTGATCAGGCCAAGAAGGTGGCCAAGTTCGAGAAGGAACTGGCCAAGATTGAGAAGAATGTAGACAGAAATAAAGCCAGCCGGAGCGTGCGAAGAATAAACAAGCATCAGATGAAGGCTGAGGCTAGGAAGAAGACGCAGCAGCTGCAGAGGAATGCCCCGCTCCCGTCTCGGTTCCCACATATTGATAAGTGGATGAACGCTGAGTGGAACGATGACTGGGAGCAGTTCAAGCATGAATTCATCAATGACTCTTACTACAGGAAGGTCTACTCAACTGAAGACCCAAGGCAAGCCTTCAAGGAAGCCCTGTGGGAACTCAGATCTGGAGACCCTGGAATGTTCAGTCAGTTCCAGGGAGCCATGGTAAAGGCTCAGCTCGATCCCAACACCGTTCCAGTTCCACAAAAGCTCAGATATCGCCCTCAGATGATCAAAGGCACAAGCACTCCGAACAGAAATGCAATCATGGCTGAGGCGAGACAAGTATGCAAGGAACATGGTGTCAACACTGGGATCGAGTCAGCTGCGAAGAAAGAGATCTTTGACCGTATCTTCAGCAAGTACGGTCAACAGTATTTTTGAGCTGACGTAGTTTTTGAGCAACTGTTGTAAATTTCTTATTGGGTTTTTGAGCCTATCTTTTGTAACAATCAGTTGTAATGAAAACTATTCAATTATAAGATTCACCTTGATGAACAATCCCTCATTGTCCAAGCTCTGAATCACAAAGTCTTTTTAAATACCATGTTATAACTGTGCTAACCCTTTGATGTTTTATCTTATAGACTGTCTAGAATTTCAGCTGAGATTTTAGATAAGTTAGTGAGGTTTAGATCAGTAGTGGTTTAAAGTTGTAAGTGGTTTTGGCATCATCAAAAAGGGGGAAATTGTTGGGAAATTTATTAGTAAGAGTTTTGATGAATTCCAAAACTGACTGACCCCAACCGAGTAGATGTTGCCAGAACCTAATGTTAGAAGTTAGGCTCGCTGTTTGAGCAAAGTTAAGATTTTATCTTTACAGGTCTCCAGCTGAAGATGGCAACAAGGCATCACTCAGACAGAACATCAGTTGTCAAGAAATACAACTGAGAGCTCATATGATCAGATGCAAAAAGGGGGAAGTCACGTTCAAGAGATAGAACATTAGTTGTAAGGAAAACAACTGAGCGTTCATCAGATTAGAAGCAGTAAAGGGGAAGAGAACATCAGATGAAAGAAAGCCATTTGAGCATTCGAACCCAATTGACCAGATACAAGGAAGACAACTGAGTATTCAGTTTCAGAACATCAGTTGTAGAACTCAACCAAGAAGATCAACAGCTTGAAGACGAAGTCAGCTGAGAGTTCAACTGTTAGTTGTCAGATAGAACGTCGGCTGAAGAGCAAGCTAGCTGAAGATCGAAAATCTTAACCGACCACTCCTTGCTGGAAGTCCGTTGTTAAGATTTAAATTTCAAAAAGGAAGTCACGTGAGGGTTTGACCGTTCAGTCATTACCCCATTTGGCCCAACACAAGGCTGTCTCAGATGGAAAGCAGAAGAGCACAGATGCCATTTCAGGAAAGTCTGTAGAGATGAGAGACAAGCCATCGCTTTCAACGATCAGAGATCAACAGCTCCTCCAACGGCTAGTTGATACTCTCCGCCTATAAATAGAGACCTTCATTCTTTCGAAGAAGACACAAGACACACACCCGAGAAGAAATCTAAGAGCAAAAAGAGCAATATTCTTCCCGAACTAAACTGAATCTCTTAGAACATCACTTGTTGAGAGTTCTAGAGTTAGATAGTTTTGTGTCTTTAGATCGAACCTTGAGAACATCACTTAGTGAGAGTTCATAGAGTGTTAGATCTTTTAGTTGGAAACATATTTTTTTTCACCTGAAAAGGTTTAGGATTCTACTCTTCCTGCAACTGAGTAGTTAGGTCGTTTAGTACCCGTAAACTAAACTGTAAGGTCGATAAGTACCCGCAAACTTATCCATAACGGTTGCTCAGCCCGAGTAAGCTAAGTGGTTTGTCCAGAAGAACTTGGACAGAGTTGTGTGGACTCACAACTCCCCGTGGACGTAAGAGGGTTATCTCCGAACCACGTTAAATCTCTGTGTGCTTGTGTTTGTCTTTATTTCTTGCATTCTTATCTGTCTGACTAACCAGCATACAAACTGCATCTGCACTTTCTCAACTGTTTTTGTTCTTGACCAACCGAGCTTAAAAACGTGAGTTGTTTTTACGAGTATAATTTTCACCACATTCCGCACAGCACCACTCTCACAGCTGAGTTCTCTTACTCAGTTGTGATTTCAGCTGAGCCTTTCTTTACTCAGTTGAAGTTTTCGAGTGTTAAGTTTTCAAAGTTTAAAAATTCTAACTGGTGTATTCCCCCCCCCCCCCCCCATACACCAATAACTCGTATCGGGACCATCACTAGCTAAAAAAAGTAATATGTGTTTTTAAAAAAAAAATTTACCCTAATTGAGGAATTTAAACCCTAAGGAGAAATGTGATTATATTTTTTTTATAATTAAATTTTTTTTTACACGTGCGGCTGGCCACAGTGTGTTGGGATAGAATTATTGTTAAATTATATACTGTATATAGCAAAATAAGCACCTACTAACTCCATCCTTTTCTTTCATCAAATTTCTAGGGGTTATAGGAATTTAATTTTGGAATTATAGCAATAAAATAGTACTGTTTTAGAATACATATTTTTCTTAAAAAAATACTCCTATAGTAAGAAAAAATAGGAAGCTAGTACATGATTCCTTGTTCCTCTTTAGGAAGACGGATCGGATGTCTATGTATCTGACACTAGGAGCATTTTTTTAATGAATTCATTGGCATCTTTGCCAATGCTGGGCCAATGGAACCATGCTCGAGATACTTTCCGAGCAATATCTATGGAACCGGTATGAGCTCCTTCATTTTCGGGGTTAATTTTAGATAAGATGCTTTTGTTTCAACATCCGATATGTTTTTCAAAAAGGGATAAGTTGTGGCACGCTTGTACAAGTGATTGCCTATCATGCAGAAGTGAGTATAAGATGCCTGTTTTGATGTGTGGGGACTTTCTATATATTTTCCCCATGTCATAAAGTGTATGATTGTAACCCTCCAGTCATTAATTTCTTCAATTGCTCCCAAACCTTCCATGATTTACATAGATCGCACTAGTGCTTCATATTCGGCTTCATTGTTGGAAGCTTTGAATCCCAAATTGATCGAGAATCGCATTTCTTCTAAATTGGAGGGAATGATCAATATTCCTACACCACATCCTTCCTTGGTGGCAGAGCCGTCTATATAAGCTTTCCATTCAACCCATTCTGAACTTCGAGTAGTTTCCTAGATGAAGTCTGCCAACACTTGGGCATTTATGGTAAGTTCATTCTTTATGTATTCCACAAGTTTGCCTTCATTTATCAAACGTTCGATCGTATCTTTAAAATGCTTGTATTGGTTCGTCTTACGACCAAATTCATTGTGGTATTCACATTAGGGACCCACTCTGGGGTTTTGAGGTCCTTTCCGATAACTTCGAGGTAAGGGGAATCATGCAGATTGTTTTAACATGATTGCAAGAAGCATGGCTAGGGCCATTGTGAAAGAGATGTAAGCTTCCCTGTTGATCCTTTCTCTCCTTGGACAATTTCGAAGATCCTTTCCTTTGTCATTATTTTTCTTCTTTCCCTCTGTCTCGCGAGGCACTGCTTCATGGGTAGGCATAGATGCTTTGAGGTATGGGTGGACAGTTCGGTCCTCTTCCTTCTTCATACCTCGGGCTTCTTCCAAGTTTACAAACTTATCCATTCTAGTCAAGAGATTCTTGAAAGAAATGCAAGCTCTTTTGGCTAGAGAAATGAGGGGATCTCTATCACACAAACCTTGTGTTAGGGCATGCATCTTTACTTCCGAGATGGCTGTGGGCACTTCCAGTGCAACAAAGTTGAGTCTCCGAAGATAATCTCTAATGCTTTCATGGGAACCTTGCCTAAGAGACATCAAGTATACCGAAGTGCGACTTTGCCTTCGAATACTTGCAAATTGATGTCAAAAAAGTTTGTTGAAGTCTGTGAAAGTACGTATGCATGCTGGATTTAACTTTGTAAACCATCTTTGCACCAATTAGTGAGAGTTGTGAAGAAAACTCTACACTTGACTCCGTCGGCATATTGGTGGAGGGTGGAGCCATTCTCGAAACTCATGAGGTGTTCCAAGGGATCAGTAGTGTCATCTTATTGTTCCTGTATCCCACTGAAATTTGCTGGCAAAGTTTCCTGCAGTATTGCATCACTAAAATGAGAACTTATTTTATTGATATCATTTGGATCAGGCTTCAGCAAACGCCTCTCCAATCAATGTCTTTAAACCTTAACTCTATTCGAATTGGTTAAAACTATTTATCGATGGCTTAACACTTTCTCGTTCCAATCAATAACGTCATCGTCTACATTCTATTACTCGAGTTTTCTTTCAAAGATTTCCTTTGCTTCTCGACTTATCAATCAATCATTCAACCATTTTGCATACAAAAATTCAATTAACTTTAATATCATAATGGATATCGTGCATTTAAACATTTATTCAATCATATAATGAAATCAAATAAATCAAATATACTTCAAAACACATTAACATTCATTCAATTTAGATCTTAAGACTTAATTCGATTATGCATTTCTTTTTATGAAGGCTCCACTATTTATTCTATCTTTCTTATTTATTTTTAATTCGATTCTCATTTCTTAACTCGACTATTGTTTCTCTAATTAATTACTCGGTGATTTATCTCGGTTTATTCTTAATTTGTTTGGTTGAAAACAACGTACTCAATTAATTATTTATTTAACTTCTTTCGACTTATTACTCGATATTTTATGCTATCATTATCATTTTCTTGATTAGCTTATACGAGTATCTATCTTAACTCGTCTAGCATCTTTTCTTTAAACGATTTAAAACTTCCTTTTTGTTTATTTTCGATTCAGTCTCTTTAATAATTTCTTCTTTTCTTGTCTTTAATCTTTAAGCCATTTCTTACTTAATAATTCTTTTATCTTTTAACAAACATTTTCATTAACTAGTTTATCTTATTAGTCAATTTATAAAAGATCTTTTTGTTGTAGTTTTAGTAAAAATTCAAGTCTTTAATTTTTAATACAAGAAAATTTATTAACATATCTTTTATGCATTTTTCATCTTTTAATCAATTAAAAGCTTTTAAAATTCTAATCTTTTGTTACAAAACTTCTATCTTTATTTATGAATTAACTAATAATCATACATACATTGTAACATTTAAACATTCAATCTTTTCTATATTTTCACAATTAATTTCTTTAAAAACTTCAACATGCAATCTCATTTTCTTAACTTAAACACATGTACAAATATACTAACATAACATACAATCATCTCATTGATCAAAACATCACTCAATTCATCAACAAAATTAACAAAATAATTTCTCCATTTTTCTTTAAAACACACGGCACACATGCACACTCTTTGTGAAATTTATTTCTCAATTTTTATCTCATTCTCAACATAATAAAAATAATAAATCAAGCATCAAAATAACAATAACTCAAAGAATTCATATTTTCCCTATTTTTCTCAATATTTTCGGCATTTATCAATCTTTTAGGGTTTTAATTTCTTTTATTTTCCTTAATTCACCGATTAAAACTATTGCTCGATTCTCCTAACGATTTCTTCTCACTCGATTATCACATGCACATCCTAAGTTTGCCTAAACATAATTTAAATAGCATGCATGCATAGTTCTTTCTTTTAGAACTTAGAGATATACACATTTACAACTAAACAAATGAATTTCATACTTTAATTTAAAATAGAATTCTTCTCCTTGGCTCTTGGAATTGGAATGGATGGAAAATGAAGCTTCAAAGCTTGGATTTGAAGGAAGAAGGAAGTCTTCTTGAATCCTTTTCTTGAGAATATGGATGAAATGACTGGAGGATGATACTTTCTACTTCATTTCCATGGATGAGGAGCTTGAATACATGGTTGCATGTAAGAAAAATTGAATGTATGTGTGTAGGAGAGAGAGTGCCGAGAGTTTGAGAGAGTAGAGAGGGAGAGAGTTTGTTTTTCTTTGTTTTGTTGTTGGATGGAAATGAATGAATAAAATGGAATTCTCACTCTTGAATCATAGAGAGAAATCGAGAGAGAGAGAGAGTGTATGGAGCTTGCATGTGCATCCAACAAAGAGAATAACATCATGACATTTAGCATTGGAAATTGATTTAGGAAAAGATTGATGGGATGGTTTTGCATGCAATCAAGCATCACAACTTACTAAATATTTGTAGGAATAATCATGATTAGTTGCATAGGAAATTGGAGAGAGAGAGATGGGAGAGAAGTGATGAGGTGGCGTGAGAGGGAGAGAGGTGAGTGACACGTGTCTTCGTCGTGTCGTTACGAGTGTTAATTACCCGATCGTAAAGGTTTTCCGGATAAAACGATTCGTATTAATTCCTTTTTATGCTATTAACGGGTCTAATCTCTTCTCGTCTCACTATTTACACTAAGCATCTCAATCCTATTTTACGTCTCAATTAAAAAATTAACGAGTTCGATTATTTAGTCTTTTAAATTTTAAAGGAATTTAGTCGGCTTCTCAATCCGTTTATTAATCCTTTAAAGATTAACTCCTCATTACTCTTCTCAATTCTCGGATAAGTTCTTACCCTATCTCAGTGATCTTAAAAGCAATTCTAAGTTCGAAGGTTCTAATTCAATTCTATTCTAAGCTCATCGGTATAAAAATATTTCTCGGCGATTAAAAAATTATGCTATTTCAATTAAGCAAACTTCTCGGGATTATTTTAGAAATTAATCTCATACTCATCTTCATACAAATAATTCAACAAGCATATCACATCATTATCATCTCAGATAAATAAAGCAGATAATTTCACACAAAACTCACAAAGCAATTTAAACGTTTTACTCGATTCTCTTCGTTTAGAAAAGAAAAATGTTACTCCTAAATTCTCATCTTTTAACTTACTCGGTTAATTAAACGTTTTCTAAAGGTTTAAAAACTCGGGGTATCACATCCTCACCCTCTTAAAAAAAATTTCGTCCCGAAATTTACTGACCTCAAGAAAATAACTCGGGATACTTTGCTTTCATCTTTTCTTCGAGTTCCCAAGTTGCTTCCTCAAGATCATGATGACACCATTTGACTTTTACTAAGGGAATCGATTTCGTTCTAAGCTGCTGGACTTTATGATCTAAAATCTCTTCGGGTTTCTCCTCATAGCTTAGATCGGGCTTCATCTCAACATCTTCTTGGCGTATTACATGCTTCGGATCGAAGACATACTTTCTCAACTGTGATACGTGAAACACGTTATGCGAACTTCCGAAACTAGGCGGTAACGCTAAACGATACGATACGGATCCAATCCTCTCAAGGATCTTGTATGGTCCTATAAAACGAGGTCTAAGCTTTCCCTTAACTCCAAAACGATAAACTCCTCTCGAGGGGGATACTTTCAAAAACACTTTATCTCCTTCTTCAAACTCCAACTTAGATCTTCGATTATCGGCATACGACTTCTGTCGACTCTGAGCTTCTTTAATCTTCTCGCGGATTTGACGTACAGATTCTATCATTTCCTCAATCGCTTCTGGTCCTAACACTTTCCTTTCACCCACTTAATTCCAATACAACGGTGATCTACACTTCTTTCCATAAAGAGCTTCATACGGGGCCATTCCTATCGTATTCTGATAGCTATTGTTGTATGCGAATTCAACAAGAGGTAAAACTTTTTCCCATTCAACTCCTTTATCTAACAGGACGGCTCTCAATATATCTTCGAGAATTTGAATCGTTCGCTCAGATTGACCATCGGTTTGGGGGTGGTAAGCAGTGCTTAATTGCAACTGAGTTCCCAACTCTTTGTGGAAACTTTCCCAAAAACGGGCTGTGAACTTCAAATCTCTATCAGAGGTAATCGTCTTCGGCACTCCGTGCAACTTCACAATTTCTTTGATGTAGATCTCGGCTAATTTGGTTGATCCATAGGTATGTGGAATAGGTATAAAATGAGCAGACTTTGTCAACCTATCCACTATCACCCATACTACTGTATTTCCTTTTCTTGATCTTGGCAATCCCGTCACAAAATCCATTGTGATTCCATCCCACTTCCACTCTGGGACGGGTAACGGTTGCAGAGGTCCGTACGGTCTTTGATGTAAGGACTTCACTTGCTGGCAAGCTAAACATCTTTCAACGAACAATGCCACATCCATCTTCATTCCATTCCACCAAAACTGTTTCTTTAAGTCTTGGTACATCTTCGTGCTGCCAGGGTGAGCTGTATATGGGGTTTCATGAGCTTCACTCATTATTTCGTTCTTCAACTTGTCGTTACTAGGTACGCAAACTCTTCCTTGGCACAACAACGCATTATCGCTCGATTCTGAAAAATCTTTAACTTCTCCACTTCTCACCTTCCTTCGTATCCATTTCTTCGTCTCTTCTCTGGCCTTCTACGATACGGGTTCTCAATTCAGGCACTACTATCCAGGTAGCAATCACTTGATCTACTGTCGCTGGCGGTAAGATTACTTCAATCTTCATCTTCACAAATTCTTCCATCAGCTCGACTTCGTCGGTTAAAAGGAATCCTAACTCGGTACCATCTAAACTTTCCTTCCTTCTTCTTCTACTTAACGCATCAGCTACTACGTTCGCTTTACCGGGATGATAAGATATCTTGCAATCGTAGTCTTTTACTAACTCAAGCCATCTGCTTTATCTCATATTCAACTCCTTCTGCTCGAAGAAGTACTTCAGGCTCTTGTGATCTGAGAATATTTCACACTTCGCTCCATAGAGGTAATGTCGCCATATCTTCAAAGCATGAACGACGGCTGCTAATTCCAGGTCATGGGTTGGATACTTTTCTTCATGAGGTTTGAGTTGCCTGGAAGCATATGCAATCACTTTTCCATTTTGCATTAGCACACATCCTAGTCCTTGAGCAGATGCATCGGTATAAACAATATAATCTTTATCTGGCTCGGGTAGGGCTAGAACTGGGGCTGTCGTCAATCTCGTCTTGAGTTCTTGAAAACTTTTCTCTCACTCTTCCGTCCACGTGAACTTCGTCTCTTTCTTCAGCAGGCTCGTCATCGGCTTCGCGATCTTAGAGAATCCTTCAATGAATCTCCGGTAGTATCCTGCCAAACCAAGGAAACTACGGATTTCATGCACTGACGTCGGGGATTTCCATTCTTGCACAGCCTTCACCTTTTCCATATCCACTTTGATTCCTTCGGACGAAACGACATGTCCTAAGAAATTTACTTCCCTTAACCAAAATTCACACTTACTGAATTTGGCATACAGCTTTTCTGTTCTAAGCGTTTCCAACACAATCCTTAAATGTTCCTCATGCTCAGCTTCATTTCTTGAATACACCAAAATGTCGTCTATAAAGACAATCACGAACTTGTCCAAAAATTCGTGAAAAACTCTATTCACCATATCCATAAACACTGTCGGGGCATTTGTTAATCCAAATGGCATTACTATGAATTCGTAATGTCCATATCTCGTTCTAAAAGCAGTCTTTGGAATATCTTCTTGCTTGATCTTCAGTTGGTGGTATCCAGACCTTAAGTCAATCTTGGAGAAAACACCGGCTCCTTTCAGCTGGTCAAACAAATCGTCTATCCTTGGCAAAGGATATTTATTCTTCAGTGTAATCTTGTTTAACTCTCGGTAGTCTATGCACATCCTCAAACTACCGTCTTTCTTCTTTACAAACAATATCGGAGCACCCCAAGGCGATACACTTGGTCGAATGTAGCCTATGTCCAACAATTCTTGCAGTTGGATCTTCAGCTCTTGAAGTTTCTTTGGGGCCATTCTATACGGTGCCTTGGATATCGGGGCTGATCCGAGTTCTAAATCGATTGAAAACTCCAATTGACGATCAGGGGGTAAGCCTGGTAACACTTCTGGAAACACATCCTTGAATTCTCTCACGATTGGAACATCATCGATATTCAACTCATGATTCTCGTCCTTATTCAGATAGACTAGGTACGCTTGGGTACCTTTCTTCCGCATCAAACTCTGCACTTTCATGGCTGAAATTATCGGTACGCTCTTCTTCACTCTCTTTTCTACTCCAAAATCTATGGTTGACTCTTCTCCAGAGGTTTTAAACGATATTTGCCTCAAGTCGCATCGGATCGTCGCAAAATTCTCGGTTAGCCAATCCATTCCTAGGATTATATCAACGTCACGCATCTGGATCACATTCAGGGATTTCGCAACTAACTTACGGTTTCCGACTTCAAAATCTAGATTCGAGCAAACACACGAAACTAACGCAGACTTTCCTAAAGGGGTTGCGACACTAAGCATTTGATTCGATTTTTCTACTTCTAATTCTAGATTCTCTACGCAGATATTAGATATAAACAAATGTGAAGCTCCGGTATCGAATAAAATAATTACAGGTATGCTATTAAGCTTTCCCATACCTGCAAGATTTCCTTTCTCCTTCTCCTGCGGCTTCTGCTCAATCGCGTACGTTCTTTGGAAAAGCGGTGGTTCTTGCTGAGGAGGTTGCTGCCTTGGCTGCGGCGGCTTACGTTGGCGCGGGACGAACTTTTGCAGAGGAGCTGCCTCGATAGCTTTCATCTGCGATGGCTGGAATTGGTTTGGTCTTCCGCTTCTAAACCCTTGTTGCTTACTTGGGCACTGGTTTGAGAAATGACCAGGTTGACCACAAGTATAGCAAACGTTACTTCCGCTCTTACAAACGCCTTGGTGCATCTTTCCACATTTCGTACAGGGAGGGAATCCTAAAGGTCCGATGGGTAGGTTGCCTCGGTTCATCTGCGGTGCCTTTCCCTTCTGGGGCTGCGCTTGGCTTTTGCCTTGCCACTGCTTCTTGCTTGGTTGATTTCCACCATTCCACTTTCCTTTTCTTTTTCCGAACTGGCCGAACTGGGGTTGTTGAGCAGACGTGGTCGTGATCATCTAGCTTTGGGGTTGGGGATTCGCTGGGGGTTGCGATCCTTTTTCCGGTTGCATTGCTAATTCCATGTCTAAAGCTCGATTTAAAGCTTCAGCGTAAGTCAAACCACTTTGACTGGCGAGAACCACTCGATTATCTTGCCTAAGTCCTGCTCTGAACAACTCGCACATCTTCTCGTCGGTGTCGACCATATCGGGCGCAAAACGGGCTAACTCGCAAAATTCCCGGTCATACTTAGCTACAGATCTTTTTCCTTGCTTCAGATTGGTAAACTCGTTGGACTTCTGCTTACGGTAACTTCTTGGCACGAACTTTTCGTACAACGCTTCCTTAAACTGATCCCATGATAATTCTTCACGTTCTTTGGGAGAATACATCCTCTGTTTTGCTTCCCACCAGTAATCGGCTGTCCCTTTTAACTAGTACGCCATGCATTCCAAATGCTCGCGATCGGAACAACAGAGGAAATGAAAAATTCGCTCCAAAGAACGAATCCAGTCCTCGGCATCAGCCGGACTGCCTTTACCGTCAAACGTTGGGGGATTTTGTCGGAGAAAAAGCTCTTCGACTCGTCTTTCATTTTGAGGGGGCGGAGTAGGATCACGCTGCCCTTCTGGATTACCTTCTGGAATTCTGACGTTTCTGCGTCTTGGCGGCATTCTAAAAATTTTAACAAGGAAAACTTTAACCACTCTGGATTTTTAGCTCACAAGGAACCTTTCTCGACTCTGAACACATTTCTCTTTTGGGAGGAACACGGTTCTCGATTGGTACTTAGATAATTAATAAACAAAAAATTTCTCAACAATTCATTATTTCAACTTCTCACATATACATGCATCTTATTCGGTTTTAATAGTCATCAAACATTCATATCTTCATCATATATTCTCAAATCAATCAATCATAATCACAGAATAAATTATCATCACTTCATATTCACATACTGAATTAGATAACTCAAGAAATTCAATTTCAATTCAATAGAACTTAATAATTCAACTTCAATTCACCCGATGGCGGCCTTCTTAAGGACTTATAACAATTAGGGAATTACTTGAAAATTTTCCCTTTTTCCTGACCAAATTATGCAAGTTTTCATCACAAATTACAACATAATTAAAAACATAAAAGAGTTCATCTCTTTAACACACTCGAACTAAAAGCACTTAGGTTCAACAACTTCCTCGAAACACTCCTACACATAGGAATCATCTTCACTTGGCCCATTATCATCATACTGCTCCGCTTCGGAATCTACTCCATAATGCTCTATGGGTTCTTCATCCTCCTCGGGGTCCTCTTCTTCCTCTTCTTCTTCCTCTTCAAGCATTTGACCTTCAAACAACACGTCATCTTCTTCTATGTTGTCATCCACAATGACGAAACACTCGCGCTCAGCTTCTCTCAAGACTTCCTCGCAGTCTTCCAAGGTATAATTCATCGCAGCTAACTCGAATTCGATCCATGGCTGGGTATTAGGATTCTCGTCTTGGTGACGGTGGAGAGATACATCGGTGGAGACGCCAATTTGGGAGTCGTCTGGCCTTGCTGGAGAGATAGCTGTAGGAAAGACATTGCTGGGTAGAGTCTGGAGATATCCTTTTCCTACAGTCGCTTCATCAATTGGCTCAATTTCGTTCTCAACGTCGTCGTCTGAACGAATTTGTCTAGAGGATTCTGCTTTAGGATGACTTGAAAAGGTTACTTGCTGACGGCACATATAAGCAACAAACTAGTCTTCATTTGATAGAGGATTTCCATTGCATCCACTCGACTGCAATGTTGGCAAGTTAGACAAAATAAAAGGGTCAAAAGAATGAATTAAAGCACACCACTTACAATTGGATAATCTGAGTGGGAATTCTGAGGTTCAAGAATAGTTTGTGGCGGCGAATTGATTTGGAGGGAAACAGGCTCGCTTGGAGGAATTGATGGAGGAGCATGAACAGTTTCATTTGGTAGATTTGAAGTATCATCATCATATGGTTCAGGCGGAGGAGCACCATAAGACATAAAACGGGCTGAAATTGTGGAGATAAAAGCATTCACATCGCCGTAAAGGGTTCGGTCGAAATAACGGTAGCCTATGAAACGAGGGACAGGACAAGCTGCCCATTCCGTCCATTCTTGCGGTAGAGCTTGGATTAGATGCGTCATGCCTTCTAACGGTCCTATGTCCATATACTGGACTTTTTCCCAAATCTTATGATATCGTGCTAGAAATTCTGCTAACGATTCGTTGTTCATCTTCCTTACGTACAGGTATTCTTGAATCCAATCATTGTCGTCCATCCTATACGAATTTTAAACGCATAAGCACACGAAACAGATAATCTAACGTATTACAAATTCCACTACATACTCATTTCTGCGTTCCAAAGAGGGATTTTCGGGCAGTTCCAAATCACGTAACCAATCGCACACACGCCTTATTCTTTCCGATCTTTTCACACGCACTCACAAAGGGAAGGATATTCTAAAGCAATCTAGTTATTAATCAGCTTAACAAATTCATCTCAAAATTTCATAACTCAATAAATAACTTAAAGGAAATTCTCAACATTTTAATAACTCAACATCACTTTAACTTGAAAAGAAAACTTTTAGGAAATAAGACATACCTGGTTGCCGGATGAGATGGAGGATAACTTGGTGTGGTTTACTGACTCAAATAGGTCTAGGAATTAAATCTAGACTCGACTCATCAAAGAATAACAGACTTTAGAACAAATTAAAGCCTTGCTCTGATACCAACCTGTCACGCCCCGACTCTCGAGGTGCGACTTACAAATAACAACATAACCTAAACAACTAACAATCAACTCAAATAAGGGGAACATGCTCGGGGAAAACGATAATGAAAGTTAAGATAATCGAATTGGGCTTCCAAAAACACAATGAAGTAATATCCAAGCATCTCAAAACTACATATAACAAGAATATGAATAAGTATTTCATGCTGACAAGGATAGGATTCCAAAAAGAGGATACACCCAAATATATATACCAAGTTGAGAGAATCATATTCAACAGCAATTCAAGTCAACGAGCCCATCGCTCAGAAGCACAAATCAAGTAGTTTAAGAGGTTAACAAATATTCAAGGTCTTCGAGCACAATGCTCGGAATCAAAAACATGAGAATCAAAGTATTAGCATCAACAAACATCAATTTCAAAGGGTTGCAGCGGAAATTTGCATCAATACCCAACACTTGCATGTATGAAGACGTACAAATGCCAGTCTGAAATTCGACTAAACTCAACCAACAAAACCAAACCACACCACCAAGTATCCATGCCATCGTCATCCAGTCAACCTGCATGTTTAGAAACACACTCAGGGCTGAGTACTTTGTACTCAGTGAACACAAGCCAAAACATTTGAATAAAGATGCTTCTTAAAGCTATAATAATTGAACTTGCCTTGCCGAACATCACAACTATATAAGCAGTTTTAAAACAGTTTTACTTGTGTATGTTAAAAACATTTTCTTTTAAACAGACTGCGCAGTCAAATATCATATAATATAACAGTATGTATCATCTATCACAAACAATTTCATTGTGCCGAGAAGTAGGCCTCCTTCTCGAGCACTGTGACCGGCCTAACCGAAGTAAGGCTCACAGTCACCTCAACATATACCACACGTGGGTTCCTGCTTTTCACAGGATAATAACATCTTCATATAAATAGATGATAATACATACCAAACTTCAATAAAAGCGGCAAGTCAATCACATTTGAAAACATATCATAATACTTAATAGCATAACTAATTTTCATCGATAGTTTTGGTTCAGAAAAGCCCACCTGACTTTCGAAAAACTAGCTAGGTGGTTTAGGGCTATTTGTCCTCGCTTAATGATCCGTCCGGCTCGATCCTTCACAGTTCGACATCGATAGGAAAAATAAAATATATGAACGACGGACACAAAGGTGTTGGAATTTTACTGAAGGACTTCTATTTGAGTCGTCTCTCTCTTCGCTTCAACTTTTCTAAAGGATCTCGCGTTCTTGTCTTTAAACCTTAACTCTATTCGAATTGGTTAAAACTATTTATCGATGGCTTAACACTTTTCTCGTTCCAATCAATAACGTCATCGTCTACATTCTATTACTCGAGTTTTCTTTCAAAGATTTCATTTGCTTCTCGACTTATCAATCAATCATTCAACCATTTTGCATACAAAAATTCAATTAACTTTAATATCATAATGGATATCGTGCATTTAAACATTTATTCAATCATATAATGAAATCAAATAAATCAAACATACTTCAAAACACATTAACATTCATTCAATTTAGATCTTAAAACTTAATTCGATTATGCATTTCTTTTTATGAAGGCTCCACTATTTATTCTATCTTTCTTATTTATTTTTAATTCGATTCTCATTTCTTAACTCGACTATTGTTTCTCTAATTAATTACTCGGTGATTTATCTCGGTTTATTCTTAATTTGTTTGGTTGAAAACAACGTACTCAATTAATTATTTATTTAACTTCTATCAACTTATTACTCGATATTTTATGCTATCATTATCATTTTCTTGATTAGCTTATACGAGTATCTATCTTAACTCGTCTAGCATCTTTTCTTTACTCGATTTAAAACTTCCTTTTTGTTTCTTTTCGATTCATTCTCTTTAATAATTTCTTCTTTTCTTGTCTTTAATCTTTAAGCCATTTCTTACTTAATAATTCTTTTATCTTTTAACAAACATTTTCATTAACTAGTTTATCTTATTAGTCAATTTATAAAAGATCTTTTTGTTGTAGTTTTAGTAAAAATTCAAGTCTTTAATTTTTAATACAAGAAAATTTATTAACATATCTTTTATGCATTTTTCATCTTTTAATCAATTAAAAGCTTTTAAAATTCTAATCTTTTGTTACAAAACTTCTATCTTTATTTATGAATTAACTAATAATCATACATACATTGTAACATTTAAACATTCAATCTTTTCTATATTTTCACAATTAATTTCTTTAAAAACTTCAACATGCAATCTCATTTTCTTAACTTAAACACATGTACAAATATACTAACATAACATACAATCATCTCATTGATCAAAACATCACTCAATTCATCAACAAAATTAACAAAATAATTTCTCCATTTTTCTTTAAAACACACGGCACACATGCACACTCTTTGTGAAATTTATTTCTCAATTTTTCATGCATAATATCTCATTCTCAACATAATAAAAATAATAAATCAAGCATCAAAATAACAATAACTCAAAGAATTCATATTTTCCCTATTTTTCTCAATATTTTCGGCATTTATCAATCTTTTAGGGTTTTAATTTCTTTTGCTTTCCTTAATTCACCGATTAAAACTATTGCTCGATTCTCCTAACGATTTCTTCTCACTCGATTATCACATGCACATCCTAAGTTTGCCTAAACATAATTTAAATAGCATGCATGCATAGTTCTTTCTTTTAGAACTTAGAGATATACACATTTACAACTAAACAAATGAATTTCATACTTTAATTTAAAATAGAATTCTTCTCCTTGGCTCTTGGAATTGGAATGGATGGAAAATGAAGCTTCAAAGCTTGGATTTGAAGGAAGAAGGAAGTCTTCTTGAATCCTTTTCTTGAGAATATGGATGAAATGACTGGAGGATGATACTTTCTACTTTATTTCCATGGATGAGGAGCTTGAATACATGGTTGCATGTAAGAAAAATTGAATGTATGTGTGTGGGAGAGAGAGTGCCGAGAGTTTGAGAGAGTAGAGAGGGAGAGAGTTTGTTTTTCTTTGTTTTGTTGTTGGATGGAAATGAATGAATAAAATGGAATTCTCACTCTTGAATCATAGAGAGAAATCGAGAGAGAGAGAGAGAGTGTATGGAGCTTGCATGTGCATCCAACAAAGAGAATAACATCATGACATTTAGCATTGGAAATTGATTTAGGAAAAGATTGATGGGATGGTTTTGCATGCAATCAAGCATCACAACTTACTAAATATTTATAGGAATAATCATGATTAGTTGCATAGGAAATTGGAGAGAGAGAGATGGGAGAGAAGTGATGAGGTGGCGTGAGAGGGAGAGAGGTGAGTGACACGTGTCTTCGTCGTGTCGTTACGAGTGTTAATTACCCGGTCGTAAAGGTTTTCCGGATAAAACGATTCGTATTAATTCCTTTTTATGCTATTAACGGGTCTAATCTCTTCTCGTCTCACTATTTACACTAAGCATCTCAATCCTATTTTACGCCTCAATTAAAAAATTAACGAGTTCGATTATTTAGTCTTTTAAATTTTAAAGGAATTTAGTCGGCTTCTCAATCCGTTTATTAATCCTTTAAAGATTAACTCCTCATTACTCTTCTCAATTCTCGGATAAGTTCTTACCCTATCTCAGTGATCTTAAAAGCAATTCTAAGTTCGAAGGTTCTAATTCAATTCTATTCTAAGCTCATTGGTATAAAAATATTTCTCGGCGATTAAAAAATTATGCTATTTCAATTAAGCAAACTTCTCGGGATTATTTTAGAAATTAATCTCATACTCATCTTCATACAAATAATTCAACAAGCATATCACATCATTATCATCTCAGATAAATAAAGCAGATAATTTCACACAAAACTCACAAAGCAATTTAAATGTTTTACTCGATTCTCTTCGTTTAGAAAAGAAAAATTTTACTCCTAAATTCTCATCTTTTAACTTACTCGGTTAATTAAACGCTTTCTAAAGGTTTAAAAACTCGGGGTATCACATAACGCCATGTGACAGGTCGGCTCTGACACCTTTCTAGGATATTTATTCCTCGAAAAGCCATTTCCGTACTGTACTTTAATCCAGTTGTCGATAAAGTATAAGTGGGCAGTATTACCCAGCTCAGGTAACATTCCTTCAGGACAAGATAAGTTTCGATGCCTCGGGGCATGTTTCCCCAATATTAAGAGTACTAGGGCAAGGTTGCCATCTAGACCATCATAATGTATAAAAGGTATCCCATCAAATTGTATTCAATTTATTACATTATATATACAATATATTATTATGAATTGTGTGCAACTCTATTCCATATTATATGGGGCGATTGCTATTTTCTCACATGTGTGGATCGGATGGGTGTAAGGTGTTTTGAATGGATGAGGGTGCCACTATAATTAAAGAAATTAAGTCAACCTTAGTTCAACCAGCCCCAATAATAAGATACATTCACATCATTTCTATGTGGAGACGCATTTTCTGATCTCCACTAATTTCTGCTAATTAAAGAAACGATATATTTAGTGCATGAACCTACAACTTCCGATATATATATATATACCAGGAAATAACCTAAACTTCTTTCTGTTACTTAATTCTGTAATGCAATATATTTCAAAGAGAAATTAAAATGTGTGCAGTTTTACTTTTGAAACCAAAATGTCGTAATATTAAACTTTAACAGATGAAATGCCTTGTTAACTCAACTCTGAAGAAGAATGCCTCTCGGCATCATTTTTGTTTTTCCGAGTAAAATTATAATTAAATACCAAATTTTTGAATAATTATACATAAATACCAATTACATTATACCTGACCCCTAATTCATATGTTGCCACTACAATTCAGCCATGTTCGACCATTATCAAAGTTATTTAATCAACATCCTATTTCGATTGTGCGTCACACTATTGTAATTAACCATGGATATTTATGTTTTCACACATGGCATAAAAGTAATTAAATTATCAAGCAGCACTTGCATGCAGCAAGTCGAATGAGTCATGCGACCGGATCCGGGTTAGGTTGACCCGGTAATTTTTTTTTTAATTTTTGATTTTTTTTATTTTGATTTTTTTTTTAATTTTTCAGTTTTTTTTGGGCTCCGCCTTCGCTCCGATTACTAATTGATAAAAATCCATTTTATAGCAACTAAACGCATTTTTATAGAACTTATTGCCTTATTTGTCCGCCAAACGTGACTTGTTTTGGATGATTTTTACTATTTTGGATTGTTTTCACGTTTTGGTGGAGTTTGTGCATGTGTGTAGATCAGGCATGGGGTGCTAAGTTGAAATGGACGGGCTGTCAAGGAACGAAAATGAAGAAACAGGACGTAAAAGTGGAAAACCAAGCGAAGAGGGAAAGAAATCAAGAACCGGCGCTCCAGCATTTATTTTCGGCAGTTTGGACTCAAAAATCGGCGGTTCAAGGGTGAACCACCGGCCAAACCGCCGGAAATCTCTGGAATGGAAGTCGTGAAGAAAGTGTAAATCGGCGGTCTACTTGGCGGTTCGGGCTTGAACTGCCGATTTTGGCTCCGTGAACCGCCGGTTTTCACTATTTTGCCCAAAATTGGACGATTTTTCCCCTGACGCGATTTTAACCTCAACTAGCACTTTTTTCCTCCTATAAATACTCTATGTCAGCCCAAAACGTGGGATATACCTTCCATAGCTTATATTCTTGTTCAAAAAAGTTTCCAAATTAGGGTTCTAAACATTTTTATGGTTGTAATAGTGAATTGAGGTTTGGATTGAAGACTTTGTGATGATTT
Source organism: Schizonepeta tenuifolia (assembly GCA_029490685.1). Taxonomy (NCBI): domain Eukaryota; kingdom Viridiplantae; phylum Streptophyta; class Magnoliopsida; order Lamiales; family Lamiaceae; genus Schizonepeta; species Schizonepeta tenuifolia. Next base: position 61,633,180 of record CM055955.1, read on the forward strand.
CAACATTAGGTTCTTAGTATTTCATCTATGCAATCATTTCTCCTTTGTTTTGTGTTAATTCTATTTATGTCTTGCTAAATTTCTTAGTTGATTCTAGGGAACTTGTGATGCTCATTTGATGGTAGATTTCTTTTATTGATATTATTATAGCTTCTAAATTCTTAGTTCTTGCAACTTGGTGCTTGTTTTTATGTTGAAATAGGTGGCCTCTATTTTGGCATGCTAAGTGTTTGTGAAAATTCCTAGCCGGTTTTTATGATCATTGAATTCAAGTTTGCTTGATCTGATTGGTTAAGGGTCCTAGCAGAAGTTAATCTAATCAAAGAAGTTTATGAATCTTGAGTGCTTTTGGGAGTCAATGTTCCGTTTTGAGTCTTAGTCGAGAGAGACGAAAAATTGATCACCGAGTGCTCTCTTCTCGAGAGAGAGTGTGTGCTTATTCTTGCGATTCCTTCACTAGATTTAGATTAAAACGGTTTAATGAATCAATAGCTTTGGTCCCCATCATTTTGAGTTGAGCAAGATTCCTAGAGTCAACCCTTTTTATATCGTTCCCTTAATTAGTTTATTTATCTATTGCTTCTTGTTTGATCTTTGCTTTTGTGTTTCTTATTTCTTAAGTTGTGTTGCCTTCAAGCATGTTGTTTGCAAAGCTTGAATAGTAAGAAGATGCATAAATTTTATTTTCAACGTAAATTCGGTCAATAGTCCTCAAGGATACGATACTCGTTATTTTATACTACAATTGCCCGTTAAAGTGCGGTATAATTGCTTGGTAGAAAATTAGCGATCACTTTTTTGGCGCCGTTGTCGGGGACTATTTAGAGTTTATAGTGTTAATGATCTTTGCATTGAGAGTACTAGTTCAAGCATTCTTTACTTATATGTGTAGTTTGAATCTAAATGTTCTTGGTTGGTTTGTGTAGGTTAATTGGTGTATGATCACAAGGAAAAAGGGAGGAGAAATTATACCCTTAGACTTGGAGATTGAAATCACACATAAATGAGTTAGCCGGGAACGTAGAAGGAGAGCAATGGAGCGTCAAGGGCCTAATAATATGGCTGACTTGGAGCGCTAAATGCAAGAGCTCCGCTGTCAAATGGAGGAGCAACAAGCTCAAATAGAAAGAGCACCTCTGCCTCCGATCAACCAAATGTTTGAGCCTCAAGTGAATATGTTCCAAGATGGAAGTTGGGGCAATCGGTGCAACGCCAACAACTTTGAGCTAAAGCCGAGGTTGATTAATATGGTGCAAGCGGAGTCGTTCGGAGGAGGTTTTAATGAAGATGCCAACGCACATTTGAGTGCTTTCTTGGATGTGTGTGAGACTATCAAAATCCAAGGGTTCTCGAATGATGCCATTAGATTGAGGATGTTTGGATTTTCTTTGAGGGATAGAGCCAAAGCTTGGTACAAGACCATAGACTGCTCGGAGATTACTACGTGGGAGCAACTTTGCCGGCTATATCTAGCCAAGTATTTTCCTCCATCTCGTGCACAAAAGTTGATCTCGGACATTTCTCATTTTTTCCAATCCGGAGATGAATCTATATATGAGGCATGGGAGAGGTACAAGGAGATGTTGAGGAGATGCCCTCAACATGGCTTTTCAAAGGAGCAACAAATATTGAACTTCTATCGAGGGCTCACTAGCCATACAAGAGAAGTTGTGAATGCCACAGCCGGAGGTGATTTGACCAACCGTCCGTATGAAGAAGCGGTGCGAATATTGGAAGAAATGGCGACCAATAGTTGCCATTGGCCTCAAGAGAGAAGTTCGTCGAAGAAAGTTGCCTCCATTTTGGATGAGAAGTATGATGATCATCTTGAGCAATTCACCATGCTCAAGAGAGACTACGAGGCCGAAAAGAAAGGAAAGTTGGATGTGAAGATGGTGGCCCAACCAATGCCACAAGGAGGTGAAGAGTATTCACAATTCGAGGATGCCAACTATGTCAATCAACGGGGGTATAGTAACTACAACAGTTCGAGTTATCCTCCAGGGAATCAAGCCTATAATCCTAATTATAGGAATCTAAATTTGTCGTATGCTAACCCGAACAATGCTATCATTCCACCGCCCGGATTCTCGGTGTCTCAAGGGATGATCAATGAGCCGAAGAAGCCTATGCTGACCATGGAAGAAATGATGCAATAACTTCTCCAAAACCAAAATACTTTTATGGGAGCAACCGGACAAAAGGTTACAAGCTTGGAAGGGACCATCTCGGCTATGTCTAAGCAACTCAAGATGTTGGAAGGGCAAGTGAGCCAAATGGCTAATCAAGCCGCTTCTTAACATAAGCCGGGGCAATTTCCAAGTAATACGGAGGTGAATCCGAAGAACCAATGCGATGCCACTCATTTGAGGAGTGGAACTACCTACAAGAACTACCCGAAGTTGGAAAATCAAGATGATGTGGTTAATAAAAAGTCGGAAGTGGAGGAGCCCGGTTCTCAATTGGAGAAGCCTCAAGTTCCAAAGGAAGTACCTTCTAAAGTTGTTCCTTCCATTCCTTCTCCTTCTTTGCCAAGTAAAGATATGGTGGTCAAAGCTCCTTATCCTCAAAGGCTTGCCAAAGCAAAAGGTGACGAAAAGCTTGCCAAGTTCATTGAGATGTTTAAGAAGGTGGAAATCTATATACCATTGCTTGACGCTTTGAGAGACATGCCGGGCTATGCAAAATTCTTGAAAGAGGCCGTGTCAAGGAAGAGGAAACTTGGGAGATTTGAGACCATCAACTTGTCAGAAGAGTGTAGTGCCGTCTTACAACATAAGTTGCCTTTAAAGTAAAAGGATCCTGGGAGTTTTATGATTGCTTGTGTTATTGGAGGCCAAACTTTGGGGAGAGTATTGTGTGATTTGGGTGCTAGTATTAATCTCATGCCTCTTTCAATATTCAAGAGGTTGGAGATTGGAGAATTGAAGCCTACTACTATCGCCTTGCAAATGACGGACCGTTCTATCTCTTATCCTAGAGGAATTGTCGAAGACGTGCTTATTAAGATGGAAGAGTTCATATTTCCTACGGATTTTGTGGTCCTTGACAAGCCTGAAGACGACAATACTCCACTTATCCTTGGCCGTCCGTTCTTGGCACCGGAAGGGCATTGATCGATGTTCAAGATGGTGACTTGACCTTCCGTTACAATGATGAGAAGATGACTATCTTGATTTATGAAGCCATGAAGAAGCCACAAGAGTTGGAGCTTGAAGAGTTTAATCTTATTGACTCTTATTCATTTTATTCTCAAGATTCCTTGGAGCATTGTATTGTGGACTCTTTACACTCTTATTCGAAATTGGATGAAGCTTGTGATGAATTGTTGGAATCTATTGCCTATATGGATGCGAATCAAGGCATTCCTTTGGAAGATTTGGGATATCTAGATCTCTATACACCTATTGAGGGAGGAGTGCCGGAAGGAGAACCCAAGCCGAAATCTTCTTCGACTTTGGAGTTGAAGCCTCTACCCGATCACCTCAAGTATGCATTTTTGGGTAAGGATGAAACTTTTCCGGTCATTGTCTCTTCATTTCTTAATGATGAGGAGTTGGATAAGTTATTGAGGGTATTGAGGAAGTACAAGTCTTCTATTGGATGGTCTATTACCGATATTAAGGGAATTAGCCCTTCTATTTGTATGCACCGGATCTTATTAGAGGATGATGCAAAGCCGAAGGTCCAACCTCAACGTCGTTTGAATCCGGTTATGCAAGAGGTTGTGAGGAAAGATATCTTGAAGTTATTTGATGCCGGAATTATCTATGCCATCTCCCATAGTGAGTGGGTTAGCCCGACTCAAGTGGTTGCCAAGAAAGGAGGGATCACCGTTGTAGAAGACGAGAGGGGTGAAAAAATAGCCACTCGTTTGCAGACGGGTTGGAGAGTGTGAATCGACTATAGAGCGTTGAATGCGGCCACAAGAAAGGATCATTTTCCTCTTCCTTTCATCGATCAAATGCTTGATAGGCTAGCTGGTTATGAGTATTATTGCTTCTTGGATGGGTATTCCGGCTACAACCAAATTGTCATAGCTCCGGAGGATCAACACAAGACGGTTTTCACTTGTCCTTATGGAATATTTGCTTGTCGACGGATGTCGTTTGGTCTTTGCAATGCGCTGGCCACATTCCAAAGATGCATGATAGCGATCTTCCATGGACTCATCGAGAAGATTATGGAGGTATTCATGGATGATTTTTTTGTCTTTGGTTCTTCCTTTGATATTTGTTTGGAGAATCTTTCTCAAGTTTTACAAAGATGTGAGGAAACTTCTTTATGTCTCAATTGGGAGAAATGTCATTTTATGGTGAGAGAGGGCATTGTTTTGGGGCATAAGGTATCTAAAGATGGATTAGAAGTGGATAGAGCAAAAATAGTGGCAATTGAGAAGTTACCTCCACCGACGAATGTGAAATCTATCCGAAGTTTTCTTGGGCATGTGGGGTTCTATAGACGGTTTATTAAAGACTTTTCAAAAATTTCCAAGCCTCTTTGCTTATTATTGGAGAAGGATTTAAGGTTTGAGTTTTCTAGTGCTTGCCTTGATTCATTTGAGAAGTTGAAGAAGGCACTCGTGTCTACTCCCGTGTTGATTACTCCGGATTGGATGGAGCCATTTGTATTAATGTGCGACGCTAGCGATTGGGCCGTTAGGGCCGTGTTGGGGATGTGTTGGGGCAAAAACGAGATAAGCTCTTCCGAGTGATCTATTATGCTAGCAAGACATTGGATTCGGCTCAATTGAACTATACCACCACCGAAAAGGAATTACTCGCCGTGGTGTATGCCTTCGACAAATTCCATCCATATCTAGTTGGGACGCATTCTATTATTTATAGGGACCACGCCGCAATTCGCTACCATTTTGCCAAGAAAGATGCAAAGCCCCGTTTGATTCGTTGGATTTTATTGCTCCAAGAATTCGACATGGAAATCCGAGATAGAAAGGGATGTGAAAATGTCATTGCCGATCACCTATCCCGTCTTGAGCATCCAGTGGAAGGAGAAGATTCTCGAGTACATATTAATGAGTGATTTCCCGATGAACAAATTTTGAAGTTGGTGGATTGTACTCCTTGGTTTGTGGACTATGTGAATTATCTAGTCATTGGTGAAGTGCCGGGTGATCTTACCCATTATCAAAAGAAGAAATTCTTGCATGATGTGAAGTTTTACTATTGGGAGGACCTTAATCTTTATCGTCGATACGCCGATGGCATCATTCAGAAGTGTGTAAAACAATCGGATTAGGTGCGAATCATGGAGGAATGTCATAGCTCTACAAGTGGAGTTCATTTTGGTGCCCATCGGACTGCTATCAAGGTTTTCCATTCCGGGTTTTATTGGCCAACTATCTTCAAGGATTGCATTGCTTTTGTGAAGTCTTGTGATAGGTGTCAAAGAATGGGAAACATTTCCAAGAGAGACGAGATGCCACAAAATATTATGGTGGAGGTAGAATTGTTTGATGTGTGGGGTATTGACTTCATGGGACCCTTCCCTAAATCTCAAGTGTACTCTTATATCCTTCTTGCGGTTGAGTTTGTGTCTCGATGGTGGATGCGATTCCCACGGTGAAAAGCGATTCAAAAGTGGTGCTTAAGTTCTTGCAAAAGAACATCCTCACTCATTTTGGCACCCCAAGAGCGTTGATTAGTGATGGAGGATCCCATTTCAACAACAAGTGGTTAGGAAGTCTACTTTCTCGCTATGCGGTGAAGCACAAGATCGCTACTCCTTATCATCCTCAAGGGAATGGCCAAGCGGAGCTTGCAAATCGGGAGATAAATCAAATTCTTGAGAAGTCGGTGACACATAGGAAGGATTAGGCAAATCATTTGGATATAATACACTTTGGGCTTATCGCACCACATACAAGACTCCTATTGGTATGTCTCTGTTTCAACTTGTTTTTGGAAAGTCGTGTCATTTACCCGTTGAGCTTGAGCATAAGGCGTATTGGGCCACAAGACGGATCAACCTTGAGTTTAAGGAGGCTGGATATACAATGCTCGAGAAGTTACTTGAACTTGATGAGTGGAGGAATGAAGCCTTTGAGAGCTCTCGTATTTACAAAAAGAGAGCGAAGAAGTTTCACGACCGAGCTATTCGTTCCAAAGACTTTGCCCCCGGAGATGAGGTGCTTCTTTATAACTCTCGCCTTCGTCTCTTTCCGGGTAAGTTGAAGTCGAGGTGGACGGGTCCTTATGTGGTGTACAAGAGCAATGGAAATGGCACATATCATCTTCTCAAGTTCGATGGAGAAACCTTTGTGGTCAATGGACATCGTCTCAAGCCTTACATCAATTGCGAGCCGGACAGGAATGTGATGGTCACGCTTCTAAATGACCCTTGAGGAGCGAGGTATCGTCTAGCTTTAGACGTTAAACAAAGCGCTCTTTGGGAGGCACCCCAACACTTTTTCTTGCTTTTGTTTGTTTATCTTTTTGAACTTTTGTTGCTTGATTTTGTGGTGTGTTTGTTGTTGGTTGTGAATATGTGTTTGTTTTGGTTTGGTTTTGTCGTTGGTTGAATGTGGAGTTTGTCTACTCGTTTTTCATGCCGTGGTTTATCTTTAGGATGTGCTCTCTTTTGTTGGAAAATTTGTGGAATTGCTCGTCTTGATTTTTGTTTTTGGTGTGTCGTTTTTGTTGTTTCGTTTTTCAGCCTTTCTTCTCCTTAAAAAAAAATAATCAAAAATCGCGTTGAAAATGCGTTTCGGCGGTCAACCCGGCGGTTCAGGTCTGGACCGCCGATTTTGGAGTCCAGAGCGCCGGGTAGACCTTTGAAAGTCTCTGGAATCCCTCGTCTTCACAAACCCCAAATCGGCGGTTGGTATCGGCGATTCGGGTCTGGACCGCCGATTTTGGGGTCCAGACCGCCGAACCAACCTCCGAAAATCTCTGGAATATGGCATCCCGTTCAAACCTCATTTCAGCGGGTGAGTCGGCGGTTCGCCCCTGAACCGCCGATTTTGACGGCCAGGACGCCAATTTCACCCGCCGACCCGCCGAAACCCATTTTCTTATCTTTTTCTTCCCCTTTTTCTTCTCTTTCTCTCATTCTTTTCTTCTTTCTCCCAAAAACTCTCGAAAATCCTCTCCCTTTCACTCCAAATTTCTCTTTCAATCTTCCATATCTCCTAAATTCCTTCCACCCACTCCATACCCATCACTAAATCTTCACTTTCATCCAAGAATTTTGGGTGTTCATCCACCAAATCTTCTCATCCCAAAAGTTGAAGTTCTTGCTAGTTTTTCTTCAAATTCTCGATTTTAAGGTATTTTTCTTCTTTTATTTTTCGTTCTTATGGTTTAATTTGCTTTGTTTTATATTTAATTTGTGTTATTTTCATTTTTAAGCTTAGGTAATTTTTCTAGGGTTTTTAATTTCAAAATTTTTGGGGGTTTTGTGTTTATTTGCTCAATTAATCATGCTACATTGTGAATTGATGTTGATTTGAGCATGCTAGATGATTGCTTGGAGTTATTTCTTGATTATGTTGATCTAATGGAACCTTTAAGTAATTTTTAGCATATATTATGGAGTTTATGGATTGAATAGGGCATGATTATGTGTTTAGGAGGATTGGTGATGATGAATTCAAGCTTTATTGCTTAAGGGCGAGACTTGTAGTTGTTTTTGAACTCGATATGTTGAATATGAGTTATGTGGTATGCGTAGCTTGTTTTATTCTAAGTGTGGATCGATTTTGAAAGGATTGTTATGGTATGTTCAATACTTGGAGTTAGGTTTCGTTGTTGAAAAACTAATTAATTGTGTTAAGCGTAGGTATCATAGCAAGGAAAAGCGCCCACGCCTCGAGGACTCTCCTCCCAAAACAAGGCCCAAGGATACAAAGGGAATGGGCAAACAAAAGAAAACCACATCACATCCAGTTTCCCAAACTTCGAGACGTCGTCAAGAGGAGCTTGATCTTTATGGCCCTTCCGTCTATGGTGTGGTCCTAAACCGAGACGAGCACACTCAATTGTTTGTTCATCTCGCTCAAAGAAGAAGCCTTGTCTCCTCCAAATATCCGGATGAACAAGTACTCCGGGATCTCGGTCTTTGGGACAACATAAAGGAGACGTTCGACCGCATCGGATGGGGAGCCATTTTAACGGGCATGTGGCCCACATGTCCAAGAGTTTCTTTGGAGTTGCTTTCCACGTTGACCATCCCCATCAATCAAGTCAAGCTCCCCCAAATGGTGCACTTTCGATTAGGCAATGTTACACATACATTGACTATGAGGCAAGTGAATGCTATTTTTAATTGCCCGGATGGAGGTGCTTGTCAAAAGTCAAGGGAGTTCAAGCCGAAAGTGTTATGGAAAGCAATGACATATGCTACCCAAACTTACTCATCGGGGAAATCAAAAGCTACCCTCCTCCGCAATCCTGTCTTCCGAGTTATTCAACGGATTCTTGCCCATACGGTGTTTCAAAGGGGAGAGAATAGTTCTTGCCGGAGCGTTGAGCTTCAAGTCTTGTGGGCCATGCTCACTTACACGCCGCTCAATTTAGGGCAATTCATCTTCCGTCAATTATGGGCTCAAAAGAATCAAAAGACGGGAGTCCTTTGTTGTGAAGGCCTCATATCGGCCTTGGCTATGTCTCTTTTCCCGGACTATCCACAATGGAAGAAGCTCGAGACCGATGTGCTCATGGATTTGAACATGTTGAAGAATATGCACGTTCTTATCTCAGCTTCTCGGCCTTATCTTTTCCGGCAACACAAGGAGTACTGGCCCAAGCCGGGAGAAAAAGAGGTGGTGGAGATTTTTCCATTACCCGACACTGTCCTTACGGAGATTACCACTTTCAATGCTCGTCAAAATTGGAAGATAGACACGCCATTCTATGAGACGGCTATTCTAGCGGTCGAGAACCCCCGGGTTGAGATAGAGGCAAGTGGTAACAGTGGCAGAGAGGAGGAAGGTGATGCTAATGATGGTGACGGCGATACCAACTATGAGGATGACGGGGACGAAGGACAAGCACGAAGAGAAGTGAGAAGAGAGAAGAGAAGACAAGAACGAGGAGGCCGAGGGCAACAAGCCTTCGAGCAAGGGCAAGCATCATTCGGGGGGTACCAAAGGGGGTACCAAGGTTATGGAGGGCCGTCTGGGCCTTCTAACATGTATGGCGGACCGTCAGGGTCCGGAAGTTTTTATGGGGAAGAATTTGCAAGCATGCCGGAGCGTGTCGAGCACATTAACAACTACTGCACGCAATGGGATAGCGAGTTTGTGGTTATGAGGCATGATATCCAAGCTATCCGACTCCGACAGCAAGACATGAATGAGATCCAACAACAACAAATCGGCAACCAACAAGCTTTCCAAGCCGATATGTATCACCAGTATGACGAGTTCAGAGACGACGTATATGCCCGACAAGAATCTTTCCAACAATCTTGGTTTGATCGTCAAGATCAATATCTCCAAGAGGAACGGGCCGAGCACCAAGCCTTCCGTCAAGAGCTCTTTGATCGTCAAGATCGGTATCATCAAGAGCAAAGAACCGATCAATAAGCCTTCCAACAAGCATGGTTCGATAGGCAAGATATGTCACACCCCGGTTCCCATAAACCGAGATGCGACAGAGGGGAACAAAGAGGCGGGAAAGAAAGGGGCTTACTTTTTGCACATATAATAATTTATTCACAAATTTAATGAAGTGAGGGGACAAAACTGCGCTACACCCATTAAAATAAAAATATGGGGTAAACCTGTGTCTAGCATAACAAAAGGAGTTAACCATCCACTTCACCAAATGGGTTAACATGAGGGAGTGGGAATTCGAGCGTCCAAGAGAAGTTGATCACAAGGCACTCTCCATAAAAATAAACAATAAATAACACACAGAGACATATTCAGAGTTGCACATTTAAATAACATAGCGGAAGCACACATTAGCTACAACAACAACCCCCGTCTCAGCCTCGCGTCTCATCACCTGCCTCCCAACCTGAAAACATTTTGAAAAGATTTTGGGCGTGAGCACTAGGGCACTCAGTGGGTAAGATTTTATAAACAATTTTTGATAAAAGCAAAGCAGTTGGTATATCCAAGTTTTACTTGTAAGCTTAGAAGGTTTCAAAACATAAAGTCACTTCTAAGATACGTTAAACCATTTTCATTTGTGTGCCAACAGTGCCGTTCTAGTGTTATTCCTATTATTTTGTGGTACGGTTACATTTTCCGTTTCAACCACAACATAAGATCCCGATCTTAATCCATCGGAAGCTGCTGTAGTGCAGAAGCAGCTGCAAAGCAGAAGCTGCTGCGAGGCGGAAGCAGCTGCGAGGCAAAAGCAGCTGTGCAGCAACTTACGTTTTAAAACTTTTAAACGTGCATAACTTTTTCATGCGAAATCAGTTTTGAGAAAACTTAGCGCTTATAGACTCGCAGTAAAATACTCTACACAATGACTATAAACATGATATGTTTATTTTTACAAAAAAATAATTGACTTTTTTGATGTGAAAATAGTTTTAAGATATTTAAGAGTGCTAAACTATTTAATAGTCTATTTGAAAAATCCGGGATATTACAAGATACCTTTCAATGAGACTTATATGAACGCCAAGATCGTTATCACCAGGAGGCTCAACTCAATCAATGGGAATTGTTGGATCTCGTCCGCCGGTTTGAAGCCCATCAAGTCAATGAAGGCCACAGTTAGCCCCCGCCCCCGCCTCCCCAATGAAGAAAGAGGTATCGTCGTATTTGTATTTGTTTCTTCCCTTCAAACTTATTCGGCTCCTTTGGTTTTGAATAAGTTTGGGGGAGGGGAGAGATGAATAGAAATACGCCTGTAAATATGTGTGTGTTTGAGTTGTTTGAGTTTGGGTATTTGCTTTTAGTTGTGGTTGTTTTTGGTAGTTTGTTGGAGTTGGAAACTTTTGGAAAAGATGAAAATTTGAAGATGAAAATTTTTGGAATGTAGTTGCTATGATTTGGTTTGTTTATGCTCATGTGGCTTTGGTGAGATGCTTATGATGAAGTTGTTTTGTGTTTTGAAAAAATGTTGTTGAGATCGAGTGTTTTGTAAACGGCTTGCATGAATGAGTGGTGTGTTGGTTTTGATTTCTTGATGGATGAATAAAATCCTTGAGGTTTTGGGCCTTGATTTGCTTTGCATCATATTCCTTTCTTGTGAGTTTGATCATGCATGCTTATTTACTTCTAGAACTTGCTTTGGGTCTTCGTCAAGAATGCGTGTTTATGTAAGATTCTTAGAAATGATCTTAGGCCATCCTTGTTAGCTATCTATAAAAACTCAAACACTACCTTGTGCTTTAGTTCATTCGTTGTTAGCCCTTTGAGCTTTAATAACCTTTCTTTGTCAAACTGGAGAAAAATGGGGTGATGGAGTGAAGGGTATCCCGGGTTGGGTTTAAGTGGAATATTTGTTGAAACGGGTAGCTAAATTTAGGAGGTGTGTTGCCGTGCAAAGTCTTAAATTCCCATGAGCTCGATCAAAAGAAAAGGAAAAAAAAAGAAAAAAATAAAGAAAAAAAATGTAAGTGAAAGAACTAAGTGTTGAGTTTTGATGAAAATGTTTGCTTTCAAATGGAATGGCAAGAAAAAAATGGTTGAAATGTGAGCATAAGGGAATAAATAAGTATTTTGTTTAAAGAAGGGGGTGTAATTGAGTCTTAATTGTGGATTATTTGGTGTAGTAGGAAGATGATTGATTTTATGCTAGATTTAAAGAAGATATAAGGTTGTAGTAGGAAGATGATTGATTTTATGCTAGATTTAAAGAAGATATAAGGTTGATGAATAATTTGATTAGTCACTTAGCCAAATTTCTCTTCCTAAACCAATGTCCTTACTTTACAACCCAAGAAAAGTCCTTTGTGATCCTTTTCATAATTTGTTTGCAATGGAGATGTTAGATGATTAGCAAGCTTATGGTAAGTGAATTTGCATTGTGTGAATTTGATGAGAGTTTAAACCTAAACACTTGAGAGAGAGGGATACACTACTTTGAGAGTTGCATTTGTTGAGTTGTTGAAGTTGGCATGTCATTAGTTTGTGTGAGTTGTGAAAGAGACACTCGGTTTTGGCATTGGAAGTATTTTGTGAAATCTGAGGCATTTAGGATCCAAAGTTGCTATTCCATTCGCTGTTTATGTTCTTATTTGAATATATTATTCGGGACGAACAATGCTTAAGTTTGGGGGAGTGATAAACATCCATTTTATAGCAACTAAACGCATTTTTATAGCACTTATTGCCTTATTTGTCCACCAAACGTGACTTGTTTTGGATGGTTTTTACTATTTTGGATTGTTTTCACATTTTGGTGGAGTTTGTGCATGTGTGTAGAACAGGCATAGGGTGCTAAGTTGAAATGGACGGGCTGTCAAGGAACGGAAATAAAGAAACGGGACGGAAAAGTGGAAAACCGAGCGAAGAGGGGAAGAAATCAAGAACCAGCGCTCCAGCATTTATTTTCGGCGGTTTGGACTAAAAAACCGGCGGTTCAAGGGTGAACCACCGACCAAACCGCCGAAAATCTCTGGAATGGAAGTCGTGAAGAAAGTGTAAATCGGCGGTCCACTCGGTGATTCGGGCTTGAACCGCCGATTTTTGAGCTTGGACCGCCTATTTTGGCTCCCTGAACCGCCGGTTTTCACTATTTTGCCCAAAATTGGACGATTTTGCCCCTGACGCGATTTTAACCTCAACTAGCACTTTTTCCCTCCTATAATTACTCTATGTCAGCCCAAAACGTGGGATATACCTTCCATAGCTTATATTCTTGTTCAAAAAAGTTTTCAAATTAGGGTTCTAAATATTTTTATGGTTGTAATAGTGAATTGAGGTCTGGATTGAAGACTTTGTGAAGATTTCAACATTGGGTTCTTAGTTTTTCATCTATGCAATCATTTCTCCTTTGTTTTGTGTTAATTCTATTTATGTTTAGCTAAATTTCTTAGTTGATTCTAGGGAACTTGTGATGCTCATTTGATGGTGGATTTCTTTTATTGATATTATTATGCCTTCTAAATTCTTAGTTCTTGCAACTTGGTGCTTGTTTTTATGTTGAAATAGGTGGCCTCTATTTTGGCATGCTAAGTGTTTGTGAAAATTCCTAGCCGGTTTTTATGATCATTGAATTCAAGTTTGCTTGATTTGATTTGTTAAGGGTCCTAGCAGAAGTTAATCTAATCAAAGAAGTTTATGAATCTTGAGTGCTTTTGGGAGTCAATGTTCCGTTTTGAGTCTTAGTCGAGAGAGACGAAAAATTGATCAACGAGTGCTCTCTTCTCGAGAGAGAGAGTGTGCTTATTCTTGCGATTCCTTCACTAGATTTAGATTAAAATGGTTTAATGAATCAATAGCTTTGGTCCCCATCATTTTGAGTTGAGCAAGATTCCTAGAGTCAACCCTTTTTATATCGTTCCCTTAATTCGTTTATTTATCTATTGCTTCTTGTTTGATCTTTGCTTTTGTGTTTCTTATTTCTTAAGTTGTGTTGCCTTCAAGCATGTTGTTTGCAAAGTTTGAATAGTAGGAAGATGCATAAATTTCATTTTCAACGTAAATTCGGTCAATAGTCCTCGAGGATACGATACTCGTTATTTTATACTATAATTGCCCGTTAAAGTGCGGTATAATTGTTTGGTAGAAAATTAGCGATCACTAATATAAGGAATTACTAATATAAGGATAATCGTCGGACAATAATTTGAATTTATTCGGCTCGCTCCAAGGTATTTGGCTCCCCTGGCTCGAATCTTGACCAAAGAAGAAGCAACAAACAAAAAAAGACAAACAAAAAAAAGAGGAAAAAAATCTGGAAATTAAAAAAAAAAAACTGAAAATAAAAAAATCAGAAAATAAAACTAAACAAAAGGGGCACGTGCACCCCACACCCGATCGCATGGGGTGCGGCAGGTCGCATATGAGTATTACTATAAATTATCCTAGTAGATTACACGTACGTATTTAATAGATAAATTTAACTGAAAAATCTTGCAAAAAACGAAAATTAATTTACTAATTATATAGTGCTTATTAATCATGAAGATGATTTTTTTTTAAAGAAGAATAATGAAGATGAAGATGATTATTTTCGCCATTTTAATTAGCAATGGTCAGAAGGAAAAATGCTTAATTTTAGAAAATATTGAAACTTTACTAAATTGCAGCGACAGCCTGGTGGTAGGAGCATTATTTACTTGCCATTTCTTTGGCTTGTGATCTGATTCATGCACCACATCTAATTTACATCGACGAATATTAATGGTATGAAATCCTAAATTATTTGACCTAATCTCATATACAAAATCGAAGCAATTCGATTTATTACATATAATATCGATAAAGATTAAAAATAAAAAATAGACTAATGCTATTTGTATACAGTGTGGCCATCTATATAAGCTAAAAAAGGTAATATAGTGTTTGAAAAAAAAATATACTCTAATTGAAGAATTATAAAGCTAAAAGGAAATGTGATTCTTTAAACGTGTGGCCGATGACATGTGTCCGAATAAAATTATTGAAACAAAAAATAATACTTAAAGAAAATGATAAATTGGAGGACGTTTAATCTCACCATCAGGAAGGGAGAGATCCGAACTTTGACCCGTTGACATCATTCCTGGCAGTAAATATATCCGAATTGCATTAATAGCATGCGTATAATCGATCGTTTGGTCTACGACGATCTTATCCGATTTTTTATCCATAAAAATACGCTTAATTGCATTAAATTTTATACCTCAAGTTTAAGAAAATCGAGAAATATTCTATAAATGATTCTTCCGTCATAATCCATTTCACCGCGTAGTGAAATATAGAGATTTTACAACTGTTTTGACAGCTACCGATATTTGAAACAAATAAAGTCGTGATTTATCTGTATATAGTCCGCCCATCCTCTTTTCATGTCTCTGTATCACACCGTCCCTTTCTCTCTCTGATTTCTCAGTATAGGAGAGATAAAGCAACTTCATTAGTCTCAGTATAAAGTTTGTGTGTTGTTATTTTTCCCAATATTCTACTCTTCAAGTTTTACTGAACAAGAAATTAATGGCGGGTGGTGGTATCGGCCCTGGCCCGGGCAAAGGGAAGGAATATCCTGGCAATCTCACCAAACATGTCATAGTCACGTGCGTTGTCGCCGCCATGGGTGGCCTCATTTTCGGCTACGATATTGGAATTTCCGGTACTCGTTTACGCTTATTTTTATTGTTTATCTTTTTTTTGGATGTGGATGATGATTAATGTTTGATTATTATTATTATAGGTGGGGTGACGTCGATGGATTCATTCCTGGAGAAATTCTTTCCTTCTGTTTTCAGGAAAGAGAAAGCGGATACATCGACGAATCAATACTGCAAATTCGACAGCATACCGCTGACCCTATTCACGTCATCGTTGTACTTGGCGGCGCTGGCTTCGTCGATCGTGGCGGGGACGGTGACAAGGAAACTGGGGAGGAAATTATCCATGCTGCTTGGCGGTGTGCTATTCTGCGCCGGGGCTTTGGTAAATGGCTTCGCTCAAGCTGTTTGGATGCTCATTCTCGGCCGTCTTCTTCTCGGAGCAGGAATCGGCTTTGCCAATCAGGTATTTTCACAATGCAGGAATCACACATTTTTTTCCAGATATTCACATTCTTTGATTTTACGTGCAAGTTGGTAGTACATAACAAAAATATGTTTCGAAATATTCCAGCATGGCATTTTATGGGTTTTATTTTATTGCTTTGAGATCTTTCAAATTCCTATTGTCCGAGTGTTTTTAAAATATTGATTTTGCTATATTCTCTCTTCTGCCTGTCGATAGTTTGAATTTTTTGGTTAAACTTTCAGTTTTCGATAAATAAGAATTTGCAGAAATATTTAATTTTCAAGTAACTAAATTCCCAAAATTTCGGATGCGTGATTTATTGGATTTTATATTTGATTGCGATACCGTCAATATTATCCGCAATATCAATCATAGTTATTAGGCAGTAGAAAGAAGAACGTGAAATAAAAAATAGAGAAAAGTGGCACTTTAATTTTTGTCCCAGTGTGGAACCCGAACCAGTCACCTCCAGTTTTTTTTCTAGTGCCTGTAACTTTCACCATATGCATAAGTAAAATTTGCAGTAAAAATGTAAAAACCATTGAATTGTGTTGATGCAGTCAGTGCCACTGTATCTCTCTGAGATGGCTCCTTACAAGTACAGAGGAGCACTAAACATCGGATTCCAGCTCTCCATCACAATCGGCATCCTCGCCGCCAATGTGCTCAACTACGGCTTTGCAAAAATCAAAGGCGGCTGGGGTTGGAGGCTAAGCTTGGGCGGCGCAATGGTCCCTGCTCTCATCATCACCGTCGGCTCAATACTCCTCCCGGAGACGCCCAACTCCCTCATCGAGCGCGGCCAGCAGGACCAAGCCCGTAACGAATTGAGGAAGATCCGCGGCGTCTCTGACGTGGAGGAGGAGTTCCACGACCTGGTCGCGGCCAGCGAGGCCTCTCAGAAAGTGGAGCATCCGTGGAGGAACCTCCTTCGGAGGAAGTACAGACCTCACCTCACTATGGCCATTCTCATCCCATTATTCCAGCAGTTCACCGGCATCAACGTCATCATGTTCTACGCCCCTGTCTTGTTTAAGACCATCGGCTTTGGAGCCTCCGCCTCCTTGATGTCTGCTGTCGTCACCGGTACTGTCAACGTCGTGGCTACCATGGTTTCCATCTTCGGCGTTGATAGGTGGGGGAGAAGGTTCCTTTTCCTCGAAGGCGGTACTCAAATGTTTATATGTCAAGTACGTCGCTCTATTGTTCATCGTTCCGTTCTTTTCTATTTATTTTAATGAGCGAGCCATATTAATTATATTTAGCAATTTTGATTGTTGGCAGGTTGCAGTTGCTATCTGCATTGGTCTGAAATTCGGGGTGGATGGAAATCCTGGGCAGCTGCCGAAATGGTACGCCAGCGTGGTGGTGACGTTTATATGTATCTATGTAGCTGGATTTGCTTGGTCGTGGGGGCCGTTGGGGTGGCTGGTGCCGAGTGAGATTTTCCCGCTTGAGATTCGATCGGCGGCGCAGAGTCTCAACGTTGCTGTTAACATGATTTTCACTTTTATTGTGGCCCAAGTGTTCTTGTCTATGCTCTGCCACTTGAAGTTCGGGTTGTTCTTGTTCTTCGCCTTCTTTGTGGTGATGATGACTATCTTCATATACGCATTCTTGCCAGAGACGAAGAATGTTCCGATCGAGGAGATGGTGGTTGTGTGGAAGAAGCACTGGTTCTGGTCCAGATTCATGACTGATGTTGATTATCCTAATATATCTGTTGAAATGAATTTATGATTGACAAGCACGTAATTAGCTTGGTTTGTGGATGATTTATCAATATACTGTATTTGTTATATTTCAACCTACTTGTGATGATTCTGCTGCTAGATTTTTTCTTTGATGCTACACATTATTAATATTGTACGAGAAAGATTACATGATCCCGATGATGCATTTCTTGTAGTTTGATTGCGTTTGCATCTCATTGTTACAATATTCACTTACATAAATCAGAATATTCATCTACCTACTTTTTGTGACCTATCTTACATTAATTAGAGCTTAAAAGCAACGTTTTGTTTTTTAAATAACCAAAAAAAAAAAAAAAAACGTCATGTTCTTATTAGAATTTGCATCCTCTGTTGTAGATTTGCTATTTATGATCAACCCTCTATTTAATTTTAAAATTGACATACTATGGGATATGAATTAGTTTGGTATACGGATCACAATATGTTTTGAATAAAATGGAGTATGCTAATATTCTCTCCGTCCACGATAAATGGTACGTGTGGACTAGTACAAGTTTTAAGAAAAGATTGTAAGGAGTTTTTTGTAATACGAGTTTTAATAAAAGTTTGGTAAATGTTAAGTGAGTGGAGAAAGAGACTCATCATTGTGAGAGAGAGATTATGTCCAAATATAGAAAAAATGAAACTAGTTACAATCTTCGTGGACGAACTGAAAATGAAAATTAGCTACAATCTTTGTGGACAAAGGGAGTAAGAGTTACTCCACTCACAAAGGTGGGTCTTGTCTCCACTAACTTAACTACACTTTTTTTTATATTTTCTCTACTCAAAACCTAATCAAGAAATAATTATTTCTCATTTAAGATCTTTTCTACTCTACCATGTCTCAACCTTTTTCATTTTTTACTATTTCCCTTTTATTGTCATATCGTTTTGTAGTGTTACTTAGCCATTCATTTTTATTTTAAATAAGATGTAGAGATTCTAAAGATATCTTATAATATAATGCATATTTTGCTCAATTAATATGAATTAAACTAATCATAATTTTTATGCGTATAATAAATTTTTAATATATATTATGCATTTTTAGTTTTCATGTGCATTTACTTCATCGTAATGCATTTTATTGGTAATAATGCAATTTTATTATTCATAATGCATTTTTTCGGTTCTATTAATGCATTTTTATGTTGAATTCTATAATATTTATGGATTATCGTGATTAATACAATAATGCATTTATTTCATTCATTATGCATATTTTAAAGTTTTCTATGCAACTTCACCATAATGTATTTTAATGACGTTAAATAAAAAATTATTTTAAAATAACTTAAGATATGAATTTTGAAATAATCTGTTTTAAATTAATAATACATAAATACTTGTTTTTGTTTAACCCACAATATAGGAATAGATATTTGATTACACCCCTTGATTTGTTGGTGTCAAATAAGGGAAGACGGACGTGTTTATGTGATGATTTACTTCCTTGCCCTGAGGTGATCTGCATCGTGAGGGCTCGAGACACCTTCGAGACCCCTCCGCAACTAGACGGTGCGATGCAGAGGCCAGCGCCTTAAGACCGGCTCGAGCTAGCGCGTGGCATGCACACACGATTCAGAAAAAAAATTTAAATGGCGCGTGTTTTACATGCACCAACGTTAAAAAAAATAAGTCGTTGCCGACAACGACTTGAAATCCGATTTTTTTTTGTTTCATGTTTTACCCTATAAATGCACCCCTTCTTCCCTCATTTCATCCCACATTTAATTCATTTCTTCTCATTTCCTCTCAAATTCATACTCCAAAAATGTCTTCATCATCGCCGACCTCAATTTTTTCCTTCGAATATTCTTCTCATGACACCGACAAGGAGGTTTTGGAGATTTTCTCCAACTTAGAATGAGCTGCTAGTACACACCGATTACTTCGCCGACAACCCCACCTACCACGAGCACTTTTTCCGACGCCATTTCCGGATGCATAAGCATATTTTGTTGCGCATATGCAAAATGTTGGAGGACAACGTCCGCTACTTCAAGCACCGAAAAGATGCATTGGGAAGATAGGGGCTGACATCGGTGCAAAAATGCACGATGGCGGTTCGACAACTAGCCACCGGTGGTGCTGCAGATATCTTCGACGAGTACCTCAAGAACAGAGATAGCACGAGCCGTCTTTGCCTCTGATGGTCCCGATACGAGTTACTGGTGTATGGGGGAGGGGGGGAATACACCAGTTAGAATTTTTAAACTTTGAAAACTTAACACTCGAAAACTTCTACTGAGTAAAGAAAGGCTCAGCTGAAATCACAACTGAGTAAGAGAACTCAGCTGTGAGAGTGGTGCTGTGCGGAATGTGGTGGAAATTATACTCGTAAAAACAACTCACGCTTTTAAGCTCTGTTGGTCAAGAACCAAAACAGTTGAGAAAGTGCAGATGCAATTTGTATGCTGGTTAGTCAGACAGATAAGAATGCAAGAAATAAAGACAAACACAAGCACATAGAGATTTAACGTGGTTCGGAGATAACCCTCCTACGTCCACGGGAAGTTGTGAGTCCACACAACTCTGTCCAAGTTCTTCTGGACAAACCACTCAGCTTACGCGGGCTGAGCAACCGTTATGGATAAGTTTGCGGGTACTTATCGACCTTACAGTTTAGTTTACGGGTACAAAACGACCTAACTACTCAGTTGCAGGAAGAGTAGAATCCTAAACCTTTTCAGGTGAAAAAAAATATGTTTCCAACTAAAAGATCTAACTCTCTATGAACATTCACTAAGTGATGTTCTCAAGGTTCGATCTAAAGACACAAAACTATCTAACTCTAGAACTCTCAACAAGTGATGTTCTAAGAGATTCAGTTCAGTTCGGGAAGAATATTGCTCTTTTCTTTTTGCTATCAGATTTCTTCTCGCGTGTGTGTCTTGTCTTCGCTTCAAATGAATGAAGGCCTCTATTTATAGGCGGAGAGTATCAACTAGCCGTTGGAGGAGCTGTTGATCTCTGATCGTAGAAAGCGATGGCTTGTCTCTCATCTCTGTAGACTTTCCCGATATGGCATCTGTGCTCTTCTGCTTTCCATCTGAGACAGCCTTGTGTTGGGCCAAATGGGATACTGACTGAACTGTCAAACCCTCACGTGACTTCCTTTTTGAAATTTAAATCTTAACAACAAACTTCCAGCAAGGAGTGGTCGGTTAAGACTTTCGATCTTCAGCTAGCTTGTTCTTCAGCCGATGTTCTATCTGACAACTAACAGTTGAACTCTCAGCTGACTTTGTCTTCAAGCTGTTGATCTTCTTGGTTGAGTTCTACAACTGATGTTCTGAAACTGAA
The DNA here is from genome assembly GCA_029490685.1 of Schizonepeta tenuifolia. Lineage (NCBI taxonomy): Eukaryota > Viridiplantae > Streptophyta > Magnoliopsida > Lamiales > Lamiaceae > Schizonepeta > Schizonepeta tenuifolia. The sequence continues at coordinate 61,653,835 of CM055955.1, forward strand.
CACTCAATTGTCTTCCTTGTATCTGGTCAGTTGGGTTCGAACGCTCAGATGGCTTTCTTTCATCTGATGTTCTCTTCCCCTTTACTGCTTCTCATCTGATGAACACTCAGTTGTTTTCCTTACAACTGATGTTCTATCTCTTGAACGTGACTTCCCCCTTTTTGCATCTGATCATATGAGCTCTCAGTTGTGTTTCTTGACAACTGATGTTCTGTCTGAGTGATGCCTTGTTGCCATCTTCAGCTGGAGACCTGTAAAGATAAAATCTTAACTTTGCTCAAATAGCGAGCCTAACTTCTAACATTAGGTTCTGGCAACATCTACTCGGTTGGGGTCAGTCGGTTTTGGAATTCATCAAAACTCTTACTAATAAATTTCCCAACAATTTTCCCCTTTTTGATGATGCCAAAACCACTTACAACTTGAAACCTCTACTGATCTAAACCTTACTAACTGACCTAAAATCTCAGCTGAAATTCTATACAGTCTATAAGATAAAACATCAAAGGGTTAGCACAATTATAACATGGTATTTAAAAGACTTTGTGATTCAGAGCTTGGACAATGAGGGATTGTTCATCAAGGTGAATCTTATAAATGAATAGTTTTCATTACAACTGATTGTTACAAAAGATAGGCTCAAAAACCCAAAAAAAATTTACAACAGTTGCTCAAAAACTACGTCAGCTCAAAAATACTGTTGACCGTACTTGCTGAAGATACGGTCAAAGATCTCTTTCTTCGCAGCTGACTCGATCCCGGTGTTGACACCATGTTCCTTGCATACTTGTCTCGCCTCAGCCATGATCGCATTTCTGTTCGGAGAGCTTGTGCCTTTGATCATCTGAGGGCGATATCTGAGCTTTTGTGGAACTGGAACGGTGTTGGGATCGAGCTGAGCCTTTACCA